>CM038009.1:9768819-10444348 GCA_021234005.1 Nephelium lappaceum
GATAGTTGGATCCGACTAAACCATTCAACGGTTTTAATACTTACCAAGGATCAAGTTCGGCACTAACAAGCTCTACAAGGAGGTGATCTGCCCAACAAATCCGTTATGTCATCGTGTTCTATGGTTACATCAGAGATAATACTACCAATAGTTCGTTTAACAGTAACAACTGCCTTAACGCTCAAAGATTTCGTGGTGGAAAAAGGATTGGTTATGATTGCTTTGATGTTATTTGAGGAGGACCCAACTCGAGCTTTTTGTTGTTTGTTCGAGAATGGTCTTGACTGAACTTGAAGCAGAAAAGCCTGGCCTCGATTTCCATGAGAAATGGCTTCTCTATTGGGAATAGGGTTTTGGTTTGACTGAGTATGGTGATGAACTTGTGGTTTCAACATTGTTTTTTGAAGAAAAAAGAAGAAGAAGAATGGTTGTGACTTGGGTCAATAGAGCCCTCTCCTTAAATAGAAAAATTAAGAGGATAAAAAATTTGAAACGTGGTTTTGGTGTGTTTAACTTTTGTTCTAGAGGCGCCGCATGTGAACAAGCTGAGTATCCTAAGTTGGAAAAAGATAAGACTGTTTACATTGATCTAGAGAGAGATTCATTTTGGAAGATACATTTTATTGGATGGAAAGGTTAGTGTCCATCTGTAAGAAATGTCCATCTCTCTTTTTCTCTTTCTTTTTTTCTTTTTTTATTTTTTTAAATTGGAATGAATTCAAGAAACTATCCGAATCAATTAAGATGGGATACTGATGGTACAATTTGAGAAACTATTCTCATGTGGAAGAGATCAACTCATATGAAAGTAGAGAACGGCCTACATGAGAGTGAGAGGTCTATCTACATATATTGATGGGGAGAGTACTGTTACCGAACATAGAACCATGCCATGAGCCTTTGAGCTATGGCGTTCTTACCAAAGGCGGCGCCAACAGCCAGCTATGATCTATGTGTTTTTATTGGTCTGTGGATGTCCTTTTCATTAATTTAACATTAGTGTTATTAATCTACAATAATTACGATTTCAAAACACTAGTGGGAATACATAAAATTAATTTCATTAGGTTAAAAATAATAATAATTAATTAATTTTCGTATGAGCAACAAAATGCAACTTGTTATTTAATAATTTTTCGGATCATTATCAACTATAAAATAATTTGGATCATAATTTCCACATTGCAGAAGAGGTCCCTAAACTTCTATGCGAGAAAAAGAAAATTTGAAAATCCCCTTCACCAAGAAAGAGGAGGAACTAAACTAAAATTTTGGGTGTTTGATAATCGTGCATGCTTTACAGCTTATTCAGTTTTGTTGTGATTTTGGAGTACATCATTCAAGGATCCAATTTATTAAGTCTGTTTTATTGACGAGAAAATTTTCTATGAACGTTTACCTGACACATCATTTTGATATTAGAGTATTTTTTCAAAATAATATGACATGTGATATTTCTTTTTTTTGAAAAATTAATGTTTATATGATATTTTAATAACAACATAATACGTAATATATTTTTTTAAATAATTTTTTTTTTTTTGTAAATAAAGAAAGATATTGATATTAATTTTTAAAGAAAAAAAAATGTCACAGATCACGTTATCATTGGAGGGGTACACCAATATCAGTATGACACGTAAATTAAACGTTGTTGTTGACATTAAATATATATACATATATATATATATTTTATTAAATTTCAAAGTATTAGAACACTCTAAAATTATTGCATCAGGAAAGACACATCAGTATATTGGAATTCAAATTGGAATGCACTCAAGATTGTTTATCAAATATAGTTAAAATATGGATAAAATATTTATTAAGTATGCTTTATTGACATTACAAGAAAATCGATTTTCTTGACTTTCAAAGTATTAAGAATATTATAATATTATTGCATCAAGAAAGACACATCAGTATATTGGAATTCAAATTGGAATGCTCTTTTATTAATAATGTTTATCAAATACTTAAAACGTGGATAAAATATTTTTAAGATATAAATATAAATAAATATATATATATATATATATATAACATTTTACAATAGACACTTTAAGTTACTTTGATAAAATCTAATGGGTTTTATTAAATTTTGATTTTTTTTTTTTTTTGTATAAATGATAGAAAGTGCAATAGACTTACATAAGGAAGTTGAGAATTTTTTGGGTTTATGAACTTTTTTTTTTTTGAATTTTTGAAAGATAAGGATATATTGAAAAATAAGGATATATTGAAAAACATAGTTCAAAAATATGAAAATTTTTCAATTTTTTTCCAAATGTATATTTTAATTTCCCCATAATGGATAAAAAAATGTAATTAAAATATATAAAATTACACGAACTTTCATCAAATGTGCTCATTATAATAGAATAAGAGGGTGCTCATGGGAATATATATATATATATATATATATAACAAATTCATTTTTATCCAAAAATAAATTAACAAATTCGTTTTTACTCATTTTTTGTGAAATTTTGTTTTTAACCCCTCAAACAAATTATTTCATTCTATATGCAAGCTTACCAAACTACTATCCACTCAGATATAAAAAGTGTTATTTAAAACCAGTACCAATCAATTTTTAAATGCACTCACTACAACAAAACAGGTCATCTATACCAGGCAATGCTCGATATGGTTGACTATTTATACCGGGCGGCCTGCCCGGTATGGATACCGCAGGTATGGATATTGGGAGTATCCATACCGGGCATGTGCCAGACATGAAAAATTATTATCTATACCGGACACGTGCCCGGTATGGATAATAATTTAATTTCAAATTTATTAAAATATATATAATTTAATATTAAAATAAATTCAAAGATCAAATGGTTAAATTTAACTCTCAAACCGTCCAAATTCACAAATTATCAAACCAATTCACTCATCAAACCAATAAAAATAAAATAGAAATAAAACCAAATTGTAACAGAGTACCGATATAGCTGCTGTGAGCACGCCATCACCAATGACCATACAAGTCCCAATCAAAGCCAATGCAAGCAAAAACCTCGTTTGTCTATGAGTGTTGAATATCTTCAGCAAATGTGCTTTTGTATACATACAACGATGAGGTGCTTAAATCTCCATACACAACACCAAGACTTTGGTATGCTAGAGTGAATATTGTCTTCCATGACTCTCTCTGCATCAAAAAACAACAATCTTGTAACAAAGATGACTCTCTGCGCATCAAAAAACAACAATCTTGTAACAAAAAACAGAGTATAGGTACTGGGTTTGCTCCAAAAATAACAACAAATGCATATTTGTAACAAAGATGACAATTTGATCATAATGCACAACACCAACAAATGCAGACTGCAGTTGAACTACCATCAAATGGGGGCCGGGACACGACAACAACAAACTAGATAACCCAACAAAAATAAAAGAAGAGTTCGACCAGGCGACAGTTCGACCAGCAGTTGGACTTGTTTTGACTGGTCGCACGACGATCAGAAGAAGAAGAAGAAAGGGAGAAGAAGAAGAACAAAAGGAGGGAAAACTCACCGGAGGTAGATCAGTGGACGGCGATGACCGACGGGCTTCTGGAGCGACGACCGACCAGCGAAGGGGGAGAGGCGTCGGCGGCGGCGGCTACGGTAGGGAGAGAGAGAATGTGAGAGAAATAGAAAGAGAGAAAATAGGGCGAAAATGGGAGTGGGTGGGGTTAAAGTTTGGGTCGGTGGTGTGTTATCTATACCGGGCGGGTCGCGCCCCGTATGGATAATCCGAATTCGCGACCCGCCTGGAATGAATTTTGAATTTTCCATACCGAGCGGGTCATGCCCGGATTGAAATTCGGATTATCCATACTGGGATCGACCCGTCCGGTATGGATTGGAATTATCTATGTCGGGCGGGTAACCCGCCCGGTATGGATTTGGAATTTATCCATGCCGGGAGGGTAACCCGCCCGGTATGGATAATATATTTTAATTTTTTATTATAAAATATTTTTATCCATACCGGGCGGGTCACCCGCCCAGTATGGATAATTAGAAATCTAATCCGGGTGCGCCCCGCCTGGTATCGAATTTTGATTATCCATACCGGGCGGGTTATGCCCGGTATGGATAATCCGTTTTTAATTTTTTTTTTTTTTAAATTAAATCATTGTATCCATACTGGGCCTTTAGTGCCCGGCATGGATATTCCGGTATTGTTGGGCTGTTTTCTTGTAGTGACTTAAAAATCAGTATTGGTTTTTATATCCATTTAAAAACTGGTACAGGATTTTAACACCGGTAGGCTAGGGCAATTGGATAAAATGAGTATATTGGACAATTAATTTGTTTGAAATGTTGAAAACGAGTATTTTTAAAAATGTGACTAAAAACAATTTTTGATATTGTTGTATTGGTATTTTTTGTATTTTTCCCTCTATATATATATACATATATATATATATATATATATGTTCCTATAAGAGATACAATTCCATAGCTATATCATTTAAAAGGCATGTTTGGTACATGAAATTATGTAGGATTGGATTAACAATCTCTAACAATCTCACTCAGTCTCTTGTTTGGTGGTGTCCAAGATTAAATAAACCAATCTTTAATTATTTACAATTTAAGAAATCTTTTAAATAATTTAATAATATTTTATTTAAAATATTTTTGATACTAATTAAAAATTAATATTAACTTTCTATTGATGGTTTATATAAAATATTAAACACATTTTAAATTAATTTATTATATTTTGTTAAAAATAATTCTAATATTAATTAAAATAACTATTATCTTATTTATGTTAATCTTAAATAATTTAATTATTTTTTATAGATAAATTAATTTAACATCATATTAATCTATTAATCTCATAGCATCAAACATTAAATATAATTTTTTTTTCTAATTTCAAGTTATACAATAAAAATATACATATATTATTTTTAGTTTAATCTCAATTGCACCAAATGCATCGTAATATTAATTTAGTATAGTCTAATCCTATAAAAGTAATTTAATCCAATCCCATGCACTAAACGCATCATATATAATATTTTGTATGCATAAACACCTAGCAAATCTACTCAAAACTTTAACACTTCGGGTTTATATATATATATATGTATAAACATTTATTATCATCAGTATGAAAGCCGTTCTACTCATCACCATTTTCAAGGAGGGTTGGTGAGATTTGAACAAATAATAACAATAAAAGTTAGCTTTTGACGAGATAAATCTTAAATTTTAATGTGAAAGGCAAAAACATGAAACAGTTGAGGAGTTATTGAACAGGATGGGCTCCTCAGATCAAAAATATTTCTTTTCTTTCTCCCTTTCCTTTTTTTTTTTTTTTTTTAATTTTATAAATATATATATATATATATATATATTGACATTCATTAAACAAAATTTGGGAATAAAGAGTTTACATGCACATAATGCCAACAAACATCCCCAAAAAAGGAAAGAGCAAGGTTGGCCAAATTGTGTCTCAATCGATTTCCAGGCCTGAAAATGGCTTGATACTTCTAGACAGCAACCAACATAAATAAATCTTTAATATAACTTACTAACATATCGGCAGTAATGTATCATAGAAGGAATTGTTAGAGTTCAGCCTTTTATTTCACCAGCATGATTTCTCATTCAAAATGACTCTCACCCATACGTATCAATAACTCTGAGCCTCTGTACAATTTATTTATTCATGGGAATTATCAAAATCTCCCAACTTTTGGAGTATTCTCCGTTTTCCCCCATCTTTTTCACTATTTGCCAAAATCCCCCTTCCATCACAATACCGTTAGAAAAGGTACATTCTGACACTAACAGGACGTATAATGATGCATTTACCTATGAACTTTTATAAACTTGAAAAGATAAATTTGCCTCCAATGCAATGTATAAATTCTATCTTCTAAAAAAGTTTATCTCTATAATCAATAAAAAGCAACGTATGAATTTAATTTGTGATTTTAATAATTTAAAAGTTTGAATGTACTGATCACGGAAGCTCTCTCTCTCTATCTATATATAACGCTTTACAATTCACACTTTTAAGTTACTTTGATGAAAACTAATGAATTTCAATGATTTTTTATGTTATTTTTTGTGTAAATGATAAAAAGATTGAAATAAATTTACAAAAAGAAATTGAGAAATTTTTGGGTTTATGAACTATTTTTTCGAACTTTTTTGAAGATAGAATAGTTATAAAATAGGGATATATTGAAATAAAAAAAATAGCTTGAAAATCTGAAAAATTTTCCAACTTTTTCCAAATGTGTATTTTAATTTCCCTACAATGGGTAAAAAAATGTAATTAAAATATATAAAATTTCATGAAATTTCATCAAATATGCTTATTTTAATAAAATAAGGGGAAGCTCACGGGAAAAAAATATATATATATATCTTTTTTTCTCAATACACCATATTCAATGTCTGAATTACCAACCACTAGATTTACTTACTTTCACTTTCTTTGACGTAGTCAACTATAATTTATGTTAAATCAATGGCTCTTTTACAATACAGTGACTTAATTAATTTCAATATACTGAGGGGTCAACAACAATTTATGTTCGATGGTGCCATTCACATTCTTATATAGATATAAAGAGAGAAAGAGTAATTTTACCATCAGTACGTTCTAATTTTAAAAAGTTAAAATAAACCAATCAAATTCATCTATTTCATTCTCTTTCTTAAAACAAATTTTTTCTTCTATTTAATTCAAATGCAATAGATAAATTTGATTGGTTTGTCCTAACTTTTTAAAGTTAATAACTACTGATGGTAAAATTATATTATATATATTTGAATTAAATAAAAAATAGAGTTTATTTTAGGAGATAGAATGTAATAGATTAATTTAATTGATTTATCCAAACTTTTTAAAGTTTGGTAAAATTATTATATATATATTTATTTATTCTCTTCGTTATGAAATTCTTTCTACTCATCACCATTTTCAAGGAGGGTTGGTGAGTGAGACATGAACAACTAATAACAATAAAAGTGAGCTTACTGCGAGATAAATCTTAAATTTTAATGTGAAAGGCAAAAACATTTATATGAAACAGTTGAGTTATCGAGAGGATGGGCTCCTCAGATAAAAAATTATTTCACCAGCATAATTTCTCATTCAAAATGACTCTGTCTCTCTACATCCCTATTTCTTCACCCATGCCTTTCAATAACCCACCCACCGTACAATTTATTTATTCGTGGGAAATTATCAAAATCTCTCCCAACGTTTGGGATATTCTCCATTTTTCCCCTCCCTATTGCACTATTCGCCAAAATCCTCCTCCCATCACATAACGGTTAGAAAAGGTGCATTTTAACACTAGCACGACGTATAATGACCCATTTGCCCTTGAACTTTTCTAATAAACATTTTTTTTAAAGTAAATTTTTCTAATAAACTTGAAAAGACAAATTTGCCCCAAATTTGTACCATTACACACAATTCCAACGGTTATAATGCATGACTATATGTATCTCAGAAAAACATATTATCTCACATGCAACACACATCGTCTCGCTATCAAATTTACTATTCCAAACACACCTAAAAAACCAAACAGCAACTTACAACAACTCAATTTCTCCACATCAATTTCAAAACAACAAACAGTCATGTAAACCTAAGAAAACAACTCAAAAAATAGCAGCTTACAACAAAACATTCTTCAAACACAGATCACACTATGGAGGCAACATCAAGTTCAGCAAGCAACATATACAAATGGAGGTGTCATTAAATTCAAAAATAGAAAATGTTTTTGTGGCAAGAAAGCACTTTTGAATATATATATATATATATATAGACACACACACTCCATGTAAGGTAGAGTTGTGCCACTAAATCATTCATATTTTTTAATTTTTACAACATTTTGTATCATAAAATAGTTACGGAAAGGGTAAATTGTATCATAAAATAATTAAATGTATGGCCATTATCCAATGGTTGACATAAAAAAAATTGTGCACGTACAGTAGCACAATTTGAGCTGGGACTGAATAGTTTTTTATT
This sequence comes from Nephelium lappaceum, assembly GCA_021234005.1. NCBI lineage: Eukaryota > Viridiplantae > Streptophyta > Magnoliopsida > Sapindales > Sapindaceae > Nephelium > Nephelium lappaceum. Next base: position 9,776,848 of record CM038009.1, read on the forward strand.
TAAAGACTTATCAATGACTCTTCCACATCATCATTAATGTCTCGCTCCTTATGTTCATTAATATCTTCAATATTATATAAAAACAGACACCGACCAAATCACAATGAAATTACTCTGCACCCTCGAAGGTTGTGCTTTGCATACTTCTATGAAAGTTCGGATATTATACATTAAGGCCCCAAGACAACGAAAATATGTAACAATTAATCATTAGTTTGAAAGGGTCTAATTTTATATATGCCTATAATACCCTTAAGACTTCAATAGTTGGAAAAGTAATTGCAATGACAAATTTAACCCAAAACTAGAACACCAAAATATTAAGTGGCATTAAGAGAAATGATAGAATTATAATATTACAAATATAATTTAATTGGACATTTAAATTCTTTCTTTTAGAAAAATATGCACTAAATTATCCGTTTAACCTTTTTTAATATTTTTTTTAACTTATACATACTTATATAGGTGAGAGACATAGATTAATGAATATTTGAGTAGGAGATAATGATTCAGTAATTTAATAGTTTAACATCTTAGACATTATAATTTCAAATAAACAACAAAAGTCTATGAAATTGGAAACATAAAAACAAGGGTTAATTACATTAGAATATCATGAATTTATCACTTATATATATGTAGATCGAATTTGTCTTTCGAGTTGATTGAAGGACTTCATGTAATTGAAGAACTAAGGAATTTGATTTATTCTGGAGGAAGAACAACTCTTTGATTTGAGTTTTGTTAAAGCTATAGCAACTATTTTTATTGAAGATTGGGTTGGTGAGCCGGGACATTAGGTTCAGGATATGAGATTTTAAAGCTCTAGGTTAAAGAACAACGAAGAAAATGATGAGCAATATAGATATATATATTTTTAATTTAAATAATGAAATTAAGAGGGGTAATTTTGTCTTTAAGTTAAAAGAAGTCAATTAACTGTCGACCACTAATGGCAGGGGAGTTTAGTATAATTAAAAATAAATGTTTCATATGAGTGCAATATTACAAAATGTCATGAAAGATTTGTGCAATTTTTTCATATATAATTATGACTTACTGACATAAACTTAGTATAGTGGTGTATACATGGTTTGAAAGGGTGTAAATATTGACACTCTTATTTATTTATTTGTTTGTGGGTTGTTTCCAATCAATGCTTAAAACTTTTACTTTATTCTGATTTTTAAAATTATTTTCTGATGACAAAATAAAACAATCCTTTGCCATTTAAATATAATTTACGTTGACATAATTCATAGTTAATGGATTTAATACGTGCATGTAGGCTGCTTCAGATTGGAGATATATATACATATATATATACACACATTGGAGATATATATATTTATATACACACACGTCAAGAATCTTCCCCTCCTGTTTACATTACCATAAAACTCAGTCATTGTTGGACAATTACGAGTGAACTTGAGTTAATCAGTGTGTTTGGATGTCAAGTGTGTGAATAGTAGAAGAGTGGTGGTATTCACACCCACTAAAATGGTAAGTACACCCATTTTGCAAGCACAACCCATTAATTTTTTTTTTTAAAATTATAATATATAGTTAAAACTCATTTAATATGAAAAGTGTTATTGTTTTTAATTTTATTGTATCATATAGTTTAAAGTAAATTTAACTTAAAGTATTATTTAAATAAATATTTTGTTAATAAAATATGTGATGATCTATACTTATTAAAGATGCACACATATAATTTTAGAGCTCTAGTAGAAATTGGTCGAGTGTTATACCCAAACAAACAATTCACCCCAAGAGGGGCGATACTTGCATCCCTTTAAAACTGTATGTACTCCCCTAATTTTATATATTTTTACAATTTCGATATTACCCTTAAAGTAGATTATTATTTTTTTTCAATATATATTATTAATTTTCACATTTTATTTTTCAAATTTTTATAAATTACTAAAATTTAAAATATAAAATAAATATTATATATAAATACAAAAACCTAGATGCAGTAGTCTAAGGAGGAATAGGAAGGTTTCTCAAGACAAAAGATTTGATGGAGAAGCGGCTTGGATGGAAAAAAACAAAGGAGGCAACAACTTCCATATGAAACTAAGGTGAGTGTTTGTAGTGGGTGAATTTTACATGTTGACTTTGAGCGGGCCTCATTAGTCAATTTTCTTGGAACCTAGCAACCTTTGTCCTGCACAAATCAAATAAAAAGAACGCGGGTGATCTTGACACCGGTGGGGTGCCGGTCGAAAACACTCCGACGCTCAAGTCAGGAAATTGATCATAATATATGAGAATGCAGTAATTGTAAAGCGTCGTCAGGCTAGAATGAGTGTGCCGAAAAAGATAGGATGGAAAAGTTGACGAAGTAGGAACACTAAAATATTAAATATTAGTGAGCAAATATCGTACAATAGAACAGTGTAAGTAGACCGCGAATAGTTCACCAGGTAAGTTCCCAGGAAAGAGAGGTCGGTCACAATGGACACAGTTAAATACCAAGTCTTTCCTAGTAAGAATCTTCCCTAGACATGCACCTCCACGTCACTACATCAACTCTATCACACAGGAACTCTGAATCTAGAGTTAAAGAATGAAGAAAAGAGAGGAGAAACCTCAAATGGCTTGTAAGAGAGGAGCAAATGAGGTGGGATGAATTTTGGCTTCAAATGAAGCCTCTATTTGTAGGTGGAAAAGGTGTCATGGGCACTTATTATGGAATGAAAGCAATGTCCGTTATAAAATAAATATTACGATTAATGTCAGGTCGATTACGGAATAAATATCATAGTTAATGATATGTCAGTTACAAAGTTAATGTAACTTCCGTTATAATTTATTTAAACCTCATTTATTAAAACTAATCAATCCCCATTACTTGGGTTGGATCAATTAAGTTGCTGGACTATTTACTTGTAACATGCATTTGACCATTAATATAGGTTGATCAGCATACTGGGCTAAGCTTATTTCAATAAGCTTTGGGCCTTTATTTTTGGTTTAAGAATTTTTGACCACTACAGTGTTACTACACATCTTTGAATTAATTTTGCAGCCTCGTGCTCACCTGAATGGCTTATAGCTCCAATGCCCAATAACAGAGTTATCACACCTCCTCTTCCTATACTATTTTGATGGAGAGAATTTAAAAAGGGAAACCCTAATTGGAGGCGAGCTTGGTCAAATTGAGGGTTTTGAGATGGCCACGAATACCAAAAACAGATGATGATGATGATGATGATGATGCTAACTGCTAAAACCCATTTCATGTGCACCACCAAAACTTTAAGTAGCCTCCATTAGAAAATCAAGGCTACTGCACAATACTTTTTTTTCTTTGTTATTATGTTTTAAATTAATTATTTATAATTTATTTATTAATAATATTATATAAAAATGAAAAGAAAGGGCATATTTCGTAATGTGTAGGGTGAATTTACAAGACATTACCTACTAAACTATTTTAATGGGGTGCACAAACAAAAAGGGGTTTACATAGGATTTTTAAGGGGTGTAAACAAGGACAGTGTTAACCCAATAACCTATCAACCCATCAAATCCATGACCCAAGCCTAAGAATACTAACCATCAATTGTCCACCTTTTTGATCATATTGCCCAGCCCAAGTTGAAATCATTATATGATTAAGAGAGAATAGCTGAATTGGCAGCCAGCTACCAGCAAATGAAATGGTGGTGGTGGCAAGAGACAAGGAAAGGTGGGGATTGCCAAGACAGAAATTGATTCAAAGAAGAAGAAGGAAATCGAGAAAACTGAGAAACACAGAGGAATAGAAGCAGCAAATAAGAAAGAATAACAGAGAGGAGATCCTTGAAAAAAAATAAAAGAAGAGAGAGAGAATCCAATATATTAATATTTGAGATTATTTATACTATTAGAATAATAAGTTGTACTTCGAGATTGATTTATAGAAAATTCAAACTATTAGATTGGAATTATTTTTTGAGATTATTTATAAAATGTTTATATTTTGAGAATTCAATTAAGTAATATTAGATAAATAAAAGGTAAATAATCAATCTTTGAAATGAGAACTTGTGGATTATACAAGTATTTTTAGATAGAATCTAAGATATTAAGATACAAGTTACTTTGATATTTATACATTCACTGTATTTTCAATAAGAAAATATAACATTTATTGATATTTGAGATGAGAATTCATAAAAGAGTCACGTAAGTATAGTTCATTTAGACAAAAATTTTTTTTGAGAAATATTTAGACAAATTTTAAACATAGTTAATTACTATGTTAGATTATTGAATTCAAAATATTGGTCTTTATAGCCTTCTCTACACATGTGTACATGAAATTAATCGCTTTGCACATGCGTCCAGACATCATTGTTTATGTGAGCAATCATTCACTTGCTCTATAAGTGCAATCAAAATTCTTTATGCGTAAAGGTGAGATATTTTTCTAGTGCCAATTTGGCGTAAATTTATATATGAATGAATTGGGCTATCATTATGTAGGGGTTTGATAAAACAATGCAAAGATTATCACAAAGCCTTTTGTTGATAAAATGAAGATTGATGAACACCGCAGTCATCTTTCACTCTGTCGGATGGATTGCACATTTTCAATTGTTGAGACTGCATCTATCTAACGCCTCACTAGATTTCAAAGCTTTTCAAATAAACTGAATGTTACTCTTACTACAGAATTATACAGCTGCTTTATAGGAGTGATTATATTCAAATAGATTCAAGATTGAAGCAAAATAGATCAAGATTTAAGAAGAAATTAAAGTAATTTAAAGTAAATAATTATTTACATAACCTACATATTCTGCTTAATAATCATAGGATATTCATTCTGACAGAGAAAATAATCATAAAAACACCAAACGCAGCATATATATCAATATAAATTACCATTATCAATATATTTTTGTCTCAAATTTTCTGAGTTATTAATCAATTCAACTCTAACATCTCTTATGATTTGGTAAAATTAGTCAAGCTCAAAATTCGCTCACAACCAGGATTTTAGCAAGGACTTAATTTTCATTTATAAAATGAGAATTTTATTTAAGAAAACATACATTGTTTATTAGTACATAGCAAGTCATAAAAACATCACATAGTAAAAACAACTCCTCCAAAACAGCAACAAGCTTCAAGCCCTTGGCATTCAAATGGCAGCTTCTCTCTAGAAAATCTAGATAGAAATGCTGTAGGGAACTCCTTTTCCTGTCACACCAGGCTTAGAAAATGGCTTCAGGAGCTCGTAAGGCATCATGCCAGCTCCATTTCTGTTCTTCAACTCCGGGTTTGCATTTCTATCATCAACAATCCCTTCAAACTCCTTCAACCTTCCACTGAACCTTTCAAATGCAGCATTTATAACCGGATCTTCTTCCCATGACGGTTCCGCTACATCACCTAAATACTCCTCGTCCGGTGAATGAGTCGACAGAGTATCCAAAACAGCCATGACTTTTGTGGCTTGAATCTGTGAAGGTAAGCTATTTAAAAGCACATATTCAGGTTTTTCCATGAAGAGCTTCCAGTTTTCCGCAGTTGGGTCCTCATCAGGCATGTTGGTTCTGGTAATGGTGGGCCTGTTAGGGAAATAGCCTCCGTATGTGTACTGGCCAAAGTTCACAGCTGCATGGTGTCCGGAGGTCACCCAAACTATGGTTGTTATGATCTCAATCAAGTCTTCATTGGTTTTCAACACAGGCCACCATGGTTCATCCTTCTTGTCACCATGTCCAACGTTCTTGATTTCAGACCACCATGCTTGGAGCTCTTTGTCCGACTCTACAAGGCTTGGGTTGGGGTAGTAGTGGTTAACATAATCGGTAACCCACTGTTTAATGAAGTCCCATAGTACTAGACCATCGCTTGCATAAGGGTGGTCTTCAATTGTCAGCTTTAAGCCGTGTGGAGCACTTGGATCTTCAACAGCCAATCCCCTGGTTAGACAAACAATAAAAAACAATTAAATATAAGATTAGGAAAAGAAATGAAACTCGAAGATATGCATTTTAATTGTTTTTAATTTCAAAAACAGAACTTTGGAATTGAATCTGGGAAGGTAGTGAGTGAGTTATTACCTGCTAATGAGGTCTTTGGGAAGTGCCTCCAGGTCGAACTGCCACACCTTATCGTAGGCATAAGAGCTGAGCTCTGTAGAGTACTTGCCAGGAGAGAACGTACTCTCAATGACTCCACCAGCATTGATTAGAAGCAGTCGAGCTAGAGCATTGATCTCCATTGTGTACCTGAAATGAGGTTTCAGCAACCTGTATATTGGATGCATCGCGCTAAGTTGCCGATTGGCTGCGATTATGTAAGGCTCTGTGCAGCAATGAGTTCTCAACCTGCAAAGGAAATAGAAGTGCACCAACGTTAACGCAAATAAATAGTTTGCTTAATTAGAAAGCTGATTCCTATCATCTGATCAGAGAGGGTGTCACTAAATTGTGGGTTTTAAAATTTATAAATATTGTCTCAGCCTTTATAATAGGTAAATAATAGTTTGGTTGGTGAATTCTAGATATTACCGTAATTTTAAATTCATATAATTCTATTAATAGATTATACATATAGACCCTGTAAATATTTTGATCTTAAACTCAACAATACATTCCACGGGCCACGGGCTGAGGCTCTAAATGAAAAAAACACGATACCACTTGGGAATATCGATTAGATTATAAAATCTTCATAATATAATATATTTAAAAACATTAATAGTTATAATGATATGAGAAATTGAGAGAATCTTAAATGCACCAAGTGCATTATTGACTATTGCACTCAATCGAAGATGTGACGTGTGACAAAAAAATTACATGTGTGTCACATCTGGCCAATCAATTATTGGTACCATTAGTATAGTGTGACCTTAAACTAGGCAAGTACCAAACATTTTAAGTTCGAGAGACAGGGCATACCAGTGACTGACAAGTTGGTGATAGCCAGAATCATGAACTAGGACATGAGCTTTGGCAAATTTCCAAAGCCAGCACCCGGTGGAGTGCCAACTAGGTGTGTAAACTCTTCTCCACTGTGGCTTGCCATCAATTGGTGGCCTAGTTAACTCGATAGCTAGTGGTCTCAGTGTGCCATCTGGGTTCAGGAAGAATATTGTACGAGATCCATAGAGGGTTGTGCCTTTGAGGTCCCTGACCTTTTTCACATATGGTAGAAATAGGTCATGGTAATCTAGGATGAACAACTTCTTTTGTTTGAGAGCCTGCACAAAACCACAATTTAAAAGGCTTAGTTGTTGTCAAGTGCACCAGGTTGAATTGAGATTAGATGAATTCCAATCCAATACGATGTCTGGTTGAGACACAGTACTGGATGTCCCAAGTTTGTGTCTCAAATAGTCCTACAATTTTTAGTCTAATTTTTAGTTTTTTTTTTCTCTTTTTCTTTAATTTATTTTTATATTAATGTTAAAATATTTTAAAAATTAATCTTATATATTTTCTATTAAATTATTTTTAAAATTATATTTCTAATATCAATTTAAAATAAATATTATTATATTTAAAATTCATTATCTATTAATTTTATTATTTTCTTAAAAATAATTTGAAATTTTATATTAATAAAAATTAGTTTAAACAAAATTGGGACCAAATTTATTTTTAATTATATTTTTTTAAAATTAAGTAAAAGTAATCTTATTTAATTCAAAATTTAATTTGTTTATTTAATATAATCTTATATTAATCAATCTCACATTGTAAACACATAAAACATAATTATTTTTAGTCTAATTCTAAACTATACCAAACAAGAGATAGTTAATGCTACTTTTAGTTCAATTATGTACTACATCAAACATATTACAGCACAGTTCAGTCTAGTTCTATCTTATTATATCTAATTAAATTTAGTTCCGTTAAAATAGTTCAATCTTATCATGTAAATTAAACATCTCATATGTGTACAATTAAATAAAATATTTTGAAAAATAATTTTTTGTGGATAAGAATTTTTTTTTTTTTTTCCATTTTCTTAAAGTATCATTTGCATATAGAATCTAATGGATTGTTTTTTGAAAATAATAATTATTATTATTATTATCTTACTGATTGTAATCATGTAGTAATTAGCAAAAACTAAAGTTACTTTTTATTGAACTTTGATTAAGAAGAATTTGATTAACTTGTGTTCTTATACGAACAATAATTAACCTCATCTGTATAATTCAAGAATCAGGGGTTATGATACCTCTTCCACTGTCATGAAACCTCTGATTTCTCGCTCGATAATTTCTGTAGTAATCGCTGATTCCTGTGGACCATAGGTTTCAGGGTCAAGTGCACTTTTCAGTGGCCATTCCTACAATAGTTAGGACAAATAAGAAATGGGTCATTCTTCAATGCATTAGAGAAAAAAAAAAAAAAAAAGGTTTGGAAATGTTAATTAATGAGATAAATGATAATTAAACTCATCCCAGTGATAATTTAATATCTAGGACTGGGTGGTCCTAAAAAAATTAATGTATCAATAAGAGACAAAAGTATGCATAGATTTGGTGGCTACCGTGATTAATCGTAAACAATATGGATTGAGGCCAGCTAGGGTCTGTCGAGCAAATTCCTCATCTCTAAACCAAAAGAATTTGTCTCCTGCAAATGAAAAGATCCGAAAAAGCTTGTGTAAAAGCATTGAATCATTATCTTACAATAGAGGAAGTTAGATCTCCTGCTAAATAATTTAAGCTCCATATCTTTTTAATACAGTACTACTATGCAGATACCCATGTCATGTAAAAAAGTTTTATATTATTTTTCTTTTTTCTTTTTTTGAGATGAATTATTTTTCTTTCAATATGTTAAATTAGTAACTTCATTGAGAATTAAGGCTGCATAATATAGAAAGAAGGGGTTCTTACTGTCCATTGCATCAGGGGTCTCGAAGCGCAAAATGTTTTCACCTGTGTCACGAACTGACTTGATTAATCTAGGAATAACTGTTGTCAACCCTTTTTTGCTTTGTTGAGGCAAGTTAACTCCTTCATTGAAGAGAGTGTCAATAGCTGTAAAGTATGGAAACCCTCGTTCAGAGTCGATAATTGTGCTTTCTAAGGTAGGTATCAAGCCATGCAATGTTGAATAAAGTGTCTTGGCTCCAAAGATATTGTTTTTATCCCAGAAAATGATTCATCTGCGGGCACATAGTTTAGGATAGCCCTTGTCTCTGAGGATGGATCTGCAATGGTAACAGTTGTTAATTATCATATCAAAGAAATCATTTATAACTAGGTAGTAATTGCCTTAAAAAAAAAAAAAAAAAAAAACTAGGTTGTAATTATTTAATATCAGATAAAACATTTAATTATATATAATTCTTGACATGATTTTTATCATATAAAAAAAAACAGTTAGTGTAATGTGCATGAATAGTTATTATTATTATTATTATTATTTGAATAAACAGTCCTTAAAGCCCTTCCATGAGAGAGAATTGATTTTATGACCTCTTACTAGAAGTACAGTTCTATTATGGCCAAGGGTGGGCATGGTTATACATGTCAATAGAACAAATCTGGATCCTATTAGACACCCATAGATTCAAATAATTTATTCTTTTTTTAGCCCCAGGCAAATTTCATAAAACGTTTTTAGAGGTTGATGAATTACAAAATTTCAAAACCCATTGAATTTGTCTTTATTTTAATTAATGTATACCTTTCTTACAACGTGGGCGTCCAGTTCTACAACGTCTAGGATAAGGATGTTCTTTGCCTCCAAGCACCGGCCGTGCTAAATTTGGGTCACTATCTGGATCTCCAAGGTCATTATACACATCATAATCATATATCCGATCATTACTTTGGCGTCTTCCCTCTCCACTTCCCTGCAATTTCGCCAACTCCTCACCTCTCAGCCGCTCCAATCCATTTGGTGTTTGAGATGGCAAGTAAGACTGATTTAAAAAAAAAAAAAAAAAAAACTATCTCAAGTCAAAATTTGAATTCTTAGTATGTTAAGTGCACTCTAGGATAATGATTCAAAAACTTAATGAAAAACTCGTTTTTATTCTAATCAATATGTCGATATAATCCTACTTGTTTATTCTAATACATCTTATTTAGTTGAAGTATTGAAATTTAACCTTAACTAAACGAAAGATAAAAATCGTGAAAGTTGCCCCATAACACAACTAAATTTTCGTCAAATAATGAATACTAGTTTAGTACATAATTAATAAACTTGTGTACTTATAGTTGACCTTGCTAGTGAAGAAGACTCGCTTGTCTTTGTTGTCGTACTTGGAGTGAATCCAGGAGTCACATGATATTTTTATCGGACCATTAGGGAACCCCTTTAGCACCACATCCTTCAGGAAAAACTCTTTGCGGTGCTCATTCACCACGTAAATGGCACCCACTTCCCCGAAATCGAGTGGAACCTTGAAATCCGCTTTGTATACGATGTCAATGCTCTCCCTGTCCAAGATGTCTCTATACGCATAATCTTTCACCGTTTTCTTCTCTAATCCTGTATCTGAAATAATGTAAAAATAATCATTTAACAAGGATTATATTTTAGTACGTGCCGAAGGATATACTTAATGGAAGTTCATTATTGGAGAAAAGTTAAACAAAATGGATTTTAATTTGCACACCACGGGGTGCAATCAAAATCATTGTCTTTGTAGAATAAATATTAGAGTAAATTACACTAACTACCCTAACTTTATATTAAATTGCACTCCACGCTAATATAGATTTAATTACACTAATTTCATTTCATTAAACTATTGCCTAACGGTTGATCATCTTAAATTTAATAGTTAAAATGTAATTACTTTTCTATCCCCAGATATAAATTTACCCTTAATATTTATTCTTACTTCTTAAATAATTAATTAATTAATTTTAAGAAATTATGGTTTTCGAAAATTTAGTTTTGTTTGATTCATTAATTAATTGAATTTTAACTTAATGTTATTAAATTTGATTCAATATGATATTGATTGAATAAGAGATTTGGAATGTGCCGGTGAAGAAAAATCCCTTTTTTAATCAATTAATATTTTTGTTAAAATTAATTAATTATTTATTTAAAAAAACAAGAAGATAAATCTTAAGGGTAAACTTATCTTTATGGGCAAAAACATAACTATAATTTAACCATTATATTTAACGGTGATCAATCATTAGTCAAAGATTTAATGAGGAGTAGTGTAATTACATCAATATCTTAGGGTGGAGTGCAATTTCATATAAAGTAAGAGGAGTAAGTGCAATTTACCCCAAAAAATTATATTTGAAGGAAATATATACATATATACACATATATATAGTGTTTTTATAATCAGAATGTCTTAACTTTAAAAAGTTAGGACAAACCAATCAAATTCATTCATTCCATTTGAATTAAATAGGAGAACGAATTTATTTTAGGAGAAAGAATACAATGGATGAATTTAATTGGTTCGTCCTAACTTTTTAAAATTAAAACGTCCTGATTATAAAATCACTATATATATAAATGGTTTTATCATCAGAACCTCCTAACTTTAAAAGGTAGAACAAACCAATTAAATTTATCCATTATATTATCTATCATAAAATAAATTATCTCTCATATTTAATTCAAATATAATAAATCAATAGATGAATTTGATTGATTTATCATAACCTTTTAAATTTAGGTTGCACTTATAATAAAATCACTATATATAAATATATATATATATATATATATATATAAAGGGCACCCCATTTTCGAATTTTTATAAAATAGTGGAAGTACCCCACATACAGAAAAAACCATACAATACAAAACAAAACGGTGTTAAAAACAAAAACAAAACAAAAACCAAACTCAGTTACTAGAATAATTATATGAAGTAAATTGATCTTTCAAACTTTGTAAGAACTCATATATCAAAGAACCAAAGACTCCATATGAAAAGCAATGTAACGAAAAATTGGCCGAGAGTTTTTCTCTCTTGAAAACTAAAGAAGGATAGTTGGATCCGACTAAACCATTCAACGGTTTTAATACTTACCAGGATCAAGTTCGGCACTAACAAGCTCTACAAGGAGTGATCTGCCCAACAAATCCGTTATGTCATCTGTGTCTATGGTCACATCAGAGATAATACTACCAATAGTTCGTTTAACAGTAACAACTGTCTTAACGCTCAAAGATTTCGTGGTGGAAAAAGGATTGGTTATGATTGCTTTGATGTTATTTGAGGAGGACCCAACTCGAACTTTTTGTTGTTTGTTCGAGAAGGGTCTTGACTGAACTTGAAGCAGAAAAGCCTGGCCTCGATTTCCATGGAGAAATGGCTTCTCTATTGGGAATAGGGTTTTGGTTGACTGAGTATGGTGATGAACTTGTGGTTTCAACATTGTTTTTTGAAGAAAAAGAAGAAGAAGAAATGGTTGTGACTTGGGTTAATAGAGCCCTCTCCTTAAATAGAAAAATTAAGAGGATAAAAAATTTGAAACGTGATTTTAGTGTGCTTAACTTTTGTTCTAGAGGCGCGGCATGTGAACAAGCTGAGTATCCGAAGTTGGAAAAAGATAAGACTGTTTACATTGATCTAGAGAGAGATTCATTTTGGCAGATAAATTTTATTGGATGGAAAGAAGGTTAGTGTCCATCTGTCTTTTTCTCTTTCTTTTTTTTTTTAATTTTTTTAAATTGGAATTAATTCAAGAAACTATCAGAACCGATTGGGATAAGATAATAATAGTACAATTTGAAAAACTATTCTTATACGGAAGAAATCGACTCATATAAAAGTAGAGAAACAGTCTACACAAAAGTGAGAGGTCCGTCTACATAAATTGATGGGGGAGAGTACTGCTACCGAACATAGAACCATGCCATGAGCCTTTGAGCTACGGCGTTCTTACCAAAGGCGGCGCCAATAGCCAGCTATGATCTATGTGTTTTTATTGGACTGTGGAATGTCCTTTTCATTAATTTAACGTTAGTGTTATTAATCTACAATAATTACGCTTTCAAAACACTAGTGGGAATACATAAAATTAATTTCATTAGGTTAAAAATAATAATAATTAATTAATTTTCGTATGAACAATAAAATGCAACTTGTTATTTAATAATTTTTCGGATCATTATCAACTATAAAATAATTTGGATCATAATTTCCACATTGCAGAAGAGGTCCCTAAACTTACTTTTATACGAGTAAAAGAAAATTTGAAAATCCCCTTCACCAAGAAAGAGGAGGAACTAAACTAAAATTTTGGGTGTTTGATATCCGTGCATGCTTTACCGCTTATTCAGTTTTGTTGTGATTTTGGAGTACATCATTCAAGGATCTAATTTATTAAGTTTGTTTTATTGACAAGAAAATTTTCTATGAACGTTTAGTTGATGCATCATTTTAATATTGAAGTGGTTTTTTTAAAAATAATATGACATATGATATTTCTCTTTTCTAAAAAATTAAAATTTATATGATATTTTAATAACAACATAATACGTAATATATTTTTTAAAATATTTTTTTTTTGTAAGTAAGGAAAGATATCTATATTAAATTTTAAAGAAAAAAAAATGTCACAGGTCACGTTATCATTGGAGGGTACACCAATATCAATATGACACGTAAATTAAGCGTTGTTATTGACATTAAATATATATATTTTTTTTTTCTTGAATTTCAAAGTATTAGAACACTATAAAATTATTGCATCAGGAAAGACACATCAGTATATTGGAATTCAAATTGGAATGCACTCAAGATTGTTTATCAAATACTTAAAATATGGATAAAATATTTATCAAGTATGCTTTATTGACATTACAAGAAAATCGATTTTCTTGACTTTCAAAGTATTAAGAATATTATAATATTATTGCATCAAGAAAGACATATCAGTATATTGGAATTCAAATTGGAATGCTCTCTTATTAATAATGTTTGTCAAATACTTAAAACGTGGATAAAATATTTTTAAGATATAAATATATATATATATATATATATAACATTTTACAATAGACACTTTAAGTTACTTTGATGAAATCTAATGAATTTTATTAAATTTTGATTTTTTTTTTTTTTTTTTTTGTATAAATGATAAAAATAGTGCAATAGACTTACATAAGGAAGTTGAGAATTTTTTGCGTTTATGAACTTTTTTTTTTTTTTTTTTTGAATTTTTGAAAGATAAAAGATTTAAAAAATAAGGATATATTGAAAAACATAGTTCAAAAATATGAAAATTTTTCAAATTTTTTCCAAATGTATATTTTAATTTCCCCATAATGGATAAAAAATTGTAATTAAAATATATAAAATTACACGAACTTTCATCAAATGTGCTCATTATAATAGAATAAGAGGGTGCTCATGGGAATATATATATATATATAACAAATTCATTTTTATCCAAAAATAAATGAACAAATTCGTCTTTACTCATTTTTTTGTGAAAATTGTTTTTAACCCCTCAAACAAACTATTCCATTCTATATGCAAGCTTACCAAACTACCATCCGCTCAGATATAAAAAGTGTTATTAAAAACTGGTACGGATCGATTTTTAAATGCACTTAAAATCAATATTGGTTTTTATATCTATTTAAAAACCGGTACAGGTTTTTAACACTGGTAGGCTAGGGCAATTGGATAAAATGAGTATATTGTGCAATTAATTTATTTGAAAGGTTGAAAACGAGTATTTTTAAAAATGTGACTAAAAACAATTTTTGATATTGTTGTATTGGTATTTTTTGTTTTTTTTTCCCTCCATATATATATACATATATATATATATATGTTCCTATAAGAGATACAATTCCATAGCTATATCATCCAAACGGCATGTTTGGTACATGAAATTAGGTAGGATTGGATTAACAATCTCTAACAATCTCACTTAGTCTCTTGTTTGGTGGTGTCCAAGATTAAATAAAACCAATCTTTAGTTATTTACAATTTAAGAAATCTTTTAAACAACTTAATAATATTTTATTTAAAATATTTTTGATATTAATTAAAAATTAATATTAACTTTCTATTGATGGTTTATATAAATATTAAACACATTTTAAAATTAATTTATTATATTTTGTTAAAAATAATTCTAATATTAATTAAAATAACTATTATCTTATTTATGTTAATCTTAAATAATTTAATTATTTTTTATAGATAAATTAATTTAACATCATATTAATCTATTAATCTCATAGCATCAAACATTGAATATAATTTTTTATTCTAATTTCAAGTTATACAATAAAATATAAATATATTATTTTCAGTTTAAGCTCAATTGCACCAAATGCATCGTAATATTAATTTAGTATAGTCTAATCCTATAAAAATAATTTAATCAAATCTCATGCACTAAACGCATCATATATAATATTTTGTATGCATAAACACCTAGCAAATCTACTCAAAACTTTAACACTTCAGGTTTATATATATATATATATATATATATATAAACATTTATTATTACCAGTATGAAAGTCATTCTACTCATCACCATTTTCAAGGAGGGTTGGTGAGATTTGAACAAATAATAGCAGCAAAAGTTAGCTTCTGACGAGATAAATCTTAAATTTTAATGTGAAAGGCAAAAACATTTATATGAAACAGTTGAGGAGTTATTGAATAGGATGGGCTCCTCAGATCAAAAATATTTCTTCCTTTCTCCCTTTCCTTTTTTTTTTTTTTAAATATATATATATTGACATTCATTAAGATCCAACAAAATTTGGGAATAAAGAGTTTACATGCGCATAATGCCAAGAAACATTCCCAAAAAAGGAAAGAGCAAGGTTGGCCAAATTGTGTCTCAATCGATTTCCAAACCTGAAAATGGCTTGATACCTCTGGACACCAACCAACATAAATAAATCTTTAATATAACTTACTAACATATCGGCAATAATTTATCATAGAAGGAATTGTTGGAGTTCAGCCTTTTATTTCACCAGCATAATTTCTCATTCAAAATGACTCTCACCCATACGTATCAATAACTCTGAGTCTCCGTACAATTTATTTATTCATGGGAATTATCAAAATCTCCCAACTTTTGGAGTATTCTCCGTTTTCCCCCATCTTTTTCACCATTCGCCAAAATCCCCCTTCCATCACAATACCGTTAGAAAAGGTGCATTCTGACAGTAACAGGACGTATAATGATGCATTTACCTATGAACTTTTATAAACTTGAAAAGATAAATTTGCCTCCAATGCAATGTATAAATTCTATCTTCTAAAAAAGTTTATCTCTATAATCAATCCAAGGCAACGTATGAATTTAATTTGTGATTTTAATAATTTAAAATTTTGAATGTACTGACTACGGAAGCTCTCTCTCTCTCTCTCTCTCTCTCTCTCTCTCTCTCTCTCTCTCTCTATATATATATATAACGCTTTACAATCCACACTTTTAAGTTACTTTGATGAAAACTAATGAATTTCAATGAATTTTTATGTTATTTTTTGTGTAAATGATAAAAAGATTGAAATAAATTTACAAAAAGAAATTGAGAAATTTTTGGGTTTATAAACTATTTTTTCGAACTTTTTTGAAGATAAAATAGTTATAAAATAGGGATATATTGAAATAAAAAAATAGCTCGAAAATCTGAAAAATTTTCAAACTTTTTCCAAATGTGTATGTTAATTTCCCTACAATGCGTAAAAAAATGTAATTAAAATATTTAAAATTTCATGAAATTTCATCGAATGTGCTCATTATAATAAAATAAGGGGAAGCTCATGGGAATATATATAAATATATATCTTTTTTTCTTAATACACTATATTCAATGTCTGAATTACCAACCACTAGATTTACTTACTTTCACTTTCTTTGACGTAATCAATTATAATTTATGTTAAATCAATAGCTCTTTTACAATACAGTGACTTAATTAATTTCAATATACTGAGGTGTCAACAATAATTTATGTTCGTTGGCGCCATTCACATTCTTTATGTGTGTGTATATATAGATATAAAGAGAGAAAGAGTAATTTTACCATCAGTACTTTCTAATTTTAAAAAATTAAGATAAACCAATCAAATTTATCTATTTCATTATCTTTCTTAAAATAAATTTTTTCTCTCATTTAATTCAAATGCAATAGATGAATTTGATTGATTTGTCCTAACTTTTTAAAATTCAGAGGTACTGATTGTAAAATTATATTATATATATTTGAATTAAATAAAAAATAGAGTTTATTTTAGGAGACAGGATGTAATAGATGAATTTAATTGATTTATCCAAACTTTTTAAAGTTAGCAGATACTTATGTTAAAATTATTATATATATATATTTATTCTCTTCGGTATGAAATTCTTTCTACTCATCACCATTTTCAAGGAGGGTTGGTGAGTGAGACATGAACAACTAATAACAATAAAAGTGAGCTTACTGCGAGATAAATCTTAAATTTTAATGTGAAAGGCAAAAACATTTATATGAAACAGTTGAGTCATCGAGAGGATGGGCTCCTCTGATAAAAAATTATTTCACCAGCATAATTTCTCATTCAAAATGACTCCGTCTCTCTGCATCTCTATTTCTTCACCCATGCCTTTCAAAAACCCACCCACCGTACAATTTATTTATTCGTGGGAAATTATCAAAATCTCTCCCAACGTTTGGGATATTCTCCATTTTTCCCCTCCCTTTTGCAATATTCGCCAAAATCCTCCTCCCATCACATAGCGGTTAGAAAAGGTGCATTTTGACACTAGCACGACGTATAATGACCCATTTGCCCTTGAACTTTACTAATAAACATTTTTTTAAAGTAAATTTTTCTAATAAACTTGACGAGACAAATTTGCCCCAAATTTGTACCATTGCACACAATTCCAACGGTTATAATGCATGGCTATATGTATCTCAGAAAAACATATTACCTCACATGCAACACACACCATCTTGCTATCAAATTTACTATTTCAAACACACCTAAAAAACCAAGCAACAACTTACAACAACTCAATTTCTCCACGTCAATTTCAAAACAACAAACAGTCATGTAAACCTAAGTATACAAGTCAAAAAATAGCAGCTTACAACAAAACATTCTTCAAACACAGATCACACTATGGAGGCAACATCAAGTTCAGCAAGCAACATATATAAATGGAGGTGTCATTAAATTCAAAAATAGAAAATGTTTTTGTGACAAGAAAGTACTTTTGAATATATATATATATATATATATAGACACACACACGCTCCATGTAAGGTAGAGTTGTGCCACTAAATCATTCATATTTTTTAATTTTTACAACATTTTGTATCATAAAATAGTTACGGAAAGGGCAAATTGTATCATAAAATAATTAAATGTATAACCATTATCCAATGGTTGACCTAAAAAAAATTGTGCACGTACAGTAGCACAATTTGAGCTGTGACTGAATAGTTTTTTATTTAAAGACTTATCAATAACTCTTCCACATCATCATTAATGTCTCGATCCTTATGTTCATTAATATCTTCAATATTATATAGAAACAGACACCGACCAAATCACAATGAAATTACTCTGCACCCTCGAAGGTTGTGCTTTGCATACTTCTATGAAAGTTCGGATATTATACATTAAGGCCCCAAGACAACGAAAATATGTAACAATTAATCATTAGTTTGAAAGGGTCTAATTTTATATATGCCTATAATACCCTTAAGACTTCAATAGTTGGAAAAGTAATTGCAATGACAAATTTAACCCAAAACTAGAACACCAAAATATTAAGTGGCATTAAGAGAAATGATAGAATTATAATATTACAAATATAATTTAATTGGACATTTAAATTCTTTCTTTTAGAAAAATATGCACTAAATTATCCGTTTAACCTTTTTTAATATTTTTTTTAACTTATACATACTTATATAGGTGAGAGACATAGATTAATGAATATTTGAGTAGGAGATAATGATTCAGTAATTTAATAGTTTAACATCTTAGACATTATAATTTCAAATAAACAACAAAAGTCTATGAAATTGGAAACATAAAAACAAGGGTTAATTACATTAGAATATCATGAATTTATCACTTTTTCTGCAAAATATCTCTAAATTTTAACAAGTCAACATAAGATACCTTATCATATTCCTTATCATTAACCTCTCAGCATCGAGAATAGAATAGTTAAGTCTTTTTGCACGTTTTAAAGTCAGAAATGAGTTTTAAATATATTTCTCTATTCAAAATCAATTATTTCAATAGATTATTTAATGAAAAGAAAAAGACAAACAAATGACAGATCTTTATCTTTCCACCAAATTGTTTCTCTTTCCTCAATTGAAGCATATATCAATTTCTCACCATCAAGATACAGGAGAGAGAAATGACGCGTTCTCATCAAAATGGATGAAAAATAAATTTCTATTCCCTATATATATTATGACTAGGACCAATTCAGGATATAACCGAGACTAACAATAATAAATGTTGTAGTACGATATGGGGATCAACCACCAGGATTGAAAGGGGCTAACCCCCAAAGAGTGGAGGGCAACCCACAATTAATGAAATAAAATGTCTATGATAATTTTATGAGACTTCTTGAGTTCAGACCCACGACCATTAAAGCTTTAGAGTGGGTGGATTATGTTTACCACCAAATCACAAGCACTTGCTCTCTCTCCCACATTTTAGAGAAAAATAAATATAGCTTCTCTCCTCTAGAATGAAGAAGAGCCAAAATTGCTCTCTCCAACTCTCCTTCATTTTGAGTATACAATTTTGGATAAGAGAGAACGATTCTCTTTCCTCCAAAATGGAGTACATCAAGTAAAATTTTGTGGGACGTACATTTTAATTTATTTCAAATTTTGGAATTGAATTAATGATGAGTTTGTGTCTTAGGATAAAAAGAAATCTTGTTTTTAATTGATGAAAAGTGGTTGTAGATAGTGTTTGGTTGATGAGAAAATGCCGAATTCTTCGTAAGTTGTGGGATTATCCCCATTTTTAGGTTTGAGATCCACATCTATCAATTGAAAGGTTCCTATGATCAACTTTGCAATTAGTCGTCAGAATTAATAGGCCTTCAAATCATTTATTTGAAAAAATTGAAACCCTTCTTAATAGCTTATCAAAATGCTTCTCCAAAATTGAAATTTTTTTATCAATAATGTAGGAAGAATATCATCATCATCATCATCATCATACATATACATATATATAGATGTATGTCTGTATGTATGTATATAATATAATATGAAAGTAGTAAATAAAATTATGTTGGTTGATTATCTAAAAATATATATATATATTCATTTTTGGTGATACAGCATGAACAAATTTGACTGGTTAACCATTAGAATTAATGATTTGACCTTCATATCAGAAAACTTCTAGTTTTGACTTATTTAAAGTTTGAAATATTTGACAAAAAGCTATAAATTAGAGGTACTTTAGTGTGATTAACCCTAAAAATAATAATTGTGCATTATATTTGCGAAGCCATAGTTTTTTCAGTTCTTTTAGTGCTATTTAAAATTTTTGTATTTTAATTTTGGGCCAGATTCGTAATTGCAACAACTTTTTCATTGGTTGAGGCCTTGATTAATGGTTTTTAGACATCTTGGAAGTTCAACTCCATCAAGCTAACGAAACATTTCATCTGTTACGTCCTTGGGGTATTAGTGTATAAGTCCAAAGCTCATTTATTGTTATTAAGAGCATATATGCTTCGAATCTAACGAAGTCATTAAATATTCATTTCTTTGTAATGCATGTGTGTACCGACCCAACAAACATACAATTAGCTGAAATGTGCAGAAATATTGAAATGGTTTGAAAGGACAATTAGATGCATGCAGCACATGCTTGAATATATAAATTTATTTTCCTTTATAATTATTAAACTAATGTGATCTCACATCTGATCGGTGGTTCAACTTCTTTGGATTCAGAAGACAATACAAGATATATAAATTAAGCTTCTTTATAATTAATAGCTCCACTTGTCTTAAGGCTGACGCTGAGAGGTTTTGTTTGTATTATTCGTAGGAATAATTTTAATTTAATCTTCCAATTAATCACTTTGTGTAATTAGTGGGAAAATAATAGAAAATATATATTATATCAAGCTTTTGTTTAACTTCTAGCAAGTTCCATTTGTTCATTTGTCGGTGGGGCTTTGTTTGTTCATCTCGAGCAATAATTTCAATTTAATAATTTTAAAATTTTTAATTAAGCTTCTGCATATATAATTTCTAGTTCCATGTGTCAAGCATTGTGGCTCTGTTCGTTTAATTTCTAGCAATAATTTTATTTCATCGATATTTATTTGACACTGTTTCAGTTGGGCCCATTTTTGTTTTGTTCCCATGGAACATGTGAAATTTATTGGAATAAAATCTTTCCTGTTCCCTCTCCATTTATCTTTCCAGCTAGCTAGCTATCCATTACGCATATACCTTCTTGATTTTATAAATAATTGCGATACGCTCAATCCATGACACAATACGTTAAATAATTTATATATAAATAGCCGTACTTCAAAATTCTATTTCCCTTAGTCTTAATAGTATTATAATGTAATATCAATAATCCAAAAAAAAATTATTATAAAAAAATGCGTATATATATATATTTGTTTTTGGCAAAAGTATTTTTTTTTTTTTTTTAAGTATTTGTCTATGTCCAAATAGCAACCAAAACCAATTAAATATGACTCTAAGACATGACGGGAATTACCTCTCAGATTGAGAGAGCAACTCATATCAAGTGGGAAGACAACCCACAATATATGTGAAAAATCATCTACAAATATGGGACAATATGAGATTGAATCCACAACTTTGAGACAAAGCGTGGGTAGGCCAAGGTCTCTCCACCAAACCAGATCACAATTCTCTTTTTACTTAAGAATGCTTTGTCGGTTCTTCTCAAGGTCTCTCTCATATGCTAGAAAGAGAAAGCTCTCTCATCTATCAAAGAGGGAGAACTTCATAAAAGTTGTTTTCCAGGTCAGATCCGGGCCTGGTTAAACTTTTTTTGCCTTTTTTTTTTTTTTTTTGTGTCTATTCCTCTTTGTTTTCCTCCCTTCTCTTCTTCTCATTGTTTGTTGTTTTAGTTTTGGGATTTTTAGGGGTGGATCTGGATCTAGTCCCAAAAACACAATCTGATCTGTTTTGTTCATAAATATTTTAGGTTTGAGTGAAGATCAACCACTCCAAGTCTCCTTTGTGTCCAACGATAGTGATGGTTACTGGATGGTTTCAGCGGTTAAGGCATTGTAATCAGGGACCTTAAAGCTCTATTATGGTAGATTTATTCAAGTTTAGGAAGGAG
The DNA here is from genome assembly GCA_021234005.1 of Nephelium lappaceum. NCBI lineage: Eukaryota > Viridiplantae > Streptophyta > Magnoliopsida > Sapindales > Sapindaceae > Nephelium > Nephelium lappaceum. The sequence goes on from CM038009.1 coordinate 9,799,138, forward strand.
CTCTGATTGTTTTATCGGAAAAATCTTTTTTAATGCATTATGTCCTGTTTTCAAGTAGTTGTAACTGCTGCCTTTTGGGTTCAAGAATACAGATTTGTATAATCTTTTTATGTTGATACTGATTTTCCTTTATATTTTAGTTTTATATGTTAGTTTGAGTTTTAGTTGTTATGTGAATTGATTAGATCTCATAGGTGTCTTGTCATTCCCATGATTTGGCATCTCCTGATATTTCATCTAACCATTCTTACTCATTCCTCTGTTGAAGACATGATTCGGTTGTATTGAGCATGTTCTAATTGTTCCAAATTTGGATGAATTTTGGTGCTCGTCATATGTGGTTTCCAAATTTGGGATAATTTAATGAAATTTCCAATATTTGAAAAAAAGAAAAAAAAGAGTGCTTCGTCAAAAGTTGGCTCTCATTGATTGTCATCAAATAATTAAAATTGCACAGGGTGAGACATTATCTTTAGGTTGGATATCGATGTAGGTTATTTCAAATATCAAGACCTTAATCAGCTTAAAAAGAAGAGCCTGCCTTCTGGAAAATTCAGTATGTTAGGCCAGCCGAACCTGTACTCCTGTTGTCTATATGTATGAAATTCATGTACTTCAAACTTAAAGGCAGTTTCTATAAATGACCCAAAAACTTTCGTGTTTTTTAGTAGAAATGCAAGGTGAGAAATCTCACGAAATCTTATCACATGCACTGCACCGTTTACATCAATCGAATCAAATTATCCGATCATCATTGCTGCATGGGATGGGAATCAAATTTTCTCTTGCCTTCTGTCTTCTTTAAATGAGGTGCCTCTTCATGAGAGGATGTCTCTATATATATTTTCCTATCCATTCTATCATAAATTTATAAAATCATATATATATATATATATATATAATTATTATCTAATAATTTCACACAAGTCCTTTTAATTTAACTACGATAAACATGATTCCAATATGTTTGTATAATTCTATTATTTAATATTTTATCATTCTTCTCTTTTTTTTTTTTTTAATAAAGGTGAAAATTAATAAATTCGTTATTCAATACAATCATGGTGTCGTACCTCCATCAGAATTTTTTTTTCTTTTTTATAAAAGTCATGTTTACCTAGTCCCAAGTTCCCAACTCTCGTAACTATTTGATGTTCACGCATGATAAAATAGTGTATAAATAAATAAATATATATATATATTGGAATCTATCGATACCAAATATTACTTAATTATATAGGTTTGAATAATATTTATTTCAATAGGAGACAACAATCCTCACGATAAAAGATAAAAATTAATCACACAACTACAAAATACGCTTAACAGGATTGAATACCAACACCTTAGTGAATAACGAGATGTTTAACCGTCTATATTAAAAGGTGATGTGTCATGATAAAATAGTGTTGATCTATATTAGTTGTCTCTAGTAATTAAATTCGTCATGTATCTTAGCTTTTAATTCATCATTCTTCATAACAAATGCTTATAATGCAGCATGCAAAATCCATGTGAACCACGTGAGTTTTTCCATAAGCGCAACTTTTATCTTAGGATACCATTACACTCTTGTTTGATTATTTTCTCACGCAAATGATGGATACTCATTAAGGAAGATTATTAACATCAATATTATCGATAGGGATATTATGGAAAACTCTCCGAAAAGTAAACTAATCATAATATGATCCCTTTTTTTTTTTAATTAGGTAAACCGTCTAAAAACCCCAATGCTTGTTAAAATTTGAGGGCAAAATGGTAATCCAATAAAATAATTAAAATTTTAAAATGAGAAAACATGCACAAAATAAAACACACAAAATTAAAAAATATATATATATCCACTGTCCATTTTAAAGATAAAAATAATTTAAAAATAAAAAATAAAAAAATTAATAATTTCCTTAAAAAAAAACTAAATGATTTCCATTATCTATCATGTTGATGGATGATGGACATCATTTTAAAAAATATTTTTTATTTTTAAATAAGGTAAAGATTAAATTCAAAATTATTTAAAATATTATACTAATAAAAAAATAAAGTTAAAAAAAAATGAAATAGTAGAGATCTCATCTTCAAATTGGATCTCCACCATCCATCAATTGATGGACAGTGAAGTTGATGGATGGTGGAAATCCGATTTAGAGATTTGATCTCTATTGTCTCATTCTTCATCAAAAATTCAACATCAATCCACTTCCTCCATCAACAGCAACCAAGAAATTCAACATCAATCCATCTCCTCACTAGTCACCTCTACCATTGACAATCATGCCTCCCTCAAGTCCCTCATGTCTGGCCTTCACTTCACCTACCACCACCATCGCCACCGTTGCTGCCCCTTCATCAACAATACAAAAAAAGCACGAAACACAAAAATCCATTTTTGAATACAAACCACAAACACATCAATCCCAAATCAAACCAACATCACCCACCCAACGAAACTCACAACTGGTGGTCTCCACCATTGGAGACCCGGTGGAGACCACCGTGGTCTCCAATAGTCAAACTGGTCGGAGATAGAGAAAGGAGAGACAAAGATAGCAAGAGAGAGTGAGGTCTTGCACCACTATCCATCAACAACACCGTCGTTGTACAGACTTTTCGCCACCATCATATATTCATCTAGGTCGATGAAGCCAGATGAAGAAAATAAAAATTAAAAAAAAAAACAATATTAATAATAAGACAGAATGGATAGAGGAAGAGATCAACGTTGGGTGTTGTTGATGATGGTGATGAGAAAAGAGAAGAAGAAGATGATGATGAAGCTGGTGATAAGAAAGGAGAAGAAGAAGAACAAGAAGATCATTCTAGATCATCCTGTCAAAAGTTTAGGTTTTTTTAATTTTAAGTTTTTTAATATTATTATTAATTAATAATTTAAAGAGCACTTCAGTCATTACATAAGTTTAAAGAATATGATAGAGATTTTATAGAATCTTGGTAAGGTTATTTGGGTCATTTCATGCTTTTGGGATGGAAAATGTTTACTTTTTGGATGGAAAGTTGATGGTAGGGGATAGTTCACCTAATAAAGACAAAAAAAAAAAAATCGGGGTCCAATCATAATTATTTTACTTTTCAGGAGTTTTTTCATAATATCCCTTTTCGGTGAAATTACTTTTTTTTTTAAGAAAGTAAAATACAAAGTTTTTATCTTCCTAGTTTTATGAAACAATGTAAAGTGCGTTTTTATTAGAGCTTTTAATGTTAATTAGGCACACACCACCAATGTAATTCTATCTAGATGAAGACGTCGGACGAAAATCCCACGCCAGTCACACCAAGATCAAAAGAAGGTTTCAAGAGCTCAAGAGGCAAAATTGGAAATCCATTTATGTTCTTCAAGTCCATGTTTCCATTCTTTACATCAACAGTTCGTTCCATCCTTCAGTTTCTCAAATGCTGCTTTTATAATTTGATATCAACTCATGAATCATGACGATGGTTCCAAATTTCTCCCCTATATATTCCTCCCTTGGTGAGTGTCTCAACAACATGTCCAAAGTAACCATCATGGTGTAACTTCAGGTTTGTCCATGAAAAATTTGCACTCTTCATCGAAGGGTCTTCATTGGGCATCTTGGTTCTTGCAACTGTGAACCTATTAGGAAAGTAGCTTGCACATGTGTGTAATGGCAAAACTCACAGTTGCATGGTGGTCAGGCCACCATGGTTCATCCTTCTAGTCACATTCCCAATTTCATGCCACCATTTCCCGATTACGTACCCAAATTTTGGAGACCTTGTTTGACTCAATAAGGCTTGGGTCAGGCTAGTGCATAGTCATTGACGTAGAGTCACGTAGTCATTAACCCATTCTTTTTTGGCATCCCATGGAATGAAACCATCATTTGCCATTTTTTTTTTTTTTTTAACGAATCGTAAGTTGTGAGAAGAGTCATAAGACTAAAATAAAGGAATATTTTTATAAAAAAAGGAGGAGGTTAACAAAATGTTGAAAATCCCCATGAATCAAGGTAAGAGTTGAATAATTTTTTGACTAACTTTTTTTATAATTGTCTTCAGAGTTTTTAACTCTTAACAGCATCGCCAATGCAATTATTAATTTGAATTAAATTTCTTACCACATAAGATTGATAATAAAGTAAAAAAAAAAAAAAAAATTCTCCAATACAATTAAGGAAAAAAATATTAAAATATAGAGATGAGTTTGTCAATGATAAACTCTTCTAGAAATGCTAACTAAGGTTTTTCAGACTTTTTAATCAATTAAAAATATGAAAATTTATCTATTCTCTCTCTTCTTAATTGTAAAATATATAAGTAATAGAGTACAATATATATTTATAATGATTGAACAAAAGCGGATGTGTATTTTATTTTAGATAATTGAATTGGAGATAAAAATGTGTATTTCTATATTTTTCTTGCCAAAGTCGATTCATATTTAAGAAAAATAATAATAAATTGTTGATGTGTTATTAATAGAAATTCAAAAATACATAATAGTATCAAAGATGCTCTAAGAAATTTTATTAAAAAGGGATATTTCTAATTAGCCCCCCCAACTTTTGCACGTAATAAGAAAATGTCCCTCGCAGTTCGTAATTAGCACTTTTCCATGTCACAGTTTAATTAAATAAGGAAGTAACATCCTGCCATTACCAATTCCGTTCATTAATGTTAGTGGTGGAAGAGTAAAGTGGTAATGAAACTAATAAATAAATATAATTAATAAAAAAATAATAACAAATAAACCTGATAAATAAAAATATAAATTTTCTTTATTTTTTAAAAAATCAATTAAAATGAATTATGAACTCCACCGTCTAGAGATCAAATAAAAAATTAACTTTATATGAAAAAATTAAAAAAAAAAAACTTTTCTCTCTATTCACCGTCCCATCATCCAAAGTTTGCTCTCCCTCTCTCTCTCTACCAAGAGTCGTCGTCATCAACAATCGATCGCACCTATAGTTGTTGTGTTTGACTCCGTCCTCCACCATGCACCATCCAACTATGTTTGAATCCAAGAATCGATCTCTAACTCCGTCCTCCACCAGGCTTCGAACTGATGTCATTGATAATCGATCGCAACTGCGGCTATAATGATGCGGCCACCATTGCCACCTCCATTGGCGACGACGTGGCAAGGTCCGCGTTGATTCGCATCATCTTGTGGACAAGAAACCGTGTCGCCGCCGTCTCCCTCTCCAAACCATCTTCATCACTCCTCTCTTTATCCCTTATTCTTTTTTTTTTTTATATCATCTGGATTCGATTGAAATTCATATGAAGCCCCTTTCATCTGGGTTGACACCCAGATGAAGGAGATAATTATATATATATATATTTATGTTTATATATGCATGTATGTATGTACAATATAGATGCAATTGTGTTGATTGGTTCTGTTGGATTGAAGATTGGTTGTGATAGATTGCAAAAGTAGATATTAAGGAGGCAGATTTGGTGTTGAAGTTCTCGGTTTAATGTGAAGTTCTAGGTTTATTTTCCAGTTTTTTTTTTTTCATTTTTTAACATATTTTCATTGAAGATTTGGGTTCCAGATCTTCAACTTGAAGATCTAGAACCCAGATCTGCAATTGGATATTTCTTATTCTTTTACTTTTTTCAACAATTGTTGAGGATTTTTAAAAAAAGGAAAAAAAATTGAAGATCTAGGTTATGAACTCATATCTTCAATTGGATTTTTTTTTTTAATTTCTCTTTTCTTAAAGATTTTTTTTTTTCAATTTTTTTTTAATTCTTTGATCTCTACTATCCATCTTAAAGATGACGGTAGAAATTTATTCTCTTTATTTTTTAAAAAAATAAAAATTAACTTTTTAAACAAATATAAATATTAAATTTTGTTTTTAAATTAATCTCCATCATCCATCATGTGACAGATGGTGGAGAGCTCTTTTTTTTAACAAAATTATTTACTATTTTAATTTTTATTTATTTTTTATAATTAATTAATTATTAAATTAATTTTGATCTCTCATCGTCCATGTCAGAGATGGACGATAAAGATATTCTTTTATTAATTTTGTTTTTTAATTTTATTTTAATTAAGTTTAAATTAGGGGTCAAGAAGTCATTCACTGCTCTAAGTTAACTTTCTAATTGAAAAGCTAACGGCGAGGTTTAAAATTTGCTAACTATGGAACTATGGGGGTATTTTCTTATTTTGAGCAAAAGTTGGGTGGCTTTTAGAAATATCCCATTAAAAAAAATGTTTCTTAAAGGGAAAGGATTCTGTATCCTTTTATGATTCAATTATCTATAAATAGAGAGTGACAATCAAGCATGGAGCACGAGAGCATCTTATTTGTGAGAGTTCAAATCTGTATTACTAAAAATATGTTTTCAGGCTTAACGATGTACGTTATTAAAGTCGTTTTCGGAAATATATATATAGTAATTCTACAACAGTGTCTCCTAATTTTATAAAGTTAGAACGAATCAATTGAATTCATCTATTATATTTAAATTAAATAGGAGAAAAGAATTTATTTTAGGAGAGAGAATGCAATAAGAAAATTTGATTGGTTCGTCCTAACTTTTAAAGTTACGAGGTACAGATAATAAAAATACTATATATATATATATATATATAAATATATATTATCAGAATGGTGTAAGTGAATCACTATTTCAGTGAGTGAGGCTATCAGAATTAATTGTAAAATAAAGACCTTAATGGAGAGCTCAGCTACCTAGCTGGAAAGATAATGGAGAGAGCAGAGAATAGATAATATTCCAATAAATTCACACGTTCGAAAAGATAGAAATCATCGATCTCTTCCATAAAACAAGAGTGGACCCTGTTTCAAAAAAAAAAAAAAAAATTGTGTGCCCAATTAAAACAGAGGTAATTAATATGGTTGGAATCAATTTTCTTTTCTTTTCTTTTTTTTTGAAGACTATGTTTGGGATAAAATTTTTGCTTGAAATTAAACAAATAAAGCCACAATTTTTGAGTCAAGTGGGCAAAATGTAAATATATAGAAGCTTAATTAATAATTTTAAAGATATTTAATAAGAAGATTGAACTAAAATTATTGCCCCAGACTATACAAACAAAGCCTCACTAACATATAAGCAAGTAAGGCTAGAGGTTAAACAGAAGCTTAATTTAATCTACCTTTTCTGTTATCTTCCTTATAATCATAATTGAACAAATTTTTCAATGGGAAGATTAAAATTAAATTATTGCTCGGAGTGACAACCCAAAGCCTCTCAAGTCTCCGACTTATCAACAGTGGAGCTACAACAATGAAGACGGTTAATTTACTATAAATTTATATCATTTTCTTGTATCATCGATGAGTTTACGAGTAGTTTTCAATCCTATTATTTAAATTAGTTATATAATTGGAAAAAGCTGAATTACAGGAAAATATTTTAACTTTAGGTGTAACATCACAGAAAAATTGAAATTTTATGGATATTGTAGATAATTATCCTTGAAGTATTCAATGACTGGTATAGTATTGTTAAGTTGTTGTCTATTACAGCTATCAAATGACTTTAGGTGTTGTTATCACAGATAAATTGAAATTTTATGGATATTTTAGATAATTATCCTGAACCATTCAATGACTGGTATAGTATTGTTGAGTTGTTGTATATTATAAATATCCAAGTTAACCCTCATTTATCTAGTCTATCAATTATTCTTTCAATAACAATTAAAACAAGTGAACAATTATGGAGAACCAAATAACAAATTAACAACGATAGAAAATTTTAAAATATTAGATTAATATTTTTTAAGAAGATAAAAAAAATAGTTAATCATTATCATATTCCTCACTTAATTTCTATTTCTATTTATTCTCACAAATTTAGCATCATAATAAAAAAATAAAAAAATAAAAAAGAGGGAGAGAGAGAGAGGAAAGAAGAAGAAGGTCGCTCTATTGTCACCCAAAAATTTCTTGCTACACCCATTTTTTAATCAAATATTTTATTACTATTAGATTGTTATATGCAATTACTTAAAAATACATAATTATATAATTAAACTTCTAGTTTGCTTCCTACACCCAATCTAATAGAAACCCTACTAATATAAACAAAATCAAAAGTAATATGAGATAAAGAAATATAATTTTCAACAGTAAATAAGGAATGATTGAATATAGAATTGATTTGATGAATTTGAGATGTATACAGATATGTTTGTTTTAAATTCTAGTATGTTTGACGTTGATAATTGTTTAAAAAAAAACTAGTTTCTGATTGAAGAAAAAAATTGTTTTGTTTAAAAAATTATTTCTAATGAGACATTTTATTTTGTTGTTTTTTTTATTATTATACATTTTATGTCTTCACATTTTTTTTGGAACATTTCATCAAACATATATATAGTGGACTCTAAAGTAGGAACCACCACTACTCTTAAATAATATTATGGCTTCACATTTTTTTGAGGACATTCCATTAAACACATGTGGTGGACACTAAAATTAGCAACAACACACTACTCTTAAACAATTTTGTGGCTTCGTTTTTTGTTTGTGGAGCATTTCATCAAATACATGTATATTTTTATAAATAAAGATGAAATGGAGAGAACCTAGTAATTAACACATCTAAAAACCATATATGTAGTTTCATCATTTAATTTTTTTTTTCAAAAAAAAATAGTCCCATTACTATATCATTATCTTAAATAAATTATAAGAAAGAAAATCAAATGAACATGAAAAAAAAAAAAATGGACAAGAGATAAGGAAGAAGAGAAAACAATGGAAAGAAGTAAGAACAAAAACATGGATAACAATGTCCAATCAAAATCAATTTAAAAAAGAAAAACCTAGAATTGTGTTTTAAAATAGGTGTAATAAAAAAAAATACATGATTAAATTAAATATTATTATATTGAAGGATAGTTTTGGTGTCTTAAAAGGTCTAGGTAGTAAAAAATGATGTAAACTTTCTAATCTGGGTTTATAAAGCGACTGGGTGTAGCAATCAATTTTTTCGTGGCGAAAAAAAAAAAAACAGTTGTTAACTCTTAAGCCATATCACTTTCCTCACGCTTCTTCATTCAACCTATTCTATCTCCTCATCTTTTAGCCGCCCATCAATGGCCATCAATGAGAGAGAGAGAGAGAGAGAGAGTTGATTTATTCCCCAGGAGATTGACCACATCTCACAAAAGGAGATCCAATAACTCAATGAATTAAAATCTACTTTTGTTAATTGACTTTTTAAATCTCCAATGGAGATCTAATTTTTATTTTTTGATATATTTTTTTAATTTTTTTTCCCATGTACAATGACTGTCTCCACCGTTGTGATATGAAGACAATGGTTAAATCTAGGCCTGCTAAACCTTGAAGTAAGGGTATTATATTCTATCTGTAATTATACCAAAAGTCCTAGTATATTTGTCCAACAATATAAAAGGATAGATTGGGTTACAGATGAGTTGTCAGAGCAGCTTAATTTAATGAAGTAGATGAAACAAATATGTATACATTCAAGCATGTGATGGACTCAGCAGTTCATGCATCCGATTGTCCTTTCAAGCCATTGTATAATATTTGTGCAGACTCAGGATATACAACCATTTATGTTTGTGAGATCCATATATACGTACATTTCGAGAAAAATAATATTTTATTTACTTGATATTCGAAGCAATGCGCCTGCGTTTTGATTTGTATTGTCTTATCCTTTTAAGAATGTCTTGTCCTTGTGTTCATTAATAATTTTTATATTATGTAAATTAAAGATGATAGGGCAATCATCATTTCTTTCATTAAAAAACAATGGAGAATTCTACTTTTAGCTGTGGTTGTGTATAAAGTTAAAAAATTCATTAATTTTAATAAAAAAATCTCCTACAATTTATAAAAATAACCAAAAATTTCTATTATTTATAAACATAATTAAAAAATCCTGTCATAAATTTTTTGGTTATTTTTATAAACTATAGGAGTTCTTAATGATTTTAAAATAAGAAGGTTTTGGCTGTTATATTAAATTAGAGAGAGAAATTAGAATATCCTTAAAACAATTAAAATACAGTAAACACCTCATATTGTGTGTAAGGAGATGTGGGTAGGGAGATTGATAGTCGTCATTTACTTATAGATGTTAATCATGCTATATTAAAAAATCTAGCAATAGTTTTAAGATAAATAATTATTCTTAATCAAGTAAAAAAAAATAGATAGATGAATATTAAAATTATTTTTTTAATTAAAATTTTAAATTAATATAGTCTAATTCTTAGATAATATTTACACTTTTGTTATTTAGTATTATGAATTTATGATACAAAAAGTTCTCAAAATGAATGATGACAGATATGGTACAATACAATTACCTCTCACGTTGCAGCTAATTCTTTCTTAACAAAGCTTACTAGCTTAGGAATAGCAAGAAGGATTTCATATGACCAATAATTTTCTCAATGAATTTGAAAAAAATGTTAAAAATGTTAAACGTTCAATTCAAATTACAACTTTATATGAATTTGATATCAAATCTCTAATTTAGTATGACTAATACTAGATATTTCAACTTTTATCTCAATCATTAATGTGGATTAATATAATATATGACAAGTGAGATGAATAATCATAAAATGTATATTCTTAATCATGAACTAGATCAACCGTAAAGATAAAAATTTTGATATAAAATTGGAACTTTTAGCCTTATATTTAAAAATAATATTAACATGTGTCTTAGGATAAATATTAAGGAAACTTCATTTGAGTCATTGAGATTTAAAAAATATCAAAATTTTAAACATCTTTTGGAAACAGCTCTTTAGTTCCTAACATTTTCAAAATTCTTCAAAATAGTCTAATTTGTTAGTCAAATGATAGTCAAAAGAGATGGAAAATACAAAATGGACTCATTGCCCCCATTTCATTTTGGATATAATATATTAAATTACTGTTTTACCCTAATTAAATAAAAATATTATAATTGAATAAATAAATATATAATTAAAATTTTTACTTATTAGAAAAAAAATATTAATAATAAGAAAATCTAACATTCCTAACATCCACAAACTAAACGCCCAAAATCTCTCTCTCTCTCCTCTCTCTCTCTCACTCCTATCTCCTTCAAACTGTGTTCTTCTTCTTTTTCAATCTTTTTTTCTCTTCTTCTTCTTCTTCTTCATCATCCTCTCTATCTCCTTTCCAACCTCAAGTTTTGGGTTCGACGGAACCCAGAACTAGAGACCGAACAATTTCTGGTTCTAGGTTCCATCGAACCCAGAACCAGAGGGTTCTGGGTGATCGAACCCAGAAGGTTTTGGGTTTTTGATCGAAACCTAGAACTTTCTGGGTTCGATCGCCTAAAAACCAGAGGGGTTCTAGATTAGGGGTGAGATCGAACCCAGAAGATTCTGGTTTCGATCTCACCTAGAACCTTCTGTGTTTCGATCAAAACTCAGAACCCTTTGGTTCTGGGTGAGATCAAACCTAGAAGGTTCTGGGTTTCGATTAAAACCCACAACTCACAATACGACATCAGTACAAAAAAAAAAAAAATGAAGAATTTGGAGGGTTTTAGGTTGGTATTTGTTGTTTGATGGAGGATGATGTTTGTGGTTGTTGTTTAGGGTTTGAGTTTGATATTAGCATTTGACAGATTTTTGTTTGGTTGGTGTTTGAGGTTGCTAAATGTATTCTAATTAGTTGTTCTATTTTAATTTTTTGTTCTCTAAACTTGTTTTGGAGATCGGAGATCGGGTTTTGACCACCCAGATCTCAACCTCTGGATTCAAACATAGTTTGAATCTAAGTTTTTTTTTTTTTATTTTCTTAAATTTTTATAATTAATTTTAATATTTTTTTTAATTTTAAATTAAGTTTTATTTTTACATGATTTTAATTTTTTTATATGTTAAAATCTCAACCATTTACATTTCCAACAATCTTAGTCTCGTCACATAAAAGATCATTTACCCTTTCATCCAAACTATCTATTATGGTTGACCGTTAGTTGACTGACGAATTGAACTATTTGAAGAGTTTTGGAAAGGTTAGGGGCTAAAAGAGCTGTTTTCAAAAGATATTAAAATTTTGATATTTTTTGAAACCTCAAAGACTAAATGAAGTTTTCCATAAATATCAATAACCCATAACTCCATTAATTATTCATATTTTTCTTTTAATATAGCAGTATATAAATTTTTTTATGTTTAAAAAATATAACTTGTATATTTAAATTTTTAATCCTCAACATGTGTCCTAAATATTTTCCTTTATTCAATATGACAATAAGTAATTATATGCTTATTAATGATGATCGCTTGCCGTAAGCCAAGAGTACTAAACATCATGGATTAGGAACTTAAAAAAAAAAAGGGAAAAGGTGATATACCATATTTTAAATTTCTTGAATAAATTATTTTATGAAAATGACATTTACACCCTTATTGATTTTCCATAATTACCAACAAATATTAAAGGATTATAAAGAAAATATGAATATGTCAATTTAACTTACTTTAAACATTGATATCACCCTGATAATAGAAGTGATTGGATAACTTCTTCATTCATTAAGGTTTTAGAAGTTTAGTTTTCATGAATAGTTTCTTCTCAACAATTTTATTGTGAGAAAAAGAGTGACTATCTGCTATCCATTAAAATGGGTATTAAACTATAACTAGGTTTATCTCAGTAAGATCCAAATAGTCTCTGATTAGTTTAGTTTCATCTTAACCAGTTTGAGTTTCACCTTGAAAAAAATGAAACTTACCTCCAACACTTTGGTCTAACAAATAAAAAAAGAAGTGTGGAGAGTTTGATATGTTTCACTGAGCATGTGATAGGCTGCATAGGCATGACGAAGAAATATAATATGCAAAGAGACAGATAACGAGAAATATTCCTTCTGCACAGCCCACTCTCTTCAATATCCTCTTTTATTATTTCAAAAAAAAGGGTTATTATGAAAAAACCCCCTAGAATGAAAATTAATCGAAATTTACCCCCTGTTTTTAAATTATTAGGTAAACTAACCCCCCTGCCGTTAACTTTCCGTACAAAATGTTAACATTTTCCATCCGAAATAGTAAAATGACCAAAATACCCTTACCATATCCTATAAAATTCCTCTTATACCCTTCAAACTTATGAAAGGACTAAAATGTCCTTTAAATTATTAATTAATTAAAATATTAAATAAAAAATAAAAGATTTAAAAAAAAAAATTTCTTCACACAAAATCCCTCACTCCACTCTCTTCTTCTTCTTCTGCTTCTACGCTTCTTCTTCTGCTTCTGCTCTTCTTCTTCTTTTTCTTCTCTTCTACTTCTCTGGGTTCGAAGGAGCCCAGTTCTGGGTTCCTTCGAACCCAGTTCTTGGGTTCCAACGAACCCAGTTTCTGGGTTCGAAGGAACCCAGATCTGAGTTCCAATACGAACCCAATTTTTGGGTTCGAATGAGCCCAGATCTGGGTTCTAATGGAACCCAAAACTGGGTTCGAATCGAACCCAGATCTGAGTTCGATTCGAACCTAGAGAAGTAGAAGAGAAGAAGCAAAAGAAGAAAAAGAAGAAGAAGAGAGAGTGGAGTGAGGGATTTTGTGTGAAGAAATTTTTTTTTAAAATCTTTTATTTTTTATTAATATTTTAATTAATTAATAATTTAAAGGACATTTTAGTCCTTCCATAAGTTTGAAGGGTAAAAGAGGAATTTTGTAGGATATGGTAAGGGTATTTTGGTCATTTACTATTTCGGATGAAAAATATTAACATTTTGTACGGAAAGTTAACGGCAGGAGGTAGTTTACCTAATAATTTAAAAACGGGGGGTAAATTTCGATTAATTTTCATTCCAGGGGGTTTTTCATAATAACCCAAAAAAAAAATAATCCTCTTTAATTTTTCGTGTATGGTATATTAGTTCTTTGCAAAGGGATTAACTGTTAAGAAAACTGTCAAAAGTTGTGGTAGCACAATGGTAACGCTTTTGCTGCAAAACCACTTCTATTGATGTTGTGGGTTCGACACCATAAACATCAATGCAAGTTGTTCCTCCCTCCTCCTATGTGTAGGTGTAAGTAGTCCTCCCACCTTTGTGTGGGCCATTACCCCACCTATATGTGGGTCGTTCTCTCCTGTATGAAAGCCGTTATCCAAACTGTACGATCAGTGTTCGATTTCACTTGATTCCGATTATTTTTTGGGCCAGTTCCAGTACTGTAATGTAATTAAAAAAAAAAAAAAAAAAACTGTTAAGAAAACTGATTTTCTTTGTATTATCAATGAAGCATACTTAATAATCAGATTCTTCAATATTAATTCCAAATCACAATAAAATGGAACCACTGGTAAATCATAATAATTATCAAATACACACAAAGTTTTAGTTGAATACCTCTTTGTCTCCAAGGAATGTCTGTTAATTATTTTATTTGTGCTAAGCTATTGGTAAGAGGGGTTAAAAGTTTGATTTTGCTCATATAAAAGTAAGTGTAATTAAGTCTAACGAAGTAGACCTGTAGTCGGACCATACACATGTTTTCATAGTTATCCATTAAAAAAATGTTTTTATATAATATGATATCATGATATGCCCGTTTTCAGACATACCCGTGAGCTTAAATTTCTGCATTCACACCAAATAGGTTAATTGAGCACTGACAATAAATTAATGACACCTCAGTCAAATAAAACAACTACACGTCTTAGAAATAAACCAAGAAATTTCTTGCCATCCAATAATATGTATCTTCAAAATTAATCTCTCTCTAGATCAGTAATAACAATCTCATCTTTGTCAAACATTGGAACCTCAGTTTCCCTTGTTCATGTGCCATTTCTCTGAAAAGAAAAACTTAATAAGCACATTAAAATCACGTTTCGAATTTTTTAATGCTCTCCCTCTCGAATTTTTTCTATTTAAGGAGAGAGTTCTAATCACCTAAGTCACCAGCCATCTTTTCTTCTTCTCTTCTTCTTGAAAAAAAGAAAAGAAAAGAAAACAATGTTGAAACCACAAGTTCATCACCAAACTCAATCCACCAAAACACTCTTCCCATTGGAGAAGCCATTTTCTCCATGGAAATGGAGGACAATCTTTTCTTCTTCAAGTTCAGTCAAGGCCCTTCTCGAACGGGCAAACCAAAGTTCGAGTTGGGTTCTCCTCTAGTACATCAAAGCAATCATTACAAACCCTTTTTCCACCACGAAATCTTTGAGTGTCAAGGCAGTTGTTACTGTTAAACGAACTATTGGTAGTATTATATCTGATGTAACCTAAGCCCAGATGACATAAAAGATTTGTTCGGCAGATCACTCCTCGTGGAGCTTGTTAGTGCCGAGCTCGATCCTGGTAAGTATTAAAAAGGGATAATCCCAGTTTTTCCCCTGTTATTTGACATGATCACTGATACTTACTGTAGTTTTGTAGAAATCTCATTTTATCTCGTTGGCGATTTTGATATTTACAATGATGAAAAAGATTAATGGATTTTTTTAGATATTTTTGTAAACTATAAGGGTTTGTTGGATATTTTTTTAAACTATAAGGGTTATTTTATCTATTTAACCAAACGATTAGAATTATTAGTAATTTTTCAAATTAATGGTAGATATCCCTATTAAAAATGTTGTATGGTTTAGTTGGATTCAACTGTCTTTCTTTCTAGTTCCACATAAATTTTCCGATTTCAGTTTTGTTTTTAGGTTTTTTAAGCTCGTTAGTATGACACAAAGATTTAATAACTTCTATGAGGTTTTTAAGAGGTAAAGGAAAATCTTGGCCAAGATTTTTGTGACAAAAAGTTTAAAATGAAAAGAAAAGAGAAGGATAAGTTGAAAAATAACCGTTTAGGTGTCTTTTTATGGATCTACACTGAAATTCACCATAGAGAGTAGACCGCCTATTTCCATATATATATATATATATATATATACACACATAAAAACCAACTTGTGTAGATATGGACAAATACTTTATCATAACCTTGGAGTTACTGGGAGAGAAGATACTGTTCCCTATGAGATTTAGTGGTAAAGTTTAAGTCCCAATGAAAGCACTTTATAAGATTTGTATGAATAGTTATTTTTTAAAACTATATTTTTAAATTATGTAAATAATGATTAATTTCAATAAGTTAGAGATCTCTAGTCCATTTCATATGATGTTTTTAAAAAATAAAAAATAAACAATTTACTCACACCATAGCAGAAAAGATTTGCTTTATTTATTATAATAAAAAATTATAAAATATTTATATGATTGTACATACATTTTTTTCTTCAAATATAATATTTATTCAAGACAATATTTTTAATAGCATCTATGATTTGAAAATTTAAAAATTATTGTTTATTTGTTTAAAAATAAATTTTCATTAATCTATACCCTTATTAAAACACTTGTTGCTTATGCAACTTATTATTTTTATATTATTTAGCAACTGGATTGGAGAAGAAGACCCTGAAAGATTATGCCTACAGAGCTATCTTAGAAAAAGACGATGGTGACATCACATACAAAGCGGATTTCAAGGTTCCACTCGATTTTGGAGAAGTGGGTGCCATTTATGTGGTGAATGAGCACCGCACAGAGTTTTTCCTGAAGGACGTGGTGCTTGAAGGTTTCCCAAATGGTCCGATCAAAATAGCTTGTGACTCCTGGATTCAATCCAAGTATGATAACAAGGACAAGCGAGTCTTCTTTACTAACAAGGTCAGCTATCAACATGTCTCGTTTGCAAATGTTTACTAATTACGTATTAAACTAGCATTCATCGTTTGTCGAAAAGTAAGTTTTTTCAATCAAGATTTAGGAGCAAATTTCATGATATATATTTTCTTATCATTTACTTAATGGGTAAATTCTTCTAGTTATTAGAATGAACAATACATACTAATTTGAATAAAAGAATCAAGGACTAGGTGTTTATATTGATGTATTAATTAGAATTCGGTTTTTCATTAAGTTTTTGGACTATTATCCTAGAGTACCTTAACATACTAGAAATTCGTGCTTTGACTCAAGCAAGATTTTTTTTTTTTTTTAATTTTTATTTTTTTTGGATTAGTCATACTTGCCATCTCAAACACCAAATGGATTGGAAAGGTTAAGAGGTGAAGAGCTAGAGAAATTGCGAGGAAATGGACAAGGAGAGCGTCAAACTGGAGATCGTATATATGATTATGATGTATATAATGATCTTGGAAGTTCAGACAGTGACCCAGATTTAGCACGACCACTACTTGGTGGCGAACAACACCCTTACCCTAGACGTTGCAGAACTGGACGTCAACGTAGTAAGAAAGGTAGAAACTAGTTGAAATAAAGAAAAGAATTCAGCATGTATAGAAATTTTTAGATTCATCAAACCTCCTAAAATGTTTTATAAAATTTATAACCTTGGGGCTAAAAACGGAATATTTAAATGAATCTAAGTTTGTCTTAGTGATACTTCAAACCGTGGACAGACTTGGCCATAACACACCTCTACTCCACAGTAGGAGGTTGTAAGATCAATTCTCTCACAGGTTAGGATTTGAAGGATTTGGTTTACTCTGAAAAAGTGATTCATGTATATTACATTAATTTTAATTTCATATGACCAAAATCATGTATAAGGACATGTTTTAAAGACTTCTTATAGAATGAAATAAGAATTACATAAATGTCACTAATCACTATAGGTTTTCATATTTTATTTTTAGCAAATAAAATTAAATATTTTATCTTATATTAAATAATTACTATCTAATAATATACATATTTTCTTTTTCCACTTGATGTGATAAGTAACTGGTTTTGTTATTACAGATCCATCCTCAGAATCGAGACCGTTTATCCTAAATTATATACCTAGAGATGAATCATTTTCTGGCATAAAAACAGTACAATTTGGAGCCAAGGCGCTTTACTCAGTGTTGCATGGCTTGATACCTACATTAAAAAGTGCAATTGTGGATTCTGATAGAGGGTTTCCGCACTTCACAGCCATTGACTCACTCTTCAAAGAAGGAGTCAACTTGCCTCAACAAAAAGGGTTGACATCAATTATTCCTAGATTAGTCTCGGCTGTTCGTGAAACAGGTCAAAGTATTTTGCGCTTCGAGACCCCAGATCCAATGGAGAGTAAGAACCCATCTTTTATTTTATGTAGATAATATTATCTACTGATCTCAATGTTTCTCAAATATGGAAATGAAGTTGGTGATTCGACCAAAAAAAAAAAGGAAAGAACAAAGAAAAGGACATTAGTTTACATGTGGGATATTTCAAAAGTCAATACTACAGAAATGAAATTTACATTAACATATGATTTAACTTCGTCGAATGTAAGAGCAAATGATCTTACACGTGAAAACTTATTTATTTGCCTTTTCATTCACAGGAGATAAATTCTTCTGGTTTAGGGATGATGAATTTGCTCGACAGACTCTAGCTGGCCTCCATCCATACGGTTTACAGTTGGTCACGGTATGATCTACCATTGTATACTGCTGTCTCTCTGCTTATTTCATTGGTGCATTAATTCTATTAGGATCAATATTGCTTGTCCGTAAAGAGCATTTATTCATCCCAATAATGATCCAGGTTCAAGTTATCCACACCACAATTGGCATCTCAAAAGAAAATAATCTTAAAAATCATTGAGATGCATTTAATTATTCTTATGCGAATCATGTTATCATTTGTCTTAAGAATATTTCTTAGCATATTAATAAGTTAGTAAATCCTTCTTTTATATATTGATTAATTAACAATTTAATATTTGTACAAAATTCTATAGGAATGGCCGTTGAAAAGTACGCTTGACCCTGAAATCTATGGTTCGCCAGAATCAGCAATCACCACAGAAATTATTGAGCAAGAAATCAAAGGCTTCATGACAGTTGAAGAGGTATCCCAAAACTGTTAAACTAATTAGATTAATTGACATACTTATTAGAACACAAAGTAAACTTCTGTTAGTAAATGACTCAAATGTATCTTCATTTTACATAATTAGTACATGCATGCCATTACAATCTGTCTAATACAAAATGCATATGCCAAGTTGAGGCAACAAAAAAATTTTCCATAGAGCTCTTATTGACAAGACTGAACTTTTTTGCACACTAAACCTTCCAAAATTTTGGTTTTGCAGGCTATCAAACAAAAGAAGTTGTTCATCCTAGATTACCATGACATACTTCTACCATGTGTGGAAAAAGTGAGGGAGCTCAAAGGCACAATCCTGTATGGATCTCGTACGTTATTCTTTTTGAAACCAGATGGCACGTTGACACCACTAGCAATCGAGTTGACTCGACCACCAATTAACGGAAAGCCACAGTGGAAACGAGTGTACACACCCAACGGGGCCTCCACTGAATTGTGGCTTTGGAAGATTGCCAAAGCTCATGTCCTTGCTCATGACGCTACCTATCACCAACTAGTCAGTCATTGGTATGGCCATCTCTCGGTTTTAAGGTCACAATGAAACCACATATGTTTGATTTTGATAGTATTCTGATCAACTGTGTCACACTCTGAAATTTTTGATATTTTAATTATTAACCCATCATTTAATAGTCCACTATAATCAGACAATGGAGTCAGCTCTCTATTATTTGATTGTATTAATGTATATGGTTCTACCTCTAATTTCTTTTCAGGTTGAGAACCCATTGCTGCACAGAGCCATACATAATCGCATCCAATCGACAACTTAGCGCGATGCATCCAATCTACAGGTTACTCAACCCTTATTTCCGGTACACAATGGAGATCAATGCTCTAGCTAGAGTGCTTCTAGTCAATGCTGATGGAATCATTGAAAGTACATTCTCTCCTGGCAAGTACTCTATAGAATTTAGCTCCTTCGTCTATGACAAGCAGTGGCGGTTTGACCATGAGGGACTTCCCAAAGACCTCATTAGCAGGTATAATTCATTTATTAGCTTCCCAAATCCAATTCATAAGTTTTTTCATTAATAATAATAATGCGTCCCATGCTATCGGAGAAGTAGAAAAAGGATTTTATTTATTTTTCGAATTTCATTTTATTTTATTTGTTTTAATTTATGAACTTCGTGTTTGATTGTTTTTATGGTTTGGCAAATCAGGGGACTGGCTGTTGAAGATCCAAGTGCTCCGCATGGCTTAAAGCTAACAATTGAAGACCACCCTTTCGCTAATGATGGTCTTGTAATATGGGACTCCATGAAACAGTGGTTTACAGACTATGTCAACCATTACTACCCCAACGCAAGCCTTGTAGAGTCAGATAAGGAGCTCCAAGCATGGTGGTCTGAAATCAAGAACGTCGGACACGGTGACAAGAAGGATGAGCCATGGTGGCCTGCCCTGCAAACCCCTGAAGACTTGATTGAGATCATAACAACCATAGCCTGGGTGACCTCTGGACACCATGCAGCTGTGAACTTTGGCCAGTACACGTACGGAGGCTATTTCCCTAACAGGCCCACCGTTGCAAGAACAACCATGCCTGATGAGGACCCAACTGAGGAAAAATGGAAGTTCTTCCTAGAAAAGCCAGAATCTGTGCTTTTAAATTGCTTCCCTTCACAAATTCAAGCCACGAAAGTCATGACTATTCTGGATACTCTGTCCAGTCATTCACCGGACGAGGAGTATTTAGGCGGTGTAGCCGAACCGTCATGGAAAGAAGATCCGGTTATAAATGCTGCATTTGAGAGGTTCAATGGAAGGTTGAAGGAGTTGGAAGGGATTGTTGATGATAGAAATGCAAACCCAAATTTGAAGAACAGAAATGGAGCTGGGACGATGCCTTACGAGCTCTTGAAGCCATTTTCTAAGCCTGGTGTGACAGGAAAAGGAGTCCCGAACAGCATTTCTATCTAGATTTTCTATAGAAAATCTGCCATTGACAAGCTGTTTATTCACTGCCACGGAAGCTCGGTGTACTGCTTTGGAGGAACTGCATTGCTATGTAATGCTTGTGTGATTAGTTATCTATTTGCCGAAAAAACAAACATTGTGTTTTTCCTTTGAATAAAATTCTGTGGCTAGAAATCCATATCCAGTCTGTTATAATCTAGATCTATATCAAGCCTGTTATAATCTAGAAGGAAATGAATTTGAATCTGAATTGTGAAGATGTTTGATGAATTGATGAAGCTGTTTGAAGAAGTTTTCAGAGAAGAAAAACTAAGCTAGAAGCTCCATTAATGGAGGTTAAACAGGGAGGGAAGCAAGAAACATTTTTCATTAAATTTTCTTCATTAATCGTAATGAGGTAGGTACATGCCTTTATATGGGAAGATTCCTTCCCTTGACAAACTCCAACAATCTCCATTAACAATCGAATTAATTCACTAACACACACCTTTATGCTAATTACATTTGTTGTATTTGCTTAGTTGAGTGACAGCTGACACTAACTGCCTGGACTATCCTTGATCATCATAGCTCTGTTACCATTGATCATTTCTTATCAGTGGTATCAACGGTTGACAGCCTTCAAGTCTACTGAGCATAGCAGTATTGGAAATAGTATTAGTTGATTTAACATTGCTGTGATGCTGTCAACTCTTGATGATGATATAGAAGATCTTTTGCATACCCTCGCAAACTGAACTTCGGGGAAACATGAATAATCAGTTTGGAACAAAGAAACCAGAAACGATCACGAGTAAGCCCTTTTGTAAGAACATCTGCAACTGAAATTCAGTGGAAACATAATGAGGTTTCACTTCACTAGAAGCAACTTTTTCTCAAATGAAATGTATGTCCACTTCTATATACTAAACATGGGAGTGGAAAACCGGATTTTGAGCAAAAGAATTTGCTCCAAGATTGTCACACTAAATAACTGTAGGACCAGATAAAGAAATATTGAGTTTAGCAAGCAGGGATTGAAAACACTTGTGCCAGTAATTGAACGCCTAACATCCTAAGAACTGGCCCAGTCAGGGTCTGAATAGGCTTCAATCTGCAAGCTGGAGTTTGGTTTGAACCACAGTCCACAGTCCATAGTCCCTTTCAGATAGCATAGCACACATCTGCAAGCTAACCAATGAGATTGAGTTGGAGCCGCAAGAAATTGGCTCAGCTTATTAACTATAAAGGCTACGTCAGGCCTTGTATTTGTCAGATATTTAAGTGCACCAATACTGCTTTGAAGAACAGTAGGATCACCGAAAAGTTCTCCATCTTTGAGAGACAGTTTTGCACCAGAAGCAATAGAAGTATCACAAGGTTTAGAGTTTTGCATATTGGTCTTGACAAGTCATTGATACATTTGGATTGAGTTAAGAAAAGGCTCTGCGAATCTTGGTAGGCTTCAAACGTGCGAAAGTAATTAACCGAGCGTAAGGTTTTAAGAGCAAATGACTTATTCAACTATTGAATAAGCTACTGAATTAGAATTGAATTATCGCCTGTTATAAGGATATCATCAACATAAATTAACCAAAAGAAAAATGACCTTGGAATGCTGATGCTTAATATACAAGAAACTGTCCGAACTGGAGTTGAAAAAATTCCAAGACAAGAGAGCAACTCGAAGCTTTTGAAACCGAGACCATGGTGCCTGTTTCAAGCCGTACAAGGCCTTGTCTAACTTGCAAACATGAGAAGGAAAAGCTGTGCTGGTGAAACCCTTTAGGTTGTTTCAAGTATACAACCTCACTAAGATCGCTATTAAGAAAGGTGTTATTGATGTCTACCTGCTGGATATCCCACCCAAAGGAGACGGCAATGGAGAAGATGACTCCTATGGTACTATCCTTGACAAATGGGTTGAAAGTATATATAAAAGGGTTTGGTGGAAACCTTTTGTCACCAATCTAGCCTTGTGTTTTTGGATAGTCCCATCAGGATTAAACTTTGTTCTAAACACCCATTTACATCCTATAATGTGCATATTTTCTTGATATGGCACAAGAGTCCAAGTGTTGTTACGTTGCAGAGATTTAAACTCTTCTGTCATGGCTTGCCTAACTGAAGTAGGATCTGCACTTGTTAGGTATGCTTGCTGACTTAGTTGAGGATGAAAATTGTACTTAGGTTTATAAATCTCCAATTTAGACCTAGTAATCATAGGATGATCAGAGGGAGCTGGTCGAGCAGAATGTGGTGTCAAAAAAGCAGGTGCATTGCTCACAATAGTATGATCAGTTAGATCAGATTCTGTTGCAGTAGGAAAGAAATTAATCTGATTGTGAATGTCCAGGTGAAGCATTGTGGGTACTTGAATTCTGAGTTGGACAAGAAAGATCCACCTCTGATGTTGAAACTGACCTACTATAAGTTATTTAAATAATTTATCCCTTCATTTTGTAAGTATACAAAATCTATCATTTTTTTTATATATAATTTCATACAAAATTTTACCAGTTAATGTTAAGAAAATTTTGATTTTTACTATTTTCCTCTATATTCTTAATATTAAGCTTATTTTTGAAAGAGTTGAAAGAAAAATGAATGAGAGAGTTTTGTGTAGAAACTTTTCTTTGATTTTCGTTGAATGATATTGAATGACTGAATACATTGCTATATATTTGTATTCCAGTTCTTAACTAATTGTAACTAACTAATGCCACTTGGCATCTGCTGAATGACATTGAAGATGACACTTGGCACAATCTGGAGAACCCAGAACACACAGCTGACTTAGTTTATTTGAACTGCACACCTGTTGGCTGATGATTGATCATTCATAGCTTTAACAGTTTTGCGAGTTGCGGTATCCTAACTTACTTGACTTACTTTGATTTGAATTTGTAAATTAAAATATTATATATTTTTTTAAACTTGTGTTATTTATATTTTTTATAATGTTAGATTATTAATATGATTTGATAAATTTATTTTATTAGTTTGTAATTTAAAATTTTAATAATTTAAATTTGTTTTTAGTTGTTATAAGTTAGTTTGGTTTGATATAAATATTATAAAATTAAATTATTAAGAAGTATGTAAATACTTGAGATTTAAATATACTAATTGCTAAGGGTATTTTTAAATATTTTTTAAAAAATTGTCATGTTCTATTTTGATTTATAAAATTAGAGTTTACTTTAATTATTAATTTATTTTATTTAAAGATTAAACGGCAACATAACATTTTATTTTTTAGTAACTTAGTTTTTAATATCATATTTATTACACCTCAACTTTAATATTTATATGTGGTTTGGTCTCCCATACTATAGATCTTGGCTCCATCTCTGTTCGCACAACAATTGATATATTTATAACCGTTGGATCTCTAACATGTGAATGTTAGGATACAATAAACTTTTTCATTCTCTAGTCTCATCATCGTTATTGTAACTTGGGGCTGTCAATATCACCACCAGTTCTCTAAAATGAAATGGGAAAAAAAGGACCCAAAGTCCCAAAATTATATTAAGCCAAATTTAATTAATCATATTCAGTTTAATTCAGTTCACCATCTTAATGCAACTTGAAAATTTAAAAAACAATTAAAACCAAATATTCCACTGTTTAATTCGATTTTACCCAAAGCGGGACCATGTTCACCCCTCATTGAATTATGTGACTCCTGCGCGGACTGATTCTAACTAGTTCCTACTTAGCAGTTTGC
Organism: Nephelium lappaceum; assembly: GCA_021234005.1. NCBI lineage: Eukaryota > Viridiplantae > Streptophyta > Magnoliopsida > Sapindales > Sapindaceae > Nephelium > Nephelium lappaceum. The sequence goes on from CM038009.1 coordinate 9,823,666, forward strand.
ACCAAACATTGGCAAATTGTACTTAATTTCGGTGTTTGAGTCCAGTCCGCGCATGTTTGAGGCACTTCGAACGCATTAAGATTCATATCAACAAATCGTATAACTCTCGCAACTTGTTTGATGGTCGATGGAAATTGGAGTTTGTATGTAGTCAGGACCTAACACTTACTATGTCTTTGTTTTTTTCCTTTTTTTTATCTTTTTAAAGATAACACTCATTATGTTTTAATGTTCACACGTAAATATTAGACATTGAGTTTACCATTATTCTTTATTTATTTCTTATACTACAGATTCCAACAAACACAGTTCTATCTAGATGGAGATGCTGTAGGGAACTCCCTTTCCAGTTACACCAGGTCCAGAAGAAGGTTTCAAGAGCTCATAAGGCACAATACCAGCTCCATTTCTGTTGATCAAGTGCGGGGTTGCATTCCTCTCATCAATAATCCCTTCTATCTCCTTCAATCTCCCACTGAACTTCTCAAATGCAGCCTTTATTATTGGATCTTCAGCCCATGATGGCTCCAACACCTCCCCAAGATATTCCTCATCCGGCGAATGGCTTGATAGCACATCCAAAACAGCCATGACTTTGGTCGCTTCTATTTGTGAAGGGAAACAACTCAAAAGTGCAACCTCAGGTTTTTCCATGAAGAATTTCCACGTTTCATCAGAAGGGTCTTCATCGGGCATGTTGTTTCTTGCAACAGTGGGCCTGTTAGGGAAATAGCCTGCATATGTGTACTGGCCGAAGTTCACAGCTGCATGGTGGCCAGAGGCTACCCAAACTATAGTTGTGACAATCTCAATTAGGTCTTTTGGGGTTTTCAGGTTAGGCCACCATGGTTCATCCTTCTTGTCACCGTGTCCGACATTCTTGATTTCAGACCACCACGCTTGGAGCTCTTTGTCTGACGCCACAAGGCTTGGCTCAGGGTAATAGTGATTGACATAGTCAGTAACCCATTGTTTTATGGCATCCCATAGAACGAGACCATCGCTTGCATACGGGTAGTCTTCGATTGTTAGTTTTAGACCATGTGGAGCACTTGGATCCTCTACGGCCAATCCCCTAGATGGGACAAAAGAATGAAATAATTAACGAGTTATAATGCTACATTTGTTTCAAAGGCATACGTTAAGAATAGACTTGCCTGTTAATGAGGTCTTTAGGGAGTGCCTGATAGTCAAACCGCCATTGCTTGTCATAGGCGACGGAGCTAAGCACAATAGAGTACTTGCCAGGCGCGAATGAACTTTCAATGACTCCCCCAGCATTAATGAGAGATTCTCGAGCTAGTGCATTGATCTCCATTGTGTACCGGAAATGAGGGTGCAACAGTCTGTAGATTGGATGCATTACACTGAGCTGCCGATTGCTTGCAATTATGTAAGGTTCCGTGCAGCAATGAGTTCTCAACCTACATACCAAAATTGCAAAGTTGCAGCCATTTCAATGCAATATTTACACAGCTATAAAAATAGTCATGCGTTGCAATAACTTCTGCAATTCAAAAGAACTCAAATCTAGAGAATATCCAAATTATGCATTGATAGATGATTCTAAAGTTGGAGAAAAACGATACGATTTTGAAATAGGTAAAATTGATGGACTTTAGTTAAAGGCTTAGGTTTTTTAGTTAATTGCAGCCCAGTAGGTGGCTATTACATATCCAATTTCATAACTATAATAAATGTTTATTAATTTGTCAAATCTCAGCAGCTTATAGAATTCTCCTTTTTGTACTAGACGTGTTTGAAATCGAGAAACGGTATGCATACCAATGACTGACAAGTTGGTGATAGCCGGAATCGTGAGCAAGGACATGTGCTTTGGCGAGTCTCCAGAGCCAACATTCTGTGGAGTACCAACTGGGTGTATAAACTCGTTTCCACTGTGGCTTGCCATCCATTGGCGGCCGTGTGAGCTCAATTGCTAGTGGCTTCAAGGCACCGCTATCGGTCAGGAAGAATATTGTGCGAGATCCATACAAGGTCCTGCCTTCTAGCTCTCTCACAATTTTCACATATGGTAGCAACAAATCATGGTAATCTAAGATGAACAGCTTCTTTTGTTTTATGGCCTGCCACAAGGATGAAGTAATAATAATAATAACAATAATAATTTATTAAGGAAAAAATTTGATAAATGTTGCAAAATTTGCTTATATTTAAGTATTAATTTTCTTATTTAAAGAAATTAATGTCAACAAAATCTTATATATTCTTATTAATTCTAACTGCATGATTGAAAAAAATAGAGCTCTTTTTTGTTTTTGGTGTTACAAGATACATAAGTGTATAGAATTTTAGATAGGTCTGTGACTTTATATACCTCAGCAACAGTCATGTAGCCTTTGATTTCTTTCTCAATCATTTCTGTGGTGATTGCTGATTCTTGTGGACCGTATGTTTTGGGATCAAGTTTACTTTTCAATGGCCATTCCTGCATGAAATTTTGCAAACTTTATTAAGCTACGTTATTAAAAATAAGTTTTTCACTTTCTGATGCATACAAATAGCCAAATAAAAAGAGGTACATGTTTCATATCGTACCGTGATCAACTCTATGCTACAGGGGTTGAGACCAGCTAGAGTCTGCCGAGCAAATTCCTCATCCCTAAACCAAAAGAATGTGTCTCCTGCCATTCGTAAAAGCATTATTAATTTCAAATTACAAGCACTTGATCAATCAAAGCTTGCTTTTCTGAATAGTTTGAAAACTTCCCCATCACATAAGCAAAGATGCATGTAATTTTTTTAAAAAAAAAAACAGAATTTCCTAACACCTTTTCAGGGTCACAAAACTACTGAGAACAACTCAAATGAGGCTTTAGTAACACGATTCGGATGATTACTCTCAAATAGTGAAAGAGGGCTATCAACACTTTTTACACAAAGGATGGGACATTATTACGCTTGAACCTGTTACTTGGAACAAAGATAGATGGAGGTTCTACCACTGCACCATCCCACGTGAGTGCAAGATGCATGTAATTTTGTTCACTGTTCTTCCCTTGTTAATTGAACATATATTTGAGAAACCGTTCAGATTGGTAGAGAATATTTGTTTATGTAAAACCAAGAAAAAGAGTTCTTACTCTGCATTGTATCAGGGGTCTCAAAGCGCAAGATATCTTCACTTGCATCAGTAACAGCCTTGACTAATCTAGGTAGAAGTGTTTTCCACCCTTGTTTATTGAGTGGAGGCAAGTTAACTCCTTCGTTGAAGAGTGAGTCTATGGCTGTGAAGTATGGAAACCCGAGATTAGTGTCCACAGCTGCAGATTCTAAGGACGGTAACAAGGCATGCAATACACAGAACACTGTCTTGGCTGAAAATGTGAGTTGTTTAACGTCTGAGAATGCTTCATCTCTGGGTACATAGAATGTGCTGGTGTTCCTTGTCTCCGATGATGGATCTGAAATTTAATAGAAGTTGTTAGTGGCCTTTCCTTTTTTCTGTTATTGTTTTAATTATTTCTATGATTGTGAATATCACCCCTTAATAAGAGTGATTGAGCATTTATTTTGATTCTAAGAGATTAAATTTCAAGTCTCACCATTGTTTTAAACCACATGTATAGTTTATTACGAATTTAATCTCTCTTCCCCATCATTAAATATATATATATTACTGAAAGTAACACAGTTCTATGATTGTTTTATCTAAAAATTACCTAAAATAAGATCCATAACTCTTCGTGAAAGATGCTTCCTAAGAGTATGAATTTTGAAACTGCCCTAGGAGTATGAATTTTGAAACTAATATGTCGGATATGTAATGACAGTATGTCAATAAAAATTTGGTGGGATCTATTTCCATTCAAATAAAAGCTCTCTTCACCCATTTACTCACGGTACTCATCTGTTGGATTTAAATTTCATATTTTATTCTCCACACCCTTTATTGTTGCCAAATATAACCTAAACATATATCCTACCACAAAATTTTATTGGCACCCACCATTGACTCTTCGTAGTTATTTGACATTCTTCTTTCTTTTAATCATCAATAATAAGATCTTAGTGCATGTAAATTATATGGGAAAAAAAAAATGCTCTAGAAACAGAATAATAATTTAAGTAAACCATTTTTCTAAATAAGAAAACCCTATTATTACAAACTTGTGTTTTCTTTAGCATGGAAAACTGGGCTGCCATATCCATAAAAATCTAAAATCTCATTAACTGAATCCATTAAGAACATGCTTCAATTCCATTGGATAAGAGCTTCACCATGCTATTAAGGGATGGTATAAGATTTTGTAGAATAAAGATTCTCTATCATCTTCTTTTATTAAATTTTTGATAATCTAATAACGTATCAGTATAAAAAATAATAGATAGTCAAGATTGTTATATTTTTTCTCTTTCATACATCATTCAAACTTAAATTCTTTTTACAAAACACTTAACACAAATAAAAAATTAACAGATTATCCGTGCTCAGCTTTGCAACCATCTTTAGTAGAAAAGAATTAGGCTTAAGTTTTTTCTCTTTTTATTTTATTGTTAAAATCTCATAAAGGGGTAGTTTGGTAATATTATAATTATTAAAATGTGGTTGTAAAAATTAGTTTTTTGGTAACAATAAATCTACCCTGGAAATTTAGGGTAGGACAAGCACAAGAGGTGTGTGTGTGTGAGAAGTAATGTACAGTATTATTATTATTATTACTATTTGTTCTTTTTTGACAGAAAGTGAAGCAAAGATGTATTGATCAGTAGCCAACTTTTCATTTTATTTTGGGAACTGTATGCATGTCTCTCTCCAAAAATTGAATGATTTAATTTAGAAAGGACACGAGCCTTTCGAAACTTGGTCTTAACCCTTAAGTCACTTTCCTTTACCTCTTCCCGACTTAGATAATTCTTTAAACACAGATAAGACATTTTTGTCTTTTGTTTTTTTTTTTTTTTTTCCCGAGATAAAGACATTTTTGTTTTTTTTCTTTTTCTCCTTTGAAGAAATCTATGATGTGAGAAAATTTATTAAAATAAAAAGAAAATTATACAGGGAAACTTATAAACCACGCATACGACCTTCTTGTGGACTAGGGAATTTTAATAAATTTTAATTTTAAAAATGTTGTATAATAAAAAGTTTGAAGTTGAATAATTTGTATTTAAGAAGAAAAATAAAATTCATATTAAAGGAAAAAATTGGTTTATGATCGGAAAAATTTAACTTCATATGGAGTTTTTTTTTTTTATTCTTTTTATTGAACATCATTGATATAATAGACTTTACTGTGCTAAAGAGACAATCTGTCACCTTTCTTGCAGCGTGGACGCCCAGTTCTACAACGTCTAGGATAAGGGTGCTCTTTGCCACCAAGCACAGGTCTCGCTAGGTCTGCACTTTCATCATCAGGATTTCCAAGATCATTGTACACATCATAATCATATACCCTATCAATAGTTTTGCGCTCGCCTTGTCCATTTCCTCGCAATATCGTTAGCTCTTCATCTCTTAGCCTCTTCAATCCTTCTGGTGTTTGTGACGGCAAGAATGACTACTCAAAAAAATTGTGAGAAAAAAAAAATTGTGAGTTAAGATGGACTGCTCAATGAAAACCAACTCATATCCAATTTTGTCAAACAAAATTGATCTAATTGCTTATTAGCTTTAAAAAATTTACAACATGTCATTATAATTAATTTTGAGTAGTTAAAAAATTTTATTATTATCAATTAATAACAAGTTTTAGATGTTTTAGATCAAAATAGGCATTCATTTGGTGTCTGCAATGAGATCAGATTTTGATCCTAAAGATTATTCATAATTTTCATTTTTGGGATATTATGAAAAACTCCTCTAAAAATAAAATAATTAGGAATTATCCTCAGTTTACCCTTGATTTTTTTTTATTAGGTGAACCGCCCTCTATTGGTTAAAAACCGATTGGTGTTAAATTTAAAGGATATAATGGTAATTGGATACGTAATTGTATTTGTTTTAATTAAATAAAATAAAAAATTTAAAGAAAATAAATAATTAAATAAAAAATTAGTTCATGATATCTCCACCATCCATCTTAAGATGGACGGTGGAGATTCATCTGAAAAAAAAATAAAAAATTAAATTTAAATAAAAAATTTAATTAACTAGATCTCTATTATACATCGTAAGATGGATGATGGAAATTATTTTTAAAAAAAATAAAAAAAATTAAATATAAATTAAAAACTTAAGGAAAAACCCCTAAATCACCTTTAAACCCATCAACCCTAAATTAACATCATCGCCCCTCCTACCCATCAGCCTTCTCTCCTCTGTCCTTCCCTTCCAGTTGTCGCCACCGTCGTCCCTTTCTCCTCCCCTTCAAACCCATTAGTCATGCCTCTTCTTCTTCTTCCCTTCTCTATTCTTCTTCTTCTCTTCTTCTCCCACTTATGTCGTTGCCGCAACCACCCATATCCACCACCGATCACTGTGGCGCACCTATCTCTACTACCCTTTGCCGCCAATTTTGGCGCACCCATCCCACACCTCACCGTTATCTCTGCGTCTCTTTTCATCGCTCTCTCTCCTATCCTACCTTACCGCTCTCTCTCCCATCCCACTCATCTCTCTCTTTCCTTCATCGATGACTGTGGTTGGATGGGTGATAGGTTTGATTGGGGTTGACAGTGGTGGTGGAATTGGGGTTTGGGTTTGATTGAGTTTTAACTATGGTGGTGGTTATGTTAGGGTTTAGGTTTGATTGGATTTGGTTGTGGTGATCGTGATGTTGGGGGTTGAGTTTGATAGGGTTTGACAGTGGTGGTAGTGATATTGGTTTAGGTTTGTTGCTGTTTGGTGATGGTGGTTGTGTTAGGGTTTAAAGATTTGGTTTTTGTTTTTTTTTTTGGCGTTTCTGTTGCTAAAAGGTTGCTGAAAATTTTGGGTTTCTATAGCAAGGTTTCTATTTCTGTTGGTTTTTGTTGTTGGTTTGGGTTTCTGCTGCTAGCAGGTTACTGGAAATCCAGAAATTTTGGGCTTTAAGGTTTTTTTTTTTTATATTTTGTGTTAATTTTTTATTTAATAATATTTTTAATTAATAATTTGAAGGATAATTTAGTCATCATATAAGTTTGAAGAGTATAAAAAGGATTTAATAGGATCTTAATGAGAGTATTTTGGTCATTTCACTTTTTTGAATGGAAAATATTAATATTTTAGATGAAAAGTTAATACTAGAGGATAGTTTCCCTAATAAAAAAACTTGGGGATAGTTTCTAATTATTTTACTTTTTAAGGGGATAGTTTCTAATTATTTTACTTTTTAAGGGGTTTTCATAATATCTCTTACATTTTTTGGTTGCAAGTTAGGATTTTCAATTAATTGACGTAGATATAATTGAAGGACTGACGAACCTGTGAGAACCCAAAGGCTCCACTCATGCTCACCAACTACAGACACAGGGACCAACTTAAGATTTCACATCATCAGATGCAAGACAGCTTGATGGTTACTTTTGTCGAAAGAATACATTTTGAAAATAAGTTAAAAATTAACCTATAAATAAAAAATTACTTTTCTAGGAAAATATATTTTGAAAAATATTTTGATAGCTAAGGGTCGTTTGTTTTTTTGTCTGAAGACTGAATAGTGCTGCTGAAAACTGAAGACTGAATAGTGCTGCTGAAAACTGAAGACTGAATAGTGACTGAAACCTGAAATCTGAATGACATGTTTTTTTTTTTTCTTTATATCTGAATGTATAGTAATCTTGTTTGTTTTTTAAAGTTAAAATTGTCTGAAAACTAGTAATTTGACATTTATATCATTTACTATTAGTTGTTATGTAACTTTATTTAATATAATACATACAATTATAATAAATTATTTAGCAAAAGCTAAAACACTTTTATGCATATATTAATAATATTTTTATTCATAATTAAAATATTATTAATTATTATAGTAAAGTATTTTTTTAAAAAAAAATTATATATACATAAATAAATTATTATAGTAAATTAAATTAAATAAAAATAAATAAAACGGTATTAAGTTGAATTACTATTGTTATATATTTAAATAAAAATAATATTGAAAGAAACATAATTAAAATGAATATGTATAATGTAAAATCACATCAAATTTGGAAATATGTTTGTTGAAGTATTAAAAGAAATTTTTATAATGTAAAACTATAACAAACTAGGAAATTTAAAATTTTGGGAAGGATAAAATTGGAACAATAAATTTATAAAATCATCAAGTGATTTAGTATTCAGTGAAAAGTTAAAAAATGTAGCTTTTTATTTTCAGTGGTTTTAGGATGGTTTTAAGTTGTTTGACCACTTAAAAAAACAAACAAAAATCACTTAATTAGTTTAATTCAGCACCATTAAGTGTTAAGTGCAAAAAACAAACGACCTCTTACTTTGAGAAATATTTTGATAGTTACTTTTCTAGGAAGAAAATATTTTGAAAATAAATTAAAAATTAATTTCTCAAACTTTAAGAACGCCACATAATTTAGATGAACTTTAACCATATGGTCTATAAATTTCAAGAATATCTTTGCTAAAATATCTAACAAATATTTGTTGAAAAATCTAACCAATTTCAGAATTTTTAAAAGGATTACTATGAAAATTAAATAAAATTATATTTTGACGACATAATCACACGGTGATAAAAAAATAACAATAACGATAATTATAACTTATGCACTTTAACTTAAAAGGGTAAACTTTATTCATCTACACCATAAGATTCCGATTATTAATCAATTATTTTAATTTTATGAAACTTTATATAAAAGAGACGTGGATGAAATATATATTTCTTAAGAAGGTTATTTATGGTAATTAATATAATTTTATTACAGGTTTGTAATTAACAAAGAGACCGATAACATATTCCATAAACTTCTTAAAGAAAGTTATATAAAGAGTAAGAAGGACTGACCTTGTTAGTGAAGAAGACTCTCTTTTGTTTCCTGTCATGCTTGGAGTGAACCCATGAAGCACAGTTTATGTTAACGGGACCATTGATGAACCCATCAAGCACTACATTCTGCAGAAACATCTCCTTGTGGTGCTCATTCTCCACCACAATCGCACCAACTTCTCCGAACTCTGGCGGAACCTGAAATTTTGCTTCGTATGTCACATCCCCTTCTGCATCTGTGCCACTTCTGTGCGCGTAGCCTTTAATGGTTGGCTTCTCTAATCCCGTCTCTGAAAAATAATTAACAAAAACAATTTAGCATTTAAAAAATAAAAAAAAATATGGATGTGTCGTGTGCTTAAAACGGTGCTCCGTTGGAGTTGCTCTATACTCTATTCTTCCTTTAGTTTTTTGTTTTGTTATTTTAGAGAGTAGCTTTGAACTTGTCATCATATATATCATTTATTTTCAATTAGAATTTAAATTAAATGAGTACGAATAACAATAATAATTTAAAGAGATTCTCTCTTTAAATTTCACAAGATTGCATTTCAGTTTTTGGCTTTTACTAAAATTTGCTTGGTATGGACCACGTGACTAGAAAGTAAAATTAATATATGCTTAGAAAACAATTTTATAATTTCCTTCAATTCAATTGTAATTTATAATCAGAAAACTGAACTATATCTGTTGGCCAACTGATCTTTTATTTTCTTCCTCCTGTATTTTCTTCTTCTTTAACTAAATAATTCTTTAAATGCTTTTTTGCATCAGAGAAAAGTTAGAAAACAAAGAAATAATTTTGCTTAGGTCTTAGCACACAATACATTATCTTTAGGTTATTTAATGGGAATTTAGCAAAATTACACTTTTTTTGACACCTTATTTACATAATTATTCTCTCATTCAAAAGAATTATTTACATATTAGGTCAACTCAAATCGGACTCGAAGATCAGCTTTTCAACTTTCACTCATTTTTTTCAAAACAAATAATCATATAATTCCCTAAAAACTTAATTATAAACACTAATCTTTATTGACACCCAAATTTCTTCAACTTTTCTTAGTATAGTTTAATCAATGATTGGTAAAGAATTAATGATTTGTTATGAGTTGGTCTTAATTTACTAGGGGCATTTTAGGTAACTTAGGGTAGTTTTGTAATTTTATTGAGTGAGAGGGTAATTATGTAAATAAAATGCCAAAAAAGAGTAAGTTTGCTAAATTCCCTTATTTAATTTGGCCCCTTGCATTTCTTCTTAAAATAATAGATCTTCTGTTTGTGTTTCATGTCTAAATCCCTTTTTTAGCGTTAATTTAGTTCACACTGCCTTAAATTAAATTATGCAAGTTCCTTAAGATTCACATTCTTCACTAACATTTTAATCATTGAAAATCTTGTAGTACATAAGTATTGACAGTTGGATTTATTTATGTTTATTCTTTTCCTTGCTACTTGCCAGTATATGATTGACTAATATTCACGAAATAACCATACTGGTACAATTATTCTGAGGGCACAGGGCCAGACCCATGTCGGATCAGTAGTCACGTACCCTTGAAAATTTGAAAAAAAACAAAAAAACAAAACAAAACAACATTGAAGTTTTGCATTAATAATTGTTTTGAATTGACACGTAGGAAGCTATTTCTGACTACATCAGCACTAAAAAGTTTTTAGGTTTTGTTCGCAGATTTTAATGCTTAAATTTATATTTAAATTCTTAAAATATTGGTATTGGATTATAATAATTTTTTCTAATAAAATACAAAATAAAATACTATTTTTCATTAAAAAAAAAAAAAAAAAAAAACTTAGGTCGCGTCGCTTATCACGGTATAAATTGATAATTTCATTGACGTAAATTCTAGGAACTTAACAAGGAGTTAATCTCCAAAATTGAACGAGAGACGTGGAAAGAAAAACTTAATCTGATCAAGTACTGCACAATTATGAGTACTTACTAGGATCGAGCTCAGCACTGACAAGCTCCAAGAGGATGGATTTGCCAAGCAAATCTTGTATGTCATCAAACCCTCGCTCCAAGTTTAAATCAGAGAGGACACCACCAACGGTTTGTTTAACAGTAACAACTGCCTTAACATTGACAGATTTTTCAGTGGAAAGAGGAACTGCTATTGCTTTGATGTTACTTGGAGAAAAACCAACACGAACTTTGGGTACTTTGATTGAGAAGGGTCTAGAACGAACTGGACGAAAAGCACAGTCGCCATCTCCTAGGAGGAATGGCTTCTGCAATGTGAATAGGGTTTTGAAGGGTTGAGACTGGTGGTGAAGCTGTGGCTTCAACATCATTACTCCTGCAGGAAGAAGAAGAGAGAACTAAAATGAGAGGTTAGAGAAAGGCTTTTCTTGCTATGACAAATGGGCGAGTCATGCTCTCTTTATATACAAATTTGATATACATACAGCAGAGAGTACTTCTTTTAAGGGAGAATTATCTCCAACTTACCTGTACTTTTAATATTTATAAATTTTTTGATTTATTTATAATGTTCTTTTCTCTAGATTAAGGTTTATGAACTTTGATCGTTAGGGAATATATTTGATCGTATAAAAAATACTAAAAAAAACAAAATTACTCTTGATTAAATTTATTTTTTTCTTTTAAAATAAATTTTAAAAATTTTAAATAAATTAAAAATAAATTTAAGAATATCTCCACCAGATGGATAGCAGAGATTAAGTTAAGCAAAAAAATAAAAATCAAAACTAAAAGAAAAAAATTAAAAATAATCTTAAAATAAAATATGAAGATTCATCTTCATCTTCAAACAAAACAAAATAAAAAAATAAAAATAAAAAATATAATAATAAAAAAGTATGGATTGAACAAAATTAAAAAAAAAAAATCAAAATTAAAGAAAAAATTAAAATTGAATCAAAACAAAATAATTAAAAAAAAAAAAAAACAGAGAGACCAAGGTTAAATCAAAGTTTGAAGATCTAGGTTCAACCCAAATCTCTCATGTTAAAAAAAAAAAAAAAAAATTGTTTTGTTTTGATTCAACTTAAATTTTTTCTTTAATTTTAATTTTATTATTTTTTTTAAGTTTTTTTCGATGGAGTTTTTTTTTTTTTTCCTTTTAAATTTTGTTGTGTATGAAGATGAAGATGAAGATGGATCTTCATCTTTTATTTTAGATTTTTTTTAATTTTTTTTAGTTTTGGTCTTCAAATTTTTTTTTCAAATTAATCTTCATGCAGATGGTGGAGATCTCGTGAAATTTATTTTTAATTTATTTAAAGTTTTTAAAATTTATTTTAAAAGAAAAATAAAAAGTGAATTTATTCAGGGATAATTTCATCTTTTCAATATTTTTAATATAATTAAACATATTTACTAACGGTCAAAGTTCGTTAACCGTTAGTCCAAGAGAGAATACTCTAAATAAATCAAAAGGTTATATGCACTTATGAATATTAAAATTTAAAGTAGGTTATAAGTAATTCTCCTTTTGTTTTAATTATCATTAGACATTGATATAAGATTGATTTCTTTTTTTTTTTTAAGTCATTAAGAAGTTGGGCATGTGAATAGTGAAGCTAAGTGCTTAGGCTGGACTAAAAAATATTGATAATTTTTTTTAGTTCTGATACTAGTTTAAAAGACAGTCGAGATTAAGTGGGATAAGGCTTTGGTGGTACAGTCTAAAAAACAGCTTTCAAGAAGCAGAAATGATCAATCCATATCAATTAAGGAAGTAACTCATAATAGATGGAGAAAAAACCCATAAATTATGAGAGAATGGATGTAGAACCCACCCACAAATTGTGAAAAATGAGGTGTAGAGCTTATGACTTTTAGTAGGCTATGGGCGATAGTAGCTTACTGTCATGCTACTATTGCCCTAATAACAAAATATTGATCAAATTTGTCTTGACTTTAGTTAGTGTTTCTGTTTCATCTTGTCTCTTTTCTTTTTCAGACCACTTTATCTCTTGGTCTCTTACTACACTTCTCTCATTCGAACTTTTTAACTTGGAACCACTGCATATATAAATCACCTTACTGACAGTTTTGAGACAAATCTCACAAGATTTACTAACTCTTTTGAGGAGTTAAACTAATTCTGAAACTGTATACTCTTCGTGCATCAAGTGATTTAGCGAAATCCCTTTTCAATTTGAAAACCATATACATACTGAATTACTGATCAGGTTTACATACGCAAGCAAGCTATCATATAACTATTGATCTTTTATTTGATTACGTAATTCAGTCTTCAAAATATTTATAGCAGAAAATGCTTTTTCAACGGTATGCAGTCTACGAACAACGGTGACAGAACAGTTTAGCTTTTTTTTTTTTTGTTTTTACTACATAGTAAACTTAGCAATTGTTTTTCAAATTACAAGGGACATATGTCCCCTCTAACCCTATGGTGGGTCTGTCCCTACCTGTCGCTCTATTTTACCCTAATCAAGTATCAACATTAAATATAACTTTTTGATTTAAGATCCGTGAGGCATAAAAGATCAAACATAAATGACTGAGAGACGATAATATTATAAGTTTGCAACCCCACATCACCTCATATTAGCTAGAGAATTATTAGATTTTATATATACTTAAATAATAGGCCTTTTGAATAAAAATTTGGACAAAATACATTGCAAGAATAAATTTAAAAATTATATATAAATGATTTTTATAATCAGATATATTTAATTTTAAAAAATAAAAACCAATAAATCAAATTCATTCATTATATTCTCTCTCCTAAAATAAATTCTCTCTCTCATTTAATTCAAATACAATAAATGAATTTGATTAGTTAGCTCTTGTTTTTTAAAATCATGTATATTTGATTATAAAAGCTATATATATAGAGAGAGAGAGAGAGAGAGAGAAACTTTATTTTAGTTATCAAGATTTCGAAAAATATCAAATTTTTAAAATTCTTTTAGAAACAATTTTTGTTGTCTCTAACTTTTTCAAAACTCTTCAAAAAAGTCCAAACCGTTAATCAACTGACTGTCAATGATGACTTTAAGCCATTTTTAATCACTCAAATTTAAAGACATTTTAGATAATTTAACTTATAAATTCATTGTTTTATTAGAATAACCCAATAATTTATATAAAACTAATAACCATTAAGGGTAAAAATAATTTTTCACTCATTCTATTAATGTTGACCGCTAGTTGACTGACAGTTTTGAAGTTTTTTAAAAAGTTTTTGAAAAGTTAAAGATAAAAAAAATTATTTTCAAAAGAGTTTTAAAAATCTGATATTTTTTTAAACCTTAAGGACTAAAATAAAGTTTTTTCTATATATATATATATATATATATAGTGATGTGATAAAAGTTGTACTACTATTTCATTACATTTAGATTTGGACTACAATGCCAATAATGGCCACATAAAATGCAAGATTGTCAGCTTTGATCTCACTTTCACAATTTCTTTTTTGTAGAAAAACCCACTTTCACATTTTCGGACCTGTATGCAATAATTGATTGAATAAAATCATTAAGATTGTATTCGTCACGGTTTTCAATGCCGTTATGTTTTTTGACTGTTAATAATACTTATAAAATCAAAGTGACTATCACATCGATCTCGTCTGTTGATAATAAAATCGTTGGATCATCTCATGTTTACGACTATGTCAAATTATTATGTACTACCGATTATTTTATTTCTTTAATTATTTCAGTTTGTAAATTGAGAAGGATATATAAATAAACATTCAATGTAATCAAATTTTTTTTATCCGGGACATAATCCAATTTATTAGGTAACTGAGTTATTGCTAAAAATTTTCATACTTTTATATATATATATATATATATATATACTTATTGTTGTCATTAAAATCATGTCATATAATATAAAAATTGTATATGAAAATCTTAGCAAATAGCATAAAAAAAGAGTTAAGTTCTTTTAACATCATTAGTTTGCAAGTGAATTAAATCTTTGTTCATAAACTAAGCTGCTATATATTTTTTCAGTTTTGAAAAAGAGATGGTTTGCTCACAATCTGATTGTGTTAAAAAAACTCAAATCCTTCTTATTTTTTTTTTTTTTTGGTTCCCTCTAGTTTTAATCTCACACTTTTATAGTATTAAGAAGAAAAAAAAAAACTGCTCACTAAATATTATATATATTACATGAAAGGTATCATTAAATTTAGTGCTTAGCTAATTAAAATGATTTACAATTGTTAGTTTTGCCACATAAAATAAACCTAAAAACCTTAAAAATTTATTAAAACATCAGTGCATTCAAATTAATTGTAAAACTAAAAATTACAAGAGCTTTATCATTGTGCTTCACTGCATTGATTATAATATTCAATACACTCATTTCAATGAGTTAATTATAATATAAATGTAAACATTGTAAATTAATGATATGTTGTATGTTAAAGCGATGTTATAAGTAAAACATTAAATATATTATTCTAATGTAGTTAGCGACCATAAAAACATAAACATTGTAAATTAACATCATGTTGTAATTAATATATTTAATATACTTATTTTAACATAATTAGTTACAATAAAAACATAAATGTTACATGTTAACTTTATATTACATGTTAAATTAATGTTGTAAATAAAACGTTAAATACACTTATTCTAATATAATTAGACATCATATAAATGTAAAAGTTGCAAATTAATTCATTTGATATAATTATTTTAACATAATTAACTACGATATAAATATAAACATATCAAATTAACATCATGTTGCAAAAAATATTGAAATTACCTATTATGAAATAGATTATTATTATTTAATTAATGTATGATATAATATAATTTAAATTTTTATTTTTTAATTATTTTTTAGATTTGCATTAGTAAAACAATAATAAATTTTTTATTATTTTTGAATAAATAGTTAACTTTAATATTAATATTATTAACAAACAAGGTTTCTTACAGCTAGAAACTTAGAAAATGGGTTTTCAGAGATCTGGAAACCTAGAGTAGGGCTGGAAACCCAAAAAAAATTGGGTTTTCAGTAGCTAGAAGTCCAAAAAATGGGTTTCTAGTCATCGGAAATGTTGGGTTTTCAGCAACTTAATTTTTTATTATTTTAAGTATTTTTATAAAAATTATTTTGGAATTTAATCTTTATTGTCCATTATTAGGGATTAAAAAAAATTATCAATAATTTTTTTATTTTTATTTTTTGTGTTATCATATTTTACTATTTTTTTATATTATTATATTAAATATTTTGAGGGTAAATTGATCTTTTTATCATATATTAACATTTTCTTATTAAATCTAACGGAAGGGGGGTTGTAGATTTATGATAAAAATACCGGAGTAAATTAGCAATTAGGGCAAACAATAGAGAAAAAGTAGAATTATCCCAAAAATTCTTACAAGATTTACTGGATCGAAGAAAACACAGCAATGGAGATGCGGGGGATCGAACCCCGTGCCTCTCGCATGCAAAGCGAGCGCTCTACCATTTGAGCTACATCCCCGGCTTTAACACTGATCCAAATTGATTAATATCTTAATATTTACAACTAATCTCTGCCAACTCTAGTATAGAGTCTACAGATTAGAATATGTAGGTATTGAAAAAGCTCTGTGACCAGTGATGGGTCAGTCAGTGATAACCGATAAGAATTGGCCTTATAACTAATTAAAAATGACTGTTGAATATGCAGTGATCAATGATCAGTAATGCGTGGGTCCAATTCTTTATCTTAATTATTAGCGATCAGTTTGGATTTTTTTTTTTTTTTTTTTTTGGGAAGTAGATCAGATTGGGTTCTCTGTCAAATAAAATCTACCACGTTTTCTGCCGGACATTCTAGACTTTTGTTTTTTTTTTTTTTGTGAAAGTGACACTGTTGACATTTATTAGTCTAACAAAGGCTATCTCCGATCAAATCATATCATCTCACGTTTTTTCATTTGCAAAAAATATATAACGGAAGAGATTTGTAATTTTGTTGAGTGATTTCTCTGTGAAAGTGCTTCCAACAATGCATGGACCATTTGTATAACTGATTACGGCCTAGCAAAAACTGCTCGCACTGGACCACGTTCGATAAAAGGACAAGGTTACTTGTGCATGGTTGCAATGCAAATAGATATGCCATATTCCATGTGGGCTTGCCTTGAATATCAACAACCGGACCATCTCCGTTATCAGGGGCGGATCCACCATTGAGCGGGGGACACGTGCTCTCCGGAATTTGAAAATAGATTGCCAAATTTACCGTACAGTAAAAAAAAAAAAAAACCAATGTGCTCTGTCGCTTCAGTCCGTAGACTGCAGGCGTTCAGCAGTGCACATGCTCAGATGCAGTGCAGTTAGTGCTACGCCCGTCAACTTCAATTAATATTTTATTTTTAATTATTATATTTTAAAAACTGATTTAAAAGTTACAAAATTTTTCAGTCATACCCCACTTTTTTTCTAAGTTTCGTGCCTTGTTTTTTTTTTTTTTTTTTTTTTTTTCGCTTTTTACCACTGAAGAAGTATTTTTTGGTATAAATATTATGAAGACTGAATTACATAATCGAATGAAAGATTAATGGTTAAATAATAATTTATTTACGTATAGAGAGAAAAATATTTTTAACAAAATTGATAAAAAAATTATCATAAAATAAGTTTAAGTTATGAAGTCTCGTCGAAAAAAATTATAAATTTATATAATTTATGTTTTTTTATTTATTTTAATGATTTTATTAAGATTTTTAAGTATAAAATTATTTATTTTGTCTAAATATAATATATGTTTTATTTTATTTAAATTTTATAGTATTATCGATTATTATTTTACATAAAAATATTATATATTTAATATATTCTTAATTTTTGATATTTTTATTATTTTTTTAACATATGTTTTGAATAAATTTTTTGGATCAGTCACTATTACAGTTCTTGTGTTCAGCAAGGGCCTTGCTATGTTATGGCCACTATATACATTGGTTCGGGATGTGCAAAAACAAGATGGACCACTTTTGAAAAAAACTAACATAGCGTATGTGTGCGCAGATTCGTACATCTCATTTTTTGTCACGATATCTTAAATATCTATACGTGTGGTTATAACTGTATCAGACGTTTCATTTGTTATATGATACGTACAAAGGGGTAAGAAGTCGCAGCTTGAGGTGCAAATGGTACCTGTGACCCTGGGCCCCCCTTAACTTAAATACATAAAACTATTTTTTTTTTTGTTTTTGAAGATATTATTAAACATTTTTCTTTTGAAGTTACACATTTGTCTTCATACGTAGTGTTTTTCGAATTTTCGTTAAGAACCCGTCATATCATTGTCTTATTTTCATGACAGTAATGATTGATGTCTGCAAATGAAAAGGATTAGCTCTACCCTATATACCAATCAAGAGGTCATGGCCTAGCTCATAACTCATAAGTACATACGTACATGTATGCAAGTGATTTATCATTTTGCATTCACAAAAGGTAATAATATCCATACTGCATTTCATAAATAAATAATAAAAATGCTACACTCAGCATGGGAAGATGTCAAAAGTTCCTACTAGAGATGGGATTGAAGGGAAAAATCGATTTTAATTCGATTCCGGAAATATGAATTTTAAAATTTTTCAAATAAAACATGACAGATCGATACTAGTAATAATGATTCAATAATTAAAATAATAAGATCGAATCTTACCTTACATGAAGATTGAATTGATCCCTTTTGATTCGTAAATTCTTCACTACCTGATCTTCCTTGCTATGACTCTTCACAAAAGAAACTGTGTGTGGGCACAATCTTTTTTAATATCCTTTTGAAGTAGATGATTATTTGGTGATTTTTAATCAATGAAAATTTTTGGTTCAAGTAGCAAAAAATTCTCTCTACCACCATTACTATTACCAATCATAAAAACATCTTTTTATGTATTGGTAAACTAGGGCTCTTCCTATTTAACAAGGAATCCAAATTCCTATTTAAATTGAAAGACTTAATTTATATCCAATATGGAATCAAATTCCTTATTGGATTAGAATTCTATTCTTTTAATTTAATATGGAATCTAATTACTATTAAATTAAAACTCTTTTAATATAATTTAAATGGAATCTTATTCCAATTAAAATTATTATTTTCATTCATTAATTAAATGATTTTTCATTAAATTAAATGATTCTAAATCATAATTAATTTAATGACATCATTTAGAATTGAACCCATGACCTCAACAAATAATTAAATAATTATAAATATTTAAATAATCAAATTATTTAAATAATTTATGAACATGTACATAAATTTATATGTACACCAATAATCGGACAATCCAATTATATTCTTCAACTTGTTTCTTTATGTGGTTGTTAGCTAGCAAGAGGACCAAATGAACCTACAATTTGAGCTCCAATAATATTGAAATTATTAATTAAACTCTTTAATTAATAATTCACTATTATTAACCTTAGAGTTACTCTACTAAAAACTTAAAGTTGCACTCTTAAAATTGTAGATGTTTTATACAATATGAATTTTCAGTGTCCATCGATTTAATCATTTCATATGATTCGATTCTCCACGAGTAGTTCATAATTAGAGCTAGGTTATTAAAATCTGTTATACCTCTCTAATTGTATATTGTTCCATTAAGTACTATTGATTCTCTAATGAACAATATATCCATAACAACTTATGAATTTATCTTTCCGTTGACTCGTAAACAGAAAGTTGAGCTCTCTTATTGTTCAAGACCCGAATCAACACTTAAGGGAACTACTCATCTACTTCTTGTAAGAAGGAGTGGATTCCACTATTGTGTAGAATGTTCCCAGCCACTTATTAAATCACATCTCCAAAGTACGAAACTTATTGACCATAAATATATAATAGTCTCAGCCATGTAAATAAAAAAACATGACCCGACAAATAGGAGTCCATTAAACACTCAGAATTAAGATCAATCCATATATGATCATCTAATCGATAAATAAGAATTTATTTGTTTAACGAATATTAATAAGAAATTCATTTTATCGTGGTCCAGTCCTATATAATCTCTATTATATAAGTGCCTTCATTTTCATATCATCATATGAATAATCCCGGATAAGATCATCGTATCAAATACGAAATAGACCGCAACTGTAGACTTACCACAAACAAAGTACTCAACTTTGTTTGCTTTCTACGGACTCTTTAAATTACTAATCTCATAAATGCACATTAATTTAAATAAAATAAATTTTATTTATTTATAATTTATTTAAACATTTATAAATTACAAACTCTTAGGACATAATGCCTAAAAGGGACTCCAGTCACTCCACAGACATGAGATTGAACTTTACACCCCATTTTGCCCAGGTAGTTTGTACCATTAAATATGTTTGCGATTCCAACTCTGTCATGACAAAACGTTTTGCAAAAGAATCTTCCCCTCTTGATTGAAACTAGGTTAGAGGTGACAAAACTGCTTTTAGGTTTATACTTAAGGCGTCTTCCTTTTTTTTTTTTTTTTTTTGACTAGTTTTAGTACTCCATAACTTTTTCCATATAGATCTGGATAATATCTTCTAGAAAAATAAAAAAATAAATAAATAATCTTTGAGTTAGTCTGTCTTATGCATCACGTGTTTTTATACATATGTGGTTGAGAATGCATGATAACAAAAGTACAAACAGTTCCTATAGATAACGTTGATTAAGAGGGAAAAAATCTTGGTTTTGTAATCGGATTTGTTTGGATTTTACAAGAAGAAAAACGTGGATATTAATGTGACTAAATGGACATATCTACCAAATAAATTAATGTTTTATAACATGCAATGATGCAATTTATCAAGTGGTCCAGAAAACTAAAGGCTAAAGAGAAGGACAAATCTTTTAACTTATGAGTAGCACCATATGATAGTCATGGACAAAACAAAACTGCACATCAAAATTTAGTTCAATTAACTCTGTTAATTGAAATGATTTTGTTGGATTATTTTTTAATGAATAAATAAATATTTTTTAATTAGAAGTTGTGTTATTAAAGGTAGTTGAAATTGATTTTTCGAAAAAATTCACCATTTTTTGAAACAATATTGTTCTATATTTGTACCAATTGTACAAAAAAATGTTTTTTAAGAATAAATCAAACATTTTTTTTTTCAAACAATGTGTTGTCTGTTCCAATTGAACAAAAACTGGTTTTTTATTTTTATTTTTTAATTTTTTGAATATTTGAAATAGTAATTAAAAATATTAAAATTAGAAAATAAAAAACGGCCAAATAATTTTGATCATAAAACAAGAGGGACCCTTCTTCAAAAAAAACAAAAACAAGAGGGACCCGTATTCTTGTCTTTAGAATTACATCCAAACACGTTTATTATATATTTTGCACGAGCCACAACAGTCATGTCAATTTATTATTTATTTTAAAAAAAATACTCCCAAAAAATCATTTTAATTTATAAAATTATCAATTTTATGATTTTATTTTTATTAATTTTTTTTAATATTTTTGAAAATATTTAAAATACCCTTATAAGCATGTAAAGAATGAAAATATCTTTGATGATTATAAATTAACGATGAAATTATAATTATAAAATGATTATTTTTATTAATTTTTTAATATTATAAAAAGTTTTAGTTAAAAATGAAATTATAATAATAAAATAAATATTTTTATAAAATATAATAAATTTTATGAGATTATAAAAAAAAAAGGTCATGTCAATTATTCTTTAAAAGAAAAAAAGTCTTGTCAATCAACTCAAAAGCTGTCACTTCTAATTAAATTAATTAGTTTTTACTTTGATATAAAAATATAAGAGATAATCTCACTTCGCTCTGTACAGTTTACGTTTATTAATTAATCTCATATAATTTTAAAAAATCCTATTTTTATTCGCTACCATTACTGATATTATTAAAATTATCAAAAGATTCTTATAATTTTATCTTTTCACATTAACAGTCAAATTTTGATTTTTAACGTTAACTTTAACAAAAAAAAAAATATTTTCTTTTAGATATTTTTATACATTACAAAAGGAATATAATTTATTTCATAAATCGACGAATGAAATATTAACAACTTTCAAAAATACCTGAGGATTTTAGTATTATATCAAATTACGAAGGAAAAATAGGATTATGCCAAAATATTAATATGTAGTTTTATGAATTATGAAGCATTATAGAAATTTGATTGGAGAAATATAGTAATCCAGCAATAAAAAAATTTGAGGATGCGATTTTAGGGTTTTTATTTTTTAAAGATAGTCGTTATAATATTAAAAAGAATCTATATAATATAAAATTATGACAAATTAAAAATATGTTATTTTGGGATGATATATTTGGAATAATATATTTAAAAAATAATTAAATGATTTTGTATTCAGATAAAAGTCAGAAACTATTACTTCTTTTTTTAATGGTTTTTTTAATAATTTAACCACTTAAAAAAATAAAAAAAAATAACTTAATAAATCAAATTTAGACTCATTAAGTGATTAATACTAAATACAAACAACCCCAAAAGATGCTATCTCTCTCCCCCTCCATCCCTCATTTTAATAATAATTGTTTTTCCAGGGAGGAAGGAGAGGAGTAATTTTGTTCTAAATTACTAAAATTGTATAAATAAAACTCAATCTATTGATTTGGTAGTAGACTCTAAACCCACTCTTTAAAAAGTCCCACTTAAAAAATATATTAGATAGTTTATTAACTTTTTTTTTTCATCTATTTGTTTTAAGGTCTATATTGACAAAATCCAAGTATAAAAAAGAAACACTATAATTTCTTAGTAATAATTACTCTCAAGCCTAAATATGACTTAGACTTCCGTTGCCATTAACGAGACATATAAACTTATATTTATACATAAGTAGGTTTAACATAGGCGGTTCCTTGGTCAGGGCCACTTTATATAAAATTACGTGAGAACTTAATGAAATTCAGTAACTTTTAAAAAAAGTAATGAGTTATGGATGATGTCAAAAATGAGACTAGTATATCATCTCATAACATAGATTAAAAGTTTTTTGCGTATTGAAACTTTTTTTAAAAAGAAAAAATTCTATGCCTTTCATTTATATATATATATATATATATATATTGTTTTATATTCATACAATTTAAGAAAAAAGTAGTTAGGAAATGAAAATTCAAATTTTTATTAAGTGCGAGTCATTTTTCTAATCATCCATTAAAAGAAGAAAAAAAAAAACCTCATCAATATTTTGAATTTTATCAAAATTGTCACATAACCTCATGTGAGGACCCCTCACTAATTAATCGCAGGGTTAAATACAATAAGTTAACATTAACAGAAATTTACTTCTATAACAAGAAAGTGAAATAAGATAAGAACTAGCGGATTTTAAAGTTCTTGTCATTTGTGGATGTTAACCAGTTTAAGAAAACACAATTTCTTGGCGCTGAAGAAAATATTTTAAATTTACAATCTAATTCATGTAGTGAGAATTAGCTTGTTTAAGTAGTAAAATCTTATTTTATTGTACAAACGGCTTCATGTTTAAGTTCCGCTTTCATTGGAAGAATAGACGGGGGTTAGAGAGTTAGATTTATCCTATACTGTTGGATATATAAATTTTTTTTATGAATTTTTTTTTTTTTAGTACTAGTACTAGTACTAGCTCAAGGGAAAATCGAGACTAAGCGGGATAATACTTTGGTGGCACGGTCTAGGGAATAGCTCTCAAACAATAGGAGAAAGTAACCCGTATCAAGTGGAGGGAGAGGGGGAAAGGGGGTGGGGGAAGGGGGTGGAAGGGGTGGGGTGGTACGCAACTCGCAATGGGTGAGAGAGAAAGACCTATAAAGAGCGAGAGGAGGTGAGTGTAGAACCTACGACTTGGGAAAGTCATGGGTTGCGCTAGGTTACTACTACGCTATTGCCTAAACCACCTATGCTACTACTCAATCCATGGAATAATTTTGTGTTAGAAAAACTCAATCACGTTGTATTTGCAGGGTTGGATAGGACTTGAGTGGGGTGCAAATGGCAAGAAAAATAAAATAAAAATAAAAAAATGTATCATTTAAAATGTTCTGGGAAGGACCATAAATAGATTTTTCTGTTATCTTTTTTTTTTTTTTTTTATTTTTATTTCATGTGGAATTTTTTCTTTCACCGTGGTCCAAAAAACAGAACCAAAATGAGTGACATGTCATTTTAATTGCTTATTTGATTTACATTTTCTCCCTTATTAAGTGTTTTTATTTTAGACTACGTTTTACACGCGAAATTGAAATGAAAAATTTGGATTAAATTGAAATAGAATGAACTAAAAAAATATTGTCTCCTGTTTGATAAAACTTAGGATTTAATTAAAATTATATCATATTATATTTGATGTAGTTTATGATTGAATTTGATTAAAATTAATTTAAATACTTTATTATATACTTAACTTTAATTTTAATTTATAAAAAAATGAAAAAAAGGAAAAAAATAAAAAGTGGAGATTATTTGGGTTCTCCCCCAACTTCAATCTTCATGATCATCAACCCCTAGTTCATCAACATAGTCTCCCACTATCTTTAACATCCTCAACAGCATCACAACATTATCGTCTCATACAACAACATCATCAACAATAACAATAACATCAACAAAACAACTTTTTTTTTTAAAAAAAATATCAAAACAATTTATTAAAAAAAAACACACATCACACATCAAAATGGAGGGACAACTACATCTAGGTTCGATTGGAACCCAGATGAAGAGTTCTTCATGTTCATTTGGGTTTGTCGAACCCAGAACCAACTCTTCATTTGGCTTCGACAAACCTAGATGATTGCAACCCCACACATAAAAAAAAAAATAATAATAATAAGTAGAGAATGTAGAAAGGAAGACGATTACTATTGTTGGTTCGTCACTATGAATGGAGGAGTGTATGAGAGAGACAAGGAGTGGTTTGTGGTGGTAGTAGATTGGTGTGGTAGAGATGAGAGGGAGACGAAGAGTTGTGTGGAGAGACATTTTGTTTGATGAGAAAGGAATAATTAAAGAAAAAACAAAAGGATTCCTGCATTGATAGTAAATGGAAACCCATGGTTGAACTTGAGTTTTCATTTCCTACGTTAAGTGGGAATGAAAAAAATCTATTCTCGTCCCTAGCTCCAAATGTGGGATGTGGGAGGATGGAAAAAAATAAATCCCAATCCCACCTTATTTCTCACGTATTAAACATTGCTTTATGAGATAAATAAAGACAACAGTAATATTGAGAGACAGTTATGAGAATGAGTTATATTTTTTAATGTTTAATTTTTGTAGACCCTTAAATTTAAATCAAATGATTAATTTTCATCTCAATAACATTAATGGGCCCAATAATAAGATAACATGACCCCTTTGTTTTATAGTTTGTGACAACATTAGAAGAAGCAAGCTAAAAGATGATTTTGAGATATTTTGATTTCATAGAAGAGTAATGGTAAGAGAAATTTGCTTCAATGATTCAAAACGATTTTAGAAAGTCAAGTAAAGACACGTGAAACAAAAATAAGTGAAAATCACCAACTAGAAACACACAACCTGAAGCCCTAATATTAGAGAAAAGCTTGATATGCACGTTCTATGGCGCCCGGTGACATGAATGATAGAAAAGTCTCGACTGGTACCGAGTCATACGGCTCCATCTCGAGCAGGTGCCTTTAACACATCTTACATGAAGTTAAAGCACCTAACAAAATATATTTTATCAAGGCAGTGCATGCTGTAAGTTGTAAAGGTTATATTTATCATTGCTCTAATGTTAGACACAAAAACTTTGATTCTTGCATTAGAAAAGTAGTTTTGTAATATTACATAACTGTTATTTACATATAACTAAATCCAAAATTATAGATCCAATAAGATCTTTCTAGCTCAATATGTATGCATAACGATGACGTGTGTGCAAGTGAATTGAACCCTTGATCTCTAACTTAGTTTTTTTCCCATAATAATGGAGAGAATTGGGGCTTGGTAGGTGCCCGACCATATATTTCAAGCATCTTCAAGCACATGGAGTGCCAGATCCATGTGTTTATTTTGGTTCCTTGATCATAATCAGCCAACCAAATGTGTACACCTATCATCACTACCAAATGTCGGAAAAAAGGCAATAATCTTGCAGCTTGGGTCAAGCTGAAAAAAGTTTATTGGCCCTATTTGTGCTTGATTTAGGCCTGATTACATAGTCTTTCCTTGTCCATTGAACCGCCCATTTATCAATAATGAGAATGACATTCAATTCTCAAACGCACAGAAATTTGATTGAGTTTATGAATGATAATGTAAAACTGTAATTCTCAAAACTAATATCAAATTAATTTTTCAGAAATGTGGTTGGATAAATATATTGCTCTCTTATTGGAGAGCTCGCCGATCCTTTTCAATTTTTCATTTTAACTTTTTTCTTTTTAATGTAAAGTGCCGCAGTCTCAACTGTCATTATCTTATATTACAAACCTACTATTAGAATCCATTGTTGAGAAAAATAGGCAAAACGAGAGAAAAATCTAGGGTTTAGTGATTGAATTTTGTTTGTACTTTTTTTTTTTTTTGAAAGAGAGTTTTGTTTGTACTCGATGGGAAGAGGAAAATAGATAGGGATAAATCTAATTTTCCCCTATAGTTTAGTATAATAGTCAAAAAACCCTTTTGAGCCCAAGAAATCACTAAGGACGACCCCCCCCCCCCCCCCCCCCCCCCCCCCCCCCCCCCCTTATAGTTTATATAAGTAGTAAAAAAACCCCTTGTTGTTTATCAAAATGGCCAAAAAACCTTATACCATCAACTTGAATATTAAGAGTCAATGTTTGACCGTTAATCAAAAGAATAAAACCATCAATTCAGTGTAAAATAAGTTTGAAAAATTTTAAATAAACAGATGATTGCCATCTGTCAGCAAATTACATTTTTTAAAATAATTAAAAAAAATTAAAATTAAAGATATTAATAATTTTTAAATTGACAATTCACGAAAATTAAAAATAAAAAAATAAAAATTTGTTGATAATTTTTAAAAAAATTATGTACACCGTCCATCAACATGATGGATGGTGAACATAATAAAAAAAAAATAACCTTCTTTTTTAAATGAAATATATATATATATATATATATATATAACATCCTCAAGCTTCATAAAGAACAGCTCTCTCTCTCTCTCTGATTTTCAACGTTGATGAGACATTGATCTCCCCTCCTTCCTTTGCTTTTCACTTGCAGCTACCCTCTTTAGGTACAATTTGAACCTAACCTAACTTAATCATCATCATCTCCTCTTCTCTGATGTCGATTCCCCTCTCTCTTTCGCTCCTCCCCTACCATTAGCCCTTTTGGGTTCGATTTAAACCCATGATAATGGTTCATTTAGGTTTGTGTTTCTTTGTTTCTGTGTTTATGTGTTTGATATTTCTTGGAGACTAGTTTCATGTAAACTTGGAAAATGAGTTTTTCTATTGGGTTTCTTGGAGATTTTCTAGGTTTCCAACTACTGAAAAACCAGAAAATGGGTTTTCAGTCATTGAAAACCAAGGTTTCCAACGATTGGATTTTTTTTTTTTTTTTTTAATTTTAAGTGTTTTTTTAAAAATTATTTTGGAATTTAAATTGTTAATTTTTTATTTTATCTCTTAATTATTATTATTTTTTAAATTTTTTAACATTTTTTGGTCCCTCAATAGGAGGGGCAATATTGCCTTTCTGTATGTAGTTATTGTCAAGATACACTTTTCAGTAAGTAACAGAGTTAATAGAAGGGGTAAAACAGGATTATGCCAAACTATAGGGGCCTCCTTAGCGATTCGATCAAACAACAAGGGGATCTTGAGTATTATCCCAAATAAATATTGTGGTAATACGTCTGTGTACCAAATTAATTTGACTGACGTACGACATTATGCAAATCATCAACTGGTCCAAAAAAAAAAAAAAAAAAAAAAACAAAAGGACGAATAATCCTTGAACTCACTAGCATCAACTAATTTAAATGGTTCGCAATGCAACAATCTCATTTTTACTATAAAATATTTTTTAGATATTTTAGGGGTGAGTTTTACATATGGTACTTTTGCCAAGAATAATTTGGGCTTTCAAAGTGCGATTTGTGTGGAAATAATGAGTTTTATTATCGTTGTTAGGTGAATGTTGGTCATGATAAAAGATGGCATGGCATTGGTTACGGTGTAGGACTGATGCTTTTGCTGCTCTTTATTGTCGTTTATCTCATGAATTATAGATATACAAATTAACCTCCTTGGGTGCTGACGATGGAGGCCTGCTCCATCGATAAGGCCTCCTTTGGTGATCACCTTCTCCATCGCATGAGAGAAGTTGAATTGACCCCTCTAGTTGTTGGAGGGTCGATCCGATCATTAGAAGAGATCAGTTCCTTCTTCAGCAATGTCAGTTTTATTATTGATGTCATCAGATGAGGAATTAATCTCCTTGCCATTGGAGGACTTCCCTTTTCCATCACCGGAAGAGGCTCTGCGATAAAGCAGGCCTTCATCCTCGACATAGCAGTGGCCACCACTGTTTTTTTTTTTTTTTTTTTTTTTTGAATTAATTAAATAAAAAATAATTTTATTTTTCTCTTTATTATTATTATTATTTTATTTAATGAAAAAAGAAAAAAATTAGAAAAAAGAACAAATAAAAAAATAAGATGAAAAAAATTACAATTTAACAATCATGTCCATTTTAGTAATTTTATGTAATTACGTAAAATTTACCAAACACATTTATCTTACTTTTTTATTAAGTTGATTATCAAAAAAACTAATTTACCAAATATCTATACCTATTTATATTTTAAGTAGATTATTTCATAACTTGGGTTATGAGTCATTAGTTAATTACTAATAGTAACCGGAAACATAGCCTTGATCTAGGTAGGTATATGTAAGGCATTGTCTGGTATCTTAGTGAAGCGAACAACCATCCAAATTCAGTAAAAAAACAATCTTCAAATTGTTAATAACTCAGTCCCAGAATGATGATGATGATGGTGATGAGAATGATAATTGAATCTCTAATGCTTGATCTAGATAAATCTTGACAAACTTTGATATGTATCTGGTGTTGTTGCCTTGTTGACCCTAAAAATATAAAAACTTAAGGAGTATGTACACAAGTTTAATGCACATGCTCTCCTAAATTAGATGGTTGTACATCTCCTTATTCATTTTAGTGATCCTCTTATTATGGAGTTAGTATATTTCATTATTAAAGTAGATATATAAGCCGCGTAAGTAATAAGTAATATTGATAGATTTCGATAGAATTCTAATTGATTCAACATTAGTTTTAAAAACTAATAATATTTTGTGGGCAAGCCCAGTAACTTGTGGGCTTTGGGCCGGCCCTCCTTTCATCAGCCCAAAAATTGGCGGGAAATTTGGGGACAAATTCAGATCCTTAGGCTAAAATAATATACATCACAGACGATAACACTCACACAACATTGAAAAACAAATGCAACACACCTCATCTGACCCGTTCGTTGCATCGACCACATCACTTTCATCTCGGTCAAAACAATCTTGATCTTCGAATACAAGCACCACCACCATCCGCCACGGAGCTCAATCACATCGTATCATCAAAAAATCTCTAAAACCCTAGAACTGCTCCCTCCCCAAACTTTGATTCTTTGAACAATCATAAAATCACCTCTTTTTCTCAATTCAAAATCTGTTTCCGTCTTAATTTCATCGAATCGAAATGGACAGCGAAAACGAACCCAAGAAAAGCAAATCGAAGACTCCCAAAAACTCAAAAGAAAGCGCTCTCAAGCAAAGTAATTCTCTCTCTCTCGCTCTCTCTAGTGTCTGTTTATGTAATTAATTGTAATGTAAGTCCTGATCTGTAATTTCTCTTGCCGAGCTGATGTTTTGGTTTCCTTTTCTGCAGAATCACCAGCTGAGTTCTTTGCAGAGAACAAGAACATAGCTGGATTCGATAATGTGAGTTGAGTTCCATTCACATGTGTTTATTAATGTTCTATTCGTTTTGAGAAGTGAAGTTGTGTTTTGTGGTTGTTTGATTGATGTTGTAATATGCGAGATTGTGTGTGGGATGGTGGATTTTTTCAGCCTGGGAAATGCCTTTACACTACAGTGAGGGAGTTAGTCGAAAATTCGCTTGATTCGGCAGAGTCCATATCGGAGCTTCCTGTCGTAGAAATTACTATGTAAGTAAGTTTGATGATTTTGCAATTATTCAGTGGTATATAAAAAACTGTTGCTTGTAATATTGTTTCAAATGATCGACTGGCTTGTTGCAGTGAAGAGATAGGGAAGAGCAAGTTTAATTCCATGATTGGTCTTGTTGACCGAGAACGTGTAGATGAGGAACTGTATGATGATTTCGAAACAGCTAAGGCTCGTGAGGTATGTGCACTTCTAATGTGATTAGGTTGTATTTTTTACTTTCCCGTAGATAAATTCAATTCAATGTGAATGGGTGTTATATTTTGATTGCTTGGCACGTAGCTAATTTTGTAGCATTCAGGTTAAGTGAAAGATATATGTGCCTTTTTGGTAAGTTAGTTGTCTTGTATTCTGTTTCATGTTGTACAGAAAAGATTAGCAAAGGAAGCACGTGCTCAAGAAGTACAAGCTAAGAATGCTGCTCTTGGCAAGAAAGTCAAAGAGCCTGCTGCTCCTAGGGGCATGAAGGGTCGAGGTGATGCTTCGTTTTACAGGGTCACATGCAAGGTGTAATTTACTTTCCGTCTTGTAATTGTTCTGGTTTGTAATGTTAGTATGCTTGTTGTCTTACTTTTTTACTGGTTTGATTAGTCTAATATCTGATTAAATTTTAATATTTTCTCTGTATATGTGAGTTTCATACTTGTAACTTCCTTTGATATAGGATAATGGAAGAGGAATGCCACATGATGATATACCAAATATGTTTGGTCGAGGTAAAAAAAAAAAATCACACATGAAGTTGCAATTGCGAAGTTCAGTACTTCATAATATATGGAACTGAAATTTCTCTCAACTTTAATGCTTGATGCAAGTGTAATTATTAATGCAGTTTTGTCGGGGACTAAATATGGCCTAAAGCAGACACGAGGGAAGTTTGGTCTTGGTGCAAAGATGGTAGTGTTTCCAACATTCGTGGGTTTGCGTTTTTAATTGTAATTATCAGGGCGTGCACATACAAGTGTTTTAGCACCTGTATATTCTTTTCCTTTTAATTCTATACTCGAGCCTTGTTGGGGTTTAAATTTAGGGTGCACATTGTCTACTCAAATTAAAGGGCATTCCATCAAACATGGGGTCCCCAAGGATTGAACACCACTGCCTTGACTGAGCTATTTCAAGAACTAAATTTATATATCCTTAGAATACTCCTAAAAAAACTACTCATTTTGAATATTTAGGCTAAATGTGTTGGTTCCAGGCATTTCTGAATTGGCCCCATTGAAGATGAAGAGTTTGTATATAATATTACATAAAAGAGCAGTACAATACATAAGATGGAGCTTTGCATTGCGCTGGACATTTTGCAGCTTATGTTGCTTGACAAAATGTGCCTCATGTCAGGCTCGCTTGATTCATAATCTAGTTCTTGTGCTTCTTCATTTGAAAGTTGGGTTATGAAAAACATTATTATCTTTTCTGTTCCCTTCTGCAGGCATTAATTTGGTCAAAGATGAGTACGGGTCTGCCAATAGAAATTTCATCATCAATGAGGGGCCAAAACTTCATTTCATTTTGCAGGCTGGATATAGATATTCATAAGTATGAGTTGCTTTAAAGCCAGAAAGCTTTTGATTTTTGAAAATGTCTAACTAACCTCAATTAAAATATTCCATATAAAACATATACACACATGTGTGTGTGTGTGTGTGTGTTTCTGTATTTATGAATGCAGAGACACTCCTATACACGAACACATGCTCACATGCATTTGTACACACGTGATATTGGTATTTCATTGAAAATTTTCAGGAACATTCCCCATGTTCATTTGCACGAAAAACGGGACAACAAGGATAGGTGGCATGGAGCTGAAATTCAAGTGGTCATTGAAGGAAATTGGACAACTTACCGTGTATGTATATCAGTATATATGATCGGCCATTGTACTGTTACTTTATTTCAGTTTTGGATTTTTAAGCCTTTTGAAGTTATGTGTTATGCCGTGGTCCCTTTGACAGAAATGGTTCAGTGTAGCTACCTCATACTGTTATGCCTTTTGAGCTAAATATCCTTTGCCGATACGTGCAGTCTAAGATATTGCATTACATGCGACAAATGGCTGTTATCACTCCTTATTCCCAATTTATGTTTAGATTCATATCAGATGCATCTGAGTATGTTCTTTTTCTCTCTCTTTTTCCTTCTCTCACATACACACACACACACACACACACACACATGAATAGTTGTTCTGATCTGTAATTTTAATGCTGTCATTTTCTTGTGCAGTAAAAATGTCACCATAAGATTTTCACGAAGAACCGATGTAATGCCTCCGGTCCCTGTTGAGACAAAGCACCATCCTTCTTCTGTTGACTTACTACTAATAAAACGCCTGATTACAGAAACTTCAAAACAGAATCTCCTGCAGTTTCTTCAGCATGAATTTGTCAATATAGGAAAATCCCTTGCTGAGCGATTAATTGGTAAAAATTTGCAATCAATCCTGTCTCTTTGGAAACCAGTTGTAGTTAATATCACTGGGCGGTAATATTGCTATGACAATATGTCATTGTGCGTCATGCCTTTGGAGTTTTTTATAGGTCATTCATTTTTACCAATTAAAATCGGTTAAGAATATAGCTTTATTGTGTCGAGTTATTACAAGGAATACAAAGAGCATGTTTATGTATGTGTCTGTAACCATTTATTTGCGCGCATTTTATTATTATGTGTGTGCATGCATATTATTATGTGCTGTAATGAAGCACTTGCCCCTGAGGCTGGATTTGACTCTCATTTCATGGGTAAAGTTCATTTGGAAATTTTCTATTTTGCCATTTATCGTGCATGGTGATCATGGTTTTTTTGTACCAAAACTTTTGTGATACTGGTTGGGGACTCCACATCAACATTACATAAATCACTTGGCTTGAGTTGGTATGACTCTTGCAATTATGCTAAATTGTGAACTAATCTTTCTAGCAAGTTCTTGATAAAGCCACTTAATAATTGATATGCTAATCTCTAGATGCTCAAGTTGATTTCTACTTGATAATTCTCTCTTATAGGAGAAATGGGTCCAGATTTCACCCCAAAGATGGCAGTGAAGTCTCTAACCTCGCAGCAGATAGTTCGCATCCATCAATTGTTTCGTCAAGCTAAATTTGATGACCCTAGTGGTGATGTAAGCTATTCATCTTTAATTTTTCAGTAAAGTTTGTTTGATTTGTTTGCCAACTGTTTTCACCATTCATATTGTCTTTTCCTGAACTCTTTTTTCATCACTACTTAAATATGGTGGTCTGCCTTATTACTTGAAATTATATTTCAGTGCCTTAGTCCTGCTGGGGAGTATAACCTTCGTCTAGGAATTATAAAGGAGCTGCATCCAGACATGGTTGCAACTTATTCTGGCAGGTTGTGTCTGAATTCAGGTTTTGCTAGATCTGCTTCTAATTCCTTGATTCTTAAATTGTGGTTTGTATTGTTGTTGATAATTTTTGATATTGAAAATAAAATTATCATAGTTAAAAGTTAGACCTTTTACTTTTTCTATAGACAAACTTTGTTTCTCAGTTGTTCTTTCTAATAATAAATACAGCGCTCAAGTTTTTGAGGGGCATCCATTCATTGTGGAAGCTGGTGTTAGTGTGGGTGGAAAAGATGTTAAGCAAGTAAGTGCTTCTCCGTTAATACCGAACATAATAATTTGGAGGCAAGGTTTTAAAATGCGAAAGGTGGGGCGAGCCAATCAAGCCTTGGTGAGACGAGACAGCTGTCTCAATTCGAAATGACAAAAAAAAAAAAAGCATAACACAGAAAGTCATTCATAACATTGAACAAAATAGTGATAATCAACATTTCCAAAAAAAAAAAAAAAAATAGTGATAATCAATATTAGAAACATTAGTATCAAACAAAATAAAACAAAACTAACGAAAATATTACCCTAATGACACTATATATCAAATAAACTGTCATTTGTGTGTAGTGGCCTTAAAATATGGATCCAAGGTTTAATCCCCTCCATCATCATCTTGAGTGAAGGAGATGAAATCTTCAACTTTTGAATGGAGGAGGATGAACCTTGAGTGAAGGAGGAGATGTGCTGAGCAATGGAGAGAGTTTTAGTGAAGGAGATGTTTATGGTTTTAGGGGAGGAGATGAGAAGAGAGGAGAGAAAACTGAAAAGTTGGCCTTTCTGTTTTAGAAAGGGCCAGCTACCCTTTTCTGTTACATAGTTATAGGGTTAAAAAAAATTATAATAAAACATTTTTTGGTGAGGCAGACGTGATGACTGCCTCAGCCTGAGTCGCCTCAACTTGAGCTTGAGGTGGCTGCCTCAGGCAGATGAGGCGGCCAAATGCCTGATGCAGAGTGAAGTGCCTGCCTCGGAGCTCCTTTGGAGCTGAGTCCGCTGAGGCGTGAAGACACACATCGAGGCTGCACCTCAGTCCAAATTTTGAAACTATGTTCAGAGGACCTCATTTTATAGATAATATTGTATTTTCTGTTTATCAAACTAAAGGAAAGTAAAGTCTCGAACTTTTGCTTAAGCGTACTCTGTTGCTTGACTATAATAAGATGGATACACTGAAGAGTTAACCAAAATTTGATTCTCCATTCTGTTAGTCCTTTTTTCACTGAATTAAAGATCCGTTTTATTCTTACGTAAATTTCAGGGGTTGAATATATTCCGATTCGCAAATCGGATTCCACTTCTTTTTGAGCAAGGTGGTGATGTTGTCACAAGAACTGCTCTGAAGAGAATCAAGTAAGATTATGAGGATTAGAGTATTTTCCCTTTAATCTTGGAGAGGGGGCTGGGGTTGTGAGGCAGGGTTTTGAGTGTCATTTGATGATAAATCTGGAGTAGAGAAAAGCTACAACTTAACTTTTTTTTATAGGAAATACCAAAACTTAACTTTAACGTTCTATGAATAACACAAAGCAATTTTTTTTCAGTTGGAATAATTACAAGATCAACCAAACACAAGACAAAATTGGTGTTTTTGTAAGTATAGTAAGTACCAAAATCCCCTTCAAAGGAACTGGCAAGGAATATATTGGAGATGATATCAGTGAGATAGCTACTGCCGTCAAGGTGGGTATTTGCCAATTATTTTGATCTCTTATACCACTTAAACGAGTAAGCTAACAGCATTGTGTCATCAGTCTGCCATCCAGCAGTGCTGCATCCAGCTAAAATCAAAAATAGTGAGGAAAATGCAGGCCCGTGAGCAGCAGGAGAGAAAACGAAACTTGAGCAAGTAACTCTCACTACTCATCTCTCATTTGTGCCCAGTTGTATGCTAGATGATGTTCTTGTTTCCATTTGCGCAAATTGTAATAGAATATGCATCAATGGCAGATATATTCCTGATGCTACTAATGCAATATATGATGTTTTGAAAGAAGTTTCTCAATTTCATGCAACGAAGAAGAGACGTTTTGAGGAAGAGGATGCAAATGTACTTCAGAAAGTACACTCTCGAACAATAACAAAAGACACACTCAAAGAAATGCTCGCTCAGTATGTTGCAAAGGTATGCATGAGTTTCATAATGCCTAACTGCTTGAAAACTTGTCTTGAGCATCCATAATTCAGTGATTTGGAATGACTTTACTGGAGGACTTGCTGGTGAGAGTTTTGAATTTGATGGGTATTTGCTCCAGTGGCAGTTCAGCTTAAACAAATATCCTTTTTGTTACATAAAGGATTTCACCCACTTTATTCTAATTAATTGTTTTCCTTAAAGTGGCACTTGTGACCCATAAATCAAGCGAGTCAAATGATCATGATTCTCATTTTATATTTCTGTTTGGGAAACTTAAACTAGGCCCAGCAGGTTCCAACACTAAAATTGTTTGACCAAGCTGTATTTTCAAGAAACTCGTAGTCTATTTTGCTTCCGCTCCACATTTCTTCGTTAACCAGCCGCTGGTTTAGTTCTTAGTACTGAAGAACTTTCCTGCAAAAGAGTTACTCAATCTGTTTACAAGATCTTTAACTACTAGGCTGAAGAGGATACTAACTTGTGAAGGCAACATGTATCAAACATAATATTTGACAACATTTGCAGGTGGACTATGAGATGGCTATGGAGTATGCTACACAAAGTGGAGTTAATGAGGCGCCAAAGGAAGCTATATACATAGAGGCTCTGGAACCTGAATACAACTTCGTTGACTTCCATAGCTCCAACTTTGTCTTCAGATTCATCCAGTAGGTAATTTGTCAGATTATTTTTAATAACCAAAACCATCACTACAGGTAAAGCATTGTTGTTGTACAGTCCATCTTTTATTTCTCTTGCCATCCTTGTATCCGGCAAAAGATAAACTATTTGTGGAGAGCTAGGTGAAATGTAATTCACAAGCACAAAGGCGATTATACGGAGTTTTTAAGTTTTATCTAATCCACTACGTTTTTCCTTTGATATTGTAAGCTGTGGAAGTTGTGATATCAGATCCTTGTACTTTGTATTCACGAGTTTTAGAGGTATCTTTGAGTAGGCATCTTGTTCTTAAAATGAATAAATTTCGCATCTATCTTATGATACCAATTAAATAAAGGTGGATTATATAGAGATGTTGTATTTATATCTCTCTTAATGACTATAGGATGCATTAAGATTCTTATTGTTATGATTATTGTGATATTTATCGAGTGAATCGAATGAATAATAAAGAAAATGGGAGTGAAAATACGAATTAGAAGATCAATTAGACTCTGATGGACGAGAACATGTTATGTTGGGTGGGCAGTCTCACCGCATAACTTGCGTGACCCTCTAATTAAAATATAGCTAAACATGCCTCAACTTTAGCTGGATCGAAGCAATTAGGTATCCTATGAAACTTTTTCTTTTAATATCTAAGTATAACGTATAATTTAATTAGTGAGATCTAAATCATTTGATATTATTTGTAGACAATTCAAATCTTCAACATTTATTATTCTAATTTTCCTCTTAATTTTATGGAAAAAAAGTGTGAATTAATATCATCATAGTTTCATCAACACATCCGACTCAATATCATCAATTACATCAACACATCTTCATAAACATATCCTCAACCACACATCTTCATAAACATATCCTCAACCATGACCGTCTCCATTCCCATTGTATGTGTTGGCTTTCACTTTTGGGAGTGTCAATGAACCTACTAGTTGCAACTCATAATCTTTCATCAACAGTTCATTATTCTATTTTATAACAAGTAAACACGAGACTAATTTTGAATATTTTTGGAATCGACGTTCTCGGTATTGTTGTCGTAAGGGCACATTTGAAGCATAAAATGTTGAAAACATTTTTTCTGGCATATGTTGTTCACTTACTATTTCACCACATAATTTTTATTGTGAGGTTATTTTGAATAAGACAGAGTTATATTCAGCAATTGTTTTAAAATCTTATAACCTTAGATGGATCCGATCATACTTAGCTTTTCGGAGGAATACATCCCTTTGGTGGTCAAACCTGTGTTTTAAATTGTTCCACAAGGCTAAAGAATTCTTCACCGTAAAGTACTCAGCCTTAAGGTTTTTATGAAGTTAGTATTGGAGAAATATAATAGCCACCCTTTTATCCCGTTAAGTCGTTTCATTTCCCTCCTCAATTGTATCCCGCAAGTGCATTGCCTGCAAATGCATTTCATTATCCAGGATCCAAGAATGGTAGTTTTTCCTCGAGATATCAAGAGCAACAAATTATAGGTTCTTGAGGTTTGACATCTTTCAGTAACTATATTTATCACAAAATATAATAATTAGTTTTATGTACAAATAAAAGATTAAAAAAAAAAACAAAAAAGACAAACATAATAAGACTAACTTATGAGTTCATATATGTAAAGATGATGGATAAAGTTATGCATAAGAATAATTAAAGATAACAATAAAATCAGTTAATAAGCATGGCCATACATATAATATATGATAACAACAATAAATAAAGTTAGATAGTGAGATATATATTGTATGGTAATTACGATAAATAAAATTAGTACAATAATCAAGTCGATAGAGCCGCACATTGATTGGGTTGGCATAGTTAGACTTCCCAGATAGAGATTGGGTTAGCATAACCATACTTCCTAGGTAGAGATTGGGTTAACATAGTCAGACTATCTAGTTAGAGTTTTGTACTGATAATGTGTTATAAAATCAATAAGATAAAATAGAGTAGGAGTAGAAGATAATATATGAGATACAATAGAAAGTAAACAAATTAATATGAAATGAAGGAGTAGATGAGAAAGAAGACAAGAGCATAGTAAAGAGAAGAGATAGCATTGTACATTGACTAGAAAATTACATTTCAAATGAACAAAGATACATGTATTTATAGGCAAAGTACAATGACACTTTCTTTGATAAATAATAACAATAAAATCGATTGCTTGAAGAGGTGGTAAATCCACCATTATTACATAACACACACACACACACATATATATATATAAAAGTTGTCAAAACAATTTCAAACAAGCGATTACACTTTCGTATAACAATTTCACAGAAACTTTTGACATTTTCTATCAAATGTCAAATTTAATTAACCAAAATATCAAACTTTTAACTATATTTCCAAAATGTCAAATTCATATATAAGTTGACAAAACAATTTCAAACAAACGATTACACTTTGTATAACAATTTCACAAAAACTTTGACATTTTCCATCAAATGTCAAATTTACCAAATTAAAAAAACAAATTATAATTTAGCTACTTAATTTAAACTCTAATTCGAGTGGAGCAACACTTTTAATGTTATTGTAATTTACCCCCCTATCGTTGGCAAGATTCCATTATATTTGATAACAAACATTGTCAAAGCAACGAAAAGACGAAATTGCCCTTGGTGATTTAAGTTGACCAAGTTGACCAAATAAATAATTAAATAAAAATTTTTATTTAATTATCATCATCATTACCATCTTCAACCTCTCATATCCATCTCTCTCCAACAATCATAAGTTCAAAAAACCAACTAAAATAATCACAATAAAAATTCACCAGCTTAACCCCAAATAATCATCATAAAAAATCACCAACAGTCACAAGTTAAAAAAATCATCAACCCTAATAATCATTAGTTCAACCCCATCAACAAAAAATGAAGATTACCAGTTCAATCCAAATATTAGAAGAAAAATTGAAGAAAAAAATAGAAAAAAAAATATGAAGAAATCTGGGTTCATTCAAATGAACCCAGATTTCTGGATTCATTTAAATGAACACAGAATTTGTCATCCTAGCAAAACCAAAAATAAGAAAGCTCAACTTCATCAGATTAATCACTATCATCAACAAAATCCACCATCATCACCATCACCAATCTCCTCTTCCCTTTCCATTCTCAAACAAAACACAACCTAGATTTTGCAATTTTCAAATAAAACACAATTCTAAAATCAACCAAAACATAAGCTGGATGAAGATGGCGTCTCCGGCGATGGCTTAAGCATGTCTCAGTAGGGGTTAAAAAACATGGGTTCAAATATTAAAAAACATGAAATTTGGGTTCAAACCCAAAAATCTAACCTAAATGGGGTTCACTTCGAATCGAACCTAGATTTCTAGTGTCAAATCAGATAATCGAATCGAACCAAGAAAAGGAGAAGATTCAAACCCAAAAATCTAACCTAAACGAGGTTTACTTCGAATCGAACTTGGATTTCTAGGTTTGATTCGAATATCGAGGTTCAAACCCAGAAATCAAACCTAGATTTCTAGTGTCAATTCAGATAATCGAATCGAACCAAGAAGAAGAAAAGAAGAGAAAAGAAAGAGGAGAAGAAGATGGACAGCAGAGATAGAAGGACAGCAGTGGCGAAGAGAGGAAAGGTCTGAGGGATGAAAAAAAAAAAAGAGAGAAAAAGAGTGGTTGAGAAAGAAGACGAATTGTTTTTAATTTTTATTTAATCTCTTAATTTTTTTTTTTAAATTAATGATGAAGATCTGATTAAAATATTTTTTATTTAATTTATTTTAAAGTTTTGAAAATTTATTTTTTAAAAAATGAAAAATAAAGTCAAAAGACATTTTCATCCATTCAGTCAATTAACTCTACTAGAGATCTACTAATGGCAGAGGGGTCAATTGTAATAAAAACAAAACAATTGCTCCGCTCAAATTAAAGTTTAAATTGGATAGTTAAATTGTAATTTGCTCCTAATTAAAATGTCAAATTTTTAACTATATTTCCAAAATATCAAATTCTTACAAATGTCATATTTTGGGAAGATTAGAGGCTAACAAAGAAGAGCAACAATCAACTAACCAAAATCAATTGCAAGTAGGCCAAGAACCGCCATGTGTTGTTCAGTTAGATATAGCATCAAAGTATAACTCAAAAAGTAAATGAACTAATCTGCATTGGTAATCTAACAAGTTTCAACATTGTCTTTCTATAACTTCTCCTTTGTGAAGAACACAATGATATGAGGAACAAAAAATACAAGTCAAGTTCTCTAACCTTCTTTTTCTTTCCAATACCTCCCATTCTGCATCTATGAAGTTTTGTAAGTTTGTGTATCTATGCAAGACCCACGTGTTCAGGTGGAACCCACACTCCACCCGAACCTACAAAAATTCAACAAAAATTTTGTTTGTTAGCCAATAATCACTAGATCCACACACACCAAAGACCTCAACTTCAATGTTGAATGGATCTTTAAATAATAATATTAATAATAATAATTGATCGATAAAAACAAAAAAAAGTCAAAGAAAACTCGGATTAAAAAATCATAAATATAACTGAATTTAATTATCTATCAATATATTTTTTTCTCTCCCTATTGATGAACTCATCAACATCAAATGAAGATTCAAAGCCTTATCCCAATCAGCATAGTACTAACTCAAACCTTAGTAATTACCATGATTTCGTAAAACCACAAAATTACTAAAAGGCTTCAAGATTCAATATTCTAATCAAATAAAAGAAACTTAAAAATGACCAGTGTACCAAACAAAAATGAAATTTAACCATTCGTAACCAACTTACCCACCACAACAAATTTAGCATCTTAAGATAGACTTCTAAAGTTTCCATATATTTCCTAAGAGATTTCATTGTCAAGAGATTCCAAAGACTACCCATCAAAACAATCTCCATCAAGCAAAAAAAAAAAAAAAATGATATACCCATCAAAGACATAAACTATCCTTTTGGAAAGCAACGAAAACAGTGGTTTAGAAAAAGTTAAGGCAGAGCATTGAAGATTTATTAGTGAAAATACCTCTTGACATCTGAAAAATCTCCTCCAAGAGTCCAAGTGTAGTGTAGAGGGACCACCACAATCCCTTGTACCACGAAATTTGTTGAACGTCAAGACATTAGCATAATTAGCATAACTACCAAGATCAGAAGTGAAGCAATTGAAATTAACCTAGTATTAGCATTTTCAAGTTACTGTTTGCATCTTGGATCAATCTAAGCATATCAAACAAGCATCACATCACAGAATAGATTCAACAATCCAACAAATTCACTAACCTCAAGACATTACATGTTACATTGATCCCTACTCAACATATGAAAACAATATGCCAATTCAGATATGAAACACCCCAAAATTACTCAAAACAAGAATGATAATGTACTAACCAAAAATGAAACTTAGCCATAGCCAACTCTTATTCACCATTTTCTAATTAAAAAAAAACAAAAACAAAAACAAAAACCTAAAATGCTCAAGATAAAAGAGAACCACGGACTCAAAAGAACAAAACTTGAGGGATTTCATCCAGAGATTCCACTAACTACCCATCAAACAACTCTCATAAAAAAATAAAAAATAAAACCATCAAAGATATAACAAAGAGAAAGAGTAGTGAGTGTGTACAAGATGTTGGAAACTTGAACTAGTGGTTGATGAGGACGAGAAAACTGTATCGAACAAACATCGACCATAAACGAGCAGAGTGAGAGCCTAGTTGAT
This sequence comes from Nephelium lappaceum, assembly GCA_021234005.1. Taxonomy (NCBI): domain Eukaryota; kingdom Viridiplantae; phylum Streptophyta; class Magnoliopsida; order Sapindales; family Sapindaceae; genus Nephelium; species Nephelium lappaceum. The sequence goes on from CM038009.1 coordinate 9,865,678, forward strand.
TGAGATGAGGCGTGAGAGTGTGAGTTGCGAGGGTAATGGTTGCTAGGTTGAGATAAACAAGTTTATACACTGACAAGTGCTTGCTAGTGTTTACATCAATCTTTAATTTTTGTATATATATATTTTTAAAAAAACTATTTTGATTTTATATTTTTTATTTGGGGTGTGACTAATTACTGGTTTGATAATCTTGTGTGATTAATTACTGGTTTGATAATCTTACTGATCTGCAACAACCATTGAATTGGTTGTAAAGATGATTAGTAAAACCAATTTAATAGCTGTAATTGATGGGTAAGATTATTCAACTAGTAAATAATCAGATGCTTTTATTTGATTTACATGTATCAATTTTGTTGCTTTTCTATCATTATTTATCTTTTTATTAATTCTTATATTTTTAATCCTTATATGTATCGATATTTAATTTCTAATATTTTCTTTAATTTTTATTCATATTTATCTATTGTTTGTTATATCTCTATTGTAATAATAATTATATATATCATAAAAAAATAAATGTCAATGTTTTTATAAGTGTAGACTTATAACAACCATATTGATTAAAAAAATATTGTTATATAGATAATGTTATAGGTCCAAATCCTTTTGTCACATTACATGGACAATGCATTTAGATAAAACTTTTATAGGGAAGTTAGGGTCGAAAATAGAAGATTAAAATTGGGGGACCACGGTATACATAATAAATGTCTACAATATGATGATAATAAAGTAAACATGTGAGTTGTTAATTATAATATGATGATAAAAAGTAAATATATGAGTTCTTATAAAAGAAAAAATTAAATTAATATCATAACTTAAAGTTATAATTAATAAAAATCTTAAATTAATATGTGTTACAGTTTCATCTGAAAAATCAAAATTAGAATCATACATAGTAGCTCTAATAGAATATTTAGCTTTTTTATGTTTTTGTGTTACAAATAAATTTAAGTCCTTTTAACTAATCCTAAAAAACCAACCATGTAGGGGGGAAAAAAAGTAAGTTAAAATAAAAAGAGAGAAATTACATTATAAATTATCTACAGATTTTAATCCAAATCAATTGATTAGTAGTTAATATAAAGAGAGATGAGCATATCTTAATAAATAAAAAGTACGAACGAATGATGTTTAAATAAATATGTATTTTAATTTACTTAAATGTGAGATACATATTATAAAAAAAAAAATGTTGACATTAGAATAAAATACATACATCAAATACTTATTTTATTAGAAAAGTACTAATATTTATGATACTAAAGCAACATATTTTATATTAATTATGCAAATTTAATTAATAACTATAAGCACTTACATACCATATTTTTTTTTTCCAAAATTTATGGGGAACTCAACATCGATACAAGACTTTGAAAACTCCTCATATGTTAAACATCATATAGTTAGGATAGCGAGAAACCAAATTTCTTGTAATATCTATTAGCGTTATGAAATTATTTTAAAATTTGCGTATAATTATTTTCCACAAATTGTGTTGATTCAAGAGTCTATGACTCTTTCTATGGATGAGAGAGTGGCCACTGCTAGTGTTTATACTTCCTTAACTCCATTGCATCATTTACTCAACAAAACATATTTGGATCGCTTTTATTAATTATCAAGATTTATATTAACTCGGAGAGTTATGCATGAGAGATTATCAACTGATTTGTCTCTTCAATGCCGTGTCTGATGTGGGAAACTTTTGCGTAATTGATCAAAAAATTATAAATTATAATTATAATTCATTTAATTGGGTGAATTTATTAAAGTGGTGTATAAATAGTTTTAGAGGGGTGTAAACATGGAGACTCTTGTTGGAAACTGCGAAGGCCCCATTAGCCCAACAGTCAAGTGATTGAAATAAAAAATAGAAACGGCGGAAAGGATTATTTGAAGTTCATGCTTTTCATGGTTTATGAGTTAATAAGAAATCATTCTCGTGTTTTCGGTGTTACCAGTCGAAAACGACACAACGAAGGCAAATTTTACTTGGCACCACCATGAGAGGAGACTCATATAATTCAATAATTTGTTGCACCATAGATTACAACTATTACAAGGTGGCTCCAAACCAACTAAAGACGACGGCCGTTAATTCATACAATAGTTAAAGCAAAAATACATAGAAAATATAGAAAAACGCGTCACTCACAGCCGGCAGACCTCACTTCACTTGAAAGCAGCACCTACACCTTACATTTCTCATTCCCTCTGAATTCTCAGCACATTTTTTCCGTTTTCAAAAACACAAATCTCTTCAACAAAAGGACGAAAAAGTCCTCCGATTGATCTGCATTTCTTCAGCGGATCTCTCGAGCTGTAAGTAAGGAAGAAGATGGTGACGACAGAGACGCCTCAAATCGCGATTCTCGGAGCCGGAATCTTCGTGAAAACGCAGTATCTCCCGAGACTCGCCGAGATCTCCGATCTGGTCTCCGTCAAATGCATCTGGAGCCGCACTGAGGTACTCCACCTCCACTCACTCTCTTCTCTTGTGATGTGTAATCGAATGTCTGTTGTTTTTGAAAATGAAGGAATCGGCGAAGAGCGCGGTGGAGATCGCGCGCAAGACGTTTGCAGGTGTGAAGTGTGTTTGGGGAGATGAAGGATTTGATGAGATTCTGAAAGATGCTTCGATTCTTGGTGTTGCTGTCGTGCTTGCTGGACAAGCTCAGGTCTTTCTCTTCTTTTGTCTTTCACTGAAATCTGTTTACGTGTTTGAATTTTGATCAATCATCATATGAGCTAGATTTGCATGGTATAATTTTGTTCAAGTGTTTGAATTCATGCAGGTTGATATCTCACTGAAGCTTTTAAAGGCAGGGAAGCATGTCCTCCAAGGTTAATGAATTATGCATCGTATTATGTCAGTTTTAGTTTTTAATACGAAAACAGAATGTGTTCTAGGGCTTTGTAACTGTAAGATTAGCATTCACTGTTAAATCTTGTTATTGAAGTATTATTTTCTTTCTGTTTGGCTAATCCTTCTTTGTGGATTGGACATGCTGTACTTGTTGCTTGGCTCCTTTTGTGGACTAAAGAGAAACCAGCTGCAGCTTGTAAGTTTAATATATTTAAGTTATTTCGCTTTGTCTATTGGTTTGTTTATAATTATATTCGTGGAAATGGACATGATGGCTACTTCTTACCAACGTTTAACTTGGTAAAATGACATGGTTAAATGATTGAAAAATGGGATTATTTAGGAATACACATCGAATGCTAATATTATGCATTGAATTTCTGGTAGTAGATTCGGAATCAAATAAGTGTGTGGGATTGTTCCATTAGAAATGAATAAAAGATACAGTTGAGCTAGGACAGTTATTGTATGATGCCTATTCATTCCTAGACGCTGAAGCATATAATGTGTTGCTTTCAAATGATTTTCTATCTTGATTAAATTTTGCATATCTATTCATCTAAGAGTTATTTAATATTGCAGCTACAAGTGAAATAGAAAATGCATTATCAAGCTACAATGCCGTTTGTGCCAATTTTTCTGTTCGACCAATTTGGGCGGTAGCAGAAAATTATCGGTTTGAACCTGCATTTGTTGAGGTATTTGTGTGTGCCATATCTGCTTTAGTTCCATCTATTCCTTTATGACCATTATTGCTTTTGCAGTGCAAGAAACTAATGGCTGAAATTGGGGATATGATGAATGTCCAAGTCATCGTTGAAGGATCAATGAACAGTGCAAATCCTTACTTCTCAAGCTCCTGGAGGCGGAATTTTAATGTATGTGTTACATTGTAAAGTTTGAATGATGAAAATATCTTATGCTGATACCTTCAAACTTGTGGTGGATCTCTTTGGTGCAATATAATTTGTATTTGATAGTCATGAAATAAACATTGCTACCATGACAACAGCGCAGGTCTTTCATGTAATTGTCTTGATGTGATTTGATGGCTTATTACCAAAGTTTTGATAAAGCCAATACAAAACAGAACCAATATTTAATAAATTTGACAAAGCCAAAAAGATGGTTTTGTTAATAGAAGTAGCTATTCAGATCTTGAAAAAAACTTTGTATTGGATCTAGAAAATCTTGCTGAGGTTACTTGTCTTTTGTTCTGTTTTCACTCTAGTCTTGTTGCCTTCATCGTGTTTATGAGATGTGTTACTTATATCATATATAACACAATGATATGTAATAAGAATTTGCTTCTCTCCGTTGCCTAATATGCAAACAATATTGGTCTTATTATCATATCAAAATTAGGGATTTATTTGTTTATACCATAGCTTCTCTTAAATTTTATGGTACACAATGAACCATTCCTGTCTTATGTTGACAAATTCGCAGGGAGGTTTCATCCTTGATATGGGGGTGCATATGATTGCGGGATTGAGGATGGTAATCTCGAACATCTCTTATACTCAATATCTATTAAAATTTTCTCGAGCTTTATTATCCTGTTTCATACTAAGCTAATTTTGTTTCTATCAACCCATAGTAGCCATTTCATGCAAAGTTGGCTTAGTATAAAAATTTCTATGTGTTAATTTTATATAATTTTCATGTTTCACACTCCATGAGTTGTACTAGAATTTAAATAAGGTTTTCTTGTTTCTGTGAAAAGCTTGTTGGATGTGAGGTTCTCTCTGTGTCGGCCATTACCACTCATGTAGATAAAACTTTACCTCCCCCGGATAACATATCGTCCAATTTGTAAGTTGTCGCCTGACTAATATTGATTTTTAGAGAAAGTTTGTCTGATGGATCTGAGACCCCAAAGATGAATGTATGGATTTCCCTGACTCAGTTTACTGGAGAATGGATGCTCTGGAGTTTTTGTCATGATTGTGTCCAGTAGATCACCCAAGGCATGTGGTAAAGTGATATTTGCTTCGAACATTATGCATGCTCATTTACTATCTCTACTCATATGGTTTGGTTATATCAGATATTTTGGCGAGTTGTTGGCTTAAAGGGAACACTACAAGTTGAGCGTGGAAACCAAAATGGCCGCCATGGTTACCTGGTACAATGAAAATTAGCATTTATTCTTGTCAAATGTCAATAGTCATGGGGGTAAATATGACTTTGAAACTAAAGAATATATACATTTGTTTGAGAAGTTAAGATTTTTTTAGGTGTTGTTTATCTTTTAACCCTGAGACTCAAAAACTGTTCTCTAGATTAATTTGTGGTAAATGACTTTGTTATTATACCTTACAATTTACCACAGGCTACACTATTTAGTGCTGATGGCGAGAGCCAAAGCTTCTTCTACCCATTTAGTGGAGTGACTGAAGAATTAAAAGCTTTTGTACATGACATTTCAGAGGCTAAGGTAATATAAATGCTCATTTCAATGCAATATTTTTTTTGGTGGTTTCTCTATCTTACATGATGGAAGACGATATCTCCCATTGCTTCAGTCTAAGGATCTGTTCTATGGATGTCCACGCACAGTAATGTTTTGCAAAGAAGCCTGTTCAGCTATCTTGGCAGGCTTCTCAGTCGTCTTTCTAATCTGATTGTTTACACAATATTCTAGTTATGAACACTGATTTTCCATCTGATAATAATTTCTCAGCAGTTTCTCAAATTTTCTGAGGTTATTTTGCACCTGAAGCATTTTTAAGCCATTATCTTGTGTATCTTCTTTTTATTCCTCGAAATTTCAATTTTTCCATATAGTTATTTGTTTTTTCCATATTATCATATCATCATCCTTCATGGCTGAATATTATTAACATTCTTAGAGGAACCAGTGGTAATTTTCTTGGCATGAATGCTGTGATATTTGCTTTATAAATGCTTATTCTGCAAAAACATCTCTGACCCTATTTACTGCCACTCTGCAGAAGGGAAGTGGCCATATAGCCGAACCTCGTTGCTCCTTTCTGGAAGGTGCCAGAGACGTTGCTCTTCTAGATGCAATGCTTGAGTCCGGATTAAAACGGGGAGCCCTAGTTCAGGTGAAACAATTCTAGATTGAGTTTTAGATCCTCTGCTTGCCAATTTGATTGTATCACTTAAAAATAATTTGAGCTGCCTTGAAATATTTTGTTCCTGCGAAGCTCATTAGCTTTTTACAGAAGATAACAGGTGTTAGATATTCACACAATAGGGTATTTGTTCTCCGTAGCAATTGAATTATTTCACAATGACAATTATAAAATTCAACTGAATAAGGATCTTGTTTTCATTTCCTTTATCATCCTGCATTGATACTGCATGGCTGCCAGAAGCCTGGAGTTTCTGATTTTTCAAGGTTCAGCAATGACACTCTGTAACTAGCAGTTTAGATAATTCGATTGAATCATACTTTTCCTTCATGAAATCAATCAGTTTTTGCTGCATTTATTTACTATTAGTAAATCTTACATGAATCATTTGATCATTCATGCGTATGATTGTCTTGTGTTTGGTAAGACTGTCACCTCCAAGATTTTTTCCTTATACTGGTAAAAAACTTCCATGAACGTGCTTGCCCAATTAAAGACTTCCATGATCTGGTTCCCAATTAACACCACCTACTATTTCTTGGTTTGTTATCTAAGTGTAGGATCTCAGATTTAAGGGATTTATCTTTAATGAACTTTGAAAGTTAGTAGTTAGACTCCTAACCCATCTAACTTATGGAGTTTGTTAAAGATAAAATCCTACAAAAATCTTTTGTTGTGTTTTACTGCCGTTCCTCATTAGGAGAGAAACTTGGGTGCAGTGGGATGCACATGCATCTCTTGTTGCGATTCCACCACATGAAGATCATTGTTACATGGTAGGATCCCAATGAGAAATGTATGGTACTCCTGCAGCCCCACAAATAAATTCAAAGTCATAGCAGGTTGCCTGAGATTGGGGGGTAGGCAACTACTACGCTTAACAACAGACGTGTGACATGCGTGTTATAACTGTTCAAAACCTACCCCAAATTGAGCAACAAAACATTCCCTTACAAAAAAACATTAATATCTTTAATTTATGATTTTGCTTTGTCAATCACTACAGTTATTTGTATCGTAATTTCCATTAATTTCTTCTTCCATTGGGTGTCATGTTTTCTTCCCATTAATGTTGAGTCTCATACTCTGCAACTTGAGAGAGACATTTGCTGCAGTAGAAAATAACACTTGCATATATAAAATGAAGCCAGTTGCCCATGCTGATGAAAACCACATCACATGTAAGCAATAAGTTGTTGAATACTGGCATTTCACTTGAGGTTGAAAATGAATTAGTGTAGTAGCTTGAGAGGTCCAACTTGCCACACGCCCATATGATAATGCTTTATGGTTGGTAGTTAAATAAAAAGCACTTCTGCCTGAAAAAAGCGGATAGATGAGTAGCAATTTGTAAATCACCTCTGCATACCTGGATTTTAGACGATTTGAGTCTATATAAATGTTTCTTATGCTAAATTTTTGATTTCTTCAGTATATTATTACAATCAAAGTTAATTTGTACCTAGTTTAATAGGTAACGCATAAACTTAGGTCACAAATGGGAAACGTGAATCCATCTCTTACATTACCAATCATTTTTTCCAATCACAGAAACCAAAATATGATAAATTAATCTCAACCAACCATAAATCAATATCTAAAACTGACAAAAATGAATATGTTTTTCATGTTTGGAGAAAGAAGATTAAATTTCATAAAAAAAAGAAAAAATTATTCTCAAATGAATGAAGTCAAGTAATAGATGTGTGCTTCCCTGGCCTAGAAAGAAAAGCAAAGCTATGAGAGAAATGAGAAGAAAGAGAGAGAGATGGAGTAACAAATGTGTGCTTCCTTGGCCTAGACAGAGAGGTGAAGCCATTCATTCATAAGGAAGAGAGAGAGAAGAAGGAAGAGGTGAAAGATAAGTCCCAATTCATTACAGGTATTAGGAACTATTGTGTTTTATGTATTATTAAAACTCGAAGTGTTAATTCAATGCCAAGTATAAAAGAAAATAGAATTTAAGTATTATATCATATCATTTTCACTTTATATTGACACTAATTTATTTGCATGACTCTATGAATCAAAATTTATATATCAGTTTCTTTACGGTAATTCCGATTCAACTAATTAAACTCTGAATAACCATGGATATTTGAACATTTTGTATTAGTTTCAACTTTAAGAACTTTATTCTAGTTGATATTGCATTATTTTGTCTTGAACAAGTTTCTCCCAGAATATATTTTAGACATGATTTCTTCTTTAAATGATGTTCTTGTGGCTATTAGTTATTTCATAGTGAAAGTTCAATTATATTTGAGAAATCGAATATTTTTTAAATTATATATTAAAAAGAGACAATTCAAAACAGACCAAAGTTCAAATGATAAAATTGTTTTAGCCCAAAACAATTGTTTTTTTGTCCACATACAAAACTAATTACAATCTATGTCCCTAAATTACCAAAGCCCATTCCAAGTCAATTTTCATAAACATCTCATGAAGGAAAAAAAAAAAAACGACATGAGATGTCGAAGTTTTGTGAAATATGGTCAACATCTCACGATATTGTAGATGTTGGCGACATCTCAAGAAGAAAAATACGTGAGATGTGGGCAACATCTCACGATTGATAATTATAAAAAACCTCAAAAAAAAATTAAATTTGTGACAATTGAGTCTACAACCGTAGACTCAATTGAATTGACCAAAGCAAACCTTGAAACTCTAGATCTACAACCGTCATTGCCACCACCAATTTTTGAGCATGGTAGCTCGTGGAATCGCCAAGACAACAATAGCAAGTCGCCATGTCATGCCTAAACCAGCAAGCAACAAGCATTGGATGATCTCTTGTAAGGACCTCGCTCGAACACTTAGATGTTAGCAATGACAAGTGGCAATAGAGTGAGCAGCGGTGGCATTGACAGGTAGACAGGTCGCGTAGGTCTGGGTTGGTGAGATGTGGATTGAGGGATGATGGGATAATTTTACTTATGTATTTTTAATTGAAAAGGGCATTTGGTAATTTAGCGAATTCACAAGAAATAGTTTTATTTGTGCGTCAAAAACTATTTCCAATTCATTTGGGACTAAAAAAATAATTTCATATTTGAAATGGATCCCTTTTAATAATTTCCACTGCTTTACTAAAAAATTATTTATTTGTGCATCTCACAAAATCATTCGCTTTAAATGCTAGGAAATGAAATTCGAAAATGACCCACTAATGCACTTTCAATCATCTAAATTCAATTTCACCAACAAACAAACTTTTTAAATATACTTAATCATATTAAATTGAATAGTTTTCTAACAATGATGGAAACCTGTCTTAACTCTAAGTTCTATCAATCAAAATGTAACATCAATATTGAGATGGGTGTAGTGTTTTTTTGTTTTTTTTAATCATAAAAACTTATTTTGGTCGAATATAAAATTAGAACCAATGTTCAACTTGTAGTAATTTCATTTTATTATAATTCTTCCATCATGAATTATTTCGAGTTTGAAATATTATTTTCAATTCATCACATTTTATCAAATGTTCAATTTAATTATTATTTCTGAATTTTTTGGTACAATAATTAAATGCTAATCAATCCCATGTAAATTCTCATGGGAGTGAGATTCGTTCCGAACACTTCTTACGTAACAAGAAAAGACTTTGCCAGTTGAGTTAGTAATTATATTTATTATTTATTTATTTATTTATTTGACATAGAGTTGGTAATTACATTTAAATCCAATCATTTATATCACATTTTTTTGGGAGATATCACAGCAATTTGAACATAAAATTACTAAACTAATTAATGTTATTCGTCATCAATCAAAAATTAGATGGTGGCATCTCAACATTTATTTGATATTTTTAAGAGGAGTAAATGATGCGAAATAGAGGTTTCTCTTCTTTTTCAAGTAACTGTCCTCTTCCTTGTAGAAAAGAGATTAGAGGTTTCTTGTAATCATAAATGTAATAAAATTTGAGATCATAAGATTTGACCTAAGCTGGAAAATGGTGGGTTGAGAAGAAGGGATGGCTAGTTTCCAAACCAACTATGCCAACCACCATCTCTTTCATAATTTTTTCTCCAACTGCTCATGAAAGTGATTGAAAATAACTGTAGCTTTTTTTTTTTTTTTTTTTACTATCATTTCATTAAGTGTGGGTATATATGACATTTGAGTAGAAGTTAGATGTTGATTTCAAAATTTCAACACTGATCCCAATCATATAATTTCTGAATTTTCAATTGGTATGTATCTCACCTAATTAAAGTACTTGGTGACAAAATTAGATATCAATAGCCTCTTCCTTTTGAGGATTTGCCTCTCTTTATAGAAATGGCTTTTGGATGGACTTTTTTTTGTTTTTTTGTTTCATTGCTTTGAAACTCACTTTTTTCCCTCATCAAAGAAAAACCTTTTTGTTTTGTCTATTCTATTGAAAGTGAATTAATAGGACAAACAAAATTATGATAATTTTGAATCGGGCATTTCGTTTTAGTATCATCCATAGACATTATTGTTTGGGTAAACATTTTTGGATATCAACAGGCGCTTGAGGTGGATTCAACTTGTGGTCTATGGAAGTTTGAGTTTACATATTATATAACATGTTGATAGATCATACATGTTAATAGAATGTTAATGGTTAAGACCAACGCATCATGTTATATACATATTTATTTAACAAAATCACTTTAAATATATATTTTTTAAACCAATCAATTATTATGATAATTTTGAATTTAAATTTTACCAATAATTACATATATAACATTTCTTTGTCGGACAAACATATATATGGCATGATAAATTTGTCCATCAAAATTTTTCTCTAAATGAAAGATGTTCAAGTTAAATTCAGTTTATCATTAGTTGTTCCCTTTAATTGTTCCCTTTAATGATTTGGGCAATCTTTTTTGTTTGTCTTTGATTGAAAAATGAGAGGGAAAAGAATAGGGTTTAGTTTGTTTTTAAGTAAGGTTTTTATGTTTTTTTTTAAAAGTCAAGTATGATTTTTGTGATGTAATCATCTACATCTCAACACATAAAAGTATAAAGCATAAAGGTTACATATATAACTCACGATAAAATTTCACAAGTCTCACATTAAAATACTTAAACCTTACATCGAGTTAATAAATTGTGGGATCCTTGTCCTTTTAGCACTTTTTCACTCTCTGTTTATGTGTATATCACCTAATTAATAATTTGAATTTTAATAACACTTAAGTATGCACACAAACAAAAATATTCTTCTTACATCAAACTTGATTTTCGCATGAGAATTATATTTCTTTCAAGAGATTAGTCATTCAAAGATATTTCATTCATTTTAGAGATAAGTTTATTTAAGAGATATACTCTTTCTTTGAGAGATATTTCTTTCTTTGGAGAGATGTTTTATTTTTTTGAGAGATTAATCTTTTTTTCAAAAGATAAATTATTCTTTCTAGATATATAAGTTATTTTTTTGAAAGATAAAGCCTTTCTTTTTTTGAGTGATAAGTTTTTCAAAAGAATTATTTTTTCTTATTTTCCTTCTTTTTATACTTTTTCCGTTTTTTAGATCTTTAAGTTTTTCTTTCAAATTCAAGTTTTCATCTTGTTTTTGACTTTTAATTTAAGTATTCATACAAATTCAATCCAAAAAATAATTTAAAAAAAAAAAAAAATGAGAGAACTGAGAAGTTTATAAATTCAAACTTTTAAAATCATCTTTTCACTATAAACAAGAAGTCAAATCACTATTTTGAACATAAAAATAATGTCTTGCTTCCATGAAAAATAGAGAGAATATAAGAATCGGTTTATAAAAATGGTGGAGAAAAAAGAGTGAAACAAAATGAAAAAAAGAAGAAAGAGAAATCTAAAAAAATGGTGAGAGAAAAAAGAGGGAGAAAAAATGAAAGAAAGAAGAAAGAGAAAACATGAAAGAAAAATGAAAGAGAAGGGTTTTTATCTCACTAGAGACATTTTTATAGGTATAAATATTTTAGTGATATTGAAATTCAAACTATTAATATGGCAATAGAATCATAAGATTCCAATCAAAAGGTGTCATATCATATCATTTTCACCATTTTCATAGACCTATGTAGTGAATTTAAACTCCAATTCATAAACAAAGGATAATGGTAGACATCCAACATTTTTGTCAAACTTTTCCATCCAATCTTATATAATAATTGGAATGTATTGATAAGACGGTTAGTATGAGAATGACATATCAGTTACCATTTAAAGTTAGATGGTAAAATTAGATAAATGTGTTGGATGTCCTATATTGTCCGTATACAAATCGTAAGTCCACATAATTAAAAAGAGTCTTGCGACATCTGTATTTTCTTTAGTATACAAGGCATATATAATAACTCGTAAATTAGATATACATCCACTTAAAACTCAAATTATTAGTATATTTCTCATTTAAATTTGTGATAGGGGTTTAAATCTCATTGTATTAATTTTCCAACATATGTAAGAAGTTTTATTTCTTTATTGCTGGAATAGACTTTCAAATTAATCTCAGGGGTCTTGACAAACATCTATCACACCACGCACAATGTTTAATCTTAGTATGTTCAACTAGATCCCTAAACTCTATTGCACCACGCATAATATTTAATCAACAGATCTCGATAGACTTCTTAACATCGATGTCAGCAAATTTTCAATTATTTTATTATTCTGGGAGTAAATTTCTAGATCATATATAGTATTTAATTTCAAAAGTTTTGGTAGACCTTTGACCACACCATGCATATTGTTTAATCTCGATATCTCGTTGATAATATTTAATCAGCAGATCTCAATAGATTCTTTATCATTGATATAGGTAGATTTTCAATTATCTTATCATTGTGAGAGTAGATTTTTGAGTCATATATAAGTAATTAATTTCAAAAGTTTTGGTAGACCTTTGACCATGCTATGCATATTGTTTAATCTCGATATGTTGAAATAGACAATATTTAATCTCAATAGATCCGATAGTACCCTTGATGTTAGCAGATTGTGGATAATCTCTTATTTATTAAAAGAAATGAACAGACTAGAGGAGGGCTCCATCTAGTTTTTATAAATTATACTACTACTACTAGTTTTCATATGCTTATGAACAAATTCGAACAAGCAGACCGGCGAAAGATAAGCCTAAATGAGCGCTCACACTTTGACAGAAGTTGTTAAAAAAATATATAATGTTAGTTAAACGTTACGTATCACAAAATTTTAGGCGTCCACATACCTACTACTCATTTATTAATGTAACTATAAACAACATCATTATTGAAATAATTTCATTAGATGCATCATCAATAATACATCTTTTCCTATTAATCAGATTATTACATGAAAGGTCTTGGCTCATTCTAGAAAAGAAAAATTTTCGATGAGATAATCTTGTATATCCAAACTCATTTGTATTATGTTATGTAAGGTAAATGTTAAACCAAATGTAGTTTATATTGATATAAGTGGATATGGCACCTAACACCGTCACACCAAATTAACAAAACCTTCTCCAAATGATAAAATGAGGTTATATTATTGTCAACGATAGTAGGATGCTATCTGTTAATAATTTAAATACCAACTGATAAGCAATTTAGAGTAGTGAGGTTGTTTTTATCATTTTCAATATTTTTGAGCATACACGAAATCATCAACTTTTTTTATTTTTTGATGGCTACATGAAATCCTCAACTTGTAATGATGAAAAAAGAAAAAATTTTCAAATAGCAGCACTAAACCTATATAATCATAATCTATTAGCATTGTTCTGTATATTTTTGTTTACATGTTCCCATCCCTACTTGGTGTGAATTGTCTTTGGTCCTTGTTCAATGTTTGAACTGTAATAATATTCTCTTTATGTGCAGCATAATTTTCTCATTTCGTATGAGTTATTTCTATCACTTTTAAGAGTCTCTAATTGTGTTTTACCGTCCTAATTAAAAGAGCCCGATTAATTATGGATACATTTGTAATACGTAATATGTCAAAAAAAAAAAACAAAGGTAATTTCGTGGAAGGGAGCCCCCTGCACGTTAAACGATAGTTTCAGACCACGCCACTAAACATAGAATTGAATAAATTTAAAAAATAAAATAAAATAAAACAAAGCTTTGCTGTACAAAATCCAATAATTGTGGGCCACAATGGAAATTATCAGACCAGAAGTTGGGGGACACGCACTGCAGGAGAGCGTTTTTCAAGCAAAGAATTGCAGACATAATTCACTGAAAATATCCTAATCACATGCGGCCGCTAAACACTGTGTTTCAGTACAATCGGCCAGTTGTCCAACAGACAATCGACGAAATTATTTGCTGCGACCTAAAAATACAGTTCTTGACAGTGGATGACACGTGGCCACCAATTTTTTATGGGCACAATGGATCTTCTAGTAGACTGTGTGACAGGACATTACAACCTCTTTTGTGGTTACATGGTTGAAAAAGAAGATATAACAGTGAAGCTGAGCTGGACCACACGAACAAGCCGTACACCGTAACGTTTTCCACCATTTTGTCGTTTCGCGACATTTTCACTTTTGTAATCGGGTCATGTTTGTTTATGTGATATTTTAACCAACCCGTACAGATTTTCTTTTGATGATGATAAAAATTTTACCAAATTAAATTTATTAGATAATAACTATATATTTACTGGTCATAGTGTGCTTTGTCTAACAATTCATAATTGTGCTGTATAATATAATTATACAATTATACGTGATTTTTTTTTTTTTTTTTTTTTTTTATGATTGATATAAGTCCAGAAATCAATTGGGATAGAGTAGAATTTTTATATATGAATTTTATATTTAAGTAAACACAATACTACTTGATTGTTTAGGATTAATTACACAAGAGTTAATTAATTTTAGTAAACTTCTAAACAAATGCCCTAGCTAACACAGACTGACAAACATCTCAAACTACTAAAAGGAAAACTGTTAAAATTAACATCATAGGGATATTCTGGTCATTTTATTTATTAATCAAAATAATTAATTCAATAGTAACTATATATGTTTTCAAAATTACATGACTATTGAAAAAAAAAATTATAAACTAATCTTAAAAATTTAAATATTTACAAAGCAACACCGGTTAAACCACTATAAATTGTCAAAAAGTATTTATTTACTAGTGAACTTTACCGTTGATAAAGACAAATATTTTTAATGAATGAAGCATATATTGAGTTTCAAAGGAGATTGTTTAAAATCTCCTCCACTAAAAAAGACGAGCATCTTTTCTATGAGAGGAGATCCTCACTCTTTTTAAAAAAGGAGTTCAACTCCTTTGCAAAGAGACATAGATCTCATCAAGAGGAGAGCTAGACCTCCCCTCCTCGATCTCCTCCATGATGGGAGGAGATCCTTGATCTCCTTCCAACACAAAGGAGATTCAATATCAACAACCGATAAAGTTTTAAGGTTTTTTCTTAATTTTTTTTTAATAATGAAATTTATTTAATCATTTATTAATTTGAGATGATGTTGTATGGGCAATAATTTGAGGTCTTCACAAGTTAAAAAGGGGTTAGTGGTTAAAAAATTTAGGGCTTCGTAAAAAATTTTGCTCCAAATAACAATCTCAAGGGTGTTTGTGTAATTAATCCGGTTGTTTATGTTTGGTTGAGCAATAGGAATTAGACAGGTAATAAGTTTCTACTTGCAAGAATAAGTATAAAATTTGACTTTCATGTCTTTTAATGATTTTATTATGATTATTATATTATTTAATGTTTATTTAAAAACATTCTTTTAAAGATGCAAGATGCGATGTGGTTTTATTGAACTTCATGAAACAAATGTTTGGTAGTGATTTGCTTAAAATTTATTTAGTTTTTCTTTTAATATGTGATATGATGAAATTGATTTAATTAATACCGCCATTATCATATAAAAATCTTATATAATAGTGATAATTACACTTTCATTTTCATTAAATTTAGAACAATGAATTAATTATAACAATCTGGTGATTTTTTTTTTTTTTTTTAAAAGAGAGAATAACAATCTGTTGAATTGTTACCACATGATATATATGTATGAGTCATGGTTAGAAAACCTTTCACAAGATAAATGATGAAAATGTTCCCATCAATCAACCAATCAATTTAATTAAAACATTATCACATATTTTAAAGAAACTTAAGATTGATTGTTGATGTTTATGAGTATGGAATAATTTAAGAAAAAATAATATGAAAATTTGCAAATGTATTGACAAAAATATCATATACGAAATAACAAAATACAATATTGCGAATGCTACAGTTTCAATATCACTAACCATAAAAGAGAGAGAATTGCATTCATTACTCTTAAAAAAACTTAAATTAGTTAGCCAAAATGCAATTTTACTTTTTCTTTTGCATTTCTATAAATTTCGTAAAAATTATTTTAAAGAAGTGGGAGAAGACTAATGTGATCTAAATTTATAAAATTTTAATGTTGCGTTGGTAATTTAGATACATTTAATGAATTAATTTTATTTATCTTTGCTTATTATTTTGTGTAGAATAGTGTTACATACATATATATATAAGTAAAATAGTGGAGAGAGAGATTACATTTAGAGAAAACTGTTGAAACCTTATGTTTTAGTATAAATATGAGACTTGAACTCTATAAAAAATGTGTTATGCATGTATACCGTATACTCTATGTTCTCTTTTTTGTGACATATCTAAATCTAGTCTTACAATTTGAAAAGGAAATTTATGAAGATAATTTATAATCTAGACATTCTTAGGTACTATTAAAGCATCTTCAATACTTTAATAGACTATTTTTTTTTTGTTTTTTTTAAAGTGTCATGTCATTAATATCAAGATATTTATTTTCTACATGACATAAATATCATTTAATAGATAATCAAATTGAAAAATTATTTTCACAAATACTTCCATGTATTTACATTTAATGTTTCAATGTATTTCTATTTAATGCTTCCATATTTTTCATTGAATGCTTATATTTTTTTGGATTTTCAAATAATTATTGATTTGCTGACATGACAGTCTGACACACCATCTGAAAATAGATAGTCATATTTATAATATCTATATTTGTTTGTGTCATCTCAGCTTCACATTGATAAATGATAATTATATTGAAGAGATTTATTTTAATTCAATATCTATTTATTTTATGTGGTATATAATTTTTTTCACAATCCGTGAGAGTATTTTACAATCCTTGAAAGCATTGTAAATGCTCTTACAGAATCAAAATTGTAGACATAATTGTTAAAGCATTTCTAACCACACTCTCTATCTCCATCTCCATTTTAGAGTCCAAAAGAGAATATTCTCCGTATATTCTATCTCTAAAATTTTTTCACTCCAACCACACCCTCTTTGTTCATCTTTATCTTCAAATATTTTTTACTTTATTGTTTCTTACTTTCTTCCAATCAATTATTCATCATATTTTATTTTTTAATTATGTTTTTTAAAAAATATTTTAATACCATTTTTATTTAAATTTCAATTTAATTTTTTAAAAATATATAAATTGTCATCTTTCATAAATTTGTTACATATATAAATATGCTTTTTTCAATTAAATTTAAGATTAGTTTTTCACTATTTTTTTTAAAAAATAATTTTTTCACATAGTCTTTCTTTCTGTAAACTTCACATAATCAAAATTTCACCTAGTTTTATTGTTACCTAAATTTTCCATCAAACTTTCTCTACTATTGATTCCATCAAACTTTCTCCACTATTGACAGTACTACTCATTCCACACTCTCTCACGTCAGTATGTCTACACAACATCCCTCACTTCACCATCCACTTCACCACCCAAATTTGGAGAACCAAAACACAAAACTTTTTTTTTTTCTTGAAAGCATAAACCAAGAGTATAATTTGAGAACCAAGAAGGAGTTCAAAATGGACTAGAACCTCTAATTCAGCATACAGCTGGAGTTGCTCTTAGAGAAGTAATACTCTAACAAAGCCTGAACATACAAACGTATAGGATCCCAAATATAAGAAAGATTAATTTATAATATAAAAAATACAAGCTCAAAAGTCCTCGTGGACCCAAAAAGCCCATGCATTGCATAGTGAGGATCTAAAATATCATGAGAATACCAAGAAGATAGAAATCAAAAGCAATTCTCATCTCCAAGAAAGACCCAGTCCCAACTCCCAAACCAAACGAACAGTTCCCACATGTGTCAAGCCGACCACAGTCTTCTCGCACGTGTGCCTCGGGTTCCTGTGCCAAAATTAGAAAAAATAATAATATTTCATATTGTAATAAATAATAATAATAATAAAAAAACAAAAATAATAAAAGTTGGTTTAGTGTAGGTTCTCTGTGTGCTTTCCAGAGAGTTAAGAGAGAGAGATTCAGAGTCTCTTAATAGATCTCATCAACCCACATGACCATTTTTTTTATACTAGTTCACCCTCCACTACAATTTTTTTTTTTTAAAGAAAAAGTTTTGATTTTTCATTGATGGTGCAACTTGAAGTAAAAGTCGAGCTAGACCGAGTGGTTGATTTTGAACAGTGTGAAAACAAGAAGGTACCACATTTCTCACCCTTTGAAGTATTCTTTGGTTTAAAGACTTTTCAACTTTATTGAAGTTGGTTTGAGTAGTTGTTGAAACTTGAAACTTGATCGTTGATAGCTAGGCCTAGTAAGTGGCTCTTGTTTGTTCACACTTTCAAGTAATGCAAGAAATTAACATGCATTTGAGTTGTACATTACTTGAAGCTTTTGAAAGTTGTAGCTTGCTTGAACTAGCTTCTGTGCTACAAACTTCTGTTGGGTTACCTTCTGTTTTCCATTTTATGGTATTTCTTTTTTTTTTTTTTATTAAAAGAAAATTTATTATTTATTTATTTTTTCAATATGAGATCTGTTAACTGGTCTTTTGCTACAAGATACCCATTTAATGTCTCATTGCAACATGCATTCCAGTACCATTGTTATTTATTTATTATTATTATTATTGTGGGGTATTTATGTTGTTTTGCTGCTGAGAAAATGTTATCATGGTAAGAACTAAATGATTTGAATTAAATACTATGATTAGTTGGGATATGATGCAGTACTGTGTTTATTTTTAACCTTATCTCTAAGGAGCCTATTATAGTATGTTGCAATGTCATTTTCTTTTATATAATATGTTTTCATGAGTTATAATAGTAATTCATGCTTTTCGTTCTTGTTATTGTTTTGCAGGGTTATGGTGCTTTTGCAAGAGCTTTCATAGCAGTGCATAGTGCTTCTCTGTTATCTAATATTTTGTGATGATTGCTGAGGTTTTGTAATTTTTTTTTCTTACCTGTCAGTTATTCTGTGTTCATTATGTGTTAGAGATCTTAAATTTCAACTCTAGAAACTCCAATTGATTCGTTTTTCTGTTCTTTGAGCTATTAAGAAGGCATCAACATTCTAATCTCAAATTCTCACAATAGCCTAAAACACAACAACAGTGTTTGCTTTTTTTGTCATTCGAGTCGTTTTTTGGCTCACCGAGTTTGCAGTATTGTTTTTGTATTTCAATACTGTGCTATAGAATTTTGCTTTCGACAGTCTTCGTTGTTTTTTGTGTAACTTAGAGTGTTTTGGGCGGTTCTGGTTTTGTTAGCACACATTAGAAAAGATGCAGAAACCTCCACAAGCTGTAGACTTTGCTCTAAAGGAGACCTCGCCCAAAATTGGTGCGGGGGCTATCACAGGTGACAAGCTCGCATGCACCTATGATCTTGTTGAGCAAATGCAATATCTTTATGTCCGGGTTGTCAAGGCGAAGGATTTACCTGGTAAAGATGTCACTGGTAGTTGTGATCCCTATGTTGAAGTGAAACTCGGAAATTATAAGGGAGTTACTAAGCATTTTGAGAAGAAGTCTAACCCTGAATGGAATCAGGTTTTTGCTTTCTCAAAAGAGAGGATTCAAGCTTCGGTTTTGGAAGTGTTTGTGAAGGATAAGGATGTTGTTGTGGATGATTTGATTGGTAGGGCAATGTTTGATCTCAATGAAATCCCAAAAAGGGTTCCTCCGGATAGTCCTTTGGCACCACAGTGGTACAGACTGGAAGATCGTAAGGGAGACAAGGTTAAGGGAGAGCTGATGTTGGCTGTTTGGATGGGAACTCAAGCAGATGAGGCATTTCCCGATGCATGGCACTCAGATGCAGCAACGGTTGGCGGCGATGGAGTTACACACATTCGATCGAAGGTATATCTATCCCCCAAACTTTGGTATGTAAGGGTCAATATTATTGAAGCTCAGGACTTGGTACCGAGTGATAAAACTAGGTTTCCAGAAGTTTTTGTGAAGGCTATCCTCGGAAATCAGGCATTGAGAACTAGAACTTCTTTAAGTAAGACTATTAATCCAATGTGGAACGAAGATTTAATGTTTGTAGTTGCTGACCCTTTTGAGGAGCCCTTGATTCTGACAGTAGAAGATAGGGTGGGACAGAACAAAGATGAAATTCTGGGGAGGTGTTTGATTCCTTTGCCGATGGTGCAAAGGAGATTGGACCACAAACCTGTGAACACAAGGTGGTTTAATCTTGAGAAGCATGTAGTTGTAGAAGGGGAACAAAAGAAGGAGATCAAGTTTGCCAGCAGAATTCATTTGAGAATTTGTCTAGAGGGTGGATATCATGTTTTGGATGAATCAACTCATTATAGCAGTGATCTTAGGCCAACAGCAAGACAGTTGTGGAAGTCCAGCATTGGGATTTTGGAGCTTGGGATACTTAGTGCCCACGGTCTGATGCCAATGAAGACAAAAGATGGACGGGGAACCACGGATGCCTACTGTGTGGCCAAATATGGGCAAAAATGGGTGCGGACGAGGACGATAGTTGATAGCTTCATGCCAAGGTGGAATGAGCAATACATTTGGGAGGTTTTTGATCCATGTACTGTCATTACAATAGGGGTTTTTGATAATGGCCACGTACATGGAGGTGGAGGCGGAAAGGATTCAAGAATTGGGAAAGTGAGGATTCGATTATCTACACTTGAATCTGACAGGGTTTACACACACTCATATCCTCTTCTAGTCTTGCATCCTTCAGGGGTCAAGAAAACGGGCGAAGTTCAGCTTGCTGTGAGGTTTACGTGCTCATCTTTGATTAACATGTTGCATATGTATTCTCATCCATTGTTGCCCAAAATGCACTACATTCATCCACTGTCTGTAGTCCAGCTGGATAGCTTGAGGCACCAGGCTATGCAGATTGTTTCCATGAGGCTCAGCCGGGCTGAACCACCCTTAAGGAAAGAAATTGTGGAGTATATGCTTGATGTTGACTCACATATGTGGAGTATGAGGAGAAGCAAGGCCAACTTTTTCAGAATTATGGGGGTCCTCAGTGGGTTGATTGCTGTTGGTAAATGGTTTGATCAGATATGCAATTGGAAAAACCCTCTTACTAGCATTTTGATTCACATTCTTTTTATCATATTGGTTCTTTATCCTGAGCTAATACTCCCAACGGTTTTTCTCTATCTTTTCTTGATTGGGATTTGGAACTTCCGTGGGAGGCCAAGACACCCTCCTCACATGGACACCCGGCTTTCTCATGCTGATGCTGCTCATCCAGACGAACTCGATGAAGAGTTTGATTCATTCCCAACTTCCCGGTCATCTGACATTGTTCGTATGAGATATGATCGCCTGAGAAGTATAGCAGGGAGGGTCCAGACTGTGATCGGTGACCTGGCAACCCAAGGGGAAAGGTTCCAGTCTCTGCTGAGCTGGAGAGACCCAAGAGCAACCACTCTCTTCGTCACTTTCTGTTTGATTGCTGCTATAGTTCTCTACGTTACTCCATTCCAAGTCGTAGCCCTCCTCACAGGGTTTTACGTCTTAAGGCATCCCAGGTTCCGCCAGAAACTCCCATCTGTCCATCTCAACTTCTTTAGGAGGTTGCCAGCAAGGTCGGACAGCATGCTGTAAGAATAACCAGGCCTTATTGGTAGCGTTATATCTCATTGTGCAGGTATGCTGAAGTGGTAAGCGGTACCACCTGGTCATGCTGTTAATGTTCTCTTTCATATGGTGGCAGATGCATGGTTCTAATGTAGTCTTTAATTTTCATCTGCGATAAATTTCATGGTATCGTAGCTTGTTCAATTATGTTCTTTAATTTGATTATGTGCTCATTTTACTCAATGTCGTTAATTTGTAAACTCCAACTTCAATTAGTTTATGTAGCTCTGTCTCCTGATTTATGTTAACTCTTTTTTTGCATTTAATTTGCTGTACAAAATCATCTTGTTTCGAGTTTCTATTATTTGTGCAGTACTAGCTTGTCAATGTGAGTTATAATAACACCCTTGTGAATTATGGATTCAAAACACGAAGACTCTGTATATCATTACTTCCAAGAGGCTCAAAAGCACTGCTGGGTGGTAAACGTCAGCTTTTTGAAATGTTTAAAACCAAAAACAAATGCTCAAGTGGGTGGGCTTTGTGATTCTATGAAGCACTTTTGTAAAGTATTTGTAACATAAAAAGCACATCCAAAATTCTCAAGGCATGGTGTATAGATAGTGAACTCTGATCCTGGTTTAAAAGGAAGAATATCCCATTGAGCAGTTCATTTACACAATGAATGTTATTCATATTCACAACCCCCTTCAAAAAGAAATGAAAAGGAAAACTAGAAAAGTACAATTATTCAATGAAAGAAGCAAGATACTGCTCTTTTTTTTTTTGCTTTTCTTTTCATTCAAAGCAAAAATGTCTATATATTTCAAAAAAATGGAAAAAAAAAATAAAAAAAGAAGCAGAAATCTCTGTAAAGTTAGTGAGTCTGAAAAAGGCCTAGATTCTTTCAAAAAAAAAAAAGGCCTAGATAGCTAGCTTTTCAAAGAAAGCAATTCACTTTGGTTGGTAAGCTCTTGTCAAAATTTCTTTATCCACATTTTTTATCCTCTATTTTCGAAGTTTTTAGGATGGTATGTATGAACTGGAATTGTCAGTTTACTTGAGCACTATAATCATCTTTAGCTCATTTGACCATGCTTTTAATTAAATTATCATAATTTTAATTAAATTTCTTAAATAGTTAACCACTAAATATGAGATTTCTATGTAGATGGGCTTGTGCCTCATTGGCAAGTGTGCACAGCCCACCCGCATGTACCTCAGGTTCTACATGCCCTAGTGCTCCATGTGGGTCTCCCCTATTTTTATGTGAGTTGTTTTCTCACCCATATGTGGGTTGCTCCATTTCGTATGAGAGCTATACTCTAGGCTGTATCGTAGAGTTATATTCCGGTTGGTCTCAATTGATCCCAGAGTTTACACTAGTTATAGAAAAAAAAAAAAAAAAAGAGGTTTCTATATCTATGGATGATAGTGATGACTTTAGTAGTAAATTCAAATTACAATTTGAACTCTTATGCCTTTATTATTTTTTGGTGGATTGTTGCATGTAAGTAGAATCCATTGTTTTTTAAAATATAGTGTCATATGTAGTATTCAATCTTGACATATTTTAACATATTCTTAATTTAGGACCAATTTTATATTATTGTAACTGAAAAAAAAAAGAAGAAAAGAAAATCACTAGTAGTCATGTTGAAAAAATAATGTACTGCAAAGTTAATAAGGTGATTGTTTGGTTAATTTTATTATTAAATTTGTTATGCTAAAAAAACAGTTTAATTTATTTCGTTTGTGAGGATGAAGAAAAACAAAGCAAGCATATCCACAAATTTTGAGATTTTGATAGTTTGGAGTACAATTGTTTATAAGGTGTTTAATTATCAATGACAAAGAATGGAACATGATTGATGGTATACTGCTGTTAATGCAGCTTCACCCTAAAACTTTTCAGGATAGGAGGTTGATATTTCTAAGACTTAAACAAATGCTTCTAATAATATCCGACACATTCCTGAACAATCTAACTTGCCTGTTGATCCTGCACCAGAGTCCCTTTTACACCATTTCACTTATTGATCCTCACTCTTCATGATTTTTATTGTTTCGTTACCATTCTTTTTTTGTATGAGTCTCAATCCTATAAAGAAACCAATACTAAACATGTTTGGTATCAAGCTACGACTGAAGAATTGCAAGATCTTGAAAAGCTCTATTTTGTACATTATAAATATACAATGAGATACATAATATTCATTCACATTCTAGAACGCGAAAATTGTGACTAACCATAAAAAATTTCTAAAATCAACTTCTTTGAATAAATTTGGCATCAAATGTATGTAGGCCCAATTTCTTTTTTTTTTGAAAAAAAGGTATGTACGCCCACCTAATATAATCACACTATGTGTGTTTGTTAAACAATAAATTAGTGTTTTTTTCTTTGCATGTGTGAAGCAGAATTATATCAGCCATGACGAATTCTTCATTTAGTTGACATCGTTTATGGTGACAGTATGCAACCATTAAATAAAAATATATCGAGATCATGGTGCTGCTCATTAATTTCTGCAGAATTAAGGGCTGATCAAGATAACCTAGCTAATTGATCATGATAAAACTTTGACTCTCCTTTATAAAATTGTTCATTGTATCATCCATCCCACCTTTAAAATAGCTCTTACATCATAGGGAAAAGACCTTTTAGAATATTTTTAAAGAAATATTTTTCTATGGTACCACTTTTTACTGAAAATAATAAAATACCGTTAGTTTTTATTACTTTTTACTTAATGGTTTTGAATTACATCTATTAAATGATTTTTTTTTTTTAAGTGGTCAAACCACCCAGAAATCACCGGAAAAAGAAGCTTCAATTTTTTATTTTTAACTGAATATCAAATCATTTAATGATTTTTTAAGTATATTATTCAAATATATCATTCTCAAAATAATATATTTTTAAATTTGTCCTAATTTTACATTATACAGATCCATTTTAAATATAATTAATGAAATATTACAATGATTAAAATATATATTCCTTTACAATCTCGACTTTTGTTGCAATACCAATTCAATTTAAGAATATTTTGTTTATTTTTATTTAAATATATAAATTTAATTTACTTTGCTATAATAATTTATTTATGTTTATATAATTTTCAAAAAAAAAATTACTTTACTATAACAATTAACTATATTTTAATTATGAATAAAAATATTATTAATATATACATAAAAGTATTTTAGTATTTGTTAAATAATTTATTATAATTATTTATATTATATTAAATGAAATTACATAACAGCTAATAGTAAAAGAATATAAATATCAAATTATTAATTTTCAGATAATTTTAACTTTAAAAAACAAACATAATTACTATATATTCATAGGTAAGAAAAAAAAAAAAGTTTGTTTTCAGATTTCAGGTTTCAGTTACTATTCAATCTTCAGTTTTCAGTCTTCAATAATATTATTTAATCTTCAGACAAAACACAAATGACCCTTAACTATAATGGATAAAATCCTGATTTAGGCGACCTAATAATTGGTTTGATGAATTTTGGGCAAATTAGCAGCTTAAATGATGGGTAAGTATTAATTCCAGCCCAATAAGCTAAAAAATCTCCTTTTGAGCTTTAATTGTAGCCAAGTAACGGAGATGAGATCAAGGGATCTGGTCCCTTGACCTAAGGGTCAGTTGTTGCTTACCAACGGACAACTTCCATTTACAAAAGAGGTAACCAGTAGGGAGAAAAGGGGAGATCTTCCATATCCATACCGTCATTTTGTCAAATTTTATATTGAACTCAACAAAAACTTTACTGATTATAGCAACTGCCTTCTACTTAATCTCCTACTATCTTTATCACTGCATGACTATTAACTATTGTTCTTTATATTTTCAATGTTCTAAATTTTCCTTCATCCTTCTACCACATTACAAACTTGAGTACCGGAGTAACTCTGACTAACATTAACTCAATGTTAAAGTAACTCATCCATCTTTTGATTTTATTGCAAGTTGCTAGTACCCAGGAAGCTGATAATAGCCCCTACGTTAGTAACGGTGGAAAGTCGCCTACTACAATAATAATTTTTTTAAAAGGAACATGAATCATGTGCTTCATTAAGGCTAAAAATTATATATGTTGAAATCAATCCTTGTATTTTAAAGTGCGATACTAATCGAATTAAATATTTATTGAGATTTGATGAAATAATTCCTAGAAATGTGATCTAAAAGCTAACTACGAAACTGGTTTATTTTGTTGAAATTGTATAATTACTCTCATACAATAATTAAAGATGTTATAGGTTGGAGTTAGTATCACAAACTGCGATTTGTTTATTTTTGTTAATTTAATCATAGGAACAAGATGGGTTGATGAAGAAGACGGAGACGAGTTTAATTTAAAGAGATTTTAGTGACTTTGTCAGATTTTGAAACTATATATGCTTCTTGCTAAGTGGTATCGCAGGATTGGATTACCAATTCCAATGCTTTTTTGTTGGTTTAATTAAGAGAATTCTCCAAGGAATATACCCAATTCCATCATCAATAATCATTATAAAAATAATTTGTGTGGTACTTGCTTAGGCAAGGCAGAGACAATAATTAATTATTAATAATTAAAAAGAAACAGATGTAGCCTTTTTGTGTAGTATGTATAAATCTGTTTTCTAATCCTGAAAGATCCACCAGCATCATTGGTTTTAAGTAACATTATATATATATATATATTTGTATTTGTATTTATTCTGTTTTTCATTCTTTTTTCCTATATAATACAACACCTATGTTATTTTGCTTGGTTTTTGCCTAAAATAAACAAAAGAATTCCTAAAAAGTTCCTCCACTTTAATCATTTATAACGAAGTAACAATCTCAGTGGGCTTCATAGTACATGGTTTAATGGCCTAAGTATGTTGTAAAAAATAGTATATATTCGAAATTGTAGTGCATTTTGAAATTGTTAGTATTATTAAATTTTATAATTTATTATTAAAATCTGTATATAAATAATTTTAAGAAAAATTATTTGACAATCCAACTTTTTTTGAAATGATTTGACAATTCAGCTTGTTTATATATATGTATATATATATATATATAAAATGTCTAATATATTTCTATTATATTTTATTAATATCACTATACCCTTAAAACTCTAATACATTTTTCTTTAACATATAAATACTCCACTTTCATCTATGTATTCGTTTCAGTAAAAAACTTTGAAGACTTTTCTTTAATTGATAAGTTTTTTATTATTTTATGTGCTTTATTTTTTTTTTCACAATTTATATATTTTTTAATATTATGAGATCTTTGAAACATAAATTAGAGGTTGAATATTGTATGTTTTTTGGTTGGTCCTCATTCATTTGAAAGAATTGCATGTCATCAGCTTTTTTTTTTTTTTTTTTTTTTTTTTTTTTTTTTTTTTTAAATAATGTCATCAACTAATTTTAATAATATAGGTTGTTGTGATTGTGTTTTCAATTTCTTATTTTGATGTTTATTTATGTGTAATATGAATGTTTTAATTGGAAGAATTTTATTATTGTTATACCTTGAACTTTTATATTTTATTTCAAAGCTCATAGTATTTTCTCAAATATTGTTTGGTGGTATTTTACTTTATTTTAAATGTTCTTTTTAGTAATTTTATAAAGTAATGCAACCAAACAATCTACAATTTAAAAAAACTATTTTAATTGACAACTAAACGATCAATAAATTTCTTATGAAAGTTCTGCTTGTAAAAGATCTATTTGGAAAAATCATAACAAACGAAATCTTAATAAATTTCGAAAGTGTATAAAAGTTTTGATGAACTTAAAACTTGTATCTAACGCTTGTAATTATCCCTTGCTCCAGTACCAGAAAAGAATATGACGAATGGTTTGGAATTTCGTGGAACTAAATTATTACAAGTTTACTAATTGAAAGAAAAAGACGTAACTTGAATTTATATTTTACATTAGTATAGGAGTTAAAAGCTTATCATCTAATTATTTCAACAACTCAATATCATCCTTTCATAAACTATTTCACATTTTTAAATTAGCTGTAAATTCCGTTTTTATTTTTCTTTGAAAAGCTTTAAATTCCTTTCTTAAACATGTTATTTATGTACTTCCATTGAAAACATCGTCAACATAAATTAAACAGTATGTGCCGAAGTATTTTTAGTTTACAGAACGGTCGCCAGGATTACAAACAGAGATGATTGCATAGAATAATCAGTAGCATATTCCAACCAAATTAATTTTCTATCCTTGTTATTTCAGCTAAACTTTTGTTTAGTAAGATATGAATGTTAACCTTTGTTACACTGAGTGGTACTGCTTTTTAGAAGTACCCGTCCAAGTATCCGACCTCTGCATATACTTTTATCCGGATTTAGGATGACAAGATGAGTTATTCCGATGAAATAATACATCCAAATCACATGATCATTTGACCATATTGCACGACTAATTAAACAAAATTCATACCAAATAGTTCATGCATGTTAGATAGTCCCACGTTAGTTGGAAAATATGAATTTGTATTAGTTTATAAGGTGATGATAAATCTCTATTTATGAACTAACTTTTGTGATGGAGTTAAACTCAAAACTCTTTTTTGACATAATTGAGAGCTGGGTCTTTTCAATGATGGGTTGGACTTGTCTAAATTGTATGGCCAAACTCAGTTGCATAGGTGCAGGTGCTACTAAGTTGGCACGTTGCACATGAGGGAGATTATTAGTCCCATATCTATGGAAAGTGTTAGATAGTCTCACATCTTTATAAGATGAGGGTAAACTTTCGTTCGAGACCCTTTTCTTATAGATCATACCTAAAAATTTCTAATTAGTTTAAATACTATTATGCGTGATTAATAAATATTTGTCTCTTCTTTATTAATTAAGTTTTAATATAAGCATAATCAATCATTTTACATAGTTTGCCGATGTGGCTGCTAATTAACCTGGAAGCAGCAATTCAGGGAGGAGAAAAAGGGGTTCTTTACAGTTGTTTAATATTTATGACATGACTTAAGCTTTTCCAATTGTACTTTTATTCTGATTATGTCCAATGCAATAAACGATTGAAATAAATTTGTTAAGGTCATTTTCATGCTCTAATAATAGAAACATTCCCGAAACAGTTTGATCAATTCCTCTCTTGCAAATTTACTTTACCTACTCAGTAGAAATTGATGCATAGATTATGTAATGAAATATTGTAATATTCGATACATCACATGTTATTATCTTTTAACTTAATTTATTGTTATAATCAATTTCTTTATCGTTATTTTCTTTCATTAAATGTAACGAAAATTTTAAATATACTCAGCAATAGAAATTCTAATCAGTAAAAAAATTAATTTTTGATTTATTAAAATTGTCTATGCATAGTCACAAAGATCAATCTGGCAATTAGGTGATGGATCATTGTGCATGCTATTTTATTTCTCTTGACAAAGTTATTCAATGGTAAACTTTTTTAGAACATTGGTTTCATTTAGAAACTTGATTGTGACTTGATCAATTCTCCAATTAGTTGTTTATTATTAATCATGATCTATAAACCGTGTCTTTCCCGTGCTAGTTTTTTTTCACTTGTCAAGAAACATTATAAAATTTATTATTTAATGAATAGAAAGATCTAAATTCTAGTCTCTTTAATTGGTGTTTTGATGCAGATAGTTGGTGGTGTCGTTGGCACAACCAGCCCATACAGACTTTGGCCCATATAAGCTAAGATGTCCATGGTTCGATTTGCATCCGGGATGCTTACGTTAAAAGACAATTTTTTCACACGATATGAGCTTTCTCTCCATCTTCTAAGAGTTCCAATTCCAAACTACACCTCAAAGACTCTGATCAAGAGTATCCGACAATACTATACAATATATAATATACTCATAATATGTGTAATATGAAAAAAAAATGGTGTTCTGACCCTAAAAGATTCTAGTGGATTGTTTCCATTCTCTTTTCTTTTAATAATATCAGACCCATGTTTTCTCTTTTAATTTTTTTTTAATCTTTTTTTATTATTGGGACCTGCCTAAGTTGCTATCGGAACCAATTGTGATTGGACTTTATAGAGCGATCTAAAGCTCTAATCCTAAGAAGCAGGAGAGGACAAATCACACAAAGTGAAAAAATTACCTACATTTGGGTGAGTCTTATGTGAGTTGAACCAACAACTTTGAAAGTAAGAAGTGGGTGGGCTTGGTCTTATCGTTTGATCAAAGTCGTTTTCGCTAATTTGCTATATTACTGTTTTATACTCAATGTGATTGAAATTATTGTAGATCATAATTTGTTTTAATAAAAGAGTAGTTGATAAAAAGAATTTTAAAAGTGATCATTAATTAACAATTCACTGCCTTTGTGGTTAATACAAATCCTATTATTCTAAAAAAAAAAAAAATTTGACAATTCACTGCACATGCAAAAAACTAAACAAATTAGCCAGATTATGTGATAAACACAAACAAACTAATCTAAGTTAATTATTTGGTAAAACAATTTTCTAAAATACGAATAAGAAATTATTATTCATATGACTCATCATTTGGCATATTCAAAACGACGGAATTACAATTTAGCTACCCAGATGAAACTCTAATTCAAGCGGAGCACATGTTTGGATATTATTACAATTTACTACCCTCCCGTTATCAATTTTCTGTTAAAATTGACTGTGAACAGTAAAAAAAAGTAAAAAGACGGAAATACCCTTGATTGTTGAAGTTGACCTAATTGACCAAATAAAAAATTGAAAAATCTAAAAAAATCAAAAAACAAAAAATCAAAAATTTTGTCCTTCATAGTTTCTTCTCCTCAACATCTATCGGTTTCTTCTCCTTCATCGGTTTCTTCTCCTCAGCGCCGTTGGTTTCTTCTCCTTCATCCTCTGTCCGTCGGTTTCTTCTCTCTACCGGTAAACATTCCTTTCTTTTCCTTCTCTCTCCTCTCATTTCCTCTCCTCTCTTCTCGCCGCCGTCGCCTCTTTGCTCGCCGTCGGTTTCTTCTCCTTCATCATCTGGGTTCATCTGTCGAACCCAGATGAACCTTCATCTGGGTTCGTCGATTCGAACCTAGATGATCCAACCCAGATCTCGCTCCGACTCCAATTCATTTCCTCTAGATCTGCTTCAGGTACCGCCAAATTTTGTGTTTTTGTTTGTTTGTGTGTAGATTTTGGTGGTGTGTGGTGTATGTTAAAGTAGCTTATTAGGAGAAGAGGAGGAGGGTTTTTTTTGGGGTTGTTTTGGTTTCAGTTTGGATGGGGTTTTTTCGCTTCGAAGCTGAAGAAGAAGATGGTGGTGCCTGGAATGTATTGGTTTTTGGTGTTTCTGGTTCTGTTCTTGCAAGTTTGTGATGGGTTTTATTTGCCTGGAAGTTACATGCAAGTTAATTCCTTGACTTCTATTGAAACCGAGAGTATCATTCACTTACGAGGTTGAATTTGTTAAGAGAGATACAAGATGGCCATCTCGATGGGATGCTTATCTAAAGATGGAAGGCGCTGCGATTGTTGTGAGAGAATGGGCCGGGGTTTGATGATGAAGAAGAAGAATTAAAATTAAAATTTTTAATTTTTCAATTGTTTTAAAAAACAATACGAAAAGACAATTTTATCCCTCAATCAATTAACTCTGTTAAAGATTCACTAACGGCGGGAGGGTTAATTGCAATAATATCCAAACATGTGCTTCGCTTGAATTAGAGTTTCGTCTGGGTAGCTAAATTGTAATTCCGTCTATTCAAAACAGTTTAATTATCAGCTCTTGTTATTGCAACTACACTTTCTGCTTCTTATTAAGATACGATTGTTTCTCTTATTTTAAATTTTTGTGAAAAAGTTTTAATTAATATGCTGACCGTCCATGGGATGCGAGTTGAGTCTCTTTTTTTGTTTTTTTTTTTTTGAAGAAAATGAGATGCGAGTTTTAATATTTGTTTTTATATAAATTTAACTCTTGCCATCATGTTATTCCGATTATAGAATCAAACAAAATCAATAATGATTTCATGTCTGATAATTCAATATATTTAAAATAATATTATATGCAGTTAATTTGTTTTCTAATCAATGGTTAACTGGGTTGCTAATTAACCTGGAAACTACTGGCGAGATAATAGCAAATGTCCAAGCAATTGTCTTATTATTGTTATTATTATTATGTATCTTAAGCTTCCTAATTGTATATTATATTTTATTTTTTTTAACCAAAACACACGTTGATTGGTGTGGAAGCAGTTATCAGAAGTGACCAAGGTTTGGTGGTGGCTGCCATGTCTAAATGTGTGCTTGGCAGTTTTGATGCGGAGTTGGGAGAACTTTTAGGAGTGAGGGAGGGTCTTTTGCTCTCTCAAAGATTAAATCTTCAGGTGGCTTGGCTTGAGCTGGATGCTTGTAATGTTGCCTCTCTTGTTAATTCTGAGCCCTCTATTCCCCATTGTTGAAGATATCAAGGCTTTACTGTTAGTAACTGTCACCCAGTTCCTAGGTCTTGTAATCGGGTGGCACACACCCTAGCTGCTGTAGCCTTCTCCTCTCTTGACGATCATGTTTGGCTTGAATCTAGGCCTCCTTGTGTTGCTCCTTTGTTGTGAATAGAAACACTTCTTTAAAAACAAAAAACCCTCACGTTGATTAATTATTATTTTTTATTAGTTATTTGGTTATCAATCAAATCATATATAACCTTCTAAATTTTCTTTGGATAAATCTTCAAACAATATAAATTTAACTGCAATTGAATAATTCATGATCTATGTAACAATGCAACATACTATTAAAAATTTATCTAAATTCATTATCCAAATGGTATGACAAACTTATATGTAATTAGTACATCAATAATATATCATTCCAAAATTAATGTGGTAATTACAGATCAGTTTATCACATCATTTGGGTAAAATTTTTGGATAAATTTTTGAAAAATATACCATTATTCTTTGGGCAAAAGCACAAAATTTTCATATTACAAACATGACTACAAGTGCTTGTTTTCATTGTGAAACTTAAAATAAAGTAGCTGATCACTAGCCTAAGCTTAATTAACAGCTTAATGGTATCAATTACATATATCTACTTTATTAAATTTGTTTTTAGAATTTACAAATACTTTCAAAATTTGTTAGGGTACACAAAATTTCAAAGTAAAAAGGGAAAAAAAGAAGTAATTTTTTTTTTTTTTTTTCATGGACAGATTGAGATTGATTACCTATGGTCGAATCAATTTGTGGAGTCAACTGATTTGTTTGGGTTATTTAACCTCCTTTCAAAAACCACTTCTCTCTCTCTTTTTTTTTTTTTTTTTTTTTTTTAATAACAAAAACCATTTCTCATTTCTATCATAAGTTATTGTCATTATGTCATGCATAATAATGAATAAAAAAATAAGAGAAAAAAATCAGATTTCACTCCAGTTTACTATACATAATTGGTGAACAACACATGGAAAGTCAAATGCATCGTATATGACCTATAATTTGATAATTAATCAGTTTTTACTTAAGGAAAATCAACAGTGTTGAAAATGTTCTGACGACAACACACTTGATGGATCCATAAATTAATTCGTGTTGAAAAAAATGAAGGTTTTTAAAATATAAGGATGAATAAGAAATTTTTCCTTTTATAGATTTTTCTAAACGGGCCACTACCAAGGATGTAGCCAAAATTTAATGTCAGGGTACGGTGGTCTAAAAAAATTTATATATGATTAAATTTTACTAATTGAAAAACAAAGTCATACTTAAGGAAGAGTATAATAAATTTTAACCCTTATCAATGCATATTTCAATATAATTAAATTACTAAAACAGACAGTTATATACATATATATATACACACATATATAAAATCATGGAATATTTTTTATTTGAATTATGATCAATATAAATGATTAATAATAAATTAAATCATTAAAAGCACCAAAAGATTTAACAAAAAAGAAATAATACAATAATCACAATTTTAGCTACCTGAATTCTAGCTACAAGATTATCAATCAAAGATTCATTCTCAATCAAGATAATCAATACTAAAAACTTGATTTTAACTCTAAGACAATTTGATAAACAAATACTAAAACAAATTAACATCAGGCAATTCGATAAACAAAGATTAAAACAAATAAACATACTTCATTTTCATAATTAATCATGTTATACAACCAACATGATTTTCAAGAAACAATAAAATATATAATTAATGTTTTTTCACTGTGAATTGTACGCAACATAAAAGTTAAGTATAACTTTTAAAAATAAAAGGTTGAATAAAAGGAAGTAAATAAAAGGATATTTTAACAAATTAAAAATACTTCGTAACAAATTTTTAAAATTTTTTGTAAAATTATATTTCAAGATTGGCAATTTTACCTTAGCCCGAAGGAAGCTCCCTACTTGGCACCTACGACCACCAATTAAAATCATGGTACCTAACATAACATAACATGCTCAACTAATTATATTTATTCTTATATTTTATGAAGTGATTTGAATGAAAAACATTCGGTATATAAGATGGATCTTATATTCTCATTGAATAATACAACACGGCAATAAAATTTGCCTAAAATTTCTTTTCAAAAGATATAATAAGTTGATTTGTAGTTACTATATTAATTTTTAAATGGTGTATCGAAGATATGATAATTACATATAAACTTATCATATCATTTGGACAATAAATTTGAGTAAATTTTTAGACGGTGTAATGTTACTCATTCTCATTACGTAAGGCTCATTCTTATTGCATGGTGACATGCATTGTGATTGTCAAAAACCTGTCAGGAAGTAGAGAGGTACAAAAGGGAATATGTCAAGACACGGAATGAAAATGCTCGGAGAAATCTATAAGATGCTGTGGATTGATTTGCTAAGATGAACAGTGAGTTTTGTCTGGTTCTTGTTGGACCAAAAGGAATCTAAACTATTTAAATTCTATAATGAGACCCCAAGATTTAGCCCGTGGAGGATGCGCCTCATCATATACTCTTTTGACTGGATTTTTTTCAATTATTTTCTGCCAATTGGCAGTGAATTCAACACCTTAATTGATTGTGATTTCAGGTTACTTTTTTCATGTTTAAACTAGAAACTTTACTTTTGTCTGTCCATGCATGCTTGTACTGATTCTCTTATGTAGAAAGAGCAGAGAAAAGAGAAGTGATTAAATGTTTGACGGAATGCGTTGCATGGTGTTTCTTTTAATGTGTACAGGCAATGTTTATATGGTTTTCTTAGATTTTGGTGACAATGGCATTACAGGGAGTTGTGTGTGCAGTTTATCATCAACTACTTGGAGCAAGAAGCCTAGGAACAAGTGAAATTATTCATTGTTTCTATCTATAAGGTTTGTTTCTGCTTTATTGTTTTCACTTGCATGGATTTTAGGAATTCAGTCAATGTAGCTTCCGGCTCTCTATGATGCCCTTTTCTTTTTTTTTTGTTTAATTTTTATTTCTGTTTACTGAGACTCTCAGGTTGGCATGTATGCTTTTATTGTCATGACTTCATTGATTTACCTTGAAAGCTTCCTTTATAATCTTTGCTAGACTCACACACACACACGCATAGAGCTTTGTGAAGTAGGAGATGGTGGATGTTGAAAAGTTGGTCACTTTAGAACATTTTGCTTAATTGATTTGCTGTAATGTTGATTTGTAGAAATATTGACAGATTCAAGAAAGGTATATCTGTTAATTAATGAATTGAATTATGTTGTAAGTATGAAATTTATGCAGTCGGTTAGATATATTTCGAGTTTCAAATGAAATGTATTAATTAGAATCTGCAACTCAGCTAAAAGATAAGAAGCACTGTTTAAACCAAAAAGCTTGTCTGACTTAAGTTTCTGTTGGTGTTGTTTTTGTCATGTTCAGTGGATTTCACGAAATTGTGTAAAAACCACGGTCTTCAAAACAACAGACAACAAGTAACGAAATATTTTGGTGTTGTACTGTAATAGGCACTGCTCAAAGGAGGCATAAACTGCACAGAAGATGGACCTTGGAAAATCAGTAGAAGACCAATTTTCCAAGCTGCATCCATGCCTGCCTGTGACTGCAAGAATTGGGATAGTAGGAGCTGGTCCAAGTGGTTTATCAGCCGCCTATGCACTAACCAAGCTTGGTTACAGAAATGTGACCGTGTTAGAAAAATATCATACTGTTAGTGGCATGTGTGAATCAGTGGAAATTGAAGGTACAGAATTGTTGAACAGTTATGTTTTCTGCTTGGTTTCGTGTGTCAGGTTTTTAAAAATCTGTTGCATATATCTACGTACACAGGAAAGATGTATGATCTGGGCGGTCAAGTTCTTGCTGCCAACAGTGCTCCAACCATTTTTCACTTGGCAAAAGAAACTGGCTCAGAGCTAGTAGAAATGGATTCACACAAGCTTGCACTCATTGATGCTTCTACAGGGAAGTATGAGGATAATAAAGTCGCTGATGATTATGTGTCTGTTATATCAATAACCTTAGAATTACAGGTCAGTTTCTTTTGCTGCAACAGACTTGAATTCTTCAACCTCCACCCTCAGGTTTTATAGTTCAATCGTTAGTTTGATAATTTTATTATTATGTTTCTAATTACAGGATAAGGCAAAGAATTCAGGTAGAATTGGGGTCCATGCAGTGAGTGAATTGGCTTCAGATTTAACTCCAACGTACCTCGAAAGTCATGGACTTAAGTCAGTTCCCAAATCTGTGGCTTATGGATACACTGCTTCTGGATACGGATTCATTCAAGACATGCCCTATGCCTACATTCATGAATTCACCAGAACATCCATGGCAGGAAAAATTCGAAGATTCAAAAGGGGATACATGACTTTTTGGCAGAAGCTTAGTGAATATCTTCCAATACAAGTCCACTGCAACACTGAAGTAATAGCAATCAGACGCAATTCAGCTTATGTCAGTGTTGATGTCAAAAATGTTAACGGGGAATGTCAAAGTATGGAGTTTGATAAGATCATCATCTCTGGAGCCTTTCCTCTAAGAAATGGAAAAACTTACAGATCACCACAATCAAAGTCTACAGGTTTGTTGAGTTCATGACTCCTATTCTCACAATCTACTTGTCTGTCCATGTAATTATGTCTAACTAAATATTTTAATTGCAGAACCTGAAACTGATGTAATGGATATGAATGACCTTGAAAAGGAGTTATTCAGTAAAGTACAAACAATTGACTACTACACCACTGTTTTAAGAATCAAAGGGCTAGAACATATGCCAGTTGGTTTTTATTACTTTGGTGAATACATGGAAGATCCTGCGACAGTTGGACATCCTGTTGCAATGCAAAGATTCTTTGCTGACTCTGACATTTTCCTGTTCTGGTCATATGGCAACTCTGTCGATGTTACAGGACCAACTGTGACTGAGCTTGCAATCAAGACTGTCAAAAATATTGGAGGACAAGTCGAGAATGTGGTTCTACAGCGAAGATTTAAGTATTTCCCACATGTTGGAAGCCAAGGTATGTTCAATGAGCTACTTTGTCATTAACACCTGCCAGAAGAGGATCATTAATTCTTCAATATCTCTTCAGATATGAAGGATGGATTTTATGAGCGGTTTGAATCTCAAATTCAAGGTCTGAGTAACACTTACTATGTCGGTGGACTAATGGCCTTTGAGCTTACTGAGAGAAATTCATCCTATGCCATGGCTCTAATCTGCAAGCACTTTGCATGTGACAATTCTATGCCACAGTTTCCATATGTTAAGGTAATTTGACATCCTGACTTTCTGAAGTAATCACCAAATAGGATGACAAACTTGCTGCTTTTGATATTAGTTGCTCAAAATCAATCATTTAGATAACAATAAAATGTTCTTGCAGAGTTTGTTCCCTTTTCAATCAGATAACCGGCAGAGGAATTTCAAAGAATTAGGAGAGATGCCTGATGTGGTTTTCCCTGATCTGTCTAGTCTTGATGGTTATTTGAAGCACTGGGGAACTCATAGAATCACTCAAAGCAAAACACTCTATACTTGGATCAATGAAGAAGGAGCAGTGGTCAGCCATAGGACTTACAAACAGCTTCATGCAAATGCTTCATTAATCGCCTATCGGCTCTTGACAAGCGAAAGACCAGTTATCAAGCCTGGTGATAGGGTTCTCCTCGTCTATGTCCCCGGTTTGGATTTCATTGATTGCTTCTTTGGGTGCTTAAGAGCTAGAGTCTTACCAGTCCCAGTACTTCCTCCTGATCCCATGCAGAGAGGTGGACAAGCACTTTTGAAGATTGAAAACATTGCTAAATCATGTAATGCAGTGGCAATTCTATCAACCATTGGTTATCACTCAGCTGTTCGAGCAGGATTTGTGAAGAACCTGATCTCATTGACACGAAAAAATGGCAAGACGAATGCTCGCTGGCCCGATCTTCCTTGGCTGTACACAGATTCTTGGATCAAGAACTCCAAAACCTTGCAGGCAGAAATCAAAGATGATCTATCTGAACCTCAGCCAGATGATCTTTGTTTTCTACAGTTCACATCAGGGTCAACTGGTGATGCTAAAGGGGTCATGATAACTCATGGTGGGCTCATTCACAATGTGAAGTTAATGCGAAGGAGATACAAAAGCACTTCAAATACAATACTGGTTAGCTGGCTTCCTCAATACCATGACATGGGACTCATTGGGGGACTCTTCACAGCTTTGGTAAGTGGTGGTTCTTCAATACTGTTTTCCCCATTGACATTTATCAGGAACCCCCTTTTATGGCTTGAAACCATAAGCAGATACCGTGCTACTCACAGCGCTGGTCCTAACTTTGCGTTTGAGTTAATGCTTCGAAGATTGGATTCTAACAAGGATAAGGTCCAGAACTATGACCTTTCTTCAATGATTTTCCTGATGGTTGCAGCTGAACCTGTGAGGCAAACAACACTAAAAAAATTTATTGAGCTGACAAGTCCTTTAGGCCTTTCTCAAGAAGTGATGGCTCCTGGTTATGGCTTGGCAGAAAATTGTGTATTTGTCAGCTGTGCATATGGACAAGGGAAGCCAATTTTCGTTGATTGGCAGGGAAGAGTTTGTTGCGGGTATGTAGATTCAAATGATCCTGACGTTGACATCAGAATAGTCAATTCTGAAACTGATGAAGAGATTAAGGAATCAGGAAAAGAAGGAGAGATATGGATCAGCAGCGGCAGTGCAGGAATTGGGTATTGGGGTAGGGAAGAACTTAGTCAGAAAACTTTCAGAAATGAGCTTCCATACTACCCTGGAAGGAGATACACCAGAACTGGAGACCTTGGAAGAATTATTGATGGAAAGCTGTTCATCACAGGAAGAATCAAGGATCTTATAATTGTAGCAGGGAGGAACATCTACTCTGCAGAT
The DNA here is from genome assembly GCA_021234005.1 of Nephelium lappaceum. Lineage (NCBI taxonomy): Eukaryota > Viridiplantae > Streptophyta > Magnoliopsida > Sapindales > Sapindaceae > Nephelium > Nephelium lappaceum. Next base: position 9,904,918 of record CM038009.1, read on the forward strand.
GTTGAAAAGACAGTGGAAAGCTCATCCGAACTTCTACGGCCAGGCTGTTGTGCTGTGGTTGGTGTTCCAGAGGAGGTCCTGTCGACAAAAGGAATTTCTATTCCAGATAGTTCAGACCAGGTTGGCTTGGTGGTTATCGCGGAGGTCAAAGACGGTAAACCTGTGGATAGAGAAGTAGTTGAAAAGATCAAAACCCGTGTTGCAGAAGAACATGGTGTCACCGTTGCTTCTGTCAAGTTGATCAAGCCCCGAACTATAAGTAAAACGACATCAGGGAAAATCAAGAGATTCGAATGCCTTAAACAGTTTGTTGATGGAACTCTACACGTAGTGCCAGAACCACTTTTTAAGGTAAAAACATTCGTCAGGTCATTCACTACAGGCACATGTAGAGAAGGAAGTACACCTCGACCTCAACTTAATAGTTCTCCTTTGTCAAGTCTCAAAACGAGTAATAAAGACATCGTGGAGTTCCTCAAAGGGCTTGTATCTGAACAGACGGGGATTCCTAGCAGCAACATCTCTGCCACAGAAAGCCTGGTGTCTTACGGAATTGATTCAATTGGTGTGGTTAGAGCAGCTCAAAAGCTTTCTGATTTTCTAGGAGTGCCTGTGGGAGCAGTAGATATCTTCACTGCAACGTGCATTGCAGACTTGGCGAACTTCTCTGAGAATCTGATCATGAAGTCTCAACCTCAACTTATGAGCAACTCATCACAAACTCCAGAACCTGAGATAGAATATATTGAATTGGAGATGGAGGTTTCAAAAGCTCACCAATTGGGTATCTGGAGTTTCCAACTTTTGGCTCTTACATATGTTCTTGCAATGCTGATACTTCCTGCTTATTTATCAGTTTGTGCTTTCATGAAACTGGTCTCAACCACTCACACACTGATGGATGAATATCCCTGGTCGGACTACGTGTTCTGCTTGGCATTTGCTCCCCTTGCTTGGATCTTTTGTGCATTATCAACTTGCATATCTATCACTTTCTTTGGAAATTCTTTCTTGCGACCAAACTATACACTAAGTCCTGAAGTTTCCATCTGGTCGATTGATTTTGTCAAATGGTGGGCACTTTATAAGGCACAAGAAACTTCTTCTAAAGTTTTTGCGGTTTATTTGAGAGGAACAATATTCCTAAATTATTGGTTTGAGATGCTTGGAGCTAGAATTGGATCCTCAGTTTTGCTGGATACAGTTGATATCACAGATCCTTCTCTTGTTTCAATTGGGGATGGTGCAGTGCTTGCAGAAGGGGCTCTAGTTCAAGGCCATGAGGTCAAGAATGGAGTTCTGAGCTTCCTCCCAATTAGAATTGGTCGAAACTCTTCGGTTGGTCCTTACGCTGTGATTCAAAAAGGAAGTATGATAGGAGATGAAGCTGATGTTGCCCCTTTGCAAAAGAGTGAAGGAGGCAAACCCATTCTCAAATCTACCAAGGCTAACAATATTACAAAGGCAAGTGACATTTATATTTTATCACTTCATATCATTTAATTGTTAGTGATCTTTATTAGCATGACATTAGCTACAACCTTTAGATCATAGAATAAATAGTTTGAAGTTTTTTCATGAAATATATAATTTGGCATGTTAGAATACATTGTGCAATATATATTTATGCACTCCATTTGCATGACATGCACTTAATAATTTGTTATGTTTTGTGATTTCTATTTTGATTTCAGGGTGGTGCAACTCTGCAAAATACTACTCATAGAACTCAAAATGAGGCCATTTACCACTTCATGGGCATATACATGGTCAGTTTCCTCAGCACTCTAGCAGCAGCAATTATTTACCTCCTCTACATTTGGATAGCTGTAAATCCTGCTTCAGTTCAACAATTTGGCTTTATTTGTATATTTGGAGCCTTTCACTGGATTCCATTCACCATTATTGCTTACGCCACCATGTTCGCTGATGTTCCTTCAAACCCAGCTTATTTTGCCATCTCAGTTGCCGTTGCATACTTATTGCATGGCCTAGTACTCAGCTTGCTCACATGCATTGTGACTCGCTTTCTTGCTGGTAAACAAGAGGAAAAGCAATCCCAAATGAAGACTTGGCTCTCCAACCGTATTACCATTGCTTGTCACCTTAGATTTGCCAAGCTCTTATCAGGAACAGAAGCCTTTTGTATGTACTTACGCCTTTTGGGGGCAAAGGTTGGGAAACATTGTTCAATCAGAGCCATTAATCCAGTTTCATGCCCAAAACAAATCTCAATCAGTACAGGTGTCCATCTTGGTGACTTTAGCCGGATCATCTCAGGATTCTATTCCTCTACAGGGTTTATTTCAGGGAAAGTCGAGGTGCAAGAAAATTCAGTGATTGGAAGTCAGAGCCTAGTTCTACCTAATTCAGTAGTTCAAAAGGACGTGATTCTTGGTGCACTTTCTGTTGCTCCGATTCATTCTGTTCTCCAAAAAGGCGGTGTTTATATTGGTTCTCAAACTCCAGTCATGATCAAAAACACATTGCACACTTTGGATGACAGAATAGAAGAGATGGACATGAAATACAAGAAAATTGTTGGCAATTTGTCTGCAAACTTGGCAGCCACCACTCTGAAAGTTAAAACAAGATACTTCCATCGAATTGGTGTTAGTGGGAAGGGACAGTTGAAGATTTATGACAGCATTCAGGGTCTGCCTGATCACAAAATGTTCCACCCTGGAAAATCTTACCCTGTCATAATCAGGCACAGCAATAGCTTGAGTGCTGATGACGATGCAAGGATAGACGCGCGTGGTGCAGCAATCAAGATACTATCAGATGATGTTAGTAGCGCTTCTCCACTGCTTGACCTGACACTCAAAACAGGCAAGGCATTCTATGCTAGAACGATTGCTGATTTCGCTACATGGTTAGTCTGTGGACTTGCTGCAAGAGAGGAGCATGTGAAGCGAGTTCCGCGCGTTCGTGATGCTGTTTGGATGTCCCTTCGCAATGCTAATTCATATACTGAGCTACATTACTACTCAAACATTTGTAGGTTGTTGAGATTCACAGATGGACAAGAAATGTATGTGAAGTTCAAGTTAAGGCCTTTTGATGAAAACATCGGTGAGGATTCAGGTAAAGTGGAGCCTATTGGGATTCTTCCACCTGAAACAGGTGCAATTCCAAGGGACAAGAATGACACACGCCCTTTACTTTTTCTTGCTGATGACTTCCAACGCCGAGTAGATTCTCCTACTGGTGTCCGCTACATTTTCCAACTACAAGTCCGACCAGTTCCACAAGATGAAGCCACACAGGACATTGCACTTGACTGCACCAAACCATGGGATGAGACAGAGTTCCCTTACATTGACATTGGCGAGATTAGTATTGATCAAAATCTCTCCAAGGAAGAATCAGAAAAGCAGGAATTCAATCCTTATCTTAGATGCCATGAGGTTGATGTCATTCCAGCATCATCTTGCTCCCAAAGTGCTTCAATTGATCATGGTCGTTCACTTATTTATGAGATTTGTCAACATTTGCGAAATGGGGAGCCACTTCCTGAGGCTTGGAGGATGTTCATAGAGCAATCTGACGTAAAAGTAGACCTTTCAGGCTGTCCAATGGCAGCAGCATTGGAGAAAAAAGGTGGGGCACAAGTGACGCTAACAAGAAACTGGTACCAAACATTATGGTCTATTTTTGCTCAACCTTTGCTGCAAACAGTCTTGCCTTATTTTCTCATGGGGTTGGTGATCTTTGCGCCTCTAAACTATATCCTTATCTTGAAGGAAACCAAGAAAATCCCACTACATTGGTTGCTTCCTTTGTTTTGGCTCTCTTCAGGAATGTTATCTGCATTGGCCTGTGTTGTAGCCAAATGGGTTCTAGTGGGAAAAAAGAAAGAGAATGAGAGTGTCAAGATATGGGGTGCAGGAGTCTTCATGGACACAGCATGGCAAGCTTTTAGAACTCTAGTTGGTGACTACTTCATGGAAACAACTTGTGGATCATTCATGTTCATGCTATGGATGAAACTGATGGGTTCAAAGGTCGAACTAGATGAAGGAGCATACGTAGACAGCATGGGAGCTGTGTTGAATCCTGAGATGGTGGAGATAGAGAGAGGTGGGTGTGTAGGCAGAGAAGCATTGTTGTTTGGACACATATATGAAGGAGATGGTGGGAAAGTGAAGTTTGGAAAGATAAGACTTGGTGAAGGCGGGTTTGTAGGGAGCAGAGGAGTGGCCATGCCTGGCGTCAGAGTGGAAAATGGAGGCAGTCTTGGTGCACTCACACTTGCCATGAAACAAGAAATTATCAGGTCAAGATAGAGAGGGGTCTTTCATTTCATTTTAGTTTTGCCTTCCTTTTGTCAAAACACCCACTATTTATACATGGCTGAGCTATTCAATAAATTATCAGCCTCATACGAATTATATAAAATATTCTCTCTCTATATTTATATAATTAATGACTCATACAGTCTCTCTCTCTCGCCCTTTCCATCTTGATGACAAATATTTTACAATGATTAAAATTTGATATGTGTGGAAAGGGCTAGAATCTAGAGAGGAAAGTCCTTTTATACCAATTAACACTTTTTTTTTTTTAAAATACTAATGCAATAATACTAGCCTAGGAAATAAAAGTGATTAAGTAAGATATGATTTTGATAAAGTACTATGAAGAATAACTCCTAAGAAGCATAAAGAAGTTCACATCAAATGGGAGGATAACTCACAACGTGTGGGGGAAACAGTCCACAAATTTATGAGAAATGAATGTAAAATTTATTACCTCATGAAGGCAGAGGACGATAATGGTTTTTCCATTAGATCACTGCCCTAGTTAACACTGTTTTGCATCATTGGATTAATAAAATATGGGTGGTTGAGAGTAAATCTAACAGTGTCAATTGTTTGTGCACTTACTGGTCCGAAGTCTAAACATTGGATGATATTGAAAGAGAGAGTGAGAGTGCGTATATGCCAAATCGTGCACCTTGACGATGGTTTTTTGGCTTGACATCCATTTATTTAACTTCCATTATAGTTTATAATATATTTTTAATTTATATAATGAAAATTTATTTATTCTTTTTCTTTACATTCATATTTTATTTCACTACAACTTGGAGTGGAAGTTAATTTCGAAAAAAAATAAAACTTGGAATGGAAGATGTTAAAAAAAAAAAAATACTAATATGACAATCATTTAACTTTTAAATTGATTGTTGATTAATATTTGTTATATTAATTCAAGATAAATAACAATACTTATATATATTTTTGAATAAAAAACAATACTTCTATTTAAAAGCTGTTTGATTTCAAAGTACTTATAAATTGAGCTCATTACAATTCTTCTTTTTTTTTTTAAGTTCAAAAAAGAATTCAATTTTTGTTAATACTCATTTTCTAAAAATAATATATTTTAAAAGTTTAAGTGTAATAAAAATATAAGAAAACTTCATTTTGTTCTAAAATCATCATTTTTATCTTTTGAGATAGACACTTCAATTTAAAAAAAAAAAAATTAATTAAAGTTTTAAAGGAAAATCATTTTATTTTAATATACCCATTATTAATTTCGATGAAATTCTTTTTTAAAAGGAATTTTGATGAAACTTTCAATAATTTTAAATGCAATATATCCATGCTATCAACGATTTCAATTAAATCAAAAAAATTAATATTAAGCTATATTTGGTAAAATTTTAAAACAACATATAATTTAAAATTCTTAAAATTGAACAAAAAATAGGTTTTAAGTGTAAAACTAATTAAAAACTTATTTCTTTATTATTATTTGAATCTTGTTGCAAATAATTCCCCATTACTTTAAAGTTTGGCTTTATTGCATATATTATTGTCACTAAAAAGAAAAAAGGAATCTATGAAATATTGAGAAAAAGAAAAAGAGATGTTTGATGTTTGTAGTTGCACAAGAGGAAATAAATAATGTTGAAGTCTCAAAAAAAAAATTATCCGTAGTATTTTTCGAATATATTCTTTTTTTTTGTTATTCTTAGCAATTATAGTTTAGGTTAAAGTTGTCATTATCAAAAGAATGAAAAATGGAGCACAAAAAGATTATTGCCAGTAGCAACAATTAACAAATCACATACATTATTATTATTATTAAAGTAGTTGTGCATTCTTCTTTTCGCCTCTATGATAACGATTCGAGTTCCACTTTCATATATAATGTAACGACTTTGGATTACAAATTTTAAAATTAGGGATTACCATTACAAAATGAATTATAAGATAATTTATAATGAATTTTTAAATTGTGCATATTACTCTTATTAATTTTAACTTGTAAATAGTTTTTTTTTTAAAGTAAATATCAAACAAATTAAATATCTTATCGGTATATGTTGAGATTAATTATTATTTGCATAATCTTGATATCTACTCCTGTAATCGAGAGACAAGTACTCTCATATTAAAGAAAAAAGTTATCCACATAAAAAATCATTATTATTCACGTGGTTCGTTCGGATATCTATTTCCATTATCAAGAGCCAATTGCTCTCATATTGAGGAGAAAAACTATCCATATAAAACTTATAAAATATGTTTGGTGAGAATTAAATCCCCACTATCTTTGGAAAATGATAACTTACATCCACACATTCTGCTTTAAAGAATAATGTGAGACTTAAACTGTTAACTTTTTAAAATTATTGAAAGTACTTAATCAATTCTATTAAGGGAGAGTGTATATTAAAGTGTTTAGTTTTATTGATTAAGATCGGCATGAACAAGATATTGCACAAGAAAAGGGCAGAAAGGCACTCTGATTCCTGTCCATTGATAAATACGAAGCATTATGTTGCATAAAAAAATGGCAAACATCCACCCGCATTCAAAAATACACTCTAATTCTTGTCTCCATGGATAAATACGAAGCATTCTTAACTAAGGCACGTACAACCGAATTCCTGTCCCTAGCAACAAATGAAGTTTTAAATCATGGAAAAATGAAAATATAGATTACTATTGTGCTATTTTAATCATTAAATATAGTTACTATACTTTTGAAATAAGATTACCTAGGACATACATACTACGTTTGAATCTCACAATATTTTTAAAATGCAACTAATTACAATCGATTACTCTTTTAGCATAATTAATGTACTGATGATTATTTTAAGTGTTAATTATAAATACAAACGTATCCTAAATATTATAGGTAATGAAGAGATCACTCTCCTATAGGTTTTAATGGTAGTTAAAAATGAAAAATATAAATACATAAAAGTTAGCGCTGATCTTATTATGATAAATTGACGAGGTTCACACCTGATGACAAATTGTCTAATTCAAATTACACATCGTTGTATTATATTACAAGGTCATATTACATGATATCTAAGTTAGCATAAAATCACATTGCATGTTTTACTAATAAGTGTTGTAGCATGATGACCACATCACTTGCACCTTATTTCTCACAAAAGGTATCACTTGTTTGAATACCGAACCCATTGGTAGTGGACAATTTGCCTATAGCACTCTTATAAGGGTATAAATTACACGAAAATCCTTTCAGTTGGAGGGCTAGTTTTTCACATTTAATATGAGATCCCTCTCTCCTTACTAATAAGGGAGTGGAGTTTAATAAAAGTTATATTTTAGACTATTCTTTAGAGTCAATGTTTAAAAGATTTGACAGTTGTATTTGAACTTGTAATATCCCAAAAAACAAAAAAAAAAACAAAAAACAAAAAACAAAGTACATTGCATGTTTTTATTATATTGAAAATTTTTCTTTTTTTTTTAATTATATACTTTATATTAAATAATGTTCAACTGTTTAAATTATTTATCAAAATTATATCTAATGACTATAAGTTAACACAACTAATTGATATGGTAATTATAACTAGGGATAGCAATGGGTAAAATAAGATCTAGGACGGTTAGCTCCAAATCTAATCCAAAATTTTTGAGAGGTGCCACAAACTCAACCCTTGTCCCAAACGGGTCATTACTGTCTACTTCAAACGTGAACTCTATTGGAAGGACTTACTTAGAAGCAGACCTGTTGATCCGATTTAGTTTTTAGCTAATAATATAATTAATATAAAAGGCAAATATATATATAAATACATTTGAACTTCTAATAGTTCAATTTAACTACAATATAACATCATATCTATATAATTGTTAATGTAAAATTCATAAGATACACAAATTTTTTAAATACAAAAACAAAAGACTTGTTACATTATAAATGTTTTATTACAAATATCAAAAGATTTGCTATACTCATGACAAAGTTTAATGATACAATTCAAAATATTACAACTATATAGTTACTAGAGATGATAACGAGTCGGATAGGGTTCGAGTCGATTCATCCCAAAACCTTGCCCAAATTTTTTATGGGTATCCCAAACAGGTCTCTACTTTTTGCTCCAAACTCACCCTGAATAAATCGGGTTCGGATCGAATTGAATATTTTTGCCACCCCTAATTACAACCCACCCTTCATTGATATGGTAACTATAGTCCAAATCTGACTAATATGGTAATTACAATATCTAAACATGATTTTGGATACTTAATTTGGCCACAGCCGTTATGACTAGGTTCATGTCTAGCCATATATACCCAAAATAAACAAAAGTACTAAATTCAAATAGATATGCATGGCCTTCCTCTAAAAAAAAAATAAAAAATTAGACATATATGGAAACTCCAAAGGCAACAAAAGACGATGACGATGTGATATTAAAATAGACAAAGCAAATCGCAACACCCAACGAGGCCACGCAAATCGTTACATGTACACGCAGCACAGGTGATCAAATCTCTCTAAAATAAGCAAACTCCGATACGATTTGTATTTCTCCACCACTTGCAAAACTGCTTTTGGCCTCCTCTCAACCTCTCTCTTTCTTCGAGATTTTTAGTTTCAAAATTTAGCGTTCAATCCACCAAACTGTAATTCATCTGTACAAAATACCAAAAAGGAAAAAAATAACAAAACCCTTTTATGGTTATGTGTTTCCTTTTCAGCGATTCATTTGTGTCTTGCCTCTTGTAGCCAACCTTTTTCTCATTTGTATTTTGGTCTGATAAGTCGATATAGAGATTGGAAAGTGAAAAGTGAGACACCCCAGTTGGTGGGTTCGTGAAATCTGTCTCTGCATGGGTGATTTTGAAGAGATTGGAGCTGATATCTGGTTAGACTAATATCATAGTTTTATTTTATTTTTTTAATATATATATTTTTTATCTGGCGTCTTATCATTTGCTTTGATATGTCATTTGTATGGATTTCTTTGATTGGTTTTGATGATGGATGATGAAACTAGCAAGCATTTGTTTGTGTGTATGTGTGTGTGCGCGCGCGCTTTTTTTTTTTTTTTTTTTTTTTTTTTTAATGTTGAGGAGGTTGTGATTGATGTTTTTGATGTAGGGAAGTAGTGGGGGTTTGAGAGATTGTAAATGGAAAAAGTGGGGTTCGGTGAGTTGTTTGTGATGATTTATGAGATGGGTTTGATTGAATTGTGTAAAGGTTGTGTTTGGTTTGGTAGAATATGTGATTCTGTAATTGGGATTTATCTGTTGTTGTGTGTTTTTGTTGGGTTGGTGAGAAATGTTTGAAAGAAATTGATTTTTTTTTTTTAATTTTTTAATTTTTATTTTATTTGATTTTATAGTGTTGGAGTGTTGATTGTTTGGGTTTTAGATGTTGTGAACCTCTTGGTGACATGAGAGGTTTATTGTTTTTTTTTGGGGATTTGATTTGGAGGTGAATTGTTAAATTTGGTTGTCAGGGAATTTGAGTAGAAATAGAGGATTGTTGTTTTAGTTTTGATTGAATGAAGTGTTTTTTTATGGCAGCTCGGATATTGAAGTTGATGATATAAGGTGTGAGAATATAGCGGAGAAAGATGTTAGCGATGAAGAGATTGAAGCGGATGAGTTGGAGAGGAGAATGTGGAAGGATCGAATTAAACTCAAAAGGATTAAGGAAAGAGAGAAGCTTGCGGCCCTACAAGCTGCAGAGAAGCAAAAGCCGAAACAGACTTCTGATCAGGCTCAGAGGAAGAAAATGTCGAGGGCTCAAGATGGGATTCTGAAGTATATGTTAAAGCTAATGGAAGTGTGCAAAGCACGTGGATTTGTGTATGGGATCATTCCCGAGAAGGGTAAACCAGTAAGTGGTTCGTCTGATAATATCAGAGCTTGGTGGAAGGAAAAGGTGAAGTTTGATAAGAATGGACCAGCAGCAATAGCAAAATATGAAGCAGATTGTTTAGCCATGGATAAGGCAGATAGTAATCGAAGTGGGAACCCACACAGCATTCTTCAAGACCTGCAAGATGCAACTCTGGGGTCTCTCCTGTCATCTTTGATGCAACACTGTGATCCCCCTCAGAGAAAGTACCCATTAGAAAAGGGTGTTCCACCACCTTGGTGGCCAACTGGCAATGAAGATTGGTGGGTCAAATTAGGATTACAGCAGGGTCAGAGGCCACCCTATAAGAAGCCACATGATCTGAAAAAGATGTGGAAAGTGGGGGTGTTAACAGCTGTGATAAAGCATATGTCACCAGATATAGCAAAGATCAGGAAGCATGTCCGTCAGTCAAAATGCCTACAGGATAAGATGACTGCTAAGGAGAGTGCAATTTGGTTGGGCGTTTTGAGTCGAGAGGAATCTCTCATTCGGCAGCCTAGCAGTGACAATGGAACATCTGGGATTACAGAAATGCTTCCAGGTGGTCGTGATAATAAGAAGCAACCTGCCATCAGTAGCGATAGTGACTATGATGTTGATGGTATTGATGATGGTGTGGGTTCTGTCTCTTCGAAAGATGCTAGGAGAAGTCAACCGATGGATGTGGAGCCAGTTAGCCGTCTCCGCAATGCCTCTTCTCGTTCTGTACAAGATGGAGAACAGCAAAACAAGAAACGTAGGAGAAAAGGGCCTCGTGAGAGACCAAGTCGTGCTGATCAACAGCCTGATGTGTCTGTCAATGAGCATCCACAGGATGAGCCTAGAAAAATTTTACCTGATATAAATAATTCTGATGTACCGCTGATTGACTATAACATGCCTGGTAAAGAACTGGAAAACAATCCAGTGACTGGTTTGACGTCTCTAGAGAGAGTTCCTGAGGGCCAGTCCCAAATTGCGGCATCTGATGTCAACCAATTTTCTGCTGTTACTTCTTCTAATGTACTTTCTACTCAGAGCATGTATATGGATGGGAGGCCTATGCTTTATCCAATGGTACAAAATACTGAGTTGCATCATGGTGCTACTTACAATTTCTATAATCCATCATTAGAATTTGGGCCCAGTCATGATGGGCAGCACAGTCAGATGGATATGAATGTATCGCAGATTAGACCAGACGATGGAGTCCATGTTCCAGCATTACATAGAACTGAAAACGATATTACTAGTGGAGACTTGCACTATTATATGAAAGACACATTTCCAAGTGACCAAAATAGACCTGGTGATAATCAGTTTGGATCTCCACTTGGTAGCTTTCCAATGGATTTCGGAGATTTCAGTAGTCCATTTAATATTGGAATGAGTGGCACAAGTAATTATGAAGACCTTTGGGCTGAGGAGGACCTGATTGAATACTTTGGGGCATAGTCTGTGTGTGAAGTTTTATACGCATGGGAGATTATATTGTGAGTAAAGTTTTCTCTAACCTTCTAATTTAGTGTATGAGTCATGTTTAATGCTCTTGTAACACTTCTTTTGGTGATTCTTATTTTGGTACAGGGCTGCATTATTGTTGTATTCATTTCTAACCTGGAGCAATGACTTTTTCCTGTCCATTTTCTAGCTGGTAAACTTGTTTTTATGCATGTCAAGCCTGTAAGTTATGAATATAATTTATTTCTTTTGCTATTAGAAATAAGTGAAAGATGGAAATCTTGTTGTAAATGAATCAGTTTGTTAGATCATCTTAATGATAAGAATTATCAGTTATGAATTTTCTAATTTCTCTGGACAAGTTGACTGTATTCTTCCCCCATAAGTCAATGCATGTCTATTTGTCATTTAATCATTTTATTTATACTTCCTTCTTCAATAATTTATATCTCCTCCTTTGGTTATTTTTAATTTTTTGGAAAATGATTGTTCTATACTGGCCTAGTTTGTCACGGCAGAAGCTGTGCCTGGATTGTTTATACCACAATTTAAAAAGTCAAAGTCAGATTGGGGGCAGGCTTGTTGCTGATTATGTAGGCAATTTTTGTTGTTCTCGTTAAACCTGGAATAAAAGATGAAAATTATTGGTTTTCAATTTTTCATTGAACCGAGCTGCTGCAGGAGATCCTTTTTTTTAATGGTATCTTATTGATAGATATCAACTTTAGTATTCAAAGAGTAAAGTAGTTTGTTGAATTTGGTAATGAAGGCAAGGACTATAATTGTTGAATTTTCGAAACTGTGATAACCTTGTATATACAGGCCTAACCTTAGGGAGTCTTCAGTAATGATATCCCTGATATAGAAAAAGCACATTGTGCTAATTGGTGACAATTGCGGAGTACTTGCTCCCTGCATTTTAAAGGGGGTGATGGCTTCACTTTCTGGAGAATCTACTCTCTGAGGGACTTCAACAAAATGCAGAACCTTATGGATTAGATTTTTATAAGGGTAAAATGCATTCACCCCCCTTGACAAACTGATAGAGAATGATGAATAAAAGATAAAAGGCTTCTGTATTATGATATTAATGACGATTCATTTTTGCATTATAATGGTTTTATGGTTTAGTAATAGTGTAGAGGATAGGTAGTTTGTGACTTGAAGATTAGAGATGCTAGCCAACCGAGCTGTTCTTGAATGAGCTATAACTCGTTCATTTATTCAGGTTAATGAACGAGTTCAGCCTGAGGAATCTAGACGAGCTTGAACATAGGTGAGCTTCATTTTGGACTAATAAACATGTCATGTGAACGAGCCTTGTTTGGGTTTGTTCAATAGTGTTTCATGGACTTGTTATGTGAGGTTGTTCTAGGCTTGTTAGGCTGCTAACATTAAATCTTGGTGTAGGTTTCAGGGTTCACTCTTCTCTCTGCAGCCTTCAAGCCTTCCATAAACCACTCTCAATTCTCCAGGTGACCATTAGATTTTCAGACTATTGGATCTTAACAACACCACCTATTATATCTTTTCTTGACCATTAGATGTCTCATCACTCCACCACCACAAATTCTCCCAGTCACTATCCTTTGTTACTATCACCTTCATTCATTGTCTCCGACTACCTTTAAGTAACCATTGTTAGCCACCTTTAGCTCGAATTTCATTGTTCAGAGACTCATAGTTCCCCTCTACGATTCTCTCTCTCTCTCTCTCAATCTCTATGCAAAATCTTTTGTTCTTTGCAGAAACAAACTCAGCGTGAGCTCTTATTAGATTGATGGAACGAATCTACAAGCCAAACTGGAATAAACTGAAAAATTGATGAACTAAAATATGAGAAACTAAACTGTTCTTGTCTTAGGCTATGTTTGGGATTGTTTTTGCTTATGATATACTCACTTATAGCTCAACTTAAGAAAGAATTAGTGTAAAGGAAATGTAGACAGGTGTTTGGTAAATTAAATTTAGACATAATTAACTTGATAAAAAAGTAAGGAAAATGTGTTTGGTAAATTTGACTAGAGTATGCAAAATGACTAAAATAGACATTATTGGTAGACGATTTTTCTCAACCAAACATTTAGCTCAATTGCAACCTAATTTGTTTTGATAAAAAGAGAGAAGTGAAAGAGTGAAGTTTAGTGAATTTGTGAACAAGCATTTGTAGTATGCAGAATCACCATGCGGAAATCTATTATGTTATGCAGTTCTTATTTGATGTACAACAATTCTGAATAGGAGTTTTTCTTGTGACGGTTGAATGAAGTACTTAGCAGACAGACAGAATACAAAGTTGATGGAGTAGCTCCCATTATTATTATTTTTTTTTTGGTTCATTATTGTTTTGCTCATTTCTCTCTCTATAGTCTTTCAATTTTCTTCTTACTTGTATTAGATATTCTGTTTGATTACTTGTATATATTTTGCACCACCGACTGTGGTTTACCATGACCATGTTGAACACTCGTCAATGATAAGTAAAGCTTTCATTGTTGTATTTCTTGGCTATTTGTTGTATTTCCAATTTGATTTTACATGATTTATACAACATGCAATTGTCTGGAAGTAGGTTTGAATGGTAGCGACTAGCGATTCTAAATATGCAAAGACCTATTTTCTGTCTATCAAACTCAAGATTGATAATTAATATTTCTTTCGAAGTCCAAATGCGTGTGCCATCAGGATCTCCTAAATATTCAGCTGGAAATTGATTTTTCTTCATGGTTGACTAGAACTTGTTGTCATAACATTTGATTCACTCCAAAACTAGCAGTTTATTTTACATTTCTATAACCATTCCGGGGTCTATTTATTTGGTTGTGATCTGTTTTACATCATGAAATACTTATTCGACTTACAGACATTATGTATTTGGAAATGATGAGAACCTTGCATGCTATATCCACAAGGTCATCATTTTTTTGTGGCTTTGTTGATTAACAGGGATGGCTATGCTTCCCTTTACATACCCTCTATATGGCTGAGCTTAGTTTGCTTAAATCTCCCAGCTGGCCTTGGATCCAACGGTAATGTTTTTTTGTGTACAGTATTCTTGATGAATTCCAGTAGCCTTTTTTAAGGTAAGAAAAGTTAGCAGCAGTGAACTGAGAAATGAACAAGTTCCATGGAGTTATCCTGCTGCCACTGTGGTTCTAGCCTGCCTAGTTGATAGTTGATTTTATTCCTTTCTCTTTTTTAATTTTTTTTATTATCTAACGCCTTTTATGGATCGGATTATCATTGTCGTTAGTGTAGATGAGACTTTAATAGTCCGGTATGGATTTCTACTCCCAAATATCGGAATAGGGCTGCCCACGTAAATGATGAGACTGCTTGCGATTTGAATCTATCACTTAAGTGGTGGGACAGATGAGGGATGACTTACTATTAAATCACTCCACTTTTCTCGATTTTATTCCTTTCATTGTAGTTGATTAAGGGTTGATTTCAATGGACTGAAGCTATCGGTGAAGACATGTTTCAGGTCACTTATGTCAGTAAATCACTAGTGAAGAAACTCCATTTTGACACAACTCTGGACCATAAAGTAAATGTATCATATGGATCTAGCACCCAAGCCAGACTCCTTGTTGACGCGCAACATATTTAATCCCTGGTTTACTTTGTGGGCCGGGCCGGGCTCGAAACGATGACATGACAAACGAACTCAAAATTGTCAGGTCAATAAGCCCAATAAAAAGTTTAAACCCAACTCATGCTTGGCTCCCAAAGTGGACCAGAAGCTAGTTTGTAATTGCATTTATTTATTTTTGTGGAAAAGGGATATTTTATACTGAATTCAACATGGTATGTGTCAAGATTTGTCAAGATTGAAGTACCATATAAGCATATAATGGGATTTTAATTTTCCACCACAAATGCGGGAAAGGAGGTGTATGCTTCTTAGTCATGTTCAGTTTGGTATTGCTTTGAGGCGGTTTGAAAAGCTTTATATAAGTATGTATAATTTTGATGTCAAAATATGCTTGTTAAAATCTTGAGGCCTTGTTTGTTACTTGGGTTTCAACAATTTTCAATTCAAACCCATGTTTAGTCATGGGATTAGAAAGTCAATCCCATGTTTTTTTTTTTTTTTTTCGTCATGGTGGTGGAATAAATCAAACGCAACATTGTAGGTTATTTCTTCTTTCCACATTTATTTTCTTTATTTTCTTTTTTCATTTTAACTTTTTTCCTTCTTTTTTCAAGTTAATATTAAATTAAATTATTTGTTTTAAAAATTAAGTTAATCCATTTATTAAATATTTCTAAAATGTAATATTTTTTAAATTAATTATAAAATAAATACTATTTTCTCTAAAACTGATTTTATAGTCATATTTATTTATAGAATATAATTTAACATTTTATATTTGTTTTTCAAAATTAAATTAAATATTTTAAGCATATGATGTATTTATTTTATTTAAAATTAATTTAATATGTTTATCAAAAATCTTTTTAATATTAATTAAAAAAGTCTATTTTAAATTAAATTGAATAGAAGCTAGATTTCTTTATTTTTAAAAATAATTTAATTCTTTAAAATTGATTTAAATAACTTATTAACCTAATTTGATTTAATTTAAAATCTTTAAACTAATTTTATTTTATTAATTTTAATTTATATTTTTCTATCTTATTTAAAAATTAATGCATTTAATATTATATTAACAGATCTCACATTATCTAGTTTCATACTACATCAAATACATCACATAACTAATTTATCTAGTTCAATCCAATCATATCCAATCCGATCAAAACAAAAGACAATATTAATCTACTTTTTAATTTATATTTTTAAATAAAATGGTATGATAACGATTTTTTTTTTTTTAAGTTACTAATATCTTTTATTTGGTCTAAAAGATCATAGTACCATTAGTTCACTATTTTAAAAGCTAGTGTAGCAAAATTCGGTTAGATAATTTATTTTAATATATGTAGTTATTTAATAGATTATAATAAGATTATCCTTCGATTATTAATTTAAAAATTGATTACTGATTAGTCAATTAATGATAAGGAATGGCGCAACATTTATGAAACACCAAAGTGTTGAATTAAACTTCAAAAGAAAGACACTTTTGTGTAATTTCATATAAGAAAAATAAAATCCAGTAGGGCAACTGTACAATTACAAACAAATTGAGGAGGCAGACATTAATTGGGATGGGGCCTACTAAGGGGAGATTGGGTCCCACTTAAAATGATTGAGTGTGTGAAAGCCGTCCTCATTCATCACTCCTCAAACCCACTAAATAATTGGCAACATTTGTCTTTTAAGTGTTCTTCTCCTCCATACATGTGCCACCACGTGTCGCCACTTCTCTCGCCGTCAGTACCCCTACGAGGATGTCTGTTCTGACACGTGCCAGACCCAACACAACTATGAATCATTTGTTTTTAGCTAAGCCGAGCTCGCTCGTTGTTTTTTTTGACTTATGGACAACTTTACCCTTGCTCAATTCTTCCATCCTTTCATTACAATTCTTAAATCGTTCGAGCATAGAAAATGGAATTTTGCAGCCAACATCCTTCTAGATACAAGTATTATTATGTATTAGCTCCAAAGTGACTTGTCTGGATAGCAAAACCTACCATGGTCTTTCCATACAACGAAAATAGTGCATGGTTCTAGGACCATGGCCTCCAAATTGGCCAATTTCTCCTTGATTACTTATGTGTGCCGATTTTTCATTTGATCTTTCTTAAAAAAAAAAAATACAAATAAACAATTTTGAAAATTAAATTAAAATCTTCAAAATAAAGTTTAAAATATCATATAAATTAAAATCCTTAAAAAAAAGTTTAAACTATGAGTAACAATTCTTACATCTTTCATTCAATTTGTCATCTATATTTGTTCATATATACATGTATTATATGTACCACATCTGAATCTATGTATTGTAAATCTTTTGTTGAGCTTAAAATATATAAAATGAGCGATTATATATTTATCCATATGTCATATATGCTATGAGTTATATGATCGAATGGGCATGCATTTTAGAGTTTAGACTTGTCTTTTCGTTACTCTTTTGAGGCCTATAAGATAGATTTTTTTTTTTTTTTTGGGTTGTTTTTGCGATGTCTATAAAACAAGAGTTCACAAGGCTTTAATGTAATTTTCATTTTTTTATCTTTGTTTTACTCCCTCCCTCCCTCCCTTTGAATCTGTCTTTATCTCTTTCTCTTTTTTTTTTTTTTTTCTAAAGCAATATCTGTCTTTGTGTCCGTCACTGTTTCTCTGGAGAAAAAAAGGTGGCTGCTTTGTGGTGAGCTTGACCGAAAATGGCTGCTTTGTGGAAAGCTCTCAAATGGGTTTCAATTTCTCTGCTTGTTTTCATGTTGGTTTTGACTGCATTAGTGCAATCTTCTCGCTCCCGTAAGCACCTTTTCGAGTTTCGCTTCACTTGTCTTTCCTTTTGGTATAAAAATGGTTACTTTTTGTCTAACCATGCCATTTTCAGCCTTCGTTGGTAGAGCAACAACAATGGCACAAGGCACAGCCACAGCAAAACAGGTAATTATTCAAAACAACAAGCTTTCATATAAGAGAAGGCAAAAAAAAAACCAAAAAAAACATCCCATTTAGAATCCACTAAAAAAGCAAACAAAAAGTGAACTTTTTTGTGTTTTGAAATGGATATTGTTCTCTTGGTTTTGTTTACTTGTTGTTTCAACATTGTGTATTTGAACCAATATTCTTTCTTCCTTTCCAGTGGGTCTACATTTTTCTCTCTTTTTGATATTGTTCTGAGTCCCTTTTTTCGGTGGACATTTTTGTATATAGGAGCTTGACAAGTCCAACTTAGTGAAGAAATGGTTTGGGAGCAGAGGAGGGTGGTCAGCAGCTGATCAGAGAAGTGTGGAAGACTCAGCCAGGGAAGTGCCCACAGGACCTGACCCTCTTCACCACAATGACAACCCTACTGGACCATGAGCTTGGACCTGACCACTCCCACCACACCCCCCACCACCCCACAACCCACACCCCAACCCCCACCACCCCCCCCCACCCCCCCACCCCCACCCTTGGCCCCTCTTATTATGTTCATATTTAGTGATTTTAACTTTTGGTAGGTTGCTTGTTTAGTTTCTGCATTTTGTTTGTTGTAAAAATTGATTAACCAGATGGCTTATGTATTTGTCTTCCTTTTCAAAATTCAGTTGGAAATAATTTAATTATCAACATGATGTGGAATTAGTACATATGTTTGTGAACCCTAGAGGATTTTGTTTTGTTCATGGAAAATATTTTTGTTTTGTAATAAATCAAAAACAATTCAATTTCAAAAGTAATGACTTTTTGTCAAAAAGTTTTGGAATATATGGACTTTGCATTGCACACACTTTTTTATCAGTTCTGGGTTGGAAAAGAATTTTTGTTTTTTAATGATTCTCAGGGAAAGTGAAAGTGCTCTTTAATTTAAGAATTCATTCGTCATATATATATATATACATACATGTATATATATATAGAGAGAGAGAGAGAGGAGATTCTATTGTCTATTTTTGTTTATATATACACATATGTATATCAGTATATATAATGTCTAGCCATGACTTCTTCAGCAGCTGTTTGATAGTAAATAGACTTCCGTTGGACAAATTCACAATTTTTTCATGGGATCTGTTCACATCAAGCTTATGATGAAACCAAAATCATGATGCACTTGACATGTAATAATGAGAGTTGATTGTGATATATTTGTAACCACATGATCATTGACAGATGATGATAGTGAAAATAATTGATTAAAAGAGAAAAAAAAAAATCATGTTTGGTGGGATGGATGAATCATGTTAGAGTTGCACCTTGTTACTAGTATGACACCGCATGATATGGCTTCCATACACAATTATATGTTCAAATAACGACACTAGCTCATTTCATGTGGTATAGTGATGACACCGCAATTTGGGAACTTGTCATGCATGCATGCTTCAAACCTAGCCTCCTGTCGTGGCCGTCGTTTGGGTTTGGGGTGGGCTCCCATTTTCCCTCTCTTTCACTGTCCATATCTGTAGTGAGGGTACCCAACCTGCCCAACCTGCCTAACCTCGCTCACCATGTTTTATTTTATTTTATTTTTTTTCCTTTGTCAGAATATGCCCATTATATTGCAAATTTGTTTACCATGTGTTCTGAAAAAATGAGAATCTTGGGTGCAGCAAAATACACTTATGTCTTCCACTATGATTGTGCCATCTGTTGCAATCTGTCTCGTGGTAGGATTGCTGTGGAAGATGCACAATGAATCCCTTTTCTCCCAAGATTTTTCCTTTGGAAAGAAAGAAAATACTTATATGGACAATCTTGTTACGTTACTAGTGAGATCGTTCAATGAAATGAAATGAAGTGATATCCCATCAAGAAATTATTCAACTTTACTTTCTTAAATAAATTATGAGAGATGATTGTTAGGAAAATTCAACTCCCAAAATATTTTCTAAAACCCTGCTTATAAAATAAAAAATCATAATAATCACCTAAACACAAGAATTTACGTAAAAAATTCCAAAGTAAGAGTACTTTATTATGAAAAATTATTAGAATCACATAAATTATTCTCTTATATCCCACGACTTCAATAGTATATCTACACCTTTCAAATCATACTCACACTTTTCTATACTCTAAAATAAAAAGAACAAAAAATAAATTTTAACTAGTGTTAAATACAATACGTTAGGTGTTATTTGATTGGAGCAGTTTGAAATAAAAGCTTTGGACTTCTTTTATAAGCTTCAAAATCCCTCTACCCTTACTTCATTTAACATGTGAGATTGACAACCTCTTTTATTTTGCCAGTTTCTTAACAATGATAAAATGTTACTGAATGGTCTCACCTCATTATTGATGACTGATGATACTATCTGCATAAAATGATCACAAGTTCAAATTATAATAGAAACATGACTAGTAATATAAAACAATGTATTTACTTTGGGCCTGATGCAAATATACAGGCCCAAATTTTGTGATGATGATCAAGTTACTAGGTTAGGGACTTCGAGTAAGGTCATTCTCATGACATAAACGTCCAACAATGACTATTCTCCCCACCCCCTCCCCCGGACTTCGAGTAAGGTCATTCTCATGACATCAACGTCCAACAACGACTATTCTCCCCTCCCCCCCCCCCCCCCCCGGGACTTCGAGTAAGGTCATTCTCATGACATAAACGTCCAACAATGACTATTCACCCCCCTCCCCCCCCCTCGGAGTTATAAGAGGGTAACATATACTCTTTCTTTCTTCTTTCTGAACCAGGTCGTACATGTTCTTTTGAGAGGCCATAATTTTCTATCTCAACAAAACTGTTTATCAAATCTCATAAGGTTCTTACAATTATAATTTATAAGATACAAAATTTCAATAATAATAAGTTAAAGATATTTCTCTCAATATTACTTGATAAAAAAACGTTCATTCAACTTAACAATGGTCCAAGTTTGAGCTCTTTCATAATAAAATGGTATCTAAAAAAACAATAAATTAATATAGCCTTAAGAGAGATTTCACTTTAATATTTATGACAGTAAGTACTTTTTAATTATAAAAATCGATCATGCAATGTTTAATTTATACAAGTCTCAAAAGACTTTTTAACTTGTTTGATTGCAAATCTGAAAAAAGATTTCCGGATTATGAAAATAAATCCTTATAGATCTTTAATATGATTGGTTCCATATTTAAAAAAATAAAAAAAAATAAAAACCAAAATTGTTGTGTGTCAACAAAATGGCGTCACCTCATTTGTTTCATAATTGTCTAGTATAATTGCATGACAAGTTTAGCCTTTCAAAATATTTAAATAATTTTTAACGGAGTTTAAGGTAGATCAATAATAAAGTCCTCGTATTTATATCAATAAATTTGTTGATTCAATTTTCCAAACCATGTCTTTCCGGGTGGCCATCCAAATTAAATAATTATATAAATTGTGCTGGAATGTTCTTATATGGGAGTCCCATCTACGATTAAAACAGTTCCACGTTTTGAAGCTAAATATCTTCTTCTTCTGGTACCAAAAGGTGGGCTTTTTTTCTAAATATCTTCCCCTCAATCATAAGGAGTATCCTAACCAAATATCTATCTCTTAATATCACAACCACCCCTCGCGTCCTCCAATCATTGCATTTCCACCCCTTCACTTATAAATATCTCCACTCACTCTCCCAACTCCTCCCAACCAAGCCTCCTCCACAGTCCACTCAGCGATTGTATCTCACTCGCCGCCCATGGACCATCACCTACCGACGCCCATCCTCGACGAGGAGTCACCGCGCCTCCTCCAGGCCATATCGGAGCACGGTGGGTACGCCTACGTGGGGATGGTAACGCAGGCGGCGGGGGGGGACATAAGGGCGGCGGAGGCGGCGCGTGAGATGGCGTGGGAGCAGCTCCACTCGGGCCCGTGGCACTCAGTGCTGCCGGTGTGGCGGGACGCCTACTCAATGGCGTGCCTGCACGTGGCGAAGTACCACTACCGGAAGGGCGAGCGTGGGGAGGCCCTTCGCGTTCTGGACATGGGCCTGATCATGGGCGGGTCCCTCCTCAGGAAGGACTTGGACTCCGCCATCCAAACGGTCTCCTCCTCCTCCACCAACTCCCAATCCCAAAACCCTCCCTCCGACAACAACAACAAAAAATTCTTCGTCTCCTCCGACAACTTCGACAAAGCTGAGGCGCTTCGGGTTTTGCCGGTCAGGTCCCTGTCTTCCAAGCTTGTGGCGAAGCGGTCTGCTTTGTCACTAGAGGCCTTCCTGCAGGACTATTTCCTGTCGGCTTCTCCTGTTATAATCACTGATTGTATGGGGCATTGGCCGGCCACTCTCAAGTGGAACGACATTGATTACCTTAAAACGGTTGCTGGTCACCGCACCGTCCCAGTCGAGGTAATTCCCTCTTCTCTCCGAAAAAATCTTCCATAAGACCGTCTCCCAGCTGATGTGAGAAAATACCAATGGAAAAGGTAAGAGAAAAAGAAATGACAGTATTTCATTGCGGTGAGATAGTCACATGGAAGATTTTCTCGTTCGCTTTATGTTATGTTCTAGGTAGAATAATTGATTTTGATTTTTTAAATAACTGAAAACTGGTAAAGTTGAAATGCTTTGCAGGTGGGGAAGAACTATTTATGCCAAGAGTGGAAGCAAGAGCTTATCACATTTTCTCAGTTTCTTGAGAGGATTCAATCCGATACCGTCCCATCATATCTTGCTCAGCATCAATTATTTGATCAGGCATGTGTGTTTATCCCTTTAGCTTGTGGAATACTACGTATTGTAATCTTTTTACTTATTGATTATGTACTTATATGGCAGATTAATGAACTACGGGACGACATTTGTATTCCTGATTATTGTTATGCTGGAGGAGGGGAGCTGAGATCTCTCAATGCTTGGTTTGGTCCAGCAGGAACCGTGACACCCTTGCATCATGACCCCCATCATAATATACTTGCTCAGGTATTCTAGTCTTTGTTATGCATACTTACAACAAATTTACTTAGAGTATCATTTAAGTCAGTTAATCCTGGATCATAGCTTTGTAGGCTTGTATTGTCCATGAAACTGATTTTGATTGTGCCGTAACTCCTATGGCATAGAACAACAAGTGCTGTTGTTATAATGACCTGTTGATGATTTGGCAGTTTTAAAATTGATTTCATCAACACTCACTCGAATGATACCGCCAGACAGTTACATTTTGCCTGTAAGGCTGTGAAAATCCAATTCGTAAGGATAGCTTGCTTACATCCGTGTGTTTGGCGGAAGTTTCGCTCTTTGGGCATCCTGACAAATGCCTCTGCATTTTGTGTGTTCAATGGAATTCATTGGAAGAAAAGTATATGCAAGAGGATAAGATCTTTGCTTTGAAATGCAGTTGTAAAAGTAACAAAGTTTGTGGAAAATTCTCCCTTGTGGGACAGAACCATGGCCTTTACCATTTTCCGAGATTTCATAAAATTATTGTCTTGTAACTGCTATTTTCTTTTTTGGGTGCTTGTATTTCATATGCATTCTTGTAATATAGCTATGCAGCCCCACCTTTGGCTTTGGCATTTTTCATACATTGGAAGAAACAAGTGTTGATGGTAGTTTTTTTTGTCTCCTTAGACTTGCCCCAACATCCGCAAATTGGTTTTTGCTTTGTTTCTTACTGTTGGCTATTGTTATATTTTCCCGAATGCATCTTTGTGTTACAAATGGTTGATTTATCTTTGTAACAGCCCTTGATCATCTTGTCTCTGTTTGTGGGGTCTCTTGCATAATTGTTTGATATATTAACAGGTGCATGTGTGGAACATGGTGTGTTATTACTGCAAATATAAAGACATTTGTTACTCAAAATGATTCTTTGTTGCTCTTTTTCAGGTTGTCGGTAGAAAATATATAAGGCTTTACCCTGCTTCGTTGTCGGAGGAACTTCACCCTTACACTGAAACCATGCTTAGCAATTCCAGCCAGGTACCTGCTAACTTGAACTCTTCAGACTTGATGGTCTGTTTGCCTTAATATTCTTTTTCTTTTGGTGATAAGATTCATGCTATTGTTCCACATCTAAAGGCGATATCACATCTCAAATACTACATGCGTGTACCCTCATGCTCGCTATGTTTGAACAGGACTCGTTAGGAATGATGGAACTATTGATTTTTGTTTATTTCCCCTCAGATACTTGCCTGGTTATGTTGTGAAAGAATTGCCCTTTAGTTTTATTTAAATTCCTTATCGTAATATGGATACTTGCACATAGCTGCATACTTATAAGCGTTATATGTTTTGTGATTGTATACATGGTTCTCATCAGTTTTATTAAAAGCAAGACCCATGGAGACATGGATTACTTGGTTTCACAATCTGAAAAATATTGCTGTTACTTTATACATACGAGTTTTAATTCTTAATTTAAAAAAATCCTTGTTTCGTATGTTGACCAAAGAATTTCTTGTTTGAAGGTTGATCTAGACCACATAGATGAGACCAAGTTTCCAAATGTGCCTGACCTAGACTTTTTGGACTGTATATTAGATGAAGGCGACATGCTTTACATCCCACCAAAATGGTGGCACTACGTCCGGTCTCTTTCTATAAGTTTTTCAGTTAGCTTTTGGTGGAGTGAGAGTGGACGTTCAACCGAGTCCTGATATTGTATTGTTTTTCTGCCACTTTAATTTGATTTAGATACACAGCTGGGCACATTAATATCAGATATGTTGTTATACATTCAAAAGGTGCCCTTGGCTGTTATATCGAGGGTATACTCTAATGCATAGAGAAGATTTTGATTGGTTGGTTGATAACAATCAACCACAAGATGTCTGCTGAGTAGAACTAGTAACATTTTGTAATACTATGTTCTTTGCTTCACTGTACCATGGACATGTTCCAGTGTACCAGTATTGTAATGACATCAATTAACCAATTTTATTGTTTGGAAATGATTTTTGGGTCATGTCTCCAGTGTTTGAATATCTGTTGAATCTTGCATAGTAGTTTCTGTGTGTATTCTTTTGCAAAACTTTTATTAATTTCTGTGATGTTTGGCTTATTACAGGATAGATTTATAAATTTTATGAAGCTTTGTAGTGATGTCTCCATGATAATTCAGAATTTTTTGACAAATTTTGGGAAGGTTATAAACAAATTATTATAATTATTTGGATTTATGAGTTTAATTTTGAGGAGATTAATGAAATTTGTTTAATAAAAAGTTATTCAAATGAGGATGTGAATTCTGATGCTTTTGCTTTTCTTATGTGCACTTCGTAATAGTAGCCTATGGAGATCGTAGTAAGTAAATAAATAAATAAGGTTACCAGTTAGGTGATCTTACAAGTTATGTTAAATTACACCTATTTAACTGTTGTGTAGAATTTTCAGAATTAATAAGGGAAGAAAGAAATAGAGAAAGACAGAGGACAAATAATGCAGTCTGCAAGTAAATTCTTCCGCTTTATTCCAGTAGTTCAATATATAGTTCTTGAACGCTCCCTGTAAAGCTTAAAAATAGGACCATAACTTTTCTAATACAGACCATTAATAACAGAACAAATAATAGTGACTCCACTAATGACAGATGTCTCCTAAACTCATGCTATTCAACAAACAACAGCACTACAACTTATGTCTAGGACTACATCAACCACGTCTACTTCCACGAGCAGGGTTACACATATCATTCCAGCCCCCCTTGAAATTTTCCTTGTCCACAAGGGTGAGTCTTTGAATGTTGGTCCTCCCAAGTCTTCTATCATAAATATTTGAAGACCTTGACAGTGGTGGCCTGGTATATATTTTTCATCATAGTAATAACACAACCCTTTTGTTCGACAATCTTGTGCCTCTTGATTGATCATTTTTTTGAAATCTATTGGCGGATTTGGATTGAATTTCTGATTAGGTGGGGGTCCTCAGAGTTCTACTGTCGTATCGGTTGTTGGATTGCGACTGGCAGACGTGATGGTCTGCGAATGGAGAGGAGTGCTATTCTTTTTTTGCAAGGAGTTGCGTTTTTCAATCAATCTGGCTACTCCAATTGTATCGGATAGAGTTTTCGGCTATTTAACTTTAACATCCAAACGAATCTCATTTTTGAGGCCAACAACAAAACATCCCACTAGGAATTTCTCAAGTAAGTTATCCACTCTATGAGACAACTTCTCAAAGACTTCTTGATAGGTTTCCACAACAGTTTCTTGCTTCAAACGAGTAAAAGCCTCGGAGGGGTCACCATAGTCGGTTGATCCAAATCTTAATAAAATAGCCTTGGTGAATTCGTCCCATTTGATTGGTCCCTTGAATTTGCCATACCAACGATACCACTGGAGAGCGATTCCTTCCAAGTGAAAGGATGCAAGCTACACTTGCTGTGCGGGTGCAACCTTGTAAATCCATCTGGTGGGGTTTTCTTCAGCAAACTTTGGAAAAGATAGTTTCGGGTGATAGTGGTTTCGATCGGTTATGGTGCTAAAGTGATTGGTTGCTGGTTGAGTGCTAGAGTGATTGGTTGCTGGTTGAGTATGATGGTGTGATGATTCCTCTAGAGCAAAAGGGTTGGTTTCAGCTTCAGTTGTGTTGGAAGTGCAAGCGACACACATAACTTGGAGTTTGGTGAGAATAGTTTGCAGGGTGGCTTGAATTTGATCTATGCTGGACTCATGATGGCTTAGAATTTCTTGAACCTCACAACAAAACTTAGTGTTCTGACTTTCCGTGAGTATCCATTGCCTAACATGGCTTTAATACCAAATTGTTGTGTAGAATTTTTAGAATTAATAGAGGAAAAAAGAAATAGAGAAAAACAGAGGACAAAGATTGCAATTAGGGACGGCAAAAATATCCAATTTGATCCAAACCTAGTCTATTTAGAGCGGGTTTGGGATGGAAAGTAACGACTCATTTGAGGTATGGGTCGAGTTTGGGGTAACCCTCAAAAATTTCATATTGGGTTTGGAATAAGCTTTCTTGTCCTAATCCGACTTGGTAACCAAGTCTATATATAAATATAAAAAAAATTTGAATTTGCGACTATGTATTAAAGGGAGTTATTACATGGTGATCAAATCTTGCATCATAATTCTTAGAGTTTTTATATAAATTTAGAATTCTTTTAGAAGTATCATGAATATCATAGCCAATTTGTTTATTTTTTTTGTTTGTATATTAATTTTTTGATATTAATCATATCATTTGTTAAAAACTAAATAGAGTCAATAGATAGAGCAAGTCTCTCTAATTGAGTTTGGGTTTGGAACCAAAAGTAACGACCCATTTGGGACATGGGTCAAGTTTGGGACACTCTTTAAAAATTTCGGATCGGGTTTGATAAGGGTCAAATTCGATCCAATCCGATCCATTGTCATCCCTAACTGCAATATGCAAGTAAATTCTTCTGCTTTATTCCAGTAGTTCAAGACTTACATAGTTATTGAACATAACTTGTAAAGCTAAAAAATAGGACCACAACTTTTCTAATAATAAGCCATTAATAATAGAACAAATAATAGTGACTCCACTAATAACAGATGTCTCCTAAACTCATGCTACTCAACAAACAAAAGCACTACAACTTATTTCTAGGACTGCACCAGCCACGTCTACCTGCAGGAGCAGGGTTATGCATATCATTAACATTTAAATCCATAATTTATAATACACTAACATAAAGTCTACACCAGTACATAGGTGATATCCTTAGGCATTATTCCAAGCGCATTTTTAGATAATCAATATGTCCAGTCTTTTTTTTTTTTTTTTTTAATTATATATATCACGAGTATTTTACATATCGTATAGCTTGCTGAACACTCTTAATTATGATCTCTAAGGCATGTTCCAGAATTGGATTTCTTAAAAACGGAAGGAATACCCACATCGTATGAAAAATTACCACTTATATCAAGTGGCTCTGTCCTTGCAAATTAAGACAAAGGACCCCGTTTATCACTGTGGCAAACCCATGTGCTCAAAAGAGTCAATACGTCTTAGGTGAACCACTATTTTGTCATATTTTATCAATTTAAAAATATTTTATTGTCATTAATGATTTAGGATTGATCATATAATCCACTAATGATTTAGGATTGAGTGACCCCTTGCGCATGGACTGTCCAAAACAAATTATATTTATGTAATAATTTGATGCGGATATCTACCCATTCTTCGGGCGAGAGCGTCCACACTCGAAACAAATTAATCATATTCCAATGTGATATATTGAACCTGAATCATTTGATAGGTCCAAAGCAATGAGGGCCCAATTGGAATCAACAACTTCTGATGAGAATTACGAGATGAGGGTCAATTTTCTATTTTTCTCTACCATTAAACATCGTGGGGACGTAGTCCTCCAACTGCCGTATCGATACAGTGACATTATATTTATAAATTTCAATGATGTGAGAAGTGTTTCATATTACAGATGTGTATTTCATGAATATTATTATAATTATAATACTTAACATTACAGTTATAGGTAGATAGGCTTGTGCCTCAGTGGCAAAGAGCACAACCCACTACATAGTTGTGTCTTGGGTTCTGCATCATGCGTCATCTCCTCGGCTTATAATTATGGGTCTCCCTTCACCATCATATGGACTGTTCTTCCATCCATAAGTGGTTTGCTCTTTTAAGTATTGAAGCTATTCCCGGGTTGCGCCCTAAAATAATATCCCACCAAAGAAACTTTAGAGTTTTAGAGTCTAGGATAATTGAATTAATGCTATAGTTAAATTTTAAATGCTAAAATACAAATAAATGATAAGAATTTCCATTATTAAAAATTAAAGGACCGCAAAAAGGTTAGGTTACAGCAAGTCTCATTTTTTGCGTGCAAATTTGAAAACAGGACAACCTACCCAACATGAAATGTGCTCCTCTTAACTCTTAGTCAAAAGTAACGAAGAAAGCACAGAAAATGGTGGACACCTAATGTCAAAAGTAAGCACAGAATAGTAAACAAAGGTAGGAAGTTCTCATTATACAAAACAATCTAGAAAGGTAACATATATAATCAAATAAAAATCAACAAAACCAATTAGGCAATGGCCAATGACAATAATACCTTCTTTATTTCATTTGGTAAAATCACCTGTCAAACATGTATTATAAGAAGATTCTATTAGATGTATATGTAGAAAAAGTTGGTTTTTAATATGATACATAAAATGGTAATTAAAAATATCGAATTGATCTAAAAATTAGATAATATGGTAATCATAACTTAATTACTATATCAATTGAAATAAGAACGCCGAGATAATTGTGAATGGTTGCTGTATTACTAATAGGTAGTGAAACTCTAAAGAAGGTGGCCGCAAGCGTAATTTTGTGATTATTACATTTTTTTTAATTAAGCTGATGCCTCAAGTTTATATATATCCTTGTTCTTGAATTTAAAAAAAAAAAAAAAAAAAAACTCTAAACAAGTGAAAATGTTTTAGTTAAGAAAAAAAAATTGAGTAGAGACAATTCAATCTTCACATGAAGAAAGGCGAAAAAAAATCATAAACGAAAGTTTATATAAAGAATATAGGGAAAAAAAAATTGAATAAAGCTCTGAGTAACTAAAATATCCTTAGGATATAGAACTAGTTGGTATCAAATTATGCAAAAGTTATTTTTTCAAAAGCTGGAACATTATGGTGTCCCTCTAAAATTTAATAATAATAATAATAATAATAACCTATTTCACAACAAGTCAATTCTTCAACAAAAATATGAAGAAATTTAACAAAAAGGAAATTTAGTTTGAGTGCATTGATGACACTTTCAATACTTCAACTATGTTTATCCCAATTTAGCTATTTATTTTTTCTATGAAATAAAAATAATACTTCATTACTCATTTGCTGATGGTTGATTTATGAGTTGAGATTTTTTATGAGTTAAGATTCTTTCTTAACCTTGTCTTTTTAACTTATCTTTCTATAAAATATATTAAAATTTGAGTGATACATGAAAGAGAAAAATATATATAATAATTCCATTAATTTATTATCTTTTAGGTTGATATGTTATTAGATTATGAAAAGTTTTGGGAAAAAAAAAATCTTAACTCCTCATCTAGTTAATACATTTTATTTTCTACATTTATAATAATGTATCAATTTTGGTTAGGTGTGTTTATCAATATTTTTATAGAAAATTAGAATGGGAATGAATTTTTTAAGACAAATCAATTTTACAAGGTATATGACTTTTTTATTCAAATGAGTCAAGTGCGGACCATTTCTTTTTGAAAAAGAAATGCCTTTAATTCCCTATCATGAGAAAAGTTGCAAGTAAACGGGAACAGCTATGTTCCACTACTTGTCCAAATCGAGTAGGGAAAGGTATTTCCTTTGTTAAAAATATTTGTATCCTACTGTAAAAAAAATAATTAATTAAAAAACTAGAACGTTATGTTTGAAATATGGGATTTAAGGTGGATTTGAGATTCACGATATCTCAAACTTTTAAATCCTATATTTGGAGAGCAATTAGTGTAATTCGAAACTCCCTCAAATTCTTCTCTCATATAAATGTTTATTTTCAATCAAAATGGTAGGATTTAATAGGTTTGAAAATGAGCATTACATCTTCACTTTTTTTTTTTCCAAATTTATTGAAGAATTTTTTAAAATTAATTTTAAGTATATTATAAAATATTTAAATTAATTTTATTCCAATCTAATACCAATCTATACCAAATATAATATGATATAATTTTAATTCAATCTTAAATTCTACCAAATATGAGAAAGTAATTTTTTAATATTTAATCTAATTTAATCAAATCTAATTTATTTCATTCCAATCCCGCGTATCAAACGTAGTTGAAATGTATATTATATCATCATAGTTGTCAACGTGGACTAATAAGAGTGCATAAAAATTATTTTTTTCACTAATTAATGAGATTTGTTGGTTTGGTAATTGGAAGTAATGGGGCCATCCATGATGGCACATTTTCATTAAATTATATCTATTTAACCTTTTAACTTTAAAAATTTTATTTGCTCAAGTATGTATTCTTATAAAATTAAGTTGACAATTTTATATTCAACGGTAATGACTAGTTTATTATGCTTTCAACCTTTCTAAAATTTTATTTAAAAAAAAAAAAGAACTTTTCTAAAACTTATAAATTACAATAAATTACAATTTATTTTATTTTATCTTTACATTATATTACTAAGACTGACTCAAGAAACAATCGAGCCCTAGCAGAATGAAACACTGGTTGTGCGCGACTTGAAAAACGACTCTCATACAGAAGGAAACAATTCACACATAATGGTGGGATAGCCCATATCAGAGTGAGAGGAGGTCCACATATAGGTGGCGAAAAGTGTAACTACAAATGTGGTTGTGGTGTCTCGAACCAGGGACCAATGCCATTGCCATTGCAGCAAAGGGGTTACTAGTTAATTAATTTGATATTATATAAAATATTGCATGTTCAATATTCAACATTCAACAATTCAACTTCAAAGAAGTTATTAGTTAATTAATGGGGTAACCATAGCCTATAACCCCTAGAAAAAATAAAGAGAAAAAATGAATGAAATTATTAGTTTACCATTTATAATTTTCAAATTCTACAAATTAACATCAATTGCTGTCTATACTAACATTTATTTTGTCTTATTTGAACTTTATATTACATAAAATGTTAGAAATTTGATATCTCAAAAAACGGGAAAAAAAAAAAATGATGTTGAACTACTATTTACAAGTCAAATAATAAAACTGTAGTAAAACCTTTAAAAAAAATGTAATGACTTGCTTATCATGTTTTGAAATTTTTCATAAAAGAACCACTCCAATGGCAAATTCAAATCTCATCAATCTCACCATTTGTGTGAACATCCGTCTTTCGATATCTAAAAGTTAAGTTTTGAGTCGTGTTATTGAGTCTCATTTGGTCAGGACGGTAGTCTGAATGGAAAAAGTGGAAGATAATAAAAAAATTAAAAAATTCAAAAAGCTAGAAACTTAAGGCCAGTTGCAGTCTACAACATTCATTTTATTAGTCTAACTTGGACATCACACATGCTAGACGGGTACAAACAATTAAGTCAAGCTACCATTGTTGTTTTCTTCTGTCTTGGCCATCTTGTCCTTCATCGAAATTGCAGCGTTGAAAAAATCATCCATGGCTTTCACTGAACATCCCTTGTTAGTTTCCTCATCTTTCATGGCATTTTCTATCATCTCCTTCACTTGAAAAACTTTTCTTCTGATTTCCTTCCCTTTCTTGGTCTCATTCATCACCAACCCAATCTTCTCCACCACATTTTCAAGCTTCACTTCACATGTCTTACCTCTTGCCACCTCGACACATACCCCCAACTCTTCCACCAGGAACTTGACATTGAAGAACTGCTCAGCTGCCATGGCCCATCCAAGTAGTGGCACTCCATGGATGAGAGCTTCCAGCACAGAATTCCACCCACAGTGACTCAAAAACGCTGATGTTGCCTTGTGTGACAATATCTCCAACTGGGGTGCCCATTTGTGGACCAAAAGTCCTCTTTTTGAGCCTCGGATTCTCTCTTCAAACCCTTCTGGTAGCCATTCATCGGCTCTGAATTCTGAGTTTATGTCAAACCCGATCGGTGGCCTGACAAACCAAATGAAGTCCCTGCCACTAGCCTCCAAAGCGAGTGCTAGTTGCATCATCTGTGACTTGTTGATTGTGTTCATGGAACCAAATGATATGTACAGGACTGACTTCACAGGCTTTGAATCCAACCATTCCTTGCAAAACTCTGCAGAAACTCCTCCTTCTTTGCCTACTTTTGATCTATTTTCCAGGGACAACAAAACCGGCCCGATCGGCCAGACAGGTCTGCCTAGTTTTCTCTTGAAATACATCAATCCAAGCTGATCAAACTCTTGCACCGTGTTGAACAAAACCCCATTAGAATTCCCCCATTCTGGCAGATTCTGGCCCTGGAAAACCGACCAAGCATCAGTCCCATCAGCCTCCAACATGCTCAAAGGCAACTGTGTTGCATGCAACTTGGAAGCTTCTTCAAAATCAGGCAACGCAAACTCATCGGAATCCACCTTCCTGTGAGGAAGATAACTCCAGACTGAGTAATAACAACCCAAACCAAACGCACCACAGCCACTGAAAATGGCATGGAACACTCCAAGCTCCCGAGCAACACTTGCAGTCCACCCAAAGAAGATGTCCGCAATGATACACAGAGGCCTGTCTCCATGACTCTTGCATATAAGCTCAGACACAAGCTCCTTGAAAGCAGGCCTGAGGGAAGTTGAAGCTCTCAGAAGTTTGATGACAAGACTGTAAGGAAGGGCGTCGCAGTTCTCAGAGTTTGAAGGGAGGCCATGTTCCGAGCTATCAAAACCGATTTCCAGGAGATTTATTGAGGAATTCGGAGGGAGAGTTTGTCTAAGTTTCTTGATATTGAGAGCGGTGTTGACAAAAGTGATTGAATAATTCTTCCTTTGTTGCTCTATCTGGAGAGCCAATGCTAAGAATGGTATGATGTGGCCCTGTGCCATGAATGGAAACATCACTATGTTTTCATTCTTTTGCACCATTTTTGTTGCTGGTTTGGTTTTTTGGGATGACTGGGGGAAGAAGAAGGATCTATATCCAATGTTGAAATAAAAGAACGGTCAGATTTATTGGACATTTTCAATAATATATTTGGGACACATGACTGACTTCTGTCCAGAAGGTAAAAATAAAATAGTAGTTTTTCTAAGGAGAAATTTGAGGACTTGTTGGTGTTTGTTGGCTTATTATGGTATCTGACGTGGGAACGCTCTTCATAAAGTTAGGGCATTTGTAATATAATATAGTAAAAAGCAGTTGAAATTGCGTTTTGGTTTGGAATAGTTAACGAAAGGAAATTGTTTTGACATTGCTTGTTAGCGGGCGCATTGAATGTAGGATTTATTAGAATTTAAAATATTTTAAAATTTTGAATATTTAATTCATACTTAATATTAAATCTAGGTATATTTAATATAAATTTATATATAATCTATTAAAATTTAAGTGTATTTAATTTAATTTTATAAGGAATTCAATAAAATTTAGATGTATTCAAAAAATTAATGAAAAAATTTAATTATAGTTCATGAGGTTTCGAAAAATATCAAATTTTAATAACTCTTTTCATTACTAATTTTTTAAAAATTCTTCAAAAAAGTTTAAACTATCAGCTAATTAACGGTCAATGATGACTTTAAACAATTTAAATTGTAATTTAATAACTTAAATTCGATGATATTTTAAAAATTTTAACTTATAAATTTATTGTTTTATAAGGATGGTCCGATAATTTATATGTCATTAACAACTATCAAAGGTAAAAATAATTTTTAACGCATTATATTAATGTTGATCATTAGTTGACTGATGATTTTAACTTTTTTGAAGAGTTTTGAAAAAGTTAGAGATGAAAGAGTTGTTTCTAAAAGAGCTTTAAAAACCTGATATTTTTAGAAATTTCAGAGATTAAAATGAAGTTTTTTCAAAATTCATTTAAGTGATGGAGTTGATGGATTTGGATAGATTTTAGAGTAAATTTTATAAAGAAAAAAAAATTATAGTAAATATTATCATTTGCCTTGGGAATTCTTTAGATTTCTTAAAAAATTATAACAAAATCAATGTGAATTTTATAGAGTCTTTAAATTCCACCGAAATCCATAATTAAAAAAAAAAAAATCAAACTCCAATAAATTTTAGATTGAATACACCCCTCTTAGTCTTTGTTTTACCTATCATGATTTAGAGAGGGGTATATGACTAAAACCTACAATATTATAGATGTTAGTTGGTTCTCAAATGAGAATGAAGACAAAAAGAAATTAAGTTCCATTCGAAAGGAAATTGAGTTTTCTTAGGTTATATTTACTAATTAGAAATTATTATTCATTAGAAAAGACAGAAAATTTAAATCTTAATTTTTGATTACCATGTTTACTAAAACAGTTGGGAAGCAAATTTTGTAGATATACACACATAATTAAATTTTTATGGGAAATGTAACTTATGGTGTGTTTGGATACGTTTTTAAAATGATGTTTTTTAAAAGTATTTAAAAAAATAAAAAAACATGTTTTTATTTTAGAAAACGGTAATGTGTTTGGTAGCATTTTTAAAAATTCATTTCGAAAACGAAAAATGAAAAAAGTTGTTTGGTATCATTTTTGAAATCGAAAAGTAATAAAAATGCATTAAAGACAAATATAAATATGATAAAAATGTTTTTTTCTCTCCTCACCCCTCTGTTTCCATCACTCACGGGTCTCTCTCTCTCGCACATTGCTCTCTTTCTCTCTCTCTCACCCACTACTCTGAGTACTCTCTCTCACCTCATCGTTCTCTCACTTCAATTTATATATATATTTATTTATTTATATAAATATATTTTTTCAACAATTCAGTTTCCTTTATTTTCGAAAACGATGGAAAACGGTTTAAAATCATTTTTCACTTTCACCATTATGTTTTCAAAAACATATTTTTCATTTTCGAAACTATATTTTTGAAAATGATTGTCAAACATGTTTTACACCGTTTTTCATTTTTGAAACTGAAAAACCGTTTTCGAAAACGTTACCAAACAATACCTTAATTCTTCTCTCTCACTCAAGGAATTAAGTTCCCCTTCCTGATTCACTTTCTCATAAAGGTGCACATTTACTGATTTGAAAATCTTAAAAGTGAAAAGGAACTTAATTCCTCATTTGCAATTTCATTGTTTATTAAATTTATTAAAATCAGATTATGTAGACCATATATTTAAATAAATAATCAAATTCTTCTTAGAAAGGGAGTGTGTTTCCCTCTGTCCGTCTAAGGAATCAAATTCCTTTTCCCTGATTCTATTTTCCTTGGAATTTTAGTCGCATTGATTTCATTCTTGATACTAAAACATCATTTTTATTTCCGACTAGTAAGTGCAGATTTAATTCCTAATTTAATCGTATTTGACAATAGTTTTGTATAATTAGAATACAGACTTGTTGGACCACAAACAGAGCCGATCACAGGGTCTAATTCAGTATCCAAGTTAAAGCTATGTTAATTTAAAGATGTTAATGGTTTGGATTGTCTGATTGTAAATGAACGCAGTCCAACAATATTTCATATTCAATACCTTTCACTAAAATTAAGGTTTCAAATTCAAATTCATCATTTTCTTTTCTTTTTTCTTCTTTTTGATAAACGACATATTGTGTAACCAGTCCATTTAGGTCATTATCATATTAAATAAAGGCAATCTATCAAAAGAAGACTCACACTCATACTTTGTGTTTTAATAGAATAAAGGTGAAACTTCATCCATTGATTTATTAAGAGAAATATTCAGTCACTCCTATTAAGAGATGATATGTGTGAGATTTTTTTTTTTTAAATTGTTTTTTTATTTCTTTTTAGAAGCAACTATTGACTAGCACTTCAACATGATACTCTAATTTCTAGCATTTAAGCTAGTAACCTTATATAACCAATAAACTTATGATCTATAGAAACAAAGTTTTTAGAGTATCTCCAATCATACTCTCCAAATTTTAGCTAAATTTTTATTAAATTAACCAAAAACCTATTTTAGCTAATAACTTTTGAGTAAATCACTCCAACCATCATCTTTATTTTAGTTAAGTATTAATATTAAAATAATAAGAGAGAGAGAGAAATTGTCTCTATGTTTTGCCAAACATTAATATTAAAATAATAGGAGAGAGTGTTTGATTAGCATTTTGAAATCACTATATTTCAAATTAAACATTACGATAATAGGAGAGACTTTGGTTTCGCTCTCTATATTTGTTAGGGTAGTTCAGCTTTTATAAAAATAGCTAATCATACAAAAAAAGTTTAGAGTGCTTAGAAAGTGACATCGTTAGCTATTTTAATCAAGGACAATGGATGGATAGCATAGTTAGAGATACTCTTACCACTGCAATAAATTCCATTATTTAATTATCAATAGCAAGTCTTCCTGTGTACATGTATAAACAACAAACAAGTCTTGTTATACAAGGATTTGAAAATATTAATTACAACTAATCTCATTAAACAATTAACAAGAGGTAACTTCAATCAATCTTATTTTAAATCAATATTTATCAACTTATACAAATTAATCTAAAAGTAAAGTCAATTTTTATATTTGTTTGTTACCACCAAAAATTTGCTTAAACTAATTTAGGCTTTAAAGAAAGAATATATCAAAGAGAAATATCTATTCACGTTGGTATCACATGAGGACTATTGCTTCATGAGACGGGTACTGCACCAGTCACTGTTTTGGTGCCCTGCCTGCTAATGGATCTTCTTTCTCCTCATCACAGGTGGATACCTAACCCTAAACTATATTTATGAAATTTTATCTCCACCTATGAATGAATGACACGTGCATGCCAAATTATCTAAGTATGAGGTAACTTTTTTACTTATTCTGCACCAGGAGATAGCCTACTAATTGATTTTTATCTCTCGAGATTGAAGGAATTCCGATCCAATCCTATGTTTATTGAGTTGCACTAGTTATAGATCCAATCGCATGCAACTCATCATCCCACAAATTTTAAATATCGACATTGTTATTGAATTTTCAAATTTATGGATACATCAAGAATAATATCATTCCATGTTTATTGCTTATTTAATCGAAAATTAAAATTGTTAATATTTGTTTTTAAAATTTAAATTTTTTACTAAAATTTTAAATCAAGTTAAAACAACTAATGATACACTAAATGAATTACTTTTAATGATAAATAAGATATATATATATATATATATATATTAGTTGATTCCTCTTTAGTTTCTCAATAATTAGTTGGTAGATTCAGTTACTTTCATTTACTTTAACTTAATCAACATTTACTTATGTTTAATCAATGACCCATACACTTTAATTAGTAATGTAGTACGTATCGAAATTAGTTAAGTACATTGATTATTCGTGGCCGTATTCCATTGTTATAGTTATACATCATCATCGCCACCGTCGTTGCCATCACCATAGCTCATCAACACTCGTCTTCTCCTTCTCTTTGTTTCCCTCTCTCTCCTTTCTTTCTTTTTCTCTCTACTGTTTTTCCTCTAACCCTTGGTCAACCACAAAAAGTGACTTTTATATCAAGGATAATTTTCTCTAAATCCTATAATAGATTACATTAAAACTTAAACTATAAGTTTAATGATAGTTGCACAAGTTACCTTATATTAAGTGCTACTTGAAAAATAAACTCTTCTAACATTTCTAAATGAATTTATTGCTTATTTTTAGATTATATTTTGAGTTTGATATCTCCTTATAAATTATAATTCCCGTACAATTCCAACCTCATTTTGTAATAGGTTAGAATAAAGTTGGAAAAAAAAGAAAAAATTAATGGCCTTTAATTGTTTCGTAAGTAATTCTTCCGCAGGATCATAAAGATTTCTGAGGCTGACCTATATCTGTTCCCATTTTTAGGAGAAAGAAAAAACTGGGGAGGCATTTTGTGGCCACTTTTGTCCCAGTTCATATAATGTTTCAACCACTTTCAAACCTTTCCTGTGAGCATTAAAAGACTTGAATGAAATCATGTTGCTGTAGGTCCAATGCTATTTATATATATATATATATATATATATTTTTTTTAAAAAAAATTACATTAAATTTAATTCGATTTTAGAAGGAACATTTTATTGTTACTTTATTTTATTTTGATGAGAATAATATTTTAATTTGTTATTTGATTTTTTTTAGAATATTTGTTAATTGATTTGATCCCGATCAAATTTTGCCTTTTTGGTACATAAACTCAGTTC
This sequence comes from Nephelium lappaceum, assembly GCA_021234005.1. Classification (NCBI taxonomy): domain Eukaryota; kingdom Viridiplantae; phylum Streptophyta; class Magnoliopsida; order Sapindales; family Sapindaceae; genus Nephelium; species Nephelium lappaceum. Next base: position 9,943,850 of record CM038009.1, read on the forward strand.
AGATTTGTTGAAATCATAAATGTATTAGAATCCATGGATTGAATAAGTAATGCTTGTATGTTATGAAATTAAATAGTTCATAAGAGACTAGAGTATACATTAGAACTTACTAGGTTCATAGGACAATTGTCTAGCAAATAATTGTCTATTATGATATTATGAAAAGCTTAAGGATAAGTAACCAGGTTCATCGTGGTCTAGTGGGAGAATGAGCTCATTCAGCTTAATAATCATCTAAATTTGAGTTGTCTCTATTATTAGAAAAAAAAAAAAGATAAATTAGGAAGTGAAAAATAATAGTACATAAATTTTTAATATACATGTCTCAGAGATGTTTGCAACACAATCATAAAATTTATTTTCATTTATTTTTATTTTTTGATTTAGATGCACATGTGATGAAGTTAGTTCATTAACGTGTCAACCATATGATATCACCACAATAAAGTGGTAGCCACTAATTTGTACGCATTCTTTCACTAAGCAAGGTACAGTTTATTGATTTTTAATATTTATTATCGATCATTTCGATGAAATTATTATAGTGGTCTTCATCCATGAATTAAGCCATAGAATCAAATGCCTTCTTTGTCCTCGCTCCTCTCCCTCATCACGAGTGCAGTACTAAAAAATTCATGCATGGCATTTGTAGAAGACCCCTTGAAGTTTTCGTCATCTTTGATGGCATTCTCAATTATCTCCTTGAGTTCACAAGCTTTACTTTTCATTTCCGTCCTTTTCGCTGTCTCATTCATTACCAACTCAATTTATTATATCAGGGTTTTCAGTGTCAGGTGGGAGGTCGTGATCCAAGCTATTAAAGGGGATTTCTAGGAGGTTGCTGGAGGAAGTTAGAGGGAGAGAAGAGCTGAGTTTTTTGTTGAGATTTTTGTGGGTGTTGACAAAAGTTATGGTGTATTTGTTTGTTTTTAATTAGTTGAAGTGCTAATGCTAGGCAAAGGATTATATGGCCTTGTGTTGTGCCATGAATGGGAATATGACTATGTTCTCTTTTCTTTTTGCCATTTTTGTGTTGAAAATGATCAGTGAATATAGATCAATAGGAGTGAGGAGGATAGTGCGTTGGAAATTGTAGTCAATATTTGGGCCCAAAATATAGACTTAGGAAGTGTGATGATTAGTGAGGGAAGACATTTTCTGTGTTTTTAAAGGGCAACATGTCATTATCATGGAGAAGTATTTCACTGCTTTACGCATATAGTCCAACCCATCCCAACTGTACCACTTGACATGATTTACATAGATTAATTGCACATCTATTATGGGGTTTGAATCTCTCTATATAAATCTATTAATATGTGTCAAAAGTTTTCTTTTCAAATTATAGAAGTATATTTCTTCTGATATTATTATGAGTATATAATATTCAATTTGGACACATCCTTGATCAATTCCTCACTATTGGTGTAGATATAGAATCATTTCTCTTGAAAAAGAAATGCCTTGGTTCCTGTCTCTCAGAAAAGTTGCAAGTATATGGCAATAGCTTTGTTCCAAATCGAAAAAGGAAGAGAGGTTTACTTTGGTAGGAATATTTTTGTCGAACTTTTAAAAAAGGTAAAAATCAAAAAATTAAGGGAAATTATCTCCATCCTTTATAGATTGAGCATTTCTCTAAAGTTCCCCCTCTAGTTTTCTTAGATTTTTACCATCCGCTTATAGTACACATTTTAAGTGAAGCTATATATTGATTTGGCAATAATCTTTATAAAGAAGTTTGTATTTGGCAATAATTTCTAGGAAGAATCTTTTTTTGGTCTCTATATTTTTTTATTTATCATTTTCTAACACGAATTCACTTTCGGCTAATTTGGTCCTTCTATGTTTCAAAATACATCACGTTAGTCCATCTGACAGAAACTTTGACAATCAATGCTAATAGAAAAAGCAAAAAAATATTTTTATCCTTTAAACAATTAAAATTATCAAGTTAACCTCTAAAATAAAATAAATTATAAATTTCTTTAAAAAAAAAAAAAATTAACCTCTACCATGAATCTATGATGGAGTTTTTTTTTAAAAAAAAAAAATGAAATAGTTTAAAAAAATTGAAAAAGAAAAGAAACCGAAACATCAATAAAAAAAATTAATAAAACATAATTAATTAGTAAAAGATTTGGGTTCAAACCCAAATATTTATCTGATTTCTAACCCAGATGTTGAAAATGTAAGTGAATCCAAATTTTCAACCAAATCTTCAATATCTGGGTTGATTTTTTTTTTTTAATTTTTAAAAACTTCTTTTGTTAATTAAGTTTAATATTTACCATCAATCTTAGAGATGTATGATGGAGATATTTTATTTTTAATTAATTATTATATTTCATTTCTAATTAATTATTTTGTTATCTTTAAAATTTTATTTTAACTAGTTTTAATCCATCGTTCATCTTTAAGATGAAGATGGGTGGTGGAGATCTTTCCTTTTTTAATGATAATTTTTATTTATTTTATTCTACTTAATTTTAAAAAAAAAAATCATATTGAAAAGATAAAAATATCTCTCTCTCTATCATGGTTGACTAACAGTAGGGACTAATTTAATCAAAAGTGATGCCTTTTAAAACATAGAGAGATCAATTTAATTGAAAGTGAATTCACATTTAAAAAATGATAAATTAGAATAAAAGGATTAAATAAAATTCTTCTTTTTTAAAAAAAATTTTTGAAACCAAATTCTTCCTAATTTTTGTAAAGAAGTTTGTGTATATAATTAAAATAGTGATTGTTGGACTTGGAAAAATAGCCCATCAAGTGGTCTAGTAAGGATCCAAGGTAAGCCCAGACAACAATTCTAACCTATCTCAAGAAAGCCAAGCCCATTTTTGAAGTCAAGTACAGTTCGTGAGCCCACTCTGAAACTTCTGTCTGTCAAACTTTGTTTTTTTTTTTTCTCATTTTAAATATTAGTTTTTAATTTTTTGAGATAATTAAATATTAGTTTTTTGAAGGCCTAAGATAGTCAAAGGACCAGTATGAAATAAATTTTGGTCAATACTTCAATTAGTACAAAATAGCCAAAAAGGTCAATGAAAGCGGAAAGCCAACATAATACCTATTAAGTGATTTTTTGGCGTTAACAATATTCATTCATAAAGAAAGAGCTAAATTTGGTTTCCCAAGGCCAAATCACAGTCGGATCTTAGTGTACATTTGAGAATGTTTTTAAAATAATATTTTTTAAAAATATTTTTAAAAATAAAAAATATATTTTAAAAATGATGTTTTTAAAAACGATAATGCGTTTGGTAATATTTTTTAAAATACATTTCGAAAATAAAAAATGATAAAAAATTATTTGATACTATTTTTAAAAATAGGTAAAAACTAAAAATGTATTCAGATCAAAACTATTTTTAAAAATAACAATGTGACGATTTTTTATAAGTGTTTTTATTTTTTGAAGTTTTAATGTACAAAAGATAATAGTTTTTGAAAATAATAGAAAATTAAAAAAAAAAATCATGTTTTACTTTTATTTTAAGTTTTGATGTACATTTGTTTAAAATATATTTTTCATTTTCGAAAATATGTTTTTGAATATTATTGATAAATATATTTTCAAGAGTTTTTTATTTTTAAAAGTAAAAAACAGTTTTTAAAAACGGTGCTAAACACCACCTTAGATTTTCTAAATCTCAATCTGGTCTTGGATATTTGTTTATTTTTTTTAATTAAAATTTTAGTTAATTTAATATGTTTTTAAACAAGTATTTTAAAAATAATTTACATAATTAAAAGGCCAACTTATCCCATTGATTTGTTTGACTAGTGATGATCAATTATTAGTAAATAGTTAGAAAGGATGCTAGTGAATTAAGTTTATAATCTAAGGTTAAGAACAATTAGTGATAAAATTAGTGGCAATTTGCCCCCATTATATAGTTCCCTGCCTGCTTTATTACTATTTTTACTTATTATTACTGTGTAGATTGATACGAGCGAAGATAAAACGTAGTTGGAAAATAAAAGAAGACAACACAATGAAAAATAAGAGTAGTTGGAAATTTTCATTGTTCTTGAACATATTATAAGTTATAATTTATAACACAAAGCATGTGAGTACTCATAGCTCACACATGGCTGTGTAGTCAATATATTTTCGTTTAATTTTATATTCATTCGTCAGTGATGATGCTTGTTTAGCATTTCTTCGTCACTCTTGACGTTTTATATCCTTTTGAACTAGTATGTATCATCTTTTATTTGATCTCTCTCCATGTGGTTTGGCTACAAAGTAAGCACTTGCGTAATCAAGTTTGATAGCTATTGATTTTTGTAGGTGTCACCTGAAAACGACATAGCAAGGGTACAAACAAGCCGGGAAGCATATCCTGTTACTCATGAGTCATGATAAGAACATCCGAGTGGAGGAAGTGAGGGACAAATAGGAGTGACAACAAATATTGTGAGATGACAATACAATATTTGTACGTATGGTCATCATAAGTAATAAATGAGTTAATCAATTATCAAGATGATAATATAAAACTCTCTTACTTGTCGTTATAATCATTATGCATTCTTTTACTTATAAGATCAATAAATATAATACTTAATTATAACCCGAGTATAGAGATATTCGAATCCAAAATATAGAATAGATAAAATGTAAATGCATGTTTGCATATTGCAGACTTGAATATAAAACCTTCTGGATAAAACAAGACTATGATACTATATCATTAAAAACTAGATTCAAAGCTCTAACCAGTCCATCAAGTTAGAACTTAAGTAGGGACATGAATATGCCTAACACTTATTTTCTGGATTATTTTATGATGTTTGGGTTACTCCAATTCAATGTTAAGACAATGCTTATGCAACATCAATTGAAGGCTTCTAGAGAGATATGATGAATAAGCCGTGAAAAGACAAAAGGAAAGACAGAAAATTTGAAAAACTATTGCTAGTCTAGCAAAGTAGCACTAGTGTCTTTCCATCCCCTATTCTGCTTTCAAATTATATAACACACTGCCCAGTCCACCCCCACTCCTCTCCACCACAAACACTTGTTGCTTTCCGATCATGCTCAACAAGAATCTATGGCAGAAACCAAAGAGAGCATAGTGATGTTCCCATTCATGGCACAAGGTCATATAACCCCTTTCCTAGCATTAGCACTTCAACTGGAAAAAACAAACAAATACACCATCACTTTTGTTAACACCCACAAAAACATCAACCAGCTCAGATCATCTCTCCCTCCAAACTCCTCTTTTAATCTTGTTGAAATCCCCTTCAACAGCTCAGATCACAACCTCCCCCCTGACACTGAAAACACTGATTCCGTTCCATATAATCTGATCCCTGTTCTCATTGAAGCTACTTTGTCTTTCAAACCCCATTTGAGGAAACTCATGCATGATCTGGTTAATGGAGAAAATGGGCAGAAACCACTCTGCATCATCACAGGCATGTTCTTTGGATGGTGTGCTGAAATAGCACGAGAGTTTGGTGTGTTTCATGCTTTATTTATAGGAGGCGGTGGCTTTGGTTTTGCTTGTTACTACTCTTTGTGGATGAACCTACCTCACCGGAGCACTGATTCTGATGAATTTCTCTTGCCGGATTTCCCAGAAGCCTCGAGATTACATGTCTCCCAGCTGACATATTATCTAAGAGTTGCTGATGGCAGTGATGCTTTCTCAGCGTTTATGCAGAAACAGCTTTCTCTATGGAGGAATGTTGGTGGAATTTTGGTCAACACAGTGGAGGAACTTGACAAAACAGGACTAATGTATTTCAGGAGAGAAATCAACCGACAAGTTTGGCCAATTGGGCCTGTTCTTTTGTCCACTCGAGGAGCTGGAAAAGATCATGGAATCTCCCCACAAGTTTGTAAAAGCTGGCTGGATACAAAACCTTGTAGTTCAGTTCTTTATGTGTCATTTGGGTCCCAGAACACCATTGCTCCATCACAAATGATGCAACTGGCATTGGCTTTGGAGGCTTCGGGCAAAGATTTTATCTGGGTTGTTAGGCCACCATTGGGTTTTGACATAAATTCTGAATTTAAAGCCAATGAATGGTTGCCTCAAGGATTTGAAGAGAGAATCAAAGTTTCAAGACAAGGGCTACTAGTCCACAAATGGGCACCTCAAGTGGATATTTTGTCCCATAAATCTATATCTGCATTTTTGAGTCATTGTGGATGGAATTCTGTACTGGAAGCTCTGAGTCAAGGGGTGCCGATAATCGGGTGGCCAATGTCAGCAGAGCAGTTCTACAATGTCAAGTTGTTGGAGGAAGAGATTGGGGTCTGTGTAGAGGTTGCTAGAGGGACGAGTTGTGAGGTGAGGCATGAAGAGATAGTGTCAAAGCTTGAGTTGGTGATGAATGAGACAGAGAAAGGAAAGGAAATGAAAAAGAAAGCTTGTGAAGTCAAGAAGATTATTGAGAATGCCACCAAAGATGAGGAAAACATTAAGGGGTCATCTACAAAAGCCATGGATGAATTCTTGAATGCTGCATTTATGATCAGGGAGAGGACTAAGGAGTGATCCAGCACTTATTGATGTTTCCCAGAAGAAATTCACTTCACCCTTAGTTCTTCATATATAAAATAACTGAAGAAAATGTATGCAAGTTATAGTATTCTACCAAATAAAAGTTTGCCTTTCATGTCCGTTTTCTGTTGCATTTATAAAACTATTGGCTTTAACAGAAGAGCCCTTCAAATCTTTCTCCTCTTTAATGGTGTTCAAAAGCTTTTATTATTTTATTATTTTATTATTTTATTATTTATAAAACAAAAATATCTTTTTATTATTTTATTTTAATTTGGACATATTTTTATTGCGTTTCTTTACAACAAAAAAAAATGTTATGAATTTTTTTTTTTTTTAACATTACTTCTTTCTTTACAACAAAAAAAAAATGGTATAATTTTTTTTTTTTTTAACATTACATCTATCAAGACATGACTGAAATATCATTCTTAAGCGTAATCAATCATTATAAAATATGTGTATATCATCTTAATAATCTTGGTAGCCTTTTGATCGTCTTGTGCCTTGATCTCCCATATCATCTTCCCATGAGCTTGAAGCAATGATCTCGTTAATTGTGTTGAGCCATCTTCATTGACGAACATGAAGGCCAAAGGTTTAAGGATCAGCGATGTCTGCAACAGACTAGTTAATGCAATGGTTGCCTAACTAGGAGACTTGTAGTTGCATGTAGTTGGGATATCGATCATCAAGAATTTGATGTGTTGCTCCTACACCTATAAAAAATAAGGAAACACATAACAATACATTGAATCCAAAAATATTTCTAGACCTAAATCACATAAAACAACAAATTCATTATAATCAACTGTCAAATATCTCAGATTCAAACATAAGATAGAAATCTTATGTTTATTTCTAAGTTGTACTATTCATTTTTTTTTTAATTGTTTATTACATTTGTTAGTTCTTTTTTTATGATTTTAGGTATAAATTTAGCATTTTATTGTTATTAGGTTATCATTTAATTAGTTGATTTTTCAACCTTCTTATGTGTTAAAATTCTACTACATGTTAATTTAATTAAAAATCTTTTTCCTTATGTAAATGGAAAATCAATAAATAAAATTTCACATATATTATTGAAATTTAAAGAGAGTATAGCGGTCATATCTTCCAAAACCCATAATGGTCATATCCTAATTAAAAGAAATTCTAAAATTTTCCAACTAAACAAGCTTCAAAACCTTTTTCGGGCATTGAAACTCTTCTGAAATATAATATCCAAATACTAAATAAAACGGTCCAACTATCCCACATAAAACCTTTGTGTCAAAGGTTTTTCTGCGGTGTACCTAGAAATCAAATATGCATTGACAAGTTTGGTTTTATATTGTTACACAAACCTGGGCCATGGACAAATGGCTCTAATAACCAAAACCAATTTGGGCCTCCGTAGCTCTAAACTTGTCACTCTTTTGTCCAGTGACAAAAAAAATTATTATTATTATCTGAAGGGCTAAAATTCATGGTTTTTTAAAGAGGCAGTCACTCTTTTCCTGCAGAAACTGTTAATTAACCCACAGAATCCACCTTTGTTTAGTGCAAGAGACGATCTTAAGCCTTGGATCAAACTGTTAGAAAAAACCATAAAAATTAGCTTTAAAAAATGTTTCAGCTATTATGTTGGAATAATATAGTTAATTGATAGTCATAAAAGAAAATTTTTTCGTCACATCACCTTCTAGTACAAATGATTTTTTATCTTTCCATCATCTAGGAGATTGGTTCAATTCCCACTACCACTAATTGCAAATCATAATTTGTTTTATCCTCTTATTTGTAACCCTTTACTCATTCCATATCAGCTAAAAAAAAAACGAAAAACAAAAAAAAAAACTTTTTTTCTTATCTTTTATTACTATTATTTAATTTTTAAAATTTTTGCTTTTGTGAATCCTAAAATTAGAATCTAATGACTATTATCTCCAATGCTATTATGCATTTTTGAGTTTATATTAATGACACATCAATAATTTGTTTGAATAAGGATCCACTTTGGCAAGAAAAATCTAGAAATTTATATTTTCATCTCTAATGCAGTTCTCTAAAACAAAATATATATTCACTTTTGAGCAATCATTATGAAATATATATCACACTCTCTTACTCTCTATATTTTATAATTAAGATGAAAGAGAATACGACAAATCTCCCTATTTTTAATTAATTAAAAAAAATGAGAAATCTTAGTCAGCAATTCTAATAAAGCTTCTCAATTGAGCAACCATCTCCATATTCTCTATTTTATAAATATATATATATATATATAGTGTTTTTATAATCATGAAGCCCTAACTTTAAAAAAATTCGAACAAATCAATTAAATTCATCCATTTTATTTGAATTAAATAGAAAATAGAATTTATTTTAGAAGAGATAATACAATAGATGAATTTAAGTGGTTTGTCTTTCTAATTATAAAAGCATTATATATATATATATATATATATATTGCTACATACTACGGATTAAGGTTAGATAATTGCATTAAAAATGATTTTGTTTGTCTCATTATCTATCCATCTTATGTGGTAAGAAATTTAAGTAAAATAAATAATTATATTGGAGATGCTCTAACAGCATTACTCTAAAATCAAAAAACCAAATGTAATAAAATCCCTTGTTTGGATCACTTTTTTAAAATGGTTTTTCATTTTGAAAAACAAAAAATTGGTTAAAAGCGTTTAATTAGTTATTTTATAAAATATTTTTTTTAAATGAAAAAATCTTTTTGAAAATGATAATTAAAAAGTGAAAAAGCAATACATATATATATATATATATTATGTTTTTCACCATTTTCAAAACATATTTTCAAAATAAAATCATCATTTTTTCATTCAAACAAATTTTTTACTCATTTTCAAAAATAACATCAAATACATTTATATCACTATCTGTTTTTTAAAATAAGTTTTGAGATATCCTACTAAACATATTGCATTTTCAAAACATCATTTTAAAAATAGTTTTTAAAAACATCATTTTAAAAACCATTCTAAACACGCCCAACCAAGTCCAGCTAGAACTGTGATTCATGGATTAACAAATTATATTAGAAACTCTCAAAATTTACCAAAAATAAAAAATTTAGCTCCTACTAAAAAAGTTACAAAGATACGAAAAAACTGTCAAAATAAAAAATATAAAAAAGAATCGAGGAAAATGGAGCCCAAAATGGATGAATTTCTGTCGCGTGTGAAAAGCTAATGACAAGTTAAAAGGACACTTTGAGATGATTTTAAAGACACAATATGAGGCCAAATTGGACACAGATTTTATCTTAAATTTGCCTGGGAGGGTGCAAAAACCTTCTAATAGACTAACCCCTTTAGATTAGTTGCAAACCTGTTGCCTATGACTCTTTTTGAGTTGATAATTGAAGGTTAATATGCCAACAAAGACGATATAATTGTTCATTGCTTTACGTCTACGCAGGTTCTCTCTCTCTCTTTCTTTTCAAGGAAAACATAAAAAAAAAGTAGGTTCTCTCTTTTAACTTATTAAATCAGTTGCTTTCAGTCCAGGAAGTGAGACAAATATGAAAGTGAAATATCACATTCAATAATCCAATTCCAGAATAGGGAACCGTGGTGTTAGTAATAACATTAACTTCACTTGACTTTCAATCCTTGGTAGCAACCAAATCAAGCTCCAGGATCAAGGAGAATTCTTTTGGCAATTATCACTTGATCAGAGAAAAAAAAGGATGGGAGAGAATCCTATCTCTGATTAGGAGGCTTTTCTCACTAAATCAAAATATTTAAAAATTAAAATTAAAATGTCACTTGAAAATATAGGATTCAATTTATGTCAATTCAGGATTTTTTTTTTTTTTTTTTACCTAATTCTCCACCAGAAGCCTCAGTCCAATTCATGAAGAAAACTAGATGAATATTTATTAAAGCATCAATTTGATAGTTACAGACTTTCTCTGGTTGAAATCAGATAACCCTTAACCTTAAAATAAAAGTTAAAAAAACAATTAATAGCCAATTAGAAGCAAATAAACTCTCAGTTATTTAAGCTACAGATTTGTACCTGCAAAGTACCTTACATCTTAAAACTCTATCCTGAACATAAAACCCTGGCATTACCATGATCTTAACCCGGCTCGGACTGCATGATCTTTGCCTATCTATGAACACGTCTTCCATGTAATGTGGATCAAAGCTCCTACTCTCATCAACCCTTAGAATTCCCAATGACGGATTGAACGAAAAGGCAAGCAAATGAAGTAACCATATGCATTTTGCTGCTACAAAGAAAGCCTGAAGAAGTTGTTCAGGCCATGGCCTGGTCCAATTCAGTGTTGTGAGAATGCAACTCATCTTTTGATCACAGAACTTGCTGAACTCTTCACTGTAATATTTAGTCCCCTTCCTCAACACTTCATTCCAGCTTAGATTTCTTAGTGCCACAAATGACGAAAACTGAGCTTGGCGATCTTGTTGGGGGTCTAAATGCTTTGGTGAGCCATTCTTTTGGAACACAGAGTTCTCGAAATCTTGGTAGAGCGATTGGTTTATTATAGCCTCCAAATGGTAGAAAACTGCCTTGGAGTACTTTGAAGTCAGTGACAATTTATATGGTTGAAGAAGCATATTCAAGTTGTCCATTAGAGTATGATCACTCTCCTCAATCTGTCCAACAAGGGTCTTGCAGAATTGTTTCACTGACAATCTTGCTTCCGATACAATCTGCAAGAAACCTTCCACCATTACTTCCTCACTAACAGGCGCCGAATCTCCATTCCCATCTATGGATTTCCCTCTCCGCGGAAGCTTTTCCTGAACTTGACGGTCCTTTGATTGTGTTGCTTGTCTCAAAGCTTTCTTCAGCTCTTCACAGTAATTCTCCAAATACTCCAGCTTCTGTTTGAGCTCCCCCAATGAAGATTTCATCTCAGCAACCTCCATTAAAGCCGCATCTCTATTCTCATTTGCTTCCACAAGCTCCCTCTTCAGTGTCTCTATCGACAATATCCCTAGGTCCTTGAAAATCTGTGAGACCTCCTCGGATTCTGTCCGGTTAGGAGAATTCTCATTCCTGTGCTTCTTCTTTAACCGAGGAAACAACCACGAAATCACCCCTCCTCGACTCTTTGGCTGCGATTGAGCAGACGAGTGAGAGTCTGTCAATGGCACGACAATGTTTGAATTCCTGATGTTCCTATTGATGACGTTCTCGGATTCTGCTGTTATAACTGCTGGCTTGCATCTATTGCAAGAGGACAGTGATTTAAATTCTCCCAAGCTGTTTCTCCTACTTGACTTGTAGAATTCTGTCCCGGGAGATGTTTTGAGGACTGTAATGTGGTTGGTGCAGGAGCCCGTGGCAGATTTTTGGTCCTCTGCCGGGCAAACATGGGACTCTAAACCTCCAAAACCAGAAGGCAATCCCTTCTTTGAAGAAGAATACTCCTTCTTGTAATCTGATACAACAGTTTCACTGCCATTTCCTGCTTCTAGGCCATACTCATCCCAACTTCCTGATTGATTGTTTGATGGAATTTGATGATACGCAGGTAATGTTTCATCTTCATAACTCTGTCAAGAAGATGCCAAAACTCAGTAAAAGAAACCATAAATTAAATATTATAGTCTTTAACTGTTACATAACTAAAAGTGTCCATAAATGCAAGGATAAGATGCCTATGTTGATCTCATCAGAGAATTAAAAAACAAAATTTAAATAACTTCATAAAATTTAAAATAGACCAAGATTAAAGAGAAGATCAAAATGACTTAAACTGTTACGGAAAAAATTATGAATTTGATGTTTATATAACCATGAAAAATTAATCAAGAAAACAACAAGTGTACCAAATGCTTTGAAAACAATAAGGTCTTAATCATCATGTAATAATAATTAAAAAAAAAAAAAGTTTGTAGGTTTTATTAATACAACATTAACTAACTCTTCTTGAACCTAAAAGTTGCTATTTTAGCAGAATCTTCTCAACATAGTAAACTACAATGAAGTAACAACAACATAGAAAGTGTTATCACTCACATAAAAAACAGAGTTTTAATTAAAAAAAACTCATGGAACATGATAATGTTAGGTAGAAAAAGTAAAGGCCGAAAGAAAAAAGCAATAAAAAAGAAACCAAAATCAACAAGAACTCACAGGAGTGAAAACAGGGTAATCTTGAGCAGAGAACTGAGAAACAGGGCGGGAAACAGGGGAGGAAGAAGGGTATTTAGGATTGGCAGGGCTGTTTCCTTGCATTAGAGCGGCATGAAGAGCTCTCAACTCCACTGCTTTGGCAATGGCAGCTTGTATCTCATGCCTACTGACTTCATTATTGTTGTTGTTGTTGTTGTTGACACTGTTATGGTCTTGAAAAATTTGGGCAGCAGTGGAAACGGCAGCCATGAACAGAGGGCAATAATGGAGTTGCAGAGCAACAACAGAACATGAACAAAACACACAGTACAACAAACCCCTACAGAGAATAAAACAAAGTCAGCTAGATATAGTTGGAGGAGTTTTAACAACTGGGTATCCAACGGTTGGATTTGATTCGCAGTGATTTTGGATGATATCTGTTGTACAATCTTTGGAGAACCAGAAGATTTTAAATAGATAAATAGAGAGAGAGAGAGAGAGAGAGAGAGAAAGAGAGAGAGAGAGAAGTAAATGTGAAGAATTTTGAAATCCAATGAGGTTTTGTCTTTGTCCTGAAAGGCGTAATAGAGAAGAAGAGCATGTGAATCAGAGAGAGAAAGAAAAAGAGAGAGTGGCCTCTATGGATTAAGAGAGAATGTAAGCATGTGAAGCAGACACACAGAGGGAGAGATATAGGTTAGCTTGTGATTTTACTAAAATGCCCATGGTTTCCCAAAATAACCATAGCATTCAACATGAAAATAGATGCTTTTTGGGTTTTAAAAATTATTAATAACAAAAGAATTAAAGGGTATGTAAATCTTATCAAAATTAATTATTACATCCATAACTTACATATTTGTTTTCATTATCAAGGGACATTTATCCACCTTATCCAAAAAAAGAAAAAAAAAATTCCTTACATATATCTATTCATATCAATGAGGAGATATATAATTGTTTCAAAAAAAAAAAGAGAGAGAAAGAAGAAGAGATATTTAATAAAGTTACTAGTGGATCAGCAAAATCAAATCAACACAGATATTGTCTACATTGTTGGTTTGATTTTAATATGGTATACCATTATATATATATTCCATGATCAATACATCCTAATTTTAAATTATTATGATCAATTATTTGAGTTATTCATTATATTATTTTTTCTAAAATATATTTTTTTAATCTAATGTAGATATAATAAACAATTGAAATGAATCATCCTAATAATTTAAAATTTGTATAAGCTCAAGCTTTCAGTGTGTCTATATATATATGATGTAATCATTATAATTCATCATATAAGTGCATTCACTCCTATGGGTCTACTACTTAGACCCACATTGATTAGACTTTGTGTTGTTTTTAGATGTATTCATGTATAGAATCTTGTTTTTAAATTTTAAAATACCTCTTTTTGAAGATTGGTTGAAAAAATATTAGGATTTAATCAATTGCACTTTTCTGTCAATGAGCTTCTCAAAGATGAAGTTGGTAGGCGAAATCTCATGAGGCTGTTAGCAAAAGTTTAAAGAGATTTTTGCCAGAGTGTAAAAAATTGTACTGAACTAAATTATCTCTCCAAGAAAAGTCAAGAAAATCATTAGGCTCTTGCTTTTTTCTTTTTCTTTTTTAGAAACTATAAGGCTCTTGCTTTGAATGTTCAAGTACACATAATCATATTGCAAGGCCCATGATTTCATTTTAATAAAATTATGTTGAATAATAAAGTTTTAATATTCTATATATTTTAATTGTAAAAATTGACTTGTAACTTCCTAAATTTTAACTTATGTCAAACGATACAAATTTTTTGTTCAATTGGGAATCATATCTGTCCCTATTCCACAATGGAACATATAGCAAAACCCAAGTGCAGGGCAACCCACAGTACAAAACTTTATGAAGTTGACCACACGATGGTTAAATAAAGTTAAACAATCCATGCAGCTGCCCACTTGCTCTGCTGCAATGCACTGTTAAGCACTTCTTGTACTATAAAGAAACAGATTATAAAACCAACGAAAAGAAAAAGCAAAAGTTACCATAACTAGATTATTGTGCACTGAACCTTGGAAGTCTTGAGGGTAGTTTGGTCCAGAGAAAAATACAGAGCCACCCATTTGCAATTTTCTAGCCGAAAGGAAGGGTAAGGTGGGGGACAGAGATTTCCGATACCTTCCAAATACTCATTGTCTTTCTCTTTTCTATAAATGAGTGAATCTTGTGAAGGATATTGCCATTGGGGGACCAAATGGGACACTAAGACATGCCCTTAATTTACCCTCATATCGCTCCCGAGTGAGTGGTAGAGTTGGCATCACTGCTCTTGTCTCTACTTAAAAGTATAAGGTTTGAACACTCTTTCAACCTATATATGGGTTTTGTCTGAGGCACTTTCTCATTTGTGTATGAGTCTCTCCTCTCAGTTTATGAGAACTTGTTTATAATCGCACCTTAGAATATATATTAAAAGATTCTAGATGTAGCATTTGTACTTGTAATGTGTATTTGTCAAAAATTTACTCTCATATACTTGGACGTATGTCTCACACCTTAAGATTAATTATTTGCACACATAATTAAAATTTTTAAATCAAATTATATAAAATTCTGTGCAAGAAATTAACTTTAGGATACACTTAAAATTTTACGTTATGATAATGGTTTACTTCTTGGTTAAGGATACAAGTTTTTTTTTTTCAGGGTTAAATAGGGAGTAATTCAAGGAAGTAAGGGCATTTTGGAAATGATTGTTAAAACTTAAAACGCATGTAACAGTTTTGGTTTTTAGTTGTTTATTTCTAATGGAATTCCAAGTAGGATTGTTTAGCATGGAGTTTTGGGTGCTTCCCATGACATGACCAACTTTTGGTTAGAAAGAAAATCATTATAGTATTGAAATATAAAAAATAACTTTTTTAAGCCAACTACCCCATCAAAAAGTTAGTAAGTTTTGTCAACCTCCACATGCAAAAAGCCATTGTTATTGTCTTGTTTAATCAACAATATATATTCTGACCAATTATGTATTTAAAGTAGACCCTTATAAAGTGGCAGGTTTAGGGTTGAGGAAATTTAGAAACTCAAGCAGCTAAAAGTCTGGTTAGTTATGACTCATGCAAGCAAAGATTTGGAATATGGCAATTAATTAGGTAATTTAGGTTAGGTTTAATTCTTTTGATTCAGCAAAGTCAAGAAAATTTATGACATGTTTGGTAAAAATCTATTCGAGGGTGGGTGTGCATGACTTCAAAGTTGTAATAGTGCTTTTGATTTGTACATATTATTGCAAAAATTATAGTCATAGGATAATAAGAGGTTGATCTAGTGACAATTCCTCACATTTACATCCTAGAGATTGTGAATTTAGTCATTTTTTCTTCTTAAATCCCGATTTAATTGTAATATTTCAAAAAATAAAGATAGTTATCAAAAGTACTATTGATTTTTTTTTCTTATCCTAATATGGTTTTAATTTATTTTTGATTGAATCATTTAAGTATGAATATATAAATTCAACGAGAATCATATTGATGGTTCTCAACTTCATTTCTATACATATACCTATATATATGGGCAGATCAACAGCCTCTAAAAATTATGCAATTTTTTACACAAATTGTTGATCTTTGAATTTGAATGAGATGGATAATTAAGATGCATTCATGTCTTTAATTGTATACACATTTATACATCCCAAATAAATGTGTATTCTTTTCTCTTTCTTTTTAATACATTCTCTTTCCTCTTTCATTATTAATAAAACAATCAACTAATTAATTAGTGTTTCTCTTTTCTTTCCTAATATTTTTTTTTTTCAACTTTTCATTTGCTTGAATAAAGTAAAAAACCATCAAAATGCAAAAACACCATTTCTATCTTTCTGATAAACTTTCAATATTTATTATTCAGTTTAAAATATTTATTCTTATTTATTTGATTTTTTTAACTTTTTTTTTTAAATTTTTTAAAAAAACTTTATTTGACTACTTAGAAAGTGAAAATAGATTGTACCCAAATCATTACCTCAAAAATAGAATTGAAAATGGGCTAACATTGTTGCTTCTAATAAGTTGAATGCATCTTGTTATTAAAATAAACAGCATTTTAGAATAAATCAGTTTGTTAAAGCAATATTAAAATAGTTCGATAACAATAATATACATAAATATAAAACTGGATAAAGTGAAGTTTTAATAAGAGAAAAGTGAGTACTTCATGAATATGAGAGAGAAATGCATGCTAAATAATATGATGTGAACAACAAAACATGAAAGAGAAAGGCTATTAATGTGAATGTAATTGATCTTTTTATTAATAATGAGAGAGAAAAGAGAATATATTAAAGAAGAGAGAGAAGAGAATTTATTTAATATAAATATATGTAAATGTAATTAAACACATGAATGCATCTCAACCATATAATTCGTTATAATTCAAAGATCAACAACTTGTGTAAGAATAATAAAAAATTCTATCATTTTTAGGGGCTGTCGATCCTGTCCCATGGTTCTCAATGGTTCTCAATTTCATTCCTACTATATAGGAGAAATTCTAAGATGATATTTTCAAAGCAAAATGTTGACCAGCTAAAATGGTATGAGATTCTTATATCAATATAAAATTTGTAATAAATCTAATTGTTTTCAATTATTATGCCAGCACCATTATTTACTTAAGGGAACTACCTCATCTTGACTTGCCCAAGTTCCTTGCTTGGAATCAAAGACTCCGTAAATTATTCAAGGACCATATTTTTTTAACCTTCTTTATCTCAATATGGAAGCAACCCCATCCCCAATAATCAATACAACCAATACCCTATATATTTTTCATCTGTTTTTTCTTTTTCACAACTTTTACAAGTTATTATACCTAAATTCGAGAAAGTGTACATTGCATTAGATGAACCAAGTCAGTATCTAAAATAATGCATCTAATCTAAACAGATTTAGAATAATGACACTTCAACAATCAACCAATTTAAAAATAAAAACACAACATACACATTAGTTTCAAATTTCAAACCCCCTTTAAATTTTATATTAGATACTTCACATTTGATAACGACTTGACCCATAAAATGCTGCCCAGACTTTCTCACTGATTTTGGGCCCCTTTCTTGCCAGCTACTTGCCAAGAACCATGGCCAGCAATATTTGTAACTTTGTAACTTTTGGCTCATGTTTTCTCTTACTCATCCGACCATTATTTTACCAAAAGAATTCCCACAAACCCATCCCCCCCACTTTCGTTAATTTGTTCTCATATGTATACCCACTTTAAAAGAGAATATTTATATTTACATGTTTTTAGCTTTATATTTGTGTGTAGACATGTACATAGTCCCCTTTCATTTTCATTTACAGCTTTGGCTCAGCTGAAAGGAACAAACGAGAGAAAGAGATGGTTTAGTGGTCTCTTTCCATGTACTGCAGAGAATAAAACTGAAACTAGTGAGAAGAAATCCAGCAAAACAGTCTAAGCAAATATAATGCAGAGAATATATTTTCTTGTAATATAACTCGAATAATTATTTTAAAAAAAAATAACAATTAAAGAAAAGGGTTGTTTTCCTTATAATAACGAAATGGGCTCTGCACGTCCGGAAAATTTATGGTTTTGTCGTACAAAATAATGCCAATGCAAGTATTCTTCCGAAAGTGAAAGTGGAAAGAGATGATACAGGTAGCACTCTTGTTGGGAGCTTCCTCGTATGATGTTTGGATTTTGTCCTGGCTTCGTTGTTTGATCATGGAAAAAGTGGATTCTGTTTTGTCATGTGCTTAATCACCATTAATTAATCTCATAATTTACAAAAATTATTTATGTAGCTAGTACACTTAAGTTACTAACTACACGGTTTTTTTTTTTTTTTTTTTTAAATAGTTTCCTAACTGATTTTTTTTAAGTAAGATATTGAATTTATTAAAGGACTTCGTTGATAATACATGTCTCTTTTGATCTATAAAATCTCATCGTTAAGATCTTCAAATTTATACTTTTGACGGTTTACCAAAACATCTATTCTATCAGTAGTGACTCTTAAAGAAAAAATATATGTTTTATTTCTATGTACTTTTCTTAATTAACTCGTAGTAATTTTTGTTTCATGATTTGATTATTTTTATAATAAGTAATGCTACGATATCCAAAAAATTACTTAAATTATATGATAAGTTTATTTGTAATTATCATATCATCGATACATCTTTATAAAATTATTATGGTAACTACAAATCAGTTTGTCACATCATTTTGATAAAATTTTAGGAAGTGTAGTATTATTTTTTTTTATAATTTATATGTTTTTCATTGGGAATCTAAATGTAAAAATAACAATGAATGATAATGCCAATTAGCTAGGTTAATATTATTTTTTGGGGAAAAATCATTTTAGTCCCTAATTTTTTAGAAATAATCAAATTTTTAACTATGTTTCTTAAAAGAACAAAATGAACCTTAACTTTTTAGAAAAGTGTCAAATTAGTCCATTTCATTGGTCAACTAACGGTCAAACCTAACAGAAAATGTTAAAAGACTAATTTAACCCTATACTCAATTAAAATAAAAATCATTTTAGTCCCTAATTTTTGAGAAATGATCAAATTTTTAACTATGTTTTTTAAAATGACAAAATGAACCTTAACTTTTTAGAAAAATGTCAAATTAGTCCCTTTCATTGGTCAACTAACAGTCAAAACTAACAAAAAATGTTAAAAGGCTAATTTAACCTTACACTCAATTAAAACAAATAAAAATACCATTCTACCCCTAAATTTGATCATTACCAAAAAGTTAAAGACTAAAATAATTTTTTCCCTAAAAACAAAGCCACTGTTTACCCACACCACTCTCAACAACACCCTACCCCATTTCAAAACCCACACCCCACCCCATTTTAGAGACCTACACTTGTTCACAGACCACCGACCACCAATCCTCGACCATTATCGTCACCGTCCGACGGTCAACCATTTGCAACTGTCCGACCTGTTCAACAAACCACACCTTTTCGTTCACCCACTATCAACCCGAACCCGTTCCGTCGTTGTCAAACCGCACCCCGTTCGCCCACTATCAACCCATACCCCGGACACCATTCGGTCAACTTCTTGAGTAGCGGTGATTGTCTTCATCAACTCAGGTGAGTCCATTACGGTTTTTAGATCATAAATTTTGGTTTGTTGGGTTTTTTTCTTCTAATTTTTTTGTGGGTTTTGCTAAGAAATTCTGATGCATTTTGAATATATATCAAGACTCTCAGACCAAGTTGAGCGCGCACAAAAATTGTCCAAGGGTAAAAATGTAATTTTATGGAAATTATATAAAAGCCTATTAAGGTTATTTTGGTAATTATATATTACTGTAATATTTAACTTTAGTTGGGGATATAATGGTCTTTTTATTTGTTTTAATTGAGTGTAAGGTTAAATTAATTTTTTAACATTTTCTATTAAGTTTGACTGTTAGTTGACCGATGAGAGTGACTAATTTGACACTTTTCTAAAAAGTTAATGTTCATTTTGTCATTTTAAAAAACATATTTAAAAATTTGATCATTTCCCAAAAGTTAGGGACTAAAATGATTTTTTCCCTTGAGTGTAAGGTTAAATTAGTCTTTTAACATTTTCTATTATGTTTGACCGTTAGTTGACCAATGAGAGGGACTAATTTGACATTTTTCTAAAAAGTTAAGGTTCATTTTGTCCTTTTAAAAAACATAGTTAAAAATTTGATCATTTCTCAAAAGTTAGGGACTAAAATGATTTTTCCCCTTATTTTTTTCAAAAAATCATTATTACATCTACCCTTCTATGTATTTCTTATTTCTACTGTTCATCAAATTTGAATATGTCCCAATTAATACATTAATTTCTCTTGACCCTAATGTCTTGTCATATTATTAGTCAATATATTACGTGAAAGTTGGAGACAGATTAGCCAACTGATTTGTTTGTTTCATTGTTAACTATCTTTGTTTTCTTCTTAGTGTTTTCTATTAGTAGACCGCTTCTCCTACATGTTCAGGACATCCGAATAATACAAAAGGCATGTGTTTCAAAGCTGGACTCATAAAACAAATATTATATAGATATAGGTGCGCACAAGAATTAAAATAGGTTTGCTATATGGAAGTGTTTTCAAGCAAAATTATTTCTTGAATAATTCTACCTAATCTCTAAGAACAAAAATGTACATAAGAAGCAGTGAAAATCCCGACAAATAGAATTAAAATTATTGTGAGTCTTGAAATTGAGATCAAACTAAGAAAATAAGTGTTTTGACGTCATCCGATCCTTTGTTTATGAATTAACAATTAGTTTGTGAGCGTACCATTTATATTTGTATAAACTATTTTCACCTTTTGTTTGTGAGCCAACTAGTGAAACAGGGAAAAAATAAAGAAAAAACTAGTTTTCGTTTCATATTCACATTAACTTTATTTGTATAGTACTTTTTAAATGAGGATATCATTTTAAAAAATAAGGACCAATCAATCAAATTTATTCATTGTATTTGAATTAAATATGAGAGAATTTATTTTAAAAGAAATAATATAATTGATGAATTTGATTAACTAATCCTTACATTTTAAAGTAAGAGAGTCTTCATTTTAAAAGTAATATATATATATATATATACATATATAACACTCTAAATTAAGGCTTTAACAGTTTGTAAACGGTTTTCGTTTTTTAAAAAGTTTGGTAATCTATGTAGAGTCTCTTTTGGCTCTTTCTAGGTGCAAAGAAGATTCAAATTTGTGTTTCCGATGTAGAATAATTCATAATTGGCAGTCATTTTTGTACATAAACAAATTACAGTAATTAGAAATTTTTCATGGAAAATAATATGGATCTCAGCTGAACTGCCCCACCAAGATACAAGTCAAAATGTAGATTTACGTCTTTGAAACGATTACATAATCAAAACTCCAGAGTCAATACTAATGAAGCCTGCAAACACGGGCAGTGCAGTGAGCTTTGAA
Source organism: Nephelium lappaceum (assembly GCA_021234005.1). Taxonomy (NCBI): domain Eukaryota; kingdom Viridiplantae; phylum Streptophyta; class Magnoliopsida; order Sapindales; family Sapindaceae; genus Nephelium; species Nephelium lappaceum. The sequence continues at coordinate 9,965,495 of CM038009.1, forward strand.
TTATATACTTTGATTACCATAAAATCAAGCACATAGATTTTCCCATTTCACACTCACACATTTTTAGGTCATTTCCCACCTTTTGACAACAATTTTTTGGCTTCTCAAGGGATATATAAAGAAGTTGTTGCTTGCTCATTCGACCCTAGAAGAATGTCGTCAAGCCAATCATACACCTACCACAACTGTGAAAACAAGCTCACAATTTGCGGAAAATGGTTACACGTGAATTTAAAAATAATTTCATAACACTAATACGCATTACAAGAAATTTGGTTTCTAGCAATCCCAAGTTTATGATGTTTAATATATGAGAAGCTTTCAAAGTCTTGTATCGATTTTTGAGTAATGCTACACTTAGGGGTGGAAGATATTGGAGACTGGTGGACCTTCGGGTTTCTATTAGGGCTATTATACGTGATTCTAATTTTAATTTTTTGTTTTCGTCCCTGGCTACCCAATAAAAGTTTCTATTTTTTTTTTTTAAATCGAAATGCATTATCTATGCAACGTGACAAAATGATTTGGACCTACAACGTCATATATACAACAATATTTTGTAATCAATATGGTTGTTATAAGTCTATAATTGACCACATTGTATATAATATTGATGTGGATAAGCATACTGTAATATTAATTCAAGCGAATCAGATCCTTACAAATAAATGTAATCTTGATAAATTACTCAAAATGTAATTTAAACCTTACCAACTAAAACTAGATGATATTCATTCACATTTCCTTTATCTTTTTTTTTTTTAACTATTACAATAAATTTGGATTTTTGGGAGGGAGAAATGAGTCGAATTAATAACTTCATTGGTATAAATATGAGGACATTTTCTTAATTATACAAAAATAATTAGTTTTATAATTAAATTTAACAATAATTAAAGTTATATATAAAAAAAATGTCGAAATAATGTAGCAAGGTGGATTATAGCAAATATGTTGTCAATATTTGTGATTATCTGTCTATGTGGTTGCTTCTTTCTTTCTTTCTTTCTTTCTTTTTTTTTTTTTTTTTTTAAATTATTGTCACAAATCAATTTATCATATATATATATTTTTAGTAAGTATATAGATAATGAAGCATTACTCTAAATTTAATTATACTTATATATATATATATATATATTATATATTCGTCTGTATGACCTATTAGAAATTTAAAAATTAGGAAATAAATATTGCTGAAATCCACTATATCGGTAAATGTACAAATATTACGAAAACCATTGGACCACCTTGACTATGTTCAACTATGCTTGTATTACATGGGCAAATTCTTTGTATTAAAAATTAATTATAAATAAATCAAATTACAAAGAAAGAGAAATAAAATACACTTTCTGAATTTTTCAATCCCTTAAGGGACATTTCAAAATAATACTTGTGAGTTTAAAACTTACCACTTTCATTTTGTTGTTTACAAATTAAGTAAATTTGTCTCTAAAGTTTTGAGTGTATAATAATAAAAAGAAAAGGTCCTTTACAACAAAATTTTAATTTAAAAATTAAAAAAAAAAAACTTTTCAAATTAAAGTAACTCAAATCAATATTTTAAAAAATGAAAAAAAAAAAAATTTTAGATTACAAAACGGTGGAGGCAGTTGGTGTAATTTTCTACTAATTTTTGAAAATTTATATTGATATTTGAATGTAAAAGATGTATATTTTATTTATTATTACATTTATAACGAGTATATTACATATCGTATAGATTATCGGACACTTTTAATCAAAATCTTTAAAGCGCCGTTTGGAATTGAAGTTTTCGAAAATGAAAAATATGGCCACATCGCTTACAAATATTATCCTTAACTCAAATATCCAAAGTATGGATCGAATCATGGACCTATGGTCCAAATGGGCCATAATCTCACTACGAATTGATATTATTGTACGAAACCATCAACTCTTACCAAACAAATTTCCACCGACTTTAACAATTACATCGACCCATTCAAGCAATCATGGCCGTCGGATTTCCAGCAATCAGCAACAGAAACACGATCCTACACGGATCACCACGTCAGCCCACCTCAAACATTCCTGACCGTAGATTAGTGAACAATCTACGCTCCAGATTAAATAACGACGCCAAAACATTTTCAAGTTCCCTCCGCAAATTTTGGTGTGGTCCTATAAATACTTGCAATTCATCTCCATTTTCGCACCATTAAATCAATTACTTTCTGGAGAAACAAACAAGCCAACGAGCCCATTTCTTCCTCTTCGATGGCGCGGACGAAGCAGACGGCAAGGAAGTCGACCGGAGGAAAGGCGCCACGTAAGCAGCTGGCCACGAAGGCTGCCCGGAAGTCAGCTCCGGCGACGGGAGGAGTGAAGAAGCCTCACCGTTTCAGACCGGGGACAGTGGCGCTGAGAGAGATCAGGAAGTACCAGAAGAGCACGGAGCTGCTTATCAGGAAGCTCCCATTCCAGAGACTTGTCAGAGAAATCGCTCAGGACTTCAAGACCGATCTCAGGTTCCAGAGCAGCGCTGTGGCCGCTCTTCAGGAGGCGGCCGAGGCCTATCTGGTGGGTCTCTTTGAGGACACCAATCTCTGTGCCATCCACGCCAAGAGAGTCACCATCATGCCCAAAGATATCCAGCTCGCTAGGAGGATCAGAGGCGAGAGAGCTTAGGTTTTACCAAAAAATGCAACATGTGTTGTGGGTTTGTGTTTCTAGGGTTGATAGTTTCTTTAGATTGTATGTAGCTATGGGTTTCTATCTGCTTGCACTCTAACATCTGGGTTTCTAGATTACAATGTGTTTGATGACTTGTGTCAGTTAGTTGATGTTATATAAAATCAATGTAATTGGATAATGAGATTTGTTGTTTCAAGTATGTTTCTCTCTGTTTGGGTGGGTTGGTTCTGGCTTGAATTGTAGCGGGTTTGTGATTTAAGGGTTGATAGTTTCTCTAGATTGTATGTTGCTGTGGGTTTGTTTCTGTTTCCACTCTACTAACATCTAGATTACAATGTTTGTTGATAAATTGTGTCAATTAGTTAATGTTATATAAAATCAAGGGAAAATTATATTAAAGTACCTCGACCTATTGTGTTATTACATCAATAATGCGAGTTTAGACTAAATTACATAAAGATATCCTTGACTGAGTTTGACTAACAGTCCATCAACGGCAAAATAAACGTCTTAAGGGCAAAATGATCTTTTTATATGTCAAATTTCTCTCTCTCTCTCTCGATTTCTCTCTGTTTTCTTCTTCTTCTCTTCTGCTTCTTCTTCTTCTTTTATATGTCAAAAACCTAATCATCCCGATCGATTTACCACCATAACCACCCTCAAATCAATATAGCATCCAAACAACCAACTATCACCACCAGCAACCAACCACCACCACGCAAAAAAAAAAAAAAACAAGAACAGAAATTGAGTTCGATTCAAACCCAGAAACTGGGTTTCTTCGAACCTAGATCTGGGTTCGATTCGAACCCAGAAACTGGGTCCCTTCGAACCCAGATCTGGGTTCCATTGGAACCCAGATAACAAGAACAGAAAAAGAAGAAGAAGAAGAAGAAGAAGACGAGCAAAAGCAGAAGAAGAGTTCCAGAAGTAGAAGAAAAAGAAGAAGAGTTCTAGACGAAGAAGAAGAAGACGAGCAGAAGAAGAAGAAGAAGAAGAAGAAGAAAAAAGAAGAAGAAGAAGAATGAGAGAGAGAGATTTTGTTTTTTAGAGAGAGAGAGATATTTTGTTTAAATAATATTATTTGATATAGAAAAAGATCAATTTACTCTTGAGATGTTAATTTTACCGTTAATGGATTGTTAGTCAAACCAGGTCAAAGGTATTTATGTGTAATTTAAATAAAACTCGCATCATGACTGTAATAATTTGATAGGTCCGGGTACTATAGTGTAATTTGCCCTAAAATCAATCCAATTCATCATTTGATGATGAGATTTGTTGTTAGGAATATTTTGAAGTATCGTTTTCCATACCGCAACCCAAGTCGATACTTCAATGAACAATCTCGAGAGTCTGGTAGATACCCTCCATTGATGGAGACAATCAATTTGCTTGACACTGACAAGTCTTATGAAGAACAATTACAAGTGGCAAAGAATGGGAAATTGTCAAGTGTCCCTCATTTAAGATTTTGTGTTGAATATAATAAATAAATAAATAAATATATATATATATAAAGGAAATAAAGGTGGAATGTCTGAGAAATAATCCCCGAAAAAAGTGAAATTAGTACTTGAATTAAGTAGTAATTTTTTTTTAAATGTTAAATTAGAAATTGTTTAAAGTTTTTTTTTTTTTGATAAGTGTAACGTTAGATTTATTAAAAATTTTGTTCAAATAAATATTCAAATAATATGATATGTGAATTGTTAATATTATAAATCATGAAAAGATGTGATAATTAATATGTTATTGACAACACATATGTCATATCATTTTGACACAAAATTTGAGAAATCTAATATATATATATATATATATTTTTTGGAAAGAGTTAATCATTTTTGCTAGTTATTCAGTATAAATTTATATTCCTACAATCAATGAGGAGAATACAATCAATCACTTAAGTGGTGAGAGATGGTATTATTTCAAAATTCAAATTATTGTTTCTAAAAATTAATTTGCTTTCGTATGCTAACAGCGGTTTCATAAACTACGGATGGAGCTAGTAAGTGGGCCGGTGGCCCATGTCTGAGTGAAATGTGGATATTGGCCGCATGATCCTGTGCCTAACTCATCAAGCGGCCGACATTCGAAATTGAAAAATACGACCGTTAATTTAATGGAAGCTTACCATGTAAATGTGTATTGTAAACCAGCAAAGCCCTTGTAATTGTTCCTTGACAAGGATCGCAAGAAACAGAGCGAAGAACAAGAAAAAGTAAAGACAGACACACAGCAAGACACATAGAGATTGACTGAGACACATTATGGAAGCAAAAGCTGTTGTTCCGAGGCAACCCAGAGGTTTACAATCTAATACCCATCTCAGTTTTGATTTTGTTTTGTTTTGTTTTTTGTTTTTTTGTGTTTTCGGTTTTCTTTGATCGAAAATGGAGTTCAAGCTAGTGGGTACTTGATGATATATCATGAATATGTCTCTTTTGATGGGATTCTTCGTGGGCTTTTCTTGAAAAATATCATAATCTGTGTAGATCATGTGTTGTGCTTCCGTCTGATTTTGTTATGATTTTTTGTGGGTTGATTGCACTAACATTGATGAATATGAGATTTTGATTTTCGTTCCTTTTCATAGAATTTTGTAAGCATGATCTTTTAATGCGTAGTTCTGGGTTTTGATTCCTGTAATCCTGATAGATATGACACTTCGATTTTATACTACCCTTCTGTGGGTATCTTTGGCTCTTGATTGTTTTTTAATTATTGGATGGAATGATTCTCAAATGCATGATCTTCTAGTCCAAAGTTCTTTTATAAAAAATTATTTGTGGGGACTGAATTTCTGATTAATTTCTTTTTGTATTGGCTTCCAAGATCATCTGGGTTGCTTGGACTTGGATGTTCTCTCTTGGTTTTATTAGTCCAAAGTTCTTCTATAAATAATTATTTGTGGGTTGATTGGTCTTATTTATTTCTGATTACTTTCTTTGTGTATTGGCTTCCAAGAGTATATGGGTTGCTTGGACTTTGATTTTTTCTTCTTGTTCTTACCAAATTTTCTTGTGATTTTTCCTTTTTTTGTATGTGTTGTGCTTGTGTTTCTGTCTAAACTTGTTGCTTCTCTCCTTATGTTTGTTTTCTAGGAGGAGATAAGGCAAAGAATGAACTGGCACAAGGGAAGAATCGGCAAGCTCTTGGCGATATTGGAAATCTGGAGATACTTCCCACTGTTGAAGGGAAGATCTCTCGCCCCATCACAAGGTTTGTTGTCTCTCTCTCTCTGTCTATCTATCTCTCTGTGTGTTTATGTTAACTTTTTGCTTGGTTGCAGGGGTTTTCGGGCACAACTTTTAGCAAATGCACAACTAGCAGCAAAGAAGAACAAGGTAGTAAAGTAAACTATATCTTTGTAGTCCTAGTTTTTGAAGCTATACTAATTTGGCATTTGAATGCTGTTGTTTTGCAAGCTTCCGGCGGTTGATGATGGTGTACCAGCTATCAGAAAAGGCAGAGTTGGGAAGAAAGCAGCAGAAGCTCAGAAGAAGATAACTGAAAAGTCAAAACATGAGAATGTAATTGTGGTAATCTCTGATGAAAAAGAGAAAGCCAAGCCAGTAGAAGCTCAGAAGAAGTTATTGTCTGAAAAGCCAGAAGCTGAGAATGTGATCGTGATAAGCGCTGTTGAAGAGGGAAAGATTAAACCTGTTGATGCAGGAAGCTCAAAGGAAGGGTCCTTAAGGAATGTCAAGACACTCACTTCTATTCTCAGTGCTCGAAGCGAGGTTGATTTTTAATTCCAAGATTTTGGTACTTTGTGATGATTCTGAAGAATCTTTGAGTACTATAAATCTAAAATTTCTTGTTTTCTATTTACTTTTGTTATAGGCTGCTTATGGAATCACCAACAAACCAAAGGATTTGATAGTGAACATTGATGCAGCAGATGTAAACAATGATTTGGCAGCAGTTGAATATGTTGATGAACTCCACATGTTCTACAAGGCCACTGAAGTAATAATTCTCCTTTTATACTTTCTTTATTCACTGTAGTCCCCTTCTCTGCCTCTTAACAATTGCAATATTTTGAGCAGGATGAGAGTCAAGTGCATGATTACATGGTCTCACAACCAAATATCAATGCAAAAATGAGAGCCATTCTAGCAGATTGGCTCATAGAAGTTCATTGCAGGTTTCAACTAATGCCTGAAACCCTCTACCTTACAATAAACATACTTGATCGATACCTATCCATGAAGACCATAACTAGGAGGGAACTTCAGTTAGTTGGCATTAGCTCAATGCTTACTGCATGCAAGTACGAAGAAATCTATGCTCCACAGGTAGAGTATTCCTCTTCTCTCTTTATCTGTGCTGAAACTTTCTATTGTAATCATTAGTTTTAAGTTCATTTGGAGATCTATTTACAAGGTTTTGGTTTTGCAGGTCAATGATTTTGTGTGCATAGCAGATTATGCATATTTTGGAGAAGATATACGTGTCATGGAGAAAGCTATTTTGGAGAAGTTGGGGTGGTATTTAACAGTCCCTACACCATATGTGTTCCTTGTTCGCTTCATTAAAGCTTCTGTTTCACCTGATCAGAAGGTGTACTACTTTTTTATCTTGATGTTGTTGATATCTGTATACTGCAATAACTCAAATTGTTTGCTTGAATTTTATACTTCATGTAGATGGAGAATATGGCATTCTTCCTTGCTGAACTTGGTCTCACCCACTATGCCGCCATACTTCATTACTGCCCATCCATGCTTGCTGCATCAGCTGTCTATGCTGCCCGTTGTACCCTTAATGTGAGCCCTTTGTGGACTGAAACTTTGAAGCACCACACAGGCTACTGCGAAGAGCAATTAATGTACATTCCTCTTTCCTTCACTATTTTTTGTCTATATTAATATAATGCTCTACCTTTGAATATTTGTGCTAATTTGTGTTTTTATGATAGGGACTGTGCACAGCTCTTGGTTGGGCTTCACTCGGCAGCAGCAGAAAGTGAGCGTAAGATGGGGGTCTATAGAAAATTCATTAGTCCTCACCGAGGCGCTGTTGCTCTTTTCACTCCAGCCAAATGTCTTCTTGGTGTATCGCCATGAATAGCTATATGCTTTTCATCATTCCCCATTTTTGTATTGGCTAAGTAATAGAGGCATACCTTTTTGTGGGTTCTTACTATTAGAACCGTAAGTGTGTGAATGTATGAGTCTTGTAATATAAAGTGGAATGCAAATACACAGTAAATTGAAATCTTTAGGTTTTTTTTTTTTTGAAAGCAATTGAAAATCTTTAGTTGAATGCAAGAACTTTTGCTTCTCTTCCTCTCCATTTCTCTATTCTCTATTTCTTTTTGTTGTTTTAATGGTTGGTTGCTAGTGGTTTCTTTTTACTACATAGCTTTTGGATCCAAAACAAAAATCACAATTTAGATAAGAGTGTTATCTGTTTGTGTTATGGAATGGCCTGCAATTTGGTCTACTGAATGTGCATGGTAGTGGAATAGAGTAATTTGCTCTGTAATCACCAGAGTAACTTCTTGTATTGACTCCAGGGCCATGCAGTTGCATTGTATATATCTTGGATGGATCATCGGCTGCACAAATAAGCTTATATAGTCACCGTTCTAAAGCCTGTTATTTAGAAACAGTTATTTGCTTTAGCTATTTTCTTAAAAATTCACCTCATTGTGACCGTTAAATAGTATCATATCTGAGATTCTAATGTGCATCAAATTGTCGGTTGAAATACACACACACATACACACCTAACAGGATAAAATTTGATGTAATAAGTAATCTGATAAATTCAGAAGTAAAATCTGTTATTTCAATTGTCTCATTATTATAACTTATTTTCCACGTATTAAGAGCTCTATCATAGAACAATGAAGACAAGGCAGAGTTACCGATCTCTATTATGCTTTACAACCAAGGAAAGGTCACATTGTTTCGCTCTGTTTTCAACTACGCTAAAAAAAGGGCTTCAAGTTCTGTAATGGACTATGAACAACACAACCAACACAATCCCTCGTCACTGAAGAACATTTCCCTCCGAAGATGATAAACCTTTAAATTAAAAAGGTTCCTTTAGAGGATTCAAGTGCTTTACACTTTGCATGGAATTTCAAATTTCATAGCCTCTTCAGTTGTTTCTTGACCTCTGGTTACTATGGCTGTTTCAGTACGACACTCAAAGTTGTCTTCCTCATTGCTTACAAATCAGTATCGCTGATGCAGTGGTGCTTTTGCGATACCACCAACAACGATGAATTCTGAAACCAAAAATCCATCAAACTAAGGCTTCTGCAGTTAATATGAAAAATATCAATCATCGCAAGAAGACATATGTCTATTAAACAGGAGTTTAACATGCACCACCTGGCTCGCAACATATGCATGCAATATGCAAGCTGAGTCAGCACAATCAAACCAAGTTCTTCATTTATGAATTTTCTTCTTTTTCTTAAGTGTTCTTTTAACAAGTTACCAACATAACAAGTAACCAATCATCTTGTTTCCCAAAGAAATCGTATAACGTAGAATTGATTATTAAAATTGTTGATTATTCAATAGTCTATTGCTATGTGTTACAATATATTGCTGAATTAGCATCTGTTGTGCAAATTGTTATATAATATGAAAGTAGAAGCTCCAAGACCACAAACCTTTGTTCCAGCTACAATAGTACTATTGAGAGGATGAGCAGTGCATGCAGTGACACCTTCTGATAGTGGAACAAACCTATTTTCCTTACCATGGCAGTTTCTCTCAGAAACATCCTCACTGGAAGGACAAAGTAAGCCAATTAATGCATGGGCATATTGACTCCAAGAACACACAGAAATAAATATTGGTCACTAAAACAACTCAAAGAAAAAATTTCCAAGAAGCCAACAAAGTCATAGCTAAATAGGGACCAGCAACTGGTCACCAGTGTTGCTGGAGACTTTCTGAGCACAATAAAAAGCTGTCACGTACCCAGGAACATTTATATTCTAAGTATTCTATTCTACCCTTTGTGCTAATTATTTGTTATATGAACAATACTGTATATCAGGATACCAATCAAATTCAAAAGCATTTGATAGCCTAAAATTAGCTAATACAAGAGTCTCTTACTTGTAGTCCACATGACTGGGAGAACTGGAGTCTGGATGAAAATCCAAAAGATGAATGCCATGGTCAGATGATGATCCAACTGCATAGATCTGCATTGAAAAACATCTAAGTTATCCTTGGTTAGAATAAAAATTTCGACCTAGTGCTTTAAGGTTATGTATGACTTGTGAGTGCTAACTCATTTTGTTGGCAAGGTCCATCACAGTTGTGCTTTAAGGTTGCATAAAGAAATATAAAAGCCATCACTTGAGATTTATTAAAATTTTTGTCCTTAACCTGAAATGTAGAGCTTCAATCAATAAATTCTCTAATTACAATTGAGTTTCACTTGTCTTGGCAGGCCAACTTACTATTATAAGCTGCCAATAATCAGACATGGTTACTAATCATACAATTTCTTCAAATTAACCATTGCTTGACAGTCATGCACATTAGATGTATGCATATATGGCATCATTAAACTGAGTGGAACAAGGTAAAAACAAGTGTAAAGTTCTTACAGAATGTGTTGGCAGCCATGATGGTTTCCTCAAGTGTAACTGATCAGCCGAATTGTTGGGACCATTCCTGATCACTCCAAACCAAAAGGAAATAATTACAACTATCAAGCAAACTTTAATGCTCCAAGCAGAAATATGTATTTAGCTTTACTTACAACCAAGCCGGCGGAGGGCAGTGAACATGGGTAACTTGAAAATTATAAATATCTAGAACACCCGACCTGCATCACATGGCAAATTGGAAAACAAGCAGATTTAATGAAAACGAACCATTTGGTATAGAGGCAAAATTCAGTCCAACCCCAACAAAGAAAGCCCATGACTTGATTAAAAGAAAGGATCGAAATAGGGAGAGCTAAATAGTGGAAATCTAAATGACAAAATGAGGCATGACTGTACAGCTCAGTTAAAATGCCTACTTTGGTTATTGATTGTTTGACTGACATGCTGAAAAATGTTCCACCAAATGCTTGACGATAACAAATGGACAAAACACTAGAAGTGCAGCGCCTGTAGCAAAAGCTTTTTTCTTATTGTAGAATTTTAGCTTTCCAGTCATGGGCAACAATTAGTTCCGGTAATCCTATTTTGGTTTAATGCTAATTGTATCAAGTTTTAGCTTGACTATAACAGGCTGAATTCTAAATAGAAGGGAAACTTCCACATTTGCAGTTATTTATTTTCTAGCCACATATTACCTCAAATACATGGTAAACTATCTGTGTTTTAGTTGATTTAACACCAGTACCCATTAAAATATAAGGAAACTACTTAAAAAAGTAAATGCTATTTAAGGAGACTTTGTTTTCAGAACTAAAAAGAGAATCTTGATTGAATATAGCACATCACTATGCAATGTCAAAATAACAACACATGTTAATAGAAAAAAGAGTCAAAGAAAAAAGAAAATTCGTTTGACAACCTACCAACCATCATCAAGGTGGAATGCCAATTGGTATGGGCTAGATGGATTGAGATCGATGGAGTGTATTTCCTGTGGAACAATATTGGATTGTGCCTGCACAATAAAGAGAAAAAAAAAATGGTCAAGTATACATTATAACTGCGCAAATGTTATGTAATACAAAGAAATCAACTGTTAATCCTACAATTCAACTACTTTTTCATGTTTCACAACCATTAATTTCTAATAGCAATTAATCTAGAACATTACTAGAATCTTCTATTCAGGAATTGACAAATGAACACATTTTAATAGAAATATAAACTTGAAAGCACAGTAGCATGAAACAATATCTCCAATATTATTAGTTTATAAAGAAATACCTTATGATTGAAATCCTAGAAAGGCTTGCGTAAGTCCTTGTTACCGCTAATAGTACCATCTTGCAATATGTAAACTCATTTTAAAACTCAGAATTCTTTTGCTAGGTTACTTTTCACATCAAATGTTGGAATTAAAAAAAATAGATGTTCAAGACTTAAGAGTTTTAAAAAAATTATCAAATAGGTTAATATTATGAAGTTTGAACCTTTCACTTCCTAGAGATTGTTAGGTCTGCAATTCCAGATATTAGATTTATTACTATAGATGATATATATACAGACTACAATTAAGACACAGTTATATCAGACTTTGCATGAGGAGAAAAAGAAACATCCTACTGCTGTAATGTTTGTTGAATCATTTCATCAAGTTTTCAGCTGAGAAATTATTGAGCAGGCACCCTGTGTTATGTAGCCATCTCATTTTATAAAATCCTTTGTCTAATCTACTTTAACTTTCATGATGAATTTTAACGTAATAAAATTTCAACATATCAGATTCTTCAAAAATAAAGTTACAGAAGACTACCATTCAGTCTGCAAATATTCAAACAAGTAATACGAGAAACAAAGAATGACCTATATGTTAATGTTTTTAGAGCTTCCCAATGACCAAGCAGTATACTAAACAGATAAATTAAAGTTTCCAGGAATATCAAAAATCATAATTTAAAGATACATAGACATGAAAATCTAATACGAGTCAATGCATGGACATGTACCCTCTGTTTTCACAGAAGCAAGGAATGGCTCGGAATGCTCAGTTTTGGAAAACAAAAACAACTATTCATCGTTAATAGTAAAATTCACTAAAATTAATAAAAGATAAAATCAGAACAATTGGGATATACCTTCAAAGACTCAATTTTCTCTAGCATCGTTGCCAACTTCAAAGATGCCAGAGGTGGATGACTAACCTGAAATGGACGAGAGATATAATTATTAATTATAAAGGACTATCAAGTACTTAGAGCAACTATATCAACCAAATATGATAAATTCAAAATTGTTATTGAATAATTTGATGTTAAAATAGACAGGCAACTAGCGAAGCAACCACATATCAATTTGTATCAAGAAAAGGTGTTAAGAGTAGTACAAGAATAAGATATAATTGCCTGTGAGGCCAATACAGAATACAATCACAATAAGCTAGTACTTGTGCAGGTACTGCTTGCAAGTTGTCAAACAAGCTCATTTGAGTTCACCTATTGCAATATCAAAAATGAAAATATGTATAAATAAAAACCATAGGCTTATTATGTACCTCTTTATGACTCTGAAAAGCAGCAGAACTTCTTCCTCCACGAAGGTCCCACATATAAATATTCCCATTCTTATCAGACGCAAAAATAATCTAAAGTAAATGAACTTGTAATTAGGGCTCCCAGAAAACAATGACTGGAATAATTAGGAATCACAGAAAGAATGCTTAGACATTAGACAGTAAAGAGTAATATGCAACACACCCCCCCACCCCTCTATTTTCCTTAAGCCCTATTGCAGTTGGATTAAGCTGACACACAAATCACTGTCAACCGGACATTCTCTCTCTCTCTCTCTCTCTCTCTCTGTTCTTTTTTTTTGTGAGAACAAAATGTATGTAGGATATTGGGAAACCATATATATAGCCTGTAATATTCAAATAACTTGTAGTGTAGTTCCCACTTGAACATACTGTCACACTGTTTAATATGCAAACGGCAATCCAGAAATCATTACACAGCACCTTTGCTGCAAGTTTGAACAATCCATTCCCAATAATAAAATAAGCATATTCAATTAAAGATCAACTGCCATTAGTCTGATAATAATTACAACGAGTAGATAGAAGAGGCAGCATACATGAAAGGTATAGGAATAAAATTCTATGTTTCTTACAACGAAAAAGAAAGAACATACGTAAGTTTATTTTTAAGAGATACACAAAAGCGAGGTTAAAATTGAAATATATATTATGTTCTGACTCAACTATTAACCTGATTTTCCACATGTACTTGAATGCTATTAAGGGTGCTGCGCGAACCAGTTGTAAGTTCCAGACATGGCAAAACACTCATTCTTCTATCCCATATATGAAGCATACCATGAGTATCAGAAGCAATTAACCTACAAAGATGGACCATGAATAAGGAAAGATAATCATTAGCATCTATCTTATTAGTAAAAGACTTGCATCGATGATCAGAAGACCGGAAACAAAAACTAATTTGTGCACACGGGCTGCAAAGAAGTATCAAGTCAAACAAATATAATGATATATAGATATATCAGCATTGTAATCATAATCAACTCTTTCTTGCACCGATTAAGAAGCAATAAGAATCCCATTTCTCGCAAAAGGAAAAAACAAACTTAAAAGGTAGACATTAGGTATATCACATGAAAGGATTAATTAAAATTGACAATTCAAATTTTACATAGCGAAGTAACATATGTGCAACACATCTGTAATGATTCATTTACGCATAGTATGATATCACATAAACAAAATAGTTTCTCACACAAGTCTATTTTTCAACACCTTGATACTTATCCAATCATACTTTTTTTGCACGTATGTATGTGAGACTCAACCCCACCATTGCAAGGTAGGTCTAACTTTAATAACAGTTTCGATAACTCATCCCCAAATAAAATAATTATTGTATTGTTTAAGCCTATCCCAGACAGTTTTTCTTGGGGTTTTACCTAGAAAGTCTTTGGGAAAAATGCTACATTTATTATCCAATGACCCTCTGTTAGGCAATGAACAACTTTGGCATCTCACCTCACATCATCCATTATTGCCATACTTATCTCAAATTTTATTGTTATTGACGATTAAACCCTCCATGCAAACTTTCTTCAGATTGGACTCAGATTTCTTACGGTTATTGTATGGATGACAATTTACAGAGGTGCAAAAATCCATAATGTTTTATGACTATTTATAAGAGAGAGAAAGAGAGGGGGGGAGAGAACTTAAGGTTATTAACAGTACCACAATTAAAAAACTATTTAGATTTCTGAAATAACTTATTGAAACTTTGGAGATTCATGACACATACTTATCTTACGACAGGACAATTTGTCAACATAACAACCATATACTTTTGATAATATACCATGCAACTACCATAAAAATACAAGTGCATCTCAACCTATTACGAGCCTCCATCTATGTAAAGTTCCCACTTCCCACATCTATTACAATTATATCAACAACCTTTCACTATCTTGTTAAACATCAAGTCTAATAAATTAGGAAAAAAAAAACCTTGAAATTGTGACATCTTTCTTTGGTTGCTTCACCGGTAGGCATGATATGTTAATCATTAAGCACCAAATCTAGTACTATGTCTCCATGTACTGATCAGATACAGCTACAATTAACTTATCACTCAAGGCCACCTACTAGAAAGATGTGGTTTAACAGGAAGTTACTCACCTCATTAAAGATTTTAATGATGTAGCACAGTCCACTCATGGCAGTTCTTAACATGTTCGATTTGGATTGAAGTATTTCAATTTCCTTGCACCTGTGGCTAATAGTTTCGATTATTCTATACGTAAGCATTTCTATGGTATTACTAGAAGTTAAACATACATGAATGAAGTTTCAAATTTCATGAGCCAAAAGTTCTGATGTCTCTGACCAACAAGGTCTTTGACCTAAACTAACACTTGTAAAGTATTCAAGCGAAAATTACATTGTTCCAAAGAATACGTAATAAAACAATCCTGACAAGTTTTCTTTTATTTATATTTTTAAAATTATTTTGTTTTGTTTCTGGGTCCAACAGCTAGTGTATACAAGGGATAGCCCCTTCTGCGATAAATAACCCCAATCACTAGCACACTACGGCATCCCAACACAATGCTTTTGCACATATCAAGGAGATTTACAAGCGACATCAGTTGGCATCAAAATAAATGTATGACTAATATATTATAAGCAACAAAATAGACATTTCAGAATATTAGTGACCCATCTACCTACCTTGACTCATCAGTTGAAGTAAATGCAATGTCACATAGACCTTTGTTAACATGAGACCCCAAAACATTGATAGGACGCCTTGTTAGTAAGACCTGCATTAACAGTAAAAATTATAGATGGTATAGCAGAATATGACTAACTACAATTATTAAGACTTTGAATAATGCAAACAAAAGGTTTTGCCAGCAAACATTTGCATAAAAGAGTTATTTTAAAACAAATAAATAAAATAAAATAAGAATAAACAGTTTGTTTTCTTGTAAAATATTTTATACAGAAATGAACCAAAACTTTCTTGATTACAGATCAGATTAAGGATACAGAAGATGGAATTGATGGTAATAGAACCGAAAGTTGAGCCCTAGAGAATTTGACTTGTTAAAGCAGATAGATTATTATTACTTCCAATATTATAACCAAATATAGATAAAAATGTAAAATCAGAACTTACTTCAACTGGTTCAGATGAGATATAACCAACATCAAAAATACGTACGTCATTGCTTTTTCTAGATGAACAAGCAACCTATATAGATGAACAAAACTAAAATCATGTTAAGGCTGGAAATAGAAAATGGAAAAAGATGCATTAATCTAACACAGCAAATCAGTGGTCAAACAAGCAGATCCAATAAGTGTTTCCAAACAAGCACAGTGCATACTTCTACCGTTAATATCAATAGTGAGATCACCAATGTCCACAAATGACAGAAGTGATTTGAGCCAGGTTTTAAAATTCTCTCAAAATACTTCCATTAGCTTGTTTCAAATTAAGTCAATTGATTATGATTTACATGTTATTGTTTTGTACTCCAATACTTGTTGAGCTGTATTTTCTGCTTTCTTTCAATATAATTTCTTGATTTTGCTTCAAGTATGCTACGGTTCCAAGTCCAATTGCAAAATTAAGTACACAATTTAATAGTGAGATCTACCTAGATGATATGGTACTCTACTACTCCATTGATCAAATTTTGTCCATATAAAAACCTATATCATAAAAAATGGAGAAAAAACTTAGACAGGTGCAAATGATAAGAACCGACAACTAGAAAAGGAAAAATACTTCAATACTTGAACATGCCATCACTACAGTTAGTACGTTCAAAGAGGAAAACATGAAACAATCTATAAGAATATTCTTCATATCACAAGATGCAGTCAATATATTTCATAGGAAACAAGGATCTTCGAATTAATTTGTGCACTTCTCGTCCTAATATTCTAATTATTCATACAAATCTAACATAGCTTTATCTAATTATGAGAAGGCTCCTGAAGCATTCAACAACTTTGACACTGATATAACAATTGTAAATTAGCCAAAACCATTGTCACCAGCACAAAGAATCTACATCCTGGGCCAACATATTTGATAAATTCCGATTTTTGAAATGAAAAACTTTCTACAGATATCATAGATTATAGGACATATATGACATAACAACACAATGTAACTTAATGCGAACCTCATCTAAATTAGCCAGATTCCATCGAACAGCATCAAGTTGCTGACGCAAAGATATGTGCAGTACATGTTTACTTTCATCATCCTTCAAGTCTACTCAAATGAAACAATAAATAAAATTATAATAGAAATGATGATAGTAACAAAAACTTGATATTACTAAAAAAGTATTAATACGAAGATATAATGAGACTGAAGAGAAATGCCAATAAATGAAATTCAAAACAATAACTTGAGTTCGAATACTACAAATGGGTGAGGTAAATGTCCGAATGATCGGCTCTTCCTCGACACATACAACTTGCCACATTTATATGTATCTGCTAGTGTATTACATCACATATGGACAACAATGATAATTTCAAATTGAAAAGCATACATTAGACGGTAAATGTATTGGAGAATCAAGTTGATAGTATTCAAACAACGAAGCAAGATTAAGAGGAGGAACCAACATGGCAATGCATCACTACTCTGGCAATAAAGAGTTTCAAAATCATGAACTGTTAGGCACCCCGATCTTGTCACAGATACCAAGTAAATTCCCTGAAAATTTAAAAATTGCTACAAATTCAAGGCAGAGCAAGATAACAAACAACCTTTTAAAAGGAACAAGGTACAAAAAGTGAAAATGACAGCATGGCACGGTAAAGAATTCAAACGTAATTCACCTTGGGGTCAAACTCTAGTGCTGAGACGCCTTGTCTGATAAAGAAAATGAACAAAAAAATATCTTTCACTAATTAAAATTTTGATGATGTTACAAACACCAGTAACAAAACTAACCAAAGTCAAGGAAATACAATACTAACTTTCTCAATGTCCCTACACCATCAAGAATCACACCAGAACCAAGCTGATTCATCTGTAAAACAGATTCTAACCTTAAATTAGAGCTCAGCAATCAACCAAATAATCATCAAAAGTAATAGCACACACATACATGAGTTACACAAGGAACGCCGGCAACATGATACAAATGCCGAAACACACCAATCTGTCCACACAAACAAATCAGTTTAAACTGTCTTATAAGAAATTAAATCAAACCAAACCACAATCAAGCAGAAATAAAAATTCAAAAACCTCATGGTATGACTGCATTAGCAGACCAGATAAGTCATGCCGATACTTTGGATCAAACCTACCACTTAACTCAATCACACTCCGCTTCCATCGATTCCTTTACAATACAACAATAATACAATTATTTTTCTCTTATATATTAAATTCATCAAGATCAAAAACCAAAAATTAAAGTTTTTACCTTAAATTAGGCTTTTTACGGTTTTCAGGAGCAGATTTGAGAGTAACCAAATATTTCTCCATACTAGCAGAAATTTTTTGTATGATTCCCAACTTGACTAATCTTTAGGGCTTTTGGATTGATTTATATTTTTTTAATTCTCCCGCCATTTTTTTACATTTGCTAACGTGCGCCAGTTGTTCATTCCGCATACTATGAACGGGTCAGATACACGGATCGGGTATAAGTAAACAAAAACCGGGCCCATGATAATAGGCCCAAATGTTTGAATTTAAAACAGATAAAATTGTAATAAAATTGAACAAAAGCCGAATTCATCATTTAAATGCATAGATTTACACATTGATATTTCAATTACAGATCTAGATAAACATGGATCTCAACAGAAACCTAGAAGGAGCAAATGCATACTAGATTGGAGCTAAAATCTAATAGAGATTTAAAGATGTAACGTGTTTAAGCTCTCTCGCCTCTGATCCTCCTAGCGAGCTGGATGTCTTTAGGCATGATAGTGACTCTCTTGGCATGGATGGCGCAGAGATTGGTGTCTTCAAAGAGACCGACCAGGTACGCCTCCGCCGCCTCTTGAAGAGCCGCCACGGCGCTGCTTTGGAACCTGAGATCGGTCTTGAAGTCCTGAGCGATCTCTCTCACCAGCCTCTGGAATGGAAGCTTCCTGATGAGCAGCTCCGTGCTCTTCTGGTACTTCCTGATCTCTCTCAGAGCCACCGTTCCTGGCCTGAAACGGTGAGGCTTCTTCACTCCTCCGGTGGCTGGAGCTGACTTGCGAGCCGCCTTCGTCGCCAGCTGCTTACGTGGCGCCTTGCCTCCGGTGGACTTCCTTGCTGTCTGCTTTGTGCGAGCCATTTCACCGACAGTTTGGAATGTGTTTGTTTGTTTGTTTCTCGAGAAAATGAGAGAAAATTTAAATTTGCAGTGATGGAGAGGATTGATGTGAATGGAGAGTATTTATAAGGGAAAATGTGAAGGAGGAGGGAAATTTGAAAATTTTGGTGTTTCGTTTGTGAAATTTGGAAGAGTGAATCTGGACTGTAGATAGGAGAGTAATGGACGGCGGGAATGGATCGATTGTGGATGACGTGGCAATCCGTTTGAAATGGAACTGACCAGTAAGATTCGTGTAGAAAAGGCGGATTTCCAATCGTAGATCGGTGTGAGAATCGACGGCTAGGAATTCTAGATAGAGCCGTGACATGGATCAGAGTCGGCGTGCTGTGCCAATAAGGAGAATTCATTTTTCTTGCCTTGAATTCGGAAAATTTTGGGTGATATACTGATATCCCACTTTCAAGTATTTTAATTTTTTATTTTTTTTTATTTTTAACTATTGCAAATTTACAATTAAGTTGAAATCAACTTTATGCATTTATCAAAGTACGAGATTTTAAATATCGAGATTCGGTATTGGGCTTTGGATTTTACGGATATATATATATTGAGGATAATATTGATGTCAGTTAGATATTTGATTAAAAATTTAAAAAATGATAAATATTTGCTTTTAATATTTAAATTTTTTATTAAAACTTTAAACTAAGCTAAAACAACTAATAATACATTGAATGAATTATTTTTGATAATAAATTAATATATTTACAAGTAATTGTGATATAAATAGAGTGTATATAATAAGTTAATACCAAATTAATTCCTCGGTGGGTTAAAGATATAAAATACACTTTCGTCTTGATTTGTACAATAATTTTTCCATAAATATGTGTTTATATAATTTTAAAGGTTTTTTTCTTTCTAAAAGATAATTTTAAAGGTAGCTTTTAATGTGCCATTTATATGTTATTTCATATTTTCCAATTAATCCATAAATTGAGTCATTTGGATTTACCCAAATTAGTGGACAATATAATTTAGTATGTATTAAAATTGCATATAGTATTTACAATGAAGGATAGTTTAATGTATTATCATCGCTAAAAAAATGTCAAAATTCAACGATTTGACTCGAACTAGCAAGACCTCAATTCTTTTGGACCAGATTTGGAGCATTAAAATCAGGTTTCAAATAAGCTTTGGGTCAAAAAAGTTTTATTCGGTTTACAATTCAAACAATTTTAAGTCAGATACTTTTGGCTCATCCTCACCTAGTTATCTGCTTTATTTTTAAGTGTTGTGTGTAACACCCCTAAATTTAAACGTATGAATATTATTGTTATTATTATAATTAATGAGATGTGGCATGCAAAAAAAGACTTAGTGTGAATATATATATATATATATATATATTGTAAGTCTCAATTCTATTTAGGATTTCTCTAGTAATAATCTCTAAGTGATATTAAAGGATCCTAAATGATTAACAAAAGCGTCTAAGGAATGTAGGGAACTTCTAGGAATTGATTGAACCCAATTGAGGAATAAATAGGAGGGTAAAATGGTAAATGACCTTAAGAGATTATTAAAGTGATAAGGGACTAAAATGAAAGGAATAAATCATATTTGAGGTCAAACTAGAATTAAAGAAAGTTGAAGGGGGAAAATCAAATTTTTAAAGGACGTAATGGTCATTCTTGGAAAAGATAAATATGTGTGTGTGTGTGTGTGTGTGTTGACTTTGCATTTTCGTGCAAACAAGAGGCAAAACATAGAAACCAAAGGCAAAACCAAAACCAAAGGGGAGAAAGGGTGATTTTTGGCCAAGTGAAGGAGATAAGGGAATCTAAGTGATTTCATGTCATTTTTATCATCCAAATCAAGTCTCCAAGCCAACCTAAGGTAGATAAACAAGTTAGAGGCAAGAAATCAAGCAAATCAAGGTGAGTTTTCATACTTTTGAAGTCATTGGAATGGTGTTGGAATGATGTTTGTGTGATGTTTGAGTTGGGATTTTGATGTGGGCTTTTGTTTGTGATGTTAGTTGAGTCTTTAGAGAGCAAAACCAAAAGAAAATCATGTAGAGCCATGATGTTTGATGAGCTAAGGTTGTGTTGGAGAAATGTAAAGATGGATTTGAGTTTGTGTTTGGATGAAATGAGTTGTATGTTAGGTGTTTGATGAAATGTTTGAATGACCTACAATGAAAAATTTGAAAGAAATGGATTTAGGGTGTGTTATGCCATGAAAGACCATAATGAGAGGTGTAGGAATCCCAATGAGAATTGATGTTTTTAACCATAATTCCATGTTGATTTCAATGTAGAGAAACCTATGAAAAGGTTAGAACTTCATTTAAATAAGTTACATTGTAAAGTCCATATGAAGGGCAATGGTGAATACCATGTAATGCCACTTCTTTTATGTGTGTAATTGCATTGAATGAGTATAATTGAGTGTGAATAATATTAGGAAAAGAAGAATTGAAATTAGAAGTGGAAAATGTGAAAAGTGTACCTAGATTAATGTTGAAAAAAATGGATTTTTCCTAGGTTTCGCCATCTGATAGTTGAAATTTTTCAGAACTGTTTTACGGGTGACCTAAATGCAAGTTAGGGAGATGAATGGAGCAAGAATTAAGGAAAGAAAAGCAAGGGAGAGGGCTGTAATAGCATTCGATCAAAGAGGGTGCCAAAAATTTGACTTTTCAATTCGGGGCTCTAGAAAATTATTTCGGACATATGGGGATGTTCCTAGGTGAGAATAAATAAGGTTTATGGAAAAAAAAAAAAAATTGGAATTTTAGAACTTTGGTTAAGTAGAAATCAAGTAGGGAAGTTTTTTTTTTTTTTTTTTTTTTGTGAAAAGTGTCCTTTAATGAGTTAATTGAGTTAGAAGTTATTTAACGAGTTTTGTGAAGTTAAATGTTGTCTATTCTAAAAGAGAATGTGATATGTAGGTGAGAAGATAGCTCAAGGAAGCCAAGGAAAAGGAAAGGAATAAGCTTGAGCTTTCATTAGAGAGTTATAACTCAAGGAATGTGGCAAAAAGGTTGGTGTACATTTCATTTGAAATTTGTTTTCAATTATATGAATCAATCTATTTTAAAATATTTTGATTTGAATGATTTAATCAAATCGATTTGTTAATGTGTGTGTTTTTGGATGACTATATGATTTAAATGTGAAATTGGATATCAAATGAAATTGATTGGAATGATTTTGGAAATCTTTTAATTGAAACGAAATTGTGATTATTATAATGCATTTATTTGAAATATAATATGAGCTCTAATAAACCTGAGTATTGGTAGATGGAGATTGGAGTTTGGCATGCCAATAGAGTTATCATAGCAGTACTGCGTCGAAATGTTTTGAAATGAAATGATAATCATTAATTTAAGGACCATCAGAGACACTGAGTGTCCGGTTCCAAACAATTGTTTTATATATGTGAATTGAATATTCGGCGGGCAGGCATCGAGTGTTCAATGCCGGAAATCTCGTTTTCCAGTCTAAAGTATCATACTAGTGTTTATAATGAGTAATGAAAAAAGTTTTAGATCAAATGAATAATGTATGTGTGAAATGATTTTCAAATGTGTATAACAATTTGTTAAATGATTTTCAATTGAAAAGTGTTTGTTTTTATGATATGAAAACATTTATATTCAAAAATTATATATTCAAATTTATTGTACACCCACTAAGTAAATATACTTAGCGCGTTAGAATTTCCACACGTAGGTAGTAAATTACGCCAGGAGAGTGAAGATTGAAGAGAAATTCCATCTACAGCAAGTCTATTGAGTCACATTCCATCATCCATCCTTCTATATTTATTTTGGGTATCTATCATGTTTGGATATGTATATAATAACTTTAATTTGTATTAATGTGCATGTGTATATTTATTTGGATTTAAAATGGTGATTTTTGTAAAGAAAATCAAGTTGTGTAAATATTTTGATAAATGTAATGTATCTGGAAAATGATGAACCAAACAGAGTTTGATTCCAATTGTTGAATATGTTTGTGGGAAATTTGTGTTCGAAATGAATATATGAATTTCATAACAGATTGGGAAAGTCCAAATTTCAGGGGAAACTCTGACAGTTTTTCCACGTGAAATCAAATGGTTTAAATGTTTTTGTAAAGTTTTTGAAATTTCGTGTTTTGAAGTAAATAAAATGAATATATGATTTTATAATTAAAGATTTAGTAAAAAGTAAATAAAATGGTTTTTGCATTTTGGATTTTGAGAAAATGATATGCATGTAGCGCCTCTTGGGTTCGTCTGGTGAAAGGACGAGCAGGGTATGTTACATTGTGCATTATTATTTTATTCATTTAATGTCATTCTTATAAATTTGTGCATGAAACAAACTATTCTTATAAATAATTGAGATGTTTGAATAAAATTTAAATTTTTTGTTTTAGTAGTTAGCATTGTTGCATTACACTTAATGAATTTTATGGTCTTTAAGTTATTTTAGTGTCCCTACTTTGTATTTGAATATAATATTTATTTGTTTTTAATAATATTTAATTGAATTCTTATTTATGTATAAAATTCAAATAGATGTTAAACTTTAAGTATATGTTTGAATTTAAGAACATGTTTGAATTTAGTGATATTTATATGAGTGAAAAGTCAAATTTACATTTAAGTGTACGGTAAAATATAATTTTTTCATAATTTGGGGTCAAAACAATCAAGTTTGTGGCAAAAAATCAAAAACCCATTGGGTCATAGGTCGGGTGTAAAGCACTCCACTCAAATAGATGTTCCTTAAGTTCAATTACATTTACACTTAAATTTAACCAAATTCTTGTTTATGTATAAATTCAAGTAGATGTTAAAGAAGATGTTAAACTTTAAGCATATGTTTGAACTTAAGCATATATATGTTTAAATTTAATGATATTTATATGAGTGAAAATTAAATTTACATTTAAGCGTATGTTAAAATATATTTTTCATAATTCGGGTCAAAACATATCAAGTCTATGGTGAAAAATCAAAAACCCATCAGGTTATATAGATTGGGTGTGAAGCATCTCGCTCAAGATAGGTTTCAAGTTTGGAGTGTGTTGATCCAACTCTGATCCGATCATATTATCATCTCTAACCATCATAACTACCATACTTTTCACTATAATTATAAAATTACCTTTAAAATTTAAAAGGATGTTTTTATCTCTATTAAGAGTGTTATCATATTATATTAAATGATTTGTTACCTAAATTTTAACTTTTGACAAGACAAAAAGTTTTAGGTCAAAATATATTGATCGAATTTTTCATTTTAGAAATATTGAGATATTTTAGAAAATATCGAGATATTTTGGAAATATTGATTATTTTATGAAGATATTGGGATGTGTATGAATACATCAAAGGACACTGGATATTTTCTCGTATCTATGTCGTCGCTAAAAAATTTGGATAATATTGAGATAATATCAAATATTACATTGATATTTAAGACCTATTCAAATATAGTTGTATAAGAGAGATCCCACTTGTGGTTAAGCGACATGCACGGCCTCCTTTCCCATTTTTATGTTCGGGATTCAAATTCATCTTGGGCATTTATAAAGTGTAGAAGATATTTCTATTGTGCTTTAGGCTCATAATGAAAATTTTATCGAATGTTTGACCTGCTCACATTTTAACAAATAAAGGTGTCATACCATATAATTACGTTATGTTTAGAAAACTAAAAAGAAAATATCATTTCAAAGGTACATCTACTCTTAGTTAAATGACATGTATCATCACTTTTTTCGTTTTTTGGTGGGGTTTCAGCATGGACGTAGTCAGTATTTTGATTTTAGGAGGTCAACACAAAAATAAATATTTAAATTGATGCAAGACAAGTACTTATATTAACAAATAAAGTTATTGAAAAACTAAATGTTATACCGTTAGTTCTATTATAAAAGATATTATACCATTAGTTTTATTATAAAAGATAGAACTCATAACTCTTTTGAATTTCGAAAATAATTTCTTTAATTGAAATTATACTAAATTTTTCTATAATTTCTCTTTTAAATTATCAAAGAGTATGAAAAAGTCATTCTACCTTATTGTAAGCTTAGACTTTAACAAGCTAATAAAATAATAAGTATGAACAACACATATTTTTAATAATTATATAAAATATTTATTAATTTACAAAGTCAAATGTGATAAGTTTGGATGCAATACCGAAGACAAATAGTCAAAATGGAAAGTCAAAGTTGTTGCAACTATATAGATAAAATTGCATAATATGTCAATAATGAGAAACTAACTATGTCTATTTAAAATACGAATAATGAAATTATCTAAATATAAATGTAAAGTAAGTACTTTATATCTTTAGGTAAAATTTAATTTAATATATATGACTATAATTATCATAATAATAATTAATTGGATGAGTTAACTGATTTTTTTATTTTTTTGACAAAGAGTTATTGAATCTTAATACTATATATTTTTTGCACTAAAAAATTCAATCGGTTGGGGATTCGGGTGCCATGACCTCCATGGCCCCCGCAACCCTACCACTGGGTTTCAAACTCACCTTAGGCATTTATCAAGTATAGGAGTTCTGTCTTTTGTGTTGTAGGCTCATTTGGACAATTTCAAGTAATTTCAACAAAGATTTGATCCATTGGCATTCTAAAGAAAAACTCTTTTAACCAACAAAAATGTCATACCATAAAATTATATTATTTTTATAATCCAATTAAAATAATTCTTTAAAAAGGAAAACTTAAAAGAAGTACATCTATTGCCCATTAAGTGGCGTGCACCACCTCTTTTTTCATTTTTGTCATGAGGGTCTAATACCTAGCTTGCGCATTTACCGAGTGTGAGAGCTTTCTCTCTTGTGTTGTAGGCTCATCTTCATAATTTCGGCAAATGTTTAATCCGATCACATTCTAAAATGGACTTTTTAAACTAATAAAATAATACTATATTATACAATGACCTTTTTCATTTGGAAGAAACCGAATAACACAAAACACACTCAAACAAAATTATAAAATAGATGAAAAATCTTTTAAGTGGTTTGGGAAATCCCTACACTCACAGAGTGCATCAACATTATTTCCACTATAAATAATGTTTATAAGCAAAAGGTCTCTTTGTTTTGCTCACCACACAAGGACCCTAGCATACAATGGTATCTGTACTGGCTCATGGGCACAAGTAATATTCCCAATTAATATTAGGAAAACCTTTCTCCACAAATCGAACCCGATGCCTGCGTAATACCATAATTTTGAATTCACGCTTCATACTCCCAACATTTCTTTCTTGTGTTGTGGGTATATCTCGGTAAATTACAATAGAACCCTAATTTCCTCCCATTTAAGAAAAAAAAAAAAAAAACTCATTTAACTAACAAAAATAACAGAACATACAATTAGTTGGAAGTGATTATGAATTTTAGCAAGTAATTTAATGTGTTTGTAGAGAATACTAATATTCTTTCTCATACATTTTAAGGAAAAGATACTGATAAGAACACTAACAATATTTTTTTGGTTTTATGTAGATACTTATTCCATAAGCATGAAATTGACTAGGTTCTTATGCCATGGTGATAGAGGTATAAATATATAGTGCAGATCCGATTCTAGAATCTGATAAAGTTCATATTTGACAAATAATAGCTTGCAAATTTAATTGAGATCCAAATTCCAAGTGTCCTTCACTTTATTAGGTTCTCATTCATGACACCATTTCTGATCATATTCAATCAAAAGATTTGATGTTTAAGCATAGAATTTGTTATTATAATTCGAAGAGTATGTGTGAATATAATAATTAATTAAGTAATTAATAATATGAAAGATAAAGTGTCAAATAGTAGGTTGTTTACACTAACATTAATAAGATTGTATATATTCTCTATAACCCTAAATTTATAATAGTTAAATAATAACAATTTATCTAATTTTACCTATGTTTGGCTTAAAGAAACAAAAGTAATCTTTATACTTTAATATTAAAGAAAATTAATTAAATAATAAGATATATGAAGTTTTGATACTTTTTTCATTATTATTTTTCGCTTCACATATATGCAACCCCCCATCCTTTGGCTTTTTTTTTTTTTGTTTTTGTTTTTTTTTGAATACATATGCAACCCTTTTTCTAACCAAACTACAAAAATTTTTCATAGCCAAAAATAAACTTATTAACTAAAATTAAAGTGATATAATGGTAAATGTTTCACACTAGGGCAATCATCTCTTTGTAGCAGTTGTTGTACACCTCTTCATTCACTAAAGAGTCAAGGTTTTAATTTTCATCAAATACATCTTAACATTTGTGTGGGTATACTTCCTCTTATCATTGGTATTAGCAGACGCACTGTATGATTAGGGGAGACACGTGCCCCCTCTTGGATTTTTATTTTATTTTATTTTTTTAATGAAACTCTTGTTAATATTTATATATACCTTTAGGTTTATTGGTAAAAAAAATCTAAAATTATTATTTTATCACTCTCACATTTTTTAATCCTTTATTTATATTTAATTGCTATTATTTTCTTTATCTTTATTCATATGTAAATTTATCTTTTATTTATAGGAATTATTGCAATATTAAAAATACACACATAGATATATATATATATATATATATATATAAACATATAATACCTAACAAATCTCTTCAATATAAACATATATGTTTACGATTTTATTCAAATATTAGTATTCTTTTGGACATTTTAAGTACCATTTCTATAATTTCAATTTTTTTGTTATATTCATTTTTCAATGGAAAATCATATTTTAAATGCATTTATCCCTCTTTTTTTTTTAAAAAAGAAAAATTGTTTGTATAATTTAACTATGTTTGGAATCAATAATGTAATAACAAAAATTGAGCAAGAGATATTTATATTATATATATTCTTTTAAATTAGATTTGTGATAAGAACTTAATTTTGGATTTATAGAGGGAATTTATATAATTTAATTGCCAATAATATTTAGCAAACATTATAATTAGAAGAGCAAATTACACGAAACCCCCCTGAGGTAAGCCTGTAAAGACAAGGGAGCAAAGTTTGGTTTTTGTAACAGGTTACCTACATACCGTTAGTGCCTATTAGTCAATGTTTGATCGACGAAGGGTAATTTTTTCTTTTATACTTTTGTTTATTTTCTTTTAAATTTTAAAAGTATAAACAAATAAATACAAATTTACAAATAATTAAGAAATTAAAAAAAAAAAAGAGATCTCCCCCCGTCCATCACATGATGGACTTTGGAGATTAATTTAAAAATAAAAATTAAAAAAAAAACTATTGTAATTTATTTTTTCTAAAAATAAAAGATGAAGATGATCTTCATCTTCAAGCAAAATAATAGAAGGGAATAATAAAATTTCTCAACAATTTTAAAGTAAATAAACACCTACAATTATTTTTATTTCCTAATCGCATGAGTAAACACACGATAATAAAAACCCTAACACAAATTGTATATGTGTGTGCAGGACAAACCTGACATCAAGTAGTTCTTATATAAATATGAAAGTTACATGATTATTGAAAAGCATTTCTTTTCAAGGATTTGCTTTTATACCTTGAAACTAGCTCCCCCATTACTAGCTAGCTACCTTACAATTCAGCATCCGAGGGACATATATAACCTCTTACAACAGTACCTATTTAAAACTTGATAATCTCTGTTGTTTTGGTTGGGAAACCTTAAACAACATCTATAGGTCTTCACTCATGGTTATATGCACGTACATAATCTCTGCTGTTTCATCAGCTGGTTACTGTCATAGTAAAAGACTTTATCCAACCCTTAATCACTGAATATACAGTTAATTAAGTACCCAATACTTTCTTTATATATCATATATATTTACACTTCATGATAAACTTGTAGCATTTTCCCTCCTCCCAAGTGACTGTTCACACAGTGAACGATCTCCGATCCCTTCACAACAAAACCTAGTCATATAAACAAACTTAAACTAATCAATTCATTATCAATAATACGAGTAGAAAGTCTGACGAAACAATGCAATTGAATTATTAAGTAATACCAAAATAAAAAATGAGCACAGTTTAACAAAACAATCGTCTAACAATATACAGTAAAAGATTTTAAAAAAAAATTATAACAGTTAAGTCCTATATATAAAGATGCACATGTATTGATGAATTTAATTAAATCCTCTCATCATCTTATATTAACGTATTTTAATCTTGTCAAAGAATAGACTTAACAAGTATTTCATTCCTTGCATATATAGAAGAATATTGCTGTTAAGTGTGGTACCATATCATGCATGACGATGATCTTAATTTTAATATTGAATTAGTAAAGAATGCCAGCCAATGACATTCGTCCAGAAAACCAGAATGAAAAGAAACCTATGACCAATTAAAAGGCGGCACCTTAGAGTGATTTTATTGATGCTCATGATATATCCTTATCTTGGTAGATATCCAACTATATAACTTTTCATCAAGAATCACACCTAACATATATAGTGTTGGCTAGTGGTCTAAAGTCCAAACCATAATATATTATACATTTTATCCAAACCATATTATATTATACATTTTATGTTACGTTTCAAGATTGCTTACTGATTTAATGAACATATCCTTAGTTTTCCTTACTGACACAAAGAAGTTCATAAAATTGCATGCATAGAATTTTCGAATTTCAATAAAGTAGATATTAGCTTATTAACTTAACGTTATGATCTTGTATGATTTACTTTTATAAGAGGTTTTGGAATTGATTTTTACTTTAATTAAAGTTGGAGAGTATTTAGTTTGTATTCGAGTCTTGTTATTAATGATTTTGCTAAAGTTTTTCCCAATCATGCATACTAATAATGCAATACATGCATATGTTCATGCATACACTCATGTATACAATCATACTTACAAACAAACCAACCTATGGTTATTAAGAAAGTAACCATCAACACGCAAACACATCAAAAATATCTTCACTGCAGTTCCGTGTTTCTTATTTTAACATACCAATCAAAGCTCAATGACAATGACTACCAATTTGATCTTTAACATTCAATGGAGATTCGTCCATAGAAAATTAAATTTGTTAAGCTTCTAAAAACAGCAATAAAATATGTAGGAACTGATAGTCCCTATGCTATTATGTTCAATTTCTTACCTTCTTCTTTTATTATTATTATTATTATTATTATTACTTTTTATTCTTGTATAACAGAGGTTTCTGTGGGAATAAGATATGAAAATAGTATGGGTTTTGTATTGAGTTTTAATGCAATAAATTAATGGAGGCTTTTAAGGATCAATCTGATTTTCGGATTAATGGTCAAGGTAATTAACGGGCTAACAGGGGGACCCGCGAACACAAATAGGATAAGACTAGCCGCCTTGGAAGAGACAAATCTTGTTGAGTAAAATAGGGAGAAAGAAGAATGTCACTTTCAAACAAAATTAACAATAAAGTAAACTAAATTTATAAACAACTAAAATTTACTCGATTATTAGCAAGGAAAACGCTTGGGGGTTATGTATTTAATCTACTTATATCACGTCATACAATATGAATCTTTTTATATATTTAAAAAAAAAATTATATAAACATATATTAACAAAGCATCTTTATACTATTGATCACTGCATATAATAATCAACTCGAGAAAGAATAAAGTTAAAAATTCTAATGGGAGATAATGATGAATCAGATGAAGATTAAGGAAATTGACCAATAGAAACCAGTTAAAAGGATGCACCTTTGTTATTGGACAGGAACGGGGGCTTTTGCACAGCACAAGATTTGGTAGTTCGGCAAAAAGTGGGACAATAGACAATGATGTACATATATATAGTAAGAGAAAAGGAATTCCATGATATATATGTAAATTTATACATATGCATACACATATATATATTTCAAAAAAAGAAAAAAAAAAAAGGAAACTATCAATAACATATATATAAGAAATAAATGGCCAAAATTGAAAAAAAGCCTTTCAGGTATAACACTTTTCAAATTTAGGAAGGTTTTTTTTTTTGTTAAACAATTTTTAATGGATAAAGGGCCCTTGAATTACTATTATTTTAAAAATATATTTTATGATTTGGATAGAGAGAAGATGAGAGGAAATAAAAAGTAAAAGACAAACCAACTATTGAGATTTTGGTTGAGACGGAAATCAATAGGAATTGACGTCTAATTTATCCTAAATAATTGTTTTTTGGATAAAAGTAAATTTGACCCCATAACATATTATAAATAGTTGAAATGTAATGTATGAAAAATAAGGGCATGTAACATTTATATATGACTGATATGTAACGTCCTAGAAATAGTTGATATGTAACATTTCTTAAAATTGAAATTTGGTTTCTTTATCTCAAAGAACTTTGATAATTCTCTCACTATTCAAATATTTTCTAATTACATACCATAACTTAAATTAAATTATTTATGGCATTTTAAGATTGTCTAATGGATGAAGTTAACATTTACACAAATTGAGAAATATTCAAACACCTTGAGAAGTTGAATTTCAAACCGGATCTAAAAGGTTAAGAGAGTGGTGGATGGAATGCAGAGAGAAAAGAGATTTTAAAAAAAATGGTGTTGTAGAGAGAGAAGTGAGAAGCCATGTTGATGAGATTGTATAGAAAGAAGAGAGAAGCCATGCTGAAGAGAATGAGAGAAAGGTACAGTTATAAAATCACAAAGAGAAAGAGAGAAGATTGAGAAAATATAGGAAAAAAAAAAAAGAAGAAATAGAATAACACCAGTTAGAGCAGTAATTTTGTCTTTACAATGGTTAGTGTTGATAAGAAGAAAAAAAAAAATCAATGACTTTGAACAAATTTTAATAGGAATATAGCTAAATGGCTAGTTGGGAGCATTTCTCTAAATAATGCTGACATAAATACATATATTTTTGTATCTGTGTGTCTCTAAAATAATTATATATATACAAAAAAGAAACGTTGTTATTATATTGTATTATATTATATTTCATTATATTAATACATACACATGCACACATACATATATATATTCAACTATTGCAAAGAATTTCAATTTTGTATCCTAATTGTATTTTTATTATGTTGAAATGAAATAAGAGAGATAATATCATAATTAATGTGTATCCATTTATCAATATAATTAGATTGATACCTAAGAGTGGAAAATTTGAGATATAAAATTATTAACCTAACATTACTTGTATATTTTTGGGGGTGCTAAATCCTTGATTTTATCAAAATTAGAATCAAAAGCCTAATTTTAATACACATACAAGAGTTAGGACCAAGAGTCTCATACATAAATACCTACATACAAACTATGATACAAAATTGCGAACTAATGATTTAGGCAGGTTTGCATATTCCAATCTAAAAACATAAAACTATGTGTTTACTCTTATTTAAAGAAAGATGGGAACAATGTCTCATCAGATCCAAGACTGAATAAAACATGTGACTCAAACATACAATGATATGACATAATCCTCATCCTAAGATTAAAGTAAAAGAATGATGGAATGTTGAAGTTTATATTTAAGTAAAAAGTGAAATTGATTTAACCTCATTCTGATTATATGTGTAGGACATAATCTCAACCATTAAAAATGTTTCAATCTGACAAAAGACTAACAATTTATAATTTGTGTCACCATATGTTTCTAAAATAAAAGAGTGGTTTCTCCTATTCAAAAATACATTGATTCCTACATAGTAGGCTAGCTATAAAGTAGAAAAGTTCAATTTTCTAAATATTGTAGCTAGGAATTAAAGTTATAATTAATACTGAAAGAAGGACTATATAAAGTTCAATTCTGTAGAAAAACTTGAATGGGTTAATAAAGTTCTCATTTAGTAGAACATTATTGACTTTGATGAGAAAGTATTGAGTTCAAAACCTTGTTCTAAATTTATCAATAAACGTTCATAGATTATGAAACACGTTTAAATATTAAACTAAATATTTTGACTTGTTTTGTGTTTTGATATTATTTTATAAAAAAATTATAAATAGGTCTTATGATTTTTGCTTTATGAAGTATTTAATATTTTTATAATTTCATGGATAGATAAGTGAACTCATGTAAATATAACTTTCGTCATAAATAGAGAAATCCAAGTTTCTTGTATCTTACGTTATTCTGTCAAATTAAGTTCCTAACATAGATTATTTACTACAAGCACTCGATACCGTCCTTATAATAAGCCACAGTAGGACACCTGTCCAACTGATCGACTTCTGTGTCTATCATACCTGGCAGCAAACACCTGATCAGTCAAACCAATAATATCCGACATTTAACTCAAACTTGTTGCAAGTACACATATACTTGTGTCTCGGTACCACCCAGTATTATATTCTCTTTGTGTTCGATTTTGGTTTCACTTGTATGTGTCTCGTTCTCTAGAGTACTTGTTTGTATTAGTTAGCTGCGTCCACCTGTCCCCGTTGTTTTTGTTTTTACCAGCAAATACTAGGTTGCCAAGCTAGCACTTCTTTAGAAAACTTTGGACTTCAAATGCGCATTGAAGTCTCTCGTTACCTAACCATTATATTTCCTGCTCACTTCCCTATACCTCCCTAAAGTGTTTTCATTATAGTTGTCATTTTATTTTTTGTTTTATGCACATGCTTTTAATTCACACACAACACACAATATTATTGCAAAATAATGTTCTTTAACTCTATATTACCTGATTACTCTACTTGTTGACATTTGATCTTGAACCTCTTTGTATGATTATCTTCAACGGCCTAAACTGAGGGCAGCCTCAATGTCTAGTCTCCATGCAAACCCTCCAAAGTCCATTTTCCACACATCACATGGAACCATCTTCGAGCACTTCTCCTTCTGCCACGTGTACTGAAGCCGTACCCGAGCCGTAAAAGACTGGCACAAATTACCACCCGGCGGAAACGGCTCTTTTATCGCCAACCGGACAATTATTTCCGGTGACCGCCACTCAATTTCCGAGCCACCATCACCACCAGCCACAACCATTCTCTTATAAGCTAGGTTCACCCACTGAACCCTGTTTGAACCGTCCGATATAAACCCAGGACACGTGTCCTTAACAAGACTGTTCATTATCTGCACGTCCGTACTCCTCCCTATTGTCCCTCTTGTGTCCATGCATGAATCCGTCACGCTCTCCACCGTCACCCATGACTCCAACACCTCTCTCCGAGATCCAACCGCTGTCTGATCTGACCACTCTCCTATGACGTTAAACCACGTGGCTCTAGGTTCCACCACTGCACCGCCCCCCTTTCGCAGATCAAGATTTTTGCACCCAGCTGATCCTTCACTAGCCGTCTGATCTAAATCACTAAAAGCAGTTCTCTCAGGCAACAACTGTAGAGTCACGGCCTTTTTGTTCAGATCAATATCTTTATCTTTATGATCTCCGCTTTCTTGATGATGATGATGATCATGTGATGAGATTCTGTTCTTTCTCTTATACCCATTATTATTCCTCCGAACCCTAACGTACTTCCTTTTAGATCTTTTCCCAGTAAGTAACAGGTTCTTGTTATCTATCGGCAAGTTACCTGAAACGGTACCGTTGGTGGTGACTGGTCTCGGTGCAATCGGCCGGAATCTGAGCATTGTCTGCTTGATTAACTCGTTTCTATCTTGCGCACCGCCTGCGCATCTTAGCATGCACCACCTCTCTCTAGCTTTTCCGTCCATCTACTCCACCACCAAGACCGATTCTCTCTCTCTCTCTTTCTCTCTCTCTCTCTCTGTCTCACTCACATCCTCTCTCTCTCTCTCTCTCTTTTACTTTCTAATATCACCACATCCGAGTACAGTTCAGGCGACAATCATAGACAGCAGTACAGGTGAGAGGGTGTAAAAGTAACACGTGTCTAGGCAACAAACTCGAAATAGTATGCGAGACCTGATTGGCCAGTTTTCACACGTGGGCCCCATCCCCGAAAAGCAAGTGAGGTCTGTGATTGGTCCCACATCAACAGCCAATGAGAAACCAGTATGTGTCGAGCACTGCCGAAAGGAAGGAGGACACGTGGGCTTTTGGCAGAGAATCAAAGGGCAAAAAAGGACGAAAAGATATTTTGGGAGGTTCGAGATGGGGACACGTGGTCATTTGCTATTAGCCACATAACATGTACAAATATTTTTGGGTTTCAACAAGTGTTCTGAGGACAACTTCTTTTTTCATCGGGCTCGTTCCCACTCGCTCATTGGCTCGTGAAGAATAAAGTTTTTGATTAGTTGAAGAGATGACTAGATTTTTATTTTTAATTTAATTTATTTTTTTAATATCAACATTTTATAGATTAGATGATTATTAAGACTTATTAACGAGATAGATCATTGATAGGATGATTCAGATGAATACTTTTAAAATTGATAGGAGGATAATTTTTATCAAGAAAAGACTCATGACTCATACGTTTTATTTTAAATGAGGATAATGAGATTTGAACTCTTTACTATTTAATTGAAGATATGTATTCAATTACTCCTACTAATAATGATTTTTTTTTTTTTTTAAGTAAAGGTGTTGTGTTTTTTAAATTTAATTTTGAAAACATTGTTTGTTTGTAGGGAAAATCCTAAAAAACCATCTTACTTTTAATAGATTATCCATTTTTCCCCATATAGTTTTATTTTTATTCATTTTCCCTCATTCCGTCACTTTGTTAATGGTAAAGTGATACTGACATGTGTAGAGAAAAAAAAAGATTAAATTACCCCTGATATGATTTTTTTTTTTAAAAAAAAAAACACACTAAATTAAAAAAAAAATAAAAATAAAAAATGGAGATCTAGATTAGATCTCCATTTCAATTGGATGGACAGTGGAGATCCAATCTGGATCTCCACAGCCATGAAAAAAAAAAAAAACCGATCAAAAAGAAAAAAAAAAAAAAACCTTTATGATTCCCTATCTCTTCTCTCTCCCAATTTCTAGGTTTTCTAGTCTTTCTCATCATTCACCAAACATAAAAAAAAACAGAAAAAACCAATCAACAGAAGAGGAAAAAAAAAAAAAAAACACTAGGTCTCCATCGTTGGAGACCCACTTTATCGGAGACCTAGTTGAATTGGGTCTCAGATCATGGTGAACACCCAAACCATGTCGTCAGTTGTCCAACCATGCGCTGTTGCCATCGAATCAACCCGTAGATCCGGTTAGAGATGGAGAGAGAAAGAGGAAAATATGAGAGAAAGAGAGAGCCAAAGAGATAGAGAGAAATGGAGAGAAAAAAAAATAAACTCATATATTTTATTTTTTAATAAAAATATCTTATTTTAATAGGTATTTTAATATTATTTATTTTATTTTTAATTTTTATTAATATTTTCACTGAATTTCCTTTTTTACCTCTTAAGTCAAACAGTCAATCTTATCATCCTGATGGAATTTGTTATCGTTAGGGATATTATCGTCATTTTATATGGTTTCAGAGGATATTTTGGGTGTTTAATTGACAGTAAGGTAGTATTTTGGATAAAAACGAAATTATATGAAAGAAAATGAATAATCTATCAAAAATTAGGGGGTTTTTGGGATTATCCCTTTGTTTGTTCCTTGGTTGAGACTTTGAGAGTGGGTTTCAATATTATCATATATGCATGATGGTACGATGACAACACGTGGATGGTCCGATTGGGACGTGGATCTTGCCTCAGATTTGGATCGTCATCCCGATTTTGAAGGGAAAATCATTTCCTTTCTCTTCTTTTCTTTTGCCCATTCATTATTAGCTTTTGGTATTATCCAATCCACCTTCTTCCAACTTTTAATAACTTATGATGACTAAATTTTCTCTAAATGGTAAAAGAGGTTAGTCGTGCTTATATGTTTATTTATATCACATGTATTACACGACGTGTTATGAAGATAAACATAATATTTATGTGTTATGAGTGAGATAAATATAATACATATTATTTTGAGGGTGTTGCATAAAAATAAAATGGAAATGTTTTACGCAACTTCGATTTTCCCCCACCATTGTATTCTTGTTAGATTACTAGATATAATTACTAGCTATGCTTGCCTTAACTTCACGCTTTTGATATACTATTATTCTTTTCTTTTTCTCTCTTTTAACACAGCTGAAATAAATACTAAATTCCTGCGAACTCAAAATGAGTGAGATATACTTTAAAACCTTTTACATATATAAATCTATGATTGAGCTGGCTGGTACTCAAAACACACACAGATTCTTGTTGATGAAAAAAAATTGCAATTCATTGTACCGTTTTGTTTGAAAAAGCTATTTTTTTTTCTAGTGATAGTTATATCTGATAGCCTGCACTCTAAAGGGCTTTGAAGAGGGCCCCTCATCTCTTGTTTATATCGACTTAAATAGTACATGTGCATCCTCTCTTTCAAAGTGAAATTCCATTAGATCAGAGATGATAAAATGACTAGTTAGTTAAACGAGATAAATTAATAATGAAACCCAAGAATATAAAAAAAGATGTTGCACCCACTCAAGAGGATAATGGTTCCGGGGGTTAGTTTGATTTGATATATCATCAAACTGTGGCCCCGGTTGAAACGGAGTCTTCTTCATATCCTAGCTTCCTGCCAAAAGCAAGCTGGCTATGCGTGAAATAATCACATAAAACCAGGAACGGGTTTTCGGGTCGTTGTTATTCTCTTTTACCAAAATTTTCAAAGGAAGAGAATACATATAAAAAAAAAAGGCTATCAAGACCTATTTAAAAGCAGAATCTACAATATTTATTTACTGCTAGTAAAATCAAGTTTCTTTAACCCAGATTTAACAGGTTTCAAGCTTCCATGCAAACACCTTCCACACAATCCCTCAGATTCTTCATTTTTCTTCACGTCCGTACACCCTAATTTCCTCGCCTTTCATGCATGCGTCTGTCGCGCTCACCACTGTCGTAGTCGCCTCTTCTGCGATCCTCTGACGGATATCAGCCGTCCGATCTGATGCCTCCGGCCCCTGGATGGACGGATGATGGGTCCTCATATAGCGATAATATTCCTGCGAAAAGAAGTGCTTTATTTGCAACCGTACGATGGATGGAGATCATCACTCCTCATCAAATTTCTCAGGCATCATGAACAGTAGTGTCACAGCCTTATAGTACGATTTGGACCATCTTCTTTTTTCTCGATCTGAGACTTCCTCTTCTTTGTATACTATCTCCTGAAATTGAATCTGAAACGATAATCATATCAACAATGCGTTGGCTGACTGCAGAAGCACCACGTGTTTAGGGCAACCTTGGGACGGTCCACCAATTAACCGAACCGATTTATCACGTATTGATTTGATTTCAAATCTTATATATCATACACCACCATTTATACATTATACTGACAGCTTTTTTTTTTTTAAAGAAAGAGGTATACGGGTAGACAATTTATTAATAAATAAACACTGTCTTAATGTCCATAAGCTTATGGAGAAAAACTTTAATACTCTTATTTGTATTATATTATTCATACCATAATATAATTGAATATATACTCATATAATAGATTTTTTTTTTTTTTTTGGTAACTACGGTGGACACATGGAAGCATCTATCGAGTTACAGGTTAATTTTGGGTGGGGCCACGTGAAAAGCAGAGATTTTGGCCTACTTGAGAGGTGTGATTGCTGAGTTTGGAGAGGCCAATGGGGGAGGAGACGGTGTCGAACAATCCTCGAAAGATTCTACACGTGGGCTTGTATTGGGAAAAGCATGATGTTCTTTACAAACAAATGAAATGGAGTGGTGGATTGTGCTTTTCTGTAGGTGTTGGGTTCGAGAAAAGTGTATACGTGTTTGAATGTGGTTAACTTGGCACATGTAACCTCTGTTCACTTTCGTTGACTGTCATGCTTCCCCCACTCGCGTTTTGCCTCGTGCTACACAACTTGCACTTATCCTCCTACAATCCTACTTTATTAGTCAACGATATTAATTTTCATTTTACACGTAAAACTAATTATCCACAAGAGGATCTCCATTTATATTTCAATTATGACTCTCTTCTAGGGGTGGACAAAATAATATGGTCCAAACCGACTAACCCGACTCGATACCAAGGTGTTCGGTTCGAGTCATATGATATAAAAGAAGATGCATGTGCAAAACTAAATCATTTTCGATTCGATTTCGTTCTAAATATCCAGAACTTACTCTAGATTGAAGCTCGACCATCACATAATATGTATTTTTTATTTTCATTTTAAAGCACATTGACATATGTGCCCTTCAGATAATTCAAATTTTCTATCTGTCTAAAGGGCATGTGTTTAACTTTGTAGTGCATATAAAAACCCTCCTAACCTTTGGCCATTCAATCGGTTTGACCAATTTCTTCTTCTTCTTTGTTCAACTCCTAACTTGTAGCCGACAACCATTCGTTGCCGATACAACACCCTTTAAGACTAAAGTTGACTTGTCTTTGTCATCGTTCATCGGTCCTGTTGCCATCCCATTGCCGATCTCGTCTTTTCTTCTTCTTTTTCGTCCAACCCCTAACTCATAGCCAACAGCCAGTCGCCCTCGACACGACACCCTTAAAGTTGACCTATGTTCATCGTTGTTTGCTAGTTCATCGCCATCCCATTGTCGATCTCGTCATCATACCAAGTTTCATAGCTAGTTTGCTTAGAGTTTGCATTTTTTTTTCTATTTTATTTTGTATTTTATTTGTTACTTGCTAGTTTCCTGACTCTTGTTAAATACCATTTTTGGCTACAAGAATCATGGTCAACCTTGTCAATTGTCATCTCCATACCCTTCACCAACTTGAAACCCTAACTCTTTCTCAATGAGTTTTTTTCTTTTGTGGTTGGTTTTGTGTGAATTGTCAATGTTGATTTGGCTTCAAATTTGTAATGGTAAGATTTTATAGTTTATGTTATTTTAAGTTATTCATTTATTACTTCTTTAATGTTTGTTTACTAACAAATTTGTTTTGAAGGGATACAAAAATGTGTTTGGAACTAATAAGCTACCATATAGACTTTGGAGATACATAATTGTGTAATGGAGTTTGCCACTGTTAAGTAATGTCTTTAACAACTTGTTTGCCATTTTTATGGACTATTTTGGACTATTTAATATCTTTATGGACTGTTTTGTTGCAATGTTTTAGTTTGATGCTTATATATTTTTAATTTAGGGATTATTTTGTTACAATCAGAGGCATGATTAAGGATTATTTTGACTGTTTCTTATGTAGAACTGTAGATTAAGAACTCTTTCTGTCTGGACTATATTCTTGATGTGTTTCAGAAACATTGTATTTGCATATTTGTATATTGTAATTGGCATATGAGCAACATATATATTTAGTGTTTGTATATTGTATATTTTACTATGCTTACGTATATTATAATTGGTAGAGTTTTGGTGAAGTATCAGTTATACTGATTGTGGTTTCTTCTGTAGTGCATTTACTGTGCAATAGATTTAGTGTTTGTATATTGTAACTAGAATTATTGCCTTTGCTTATTTTGCTCAGTTAAGTACTCAAACAGGTGCTAAATGAAATAGAAGCAATGCAGTAGCTTCTGCCTTTGGTTGTTTTGCAATTTTTTTTTTCCCTTTTCTTTTTGCACCCACAAAATTATTTATTTTTTGCACCAACAAAAGTTTATTTGTGACAAAATAGGTCATTACATTAGGGAAGCCAAAAAACATACCCAAAAAGCAATTAATAAAAATAGGTCCAAAACAAATAATTATAACAGTCCAATAAAAAACATTGAAAACCGACCCATAGTAGCTGCAACAATAGGCCCAATAGCAGACGTAGTAGGCCCAGAACAGAATGAAACCGACTCGACTCGAACTGAACAGAACCAAACTGAACCGACTGTGTTTGGTTCAAGTAGGTTTTGGTCATCAAAAAATGCATGTTCAATTCTTAATATTCATAACCGAAAAAAATTCGGTTCGATTTCAACGAGAACCAACCTAAACACAATGTTGCCCACCCCTACTTTCTTCAAATCATAATTTATATATATAACAAATAAGTAAATATTATAATTACCAATTATAAAATTCGAATATTTATTTTGATAATTATGAGTTAATTAATTTATGATAAACAAATTTTTATTTATAAAACACACATGATGAAACCTAAATATTTATAAATAGGATGTATAAGAATGTGCACAATCAACGAAATTAGAAGCAAGATATTATTTTGTTAACATCTCAACTCTTTTTTTTTTTTTTTTTTTTTTTTCTGTGAAATTTTGAGTATTCGACTTCATATAGCATCCCTCTTTTTTATTTAATAGTTTTATTTCTTCTTAATTTAACAATTTTACCCTTAAAGGTTTTGAGTATATGGAGGGACCAGGATGGTCTTCAATAGAATCAATACTAAAGAGGTCCAACAAATAATCAATAAACCATTCCATTGTTGGTGGATCCATCATAATAAAGAATAGTGACCATCATTGAACTCATCTTTTGAAAAATAAATAAAGATTCTAAATATCTGAAGGTGGACTCCATACATAAATCGTCATGTATATTAATTAATTGAGTGAATTATATAGAAGTGATATACTTTCATTGCACTTGAATAAATGTAATCGACATAGTTAAATGTCAGTTTGATATTAATTATTGCAAATTTTTAAAATAATAATTGTTAGTTGTATAAAAAAAGAGTTATTATAAAGTCAATTAATCTAGTGTTTGTTTAATCTATTGTTAAAAAACAAATGTCAATATATAAGATATAATTATATACAATTAAGGTTGAAATACAATTTTTTTTTTTTGTTAAAATTATTGATGATGCAAAGTAACTCCGTCAGCAACCATTTACCATTACTCGAATTAATTAGATATTACAGTTTAATTTATTGTTTGTCCATACTGTTGACAGCACTAAATTGAGTACCCACAATCTCATTTATTTGGATTTTATCAAAGATGAGCAACGCACTAGATGCTGGAAATGGTTTTTTTTTTTTTTTAAATTTTATAAATACTCAAAAAGGTGCTGTGACAAATCGGATCTTACACGAGATTTGTGACGTTGTAAAGCAATTTCTTGAAGAAACACAATTGCCTTTCCCTAGCCAATGTTTTGATTGGAGGTGTCTTTTAATGAACACATATCTCTTGACAAAGACCGTGATTGGTTGTAAGTCCTACAGGGTACGGATTGATTCATCTATTATCCGCAAATCACTTTTTTTTTTTTTTTTTTTAAGTAATATCCACCAATCACTTGTTCAAGAATTTTTTTGATGCTCCTGAACTTGATACCCCCTAATAATAATAATAGTGAGTTACCCACCTTTTCTTATTTTCAAAAAGGGTTTTGATAACTTAATAGTTGAATAAAATTATTCATTAATAATAACACTTACATTGGTTATAAGGGTGGTTATTTAAGAATATTAAAGAATTGTTATTGATGGACAATCTTACTTAACCAGTAAGGTAGTCAAACCCAAAAAATTTTAAAAATTGTTACTAAACATTTCATTATGCATCCCAATAGTAAATGAAGATATATAAATAATATCACTATCCAATATGTTCAGATGGTATATAAGAAAAAAGTATTAATAATGATTTGATTTATTTGTCTCATAATATGAGTTTAATTACAACAAAAACTCTAAAACGCTAACAAAGAGAGATGATGTTTGATAGACTCATTAAAACAGATATAGTAAAAAGATATAACCTGCCTTCTATATTTTTCTAGAAAAATCTTAAAAAATTTCAAATCTTAAGAAGTTAAGCTCAATATGTTTGAGTTAGAAATTTTTTTTTTGAAAGGATTTTTTTATTTTTTTGAAAAGGATTACATGGAATATTAATATTAATTGTTAAGGTTTTGCAAGATCTATTTCAAAAAATATTTACTCTTATAATAAAGAAAAAAGGTTCTTTGTATATGATAAATATATATGATAGAACTTAAAATTTTATTATAAATATGGAAGAGAAATATATTAATTACTTTTTTTTTTAAATAATATACTAATTACTTGAACTTAAAAAGATAATATCAAATTGTCAGCAAATATACTTTTGTATTTGTCAATGTTGCAAGGTTCAAATGTTGTCAAATTCAGTAAAAGTGAACAACGTGGAATTAATAAATGGAAAAATCCCAAAAAAACCACCTGACCTATGAAACAATATCTTTTTACCATCCAATATATATATATATATATATTTATCCAAAATCCAACTTTTGTTACTTAATTAATAGAAAAATTTTAAAAATATATAAAAAAAACTTTTTTACCTCTGAAACTTTTATTAAAAATATAATAATTATAAAATAATATTTTAAAATAAAAAATAAAAAAGAAATACTAATAGAAATTGATTTCCAGATCAACACACAAAACTAAAAAAAATAAAAAAAAAATAAATTAAAAAAAAAAAACAAGAACATACAAATTGAATCGGAACCATGAAATCCATCATCATCATCAATCTTCCACCCCTCATCTCCCATGAACTCTTTACATCAATCCACATTTCTTATTATTAATCTCCCACAATCATCAATGTCCCACAGTCATAAGCAAACACAATTTTTTTAAAAAAAAATCAGCAAAAATAATAACAAAAAAAAAAAAGACATAGTTTGGGTATTGGCAGGGTGATTCAAGTGGATGGCTGCTGACCCGAACTATGCCAAACCCAGTTCATCATGATATGCTTGTGAACGGCTACTGCTATCGGCCATGGTGGTCATTCTGCTTCTTCCGCCAAGACGTTAGACACACGAAGAGAGAAGAAGAAGAAAAGAGGTGGAGATCGAAAAAAGATGAGTGGAGACCTAGTTTGGGTCTCCATCGTGGAGAGTTGAACTAGTCTCCACTATCGGAGACCCAAATTGGGTCTCCACTCATCTCACCTCCACCTCCACCATTAGACGTTGAATGCCGCTGATCGTTGGAGATAGAAAGTAAAGAAGCAAAAAGGGGAGAGAGAGAGAGAGAGAGAGAGAGAGAGAGAGAGAGAGAGAGAGAGAGAGAGAGAGAGAGAGAGAGAGAGAGAGAGAGAGAGAGAGAGAGAGAGAGAGAGGCGTTAGAGAGGAAATAAATGTTTTTTTTTTAATCACATATATTTAATAAAAATATATTTTTTTTATAATTTTGTATTTAATATTATTTATTTTGATTTTTTATATTTTAATTAATTTTCATTAGTTTTCATTTTTTACCCCTGAAGTCAAACGGTTAACCATGTCAACCTAATAGAATCATGATCATTAGAGACATTGTCGTTCTTTCATATGCCTCTAGGGGCGATTTTGGATATTTATATTAATGTCAAATCGTATTTTGAATAAATATGAAACAATGGGTTGCAAAACGAATATATTCTCATTTGTCAAGTTATTTCTTGGGATTTTCTCATTAATAAACCCTTTTCATCTTATCCGTTAGCAAGACCCAAAGAAAAATAATATGAGCACAGATGTAAACAAGATGGTTGACAATCACTTGTCCATTAACTCAAGGAAAATCATATATATATATTTTTTGGGTATTGATATATACATTCCTTTAAAATTTAGATAAGCATAGCCCCTCAAATACTTTAAAATAAATTCTAATTACATAAAACAATAATTTTGATGATGTTTACTTATAAAAATATAATAAAATAAAATTAAAGAAATAATATCTTGTATGTTACGTGGGATTATAATTATATATATTATAACTTTTTTCAACAATCTATAATGGAGTGTATTTATG
Source organism: Nephelium lappaceum (assembly GCA_021234005.1). Taxonomy (NCBI): domain Eukaryota; kingdom Viridiplantae; phylum Streptophyta; class Magnoliopsida; order Sapindales; family Sapindaceae; genus Nephelium; species Nephelium lappaceum. The sequence goes on from CM038009.1 coordinate 10,010,363, forward strand.
AAATGGGTGGGGTGTAAATAACTACCACTTACAAAATCTCAAAAGAGATGTATAATTTTTTTAAATTATTTTATTATTATTATTATTTTTTTTTTTAAGGACTGGGATGGCCCAGGGGACTACCGAAACCAATCGGGATAAAAATATTAATGGCGGGACCCAGAATACTACTCTCATATGAGATGAATCGGCCCACAAGGGAGGAGGAGGGAGGAGGGAAGAGGGAGTGACTCACACGAAGGTGGAGAGCAACTCACACATAAATATAAGAAAACATCTTATTTTGATTCTCTTAAATGTAGAACCATGCCAAACCTTTGGCATGAGATAGTTGGTGTACTAACCAACAAGCTAGCTGCCAACCACAGAGATGTATAGTTTCTTTGAAGATAATCAAATCACCCTTTTCCAAATGGATTTGGCTACAACATAGGGCAGCTTTGAAAGTATTTGCAAAATGTATTTTCAATTCTCTCTTTATTTATTTTTAAAGTATTGACTTTACCATATATATAAATAAATTTATGTATTTATTTATTTTATTATTTGACTTGTTTATTTATATGTTTTTTAAATAAGAGTTTTATATCCTTTTTGAAAATTTAAAATCGCAAATATATTTTTAACAAACTAGCTTTTTCTAATCCTAACAAATTGGACTTCTATAATTTTTTTTTTTTTAAACAACAAATAGGACTTCGATGTAAAGATAGATCTCACCAACAGTTAGAAGATTACACCATACAAATAAGAAACACTGAACATCTGTTGCTAACAATTCATTCTTTAGATGATGAAATCAGGCTGCAGGAAAAAGAGGAAGATCAGTGCCTGCAATGATCATAGACCATGGTGTGATCTCCCGGAAGACCTACTTGTGATCATCTCCAGTCATCTAAACATAGCGGATTAGATTTTCTCACTTATTGGGTAGTGTTTGCAGGAGTTGGAGATAATTTTTCTCAGCATCCAAAGAGAAGGTCCTGAACTCACAACCACTCCTTGAGTTCCACATATCATCAAGAGCTAGTAAATCATGTTGTTTCTGCAATATGTCATTCGGAATCAGATATAAGTCCAGACTTCCTGATTTTTCCGATAAATCCATTATCAGTTTTCATATGGATACTAGATCTTGGAACATGTGTGTGTGTGTGTGTGTGTTTTTTTTTTTTTTTTTTTTTTTTTTTTCTTTTTATGTAAGAGTGAATATAGGCTGCAAGTCCTCTAACAGGGCACCAACTCAAGTTCCCTGGAATGCCCCAACGCAACACTACCGAGTTTGACCGTGATAATCCCTACTTCAAATGTAGAAATGTTAGTGTAATCTTTGCATCTTTTGGCTATGATCAAGGTTTTGTTGTTCTGATTCTCTCTAAGATGTATAAGAATGTCAGGTTTTGCACTTCTAAAGTTTATAAGTGGAAGGTCTATTCTTTTAATTTTTAGGAAAAACTCGAGATATTTTGGATATAGCTGTTTACAAAGGCATAATTTTTGCTATAACTAGTGAGCATCAAATTGGGTTATTCAGGTTGGGACGTTCTGTATTAATACTACTTAATCTGGAATGCACACCTATTTTGTGCATCAATGTTAAATTCGTGGCCCCGGATAATAAGCTTTTGGTGATCAATTTCCGTTCTCTACGCTATCAAAGATTAGTTCAAGTTCATTGGATATGCTTTGTGAAGTGGGAATGGATTAAGGTGAAAAATTTGGGCCATGGAGCTCTCTTTCTTGGTGATCACAAAGAAACACTAGACTGCTATCTAATGCCCTAAAAGCTTGCTTGAATATCAGAAGTCATTTAACCTAGAGCAGTTCTACAGACCAAAAACGCAGTGACAAGCAAGTAGAAACCACAAAGCAAAACAAGCATTCTCTCAAACATTATAACCACATCCATCAGGTACCTAACCAATGATTATCATACTAGTCTCGTCAAGAAAAAGGGATTAAGCAATACCAAAGTAAAAATAAAGAAAAGAAGATTCAGGCTTACGGCTTACCTTGGAAAGAAAGGAGCAATGTGCCTGACAACTTGAAGTGAAGTCGGGCAAGTGATCAAATAAGAAATATCAGTGACGTCACCTGGAGAAATATTTGAAAGAAGAGTAATAGGGTTTATTGGTGCTCGTAGGGGTGGCAATCCGGGTTGACGGGTCGGGTTGGACACGACACGAACATGACATGATAATTTTTAACACGACATGATAATAAACGGGTCAACACGAAAACGACACAATTAATCCGTTTAACTACGGGTCATTTAACTGACCCGTTTAATTAACCTGTTAAGTTGACCCGTTTATAAATTTAATTATATTTAATATATTTAAATTTTAATTCACATATAATAAAAAATAACATTAAAATACTCAAATACAATCCAAAACCTAAAAATATAATCATCCATATGTCAAAAAATAAAAATAAAATCATCCACAAATTCAATCCAAAACCTTAAAATATAATCATCCACAAATACAATCCAAAACCTAGAAATACCATCATCCATAAATACAGTCCAAAACATAAAATTACAATCATCCACAAATACAATCCAAAACATAAAAATACATCCAAAATATAAAAATACAAACATCCACACAAATGAATATAAAAACAGAGACACGGCGCGATGGCACCAGATCTGCGGAGACAACGCGGCGCAGAGAAAAGAAGCTGCAGGGCAGAGACGATGCGACGCGACGGCAAGCGGGGCGAGAAGAAGCTGCACGGAGGAGACGACGTAGTGTAGCCGATGCAGCGCAACAGATCTGTGTCGGCAAAGACGAGACGCGACGACGACAGTAGATCTTTGTCGACGAGACGCGACGCTAAGAGATGAAGCACCACGACGACAGCAGGAGGCACGACACTGCTGCAGTAGGAGATGTGGCACTGCGGCAGCAGAATAAACGGCGCGGCGGCAGTAGGACGAGAAGAAGGAGAAGAAGACAGCAGCACCGACAGCAGGATGGAAGACAGTAGCACCCGCAACAGGATGAGAAGAAGGAGAAGAAAGCAACAGTGCCAGTAGAGGAGGAGGAGAAAAAGGCGAAGGAGAAAGAGAGGAAGGCAGTAGATGCACTGCTGATAAGTGATGAGTGAAATGAGAAATTCAGAATGTAGGGTTTTAAAGTGTATATATAGTATAACTAAAATTACATTAATACCATCCACTATAAAATTACTATTTTACCATCGTTAAACGGGTCAACTCGTGACATGACTAGGGAAACACGAATCCGACACCATTATTAAACGGGTTAGACGAGTTGATCCGTTAATTTACCCAACCCATTAATGCTCAACTCTAACCCGTAATATTCATATCGGATTCGTGTCGATTTGTCGTGTCAGATTCCAAATTGCCACCTGTAGGTGCTCGGAGTTTCAAAAAGTTGCAAATGATAAGAATGATTTTTTCTCCTCTTGTATCACCCCCACTATAACCGTTAGATTTAGAATAATATAAGTGCTGTAGATCTAAAGGAAAGGAGAAAGCCTCGCATCACATCCATACAGGAAGAATAAAATGATATCTTAAACCAGGTATAAGCTGCGTTAATAAATTTGACAGTTACAGCTGATGGTTAATAGCTGTTGATCAATCCAAGCAACTCGAGGAAGATCAAACATTCAAGCTTCTAATGTGACCAATGGTGGCTAGTTCGCATTGTAAGCTAAGGGACTTATGTTGAGCCCAAATAGAGTAGCCCAAAAAGACCCAAGAAACTAACAAGCCCAAAGGGCCAAAAAGGGACCAAATTGCTATGAGCACGCGTCATGTCAACAGGAGTCTGCAAAAGTTTATTTCCTAAGGTAGTAAGGCCAACTCGAATCGGCTAGCTCACGTATGAAGTAGCTCAAGCCCGAGTTAGGTAGCAACTTGATGCACGACAGCTCTTTAGCTTCTTTAGCAATGTAGAATTCTAGAAATAGAAAAAACCCTATAATCAAGTAAAGAATCACTTCAAACAGAAAATTTCTAGAATTATACTTTAATTCGAATATGATGTATTTAATATAATTTTATGTAAAATATGAAAGAATCTTATCATTTTCTATATTTTAATAATCAAATTATATGTAAATAAGGAACCTTAACACTATAAAAGAAGGCCCTTCACATGGATGAAACATGATCTTATTCCACTCCAGCATAAGCTCTATAGAAAACATAACCTTTCTATACAAGAAATAAGATAATCGTGAACCTAGACATTGTTCAAAGGGTTGAACTACATTAAAAACCCTAGTTGTCTCTTTGCGTATTGTTTTTGCATCATTATTGTTATGCTATTTCACCATTATTGCATTTGTCCATTCCTCTTTTGCATTGATTCGAGGTGTTGACCAATTTCTAACATCAACAGGAGACATATTAAAGCATATGTATTTGATCTCTTATAGATCTATTTTTAGCTTTGTAGGATTTGTAAAAATTTAAATAAAACAAATTATAAATTAGCTACCTAGTTGAAATGTCGTCTTAAGTGGAGTAAACTTTATTGATTTATAACCGTTTAGCTACTCATAGTGTAGGTTAGTCAATTTTAACAGATATGGGGGTAACTATATCTTTTGATCTTATTTTTATTTTAAAATAAATTTTAAAAACTAGAATAAAAAAATAATTTTATATAAAAAGAAAAAAAGTTAAAAAATAAAAAAGTTGTGATATTTCACTTTCCATCAAGTGATAGACAATGAGATCAAATTCTTTCAAAAAAATTACAAAAAAATTAATAATAAAGATAAAAAATTTACAACAAAAAATTTTAAAAATAAAGATGCAGGTCTAATTTTTAGATTTGATCTCCACCAATCCCATGGAGATGGAGCTCCATTTTCAACCTTGAATTCAACCTTATCAAACAACACCTTCTTATAATACACCTTCTTCTTCTTCTTCTTGAATTTCACTTTCTCAACTTCACCACTATTTGTTTTCACCTTTAACTTGTCACTAATAGCAAAGACATCCTCCTCTTCTTTGTCTTTGATAACTCAAAAGACACCAGAAAGAATAAAACCTCAACCATTTCCAACGATGGAAATCCATTTTGGATCTTCATGGCAGAGACCTAGTTTTTGGATTCTTGTGAAGCAACGGCGTAGGTGTTCCAGTTAGCGAGACGTCAATGATGACAATGATGATTTCTGCTTGTTGTCGAAGCTGTTGTTGCTTGGACCTCCAATGAACCATGCTTGTGCCGTTTTATACATCTTCAAGTTTGTTTGTTTGTTTGTTATTTACTGCTATATATTGGATCAATCAATTTTAGAGATTGGTTGATTTTATTTGAGTTTTTTATATGGTTTGTAATTTGTTTTTTTATTTGGTTATCCCACCATCAAAACATATACTTTGTGTTTTTTTTTTTAATAATTTATTTATTTATTTTCTAAAACTTTTTGATTTGGTCAAACAATCAAAAAACATATAATATATTAACCATCGGGGTATTTTTGTCTTTATTGCACCATGACATTGTACGATATCAAAACTAATAGACTTCAAGTAACGACAAGTAGATATTTTGTAATAAATAAAAAAATGTTTACTTAGGTTGACAATACGCTTCAATTATATAGTTAATTTGTAATTTATTCATTTAAATAATATATTTTTAAGTTTCCAATGAGAATTACTAATTTGACCCACGAACAACATTTATGGTAGTACAGCAACTTGTGTTTCTTATGATGGAGTATAATTACCTTTGAAATTGGAGAAATTACGAGTTTAAGATGTGAATAGGAGAAAAAGTTTGATGCAACCGATGCACCACGCTAGCATCCGATAGTGGTGCATCAATGACACTCGTCACACTCATTGACACTTGGACTCAAAAATTGAAAAAATCATCATCATTATTATTATCTCCCTTCTCCGTTTATAGCTGAAGTTTTCAACTAAATTAATTTCGCTTTCCCAGTCCTCCATTACGATATCGGTTTGGTGCTTAACTATCACAATTTTTAATCGTTGTCTTCTGGTCGTTAAAACTAGCTAGAAATGACAATGGTCAATAATAAACGTAGGAATGAAGAAACAGAAACTACATTTTCCATTCTTGACATCATTTCTCAGATTTCTATTCAAAATTTTCTAGTTTCGTTTTTTTCTCTTGCTTACAATTCTCAAGAGTAAAAGAATTATTACTTTTTTTAACAAAATACTAAATGAGTTTGAGTCAGTAGAGAATGAATTTGAAGTAAATAAATTATGTTGGTAAAATGCAGATTTGGTGCTTGGTTCCCTCTATGGAAAAATTTAGTTATTTTAAGATGTATATTGTATAAATTATGATGATAACAAAATTTGCGCACTATTATTAAAGCGTGATTGGATACTTTTCTTTACCCTTAAAAGTCAAGGGTTCAAGTCTCATCTTTATCTTAAAATACGGTATGAGTAGTTTTTTCTAAATTTAATCTCACTCTTCATCATAAAAAAAGATTACAATAAAATTTTAAATTTAAAATTCAATTGCTTATAATCTAATGAGTGTAAAAAAAAAAAAAAAAGAAGTGGGAAATTGGAAGGAAGACAAGCTAATGAATATACTATTTGAGACTAGAAAGAAAGAGAAAAACTAAGAAGAAAAATGAGGAATCAAATTGAAAATATGTTTTTTCTAGCGATTGTGCCATGTGGTACAATACAATTGGACCTTTCCACAATTGCTTTAGCTTTTCTCCATCTTCAAATAGTAAGGTAAGACAAAAAGAAAATAATATTTTTTTTAACTTGAAGTGAAACACTCGTGTCACTCAACGAGTGCAACCGATTACCACTAGCATATTCTAGTGTGGTGCATCAGTTGCACCCACTTTCTTCTCCATGAATAAAATGTTGCAAGATAATATTAGTATAGTGGTATGGTCCAAACCTCTACATGTACTCTTGAGGTTGTGAATTTGTGCCATGTCACCCATTTTTAAGCTCTAAATTATTATAATTGTCAAAAGAGTAAATAGCACAAACTTTTCTTGTATTTAGGGTGTAAGGCAAAATATTCAATTTTTGCTTAAAATTACAGCAGACCCCTTTCCCCTTAATGGTCACGATTAAATTTAAGAGATGACTATAAAGGAAAGAAATAAAATAATCATTTACAGATTCACTCATTTAAAGAAAAAAAAAATTAAATTGATCGCAGCACTTTTTATAAATACAAAATTTCTCTTAAATTTAAACAAGCAACTCCTAATTTTATTTGATGATAAATTTACCCTAAGTTCCTAACATAATAAAATAAAAAAAGAAAACTTCATCGGTGTTGGACTCCACCACTAATAGAAATTGAAGAACTTCAAGGCAAAACGAATTCTCTTTTTGTTGTAAAAATGATCAACTCCTTCAAGGGCTAACAAAAATAAAGACTGTTGATCTCTCATAAGAGCAAGGTTTCAAAATTTGCTACTCGACTGGTGATCCAATAAATAGTAAGTAACCGATTACTCATTGAGAGAATTTTTATTTTTGAAATTTGAGGGCGTAAATTGATATTTTTTTAAATAATAGAGGCCACGATTAAATTATCCTCACCATAGATAAAATACCCCACAAGATCAAACCCTCATATTTACTCTCTCTGCCCCTTTTCCTCTCTCTCCATTCTCTTCTCTCATCCTTCTTCTCTTTCTCACATTGCCATTGCCGTCACTGTCGTCGTTGTCTCTTTGAGATCATGAACTGCCATTATTGCCGTCATCGAAGCCAAAGTCGAAGCCAATCTCTTTTCATCGTTGTTGGCCATTCAAGTCTCCTTTGCTCTCTCTCTACGTAGCCGGCTGTTCAAGTCTCATTCTTTATCGATTCAAGTCTCATTCTCTCTCCCTCTGTGTCGTCAATGCTATTTTTTCCTTCAAGCTGTCGCTATTGTCTCTTTCCTTTAAGTCATCTCTGAACTGTGAGTGTAATGGTTTCACATCTTGTTTCTTTAATTTTATTTTTTTATGGTGGTTGTTGGTTGTCGATGATGGATTTTACCTAATTTTTTTGTGGTATTTGGGGTGATTTCCAATCGATTTTGTGATGGTTGGGCTTGCTGACCCACTTTCGCAAGTGGGACCCCCAATCTAAGGGTTCTAGGATCGAGAACTCGATAAGAACTCGGCGAAACTCATCTAGTTTTTATACATTGCATAAGGGAGATCATCGACTTTTACAAGTGAGGTTGTTGACCTTCTCTTTAGGAGATTTTTATTTTTGATATATATTACAAATACCAGTTACAAACTACTGGTCTCTCTTCGGAAGATTGAATGATCTCCCACAAGATCATTTGATCTCCTAGTGAGGTTGTCAATCTCCCTAATATGAGATAGACCGAAGATTAATCTCCGATTTGGATCTCTTCCAAAAGGAAATCGAGCTTCCATCTTGGAGAAGATTCAATCTCGATTGGCATTAGATATCCCTTTTTCTCTTTTCTTTTTTCTTTTTTTGAAAATTTTCCAATCAAAAAGCATTTTGTTCTTTTTCTGAGCAATTGATAAATCTAATGATTGACTATTAAAGAAAGCGGGAATGCTGTAATTATGATAAGATTCCAATTCACTCTTGGGTTTATTATTATTTTTTGTTAAGATATGAAGAGAGTAATTGAAATAGGGAGAAAAGACATCAGAAATAAATCTAATTTGACTTTGTTAGACATCTTGTTAAAAAATTGAATCCTAAAAAATTTTAGAGCAATATATTTTAAATATTGGTCCAAATGGATTGGCCAATTTTCAACAGATATGACACTTATGACCGTTGATGCAACATGTTTCTTACAGTTGCAAAAGCGTTATAAAGCCTCTTTCGAGTTGGAGAACCTATAATTTATATGGATATAGAAAGAATTATCCAAAAGGTAAAGAGAGAAGAGAGACAGGGAGACACATATTGGTGACAAAATGCATTTTTAATTTTTATAAATATTTTTTAAATTAGAAAGGAGCTATTTATTCAAAATTTATCACAAATAAGGAGTTAGCAAATTAAGGAAGCTTTGGGGTAAGTTAAGCGCTGAGTTGAGTTGGTAGGTGAGTCCGACCCTGATTTAAAGTTTTAAGTTCAAGAATGGCTCTGCCACAGCAAAAAAAAATGATTTTATATACTAACAATTCTGTAATAATGATTTTTATGATTTTTTTTAGTTGGAGATAGGAGGATTTGAATATGCAGAATTTGAACAATAATTGAGAGAAGTGGCTGTTATTAGTTTTTGCCTACGACCATGGTAACTTGTGTGATTGATATCTCATATTTAATTTTTTTTTTTAAATCATAATGATAAATGCATAAATTAACTTGCATACGTAAATACTTTCATGTGAGGTTAATTTCAATTTCTTATTTGGTGGATTTACTAGCATATAGTTCTATTTAATAAATTTTTTATTTTTGGTTCCTTCACTGGTACATTATATATGTGTGCGCGTGAGAGAGAGAGAGAGAGTATTGAACAACAATATTCTTCTATATATGTTTAGTTTTAATTCTATAATTGATTAAATTTAATTGCATATCTGCCCTTTGAATACGCGACAATAATAATGCCGAACGTCATAACTATATAATTAAGTGCAATAGCATGATTCGTGATTTTTTTTTTGAAAGAACATGATTCATGAGTTGGATAATTGAGTATGAGTTATGTTATCTGGCATTATTGTTATTATTATTATTATTATTTATTTATTTTTTATGGTAGGGGAGAGATGATTAAATTAAGAAAAAAATTGCTAACACTTTATGTTTTATGACAAATGTGAGATTTAAAACCTTGATATCTTAGGATCAAGGGAAATACTTAATTATTCCTACTAAGGGGTGATGTGTCGAAATTTACAACTTCAGCGATCTTAGCATTATTGTTAATATAGAAGTAATTAAAACTAACCATATATGGAAGTGTACCTAGATGTGTAACCAAATATATAAATAAAATTAATCATATATAGAAGCACACATAAGTAAATAACCGTATGTATATATATATATATATATATATATACATAGAAGCACACATAAGTAAATAACCGTATGTATATATATACATATATATAGAAGAAAAATAAGTTTGTAACCAATTTTGGAATTAAAATTAACCATATATAGTAGAAAATATAATTGTATTAGTTAATTATGCATTTATAATTGAGAGTTATAAAATCTATCTCACGAATATCAATCATAAAAGCATTCGGCGTAGAGTTGTTGTACGCAATCATATGATACGTACAAAACTTTTTTACATGATGTGCTGCTCTACCTTATCATGTCATTGCATTAGTATTATTGTTATTATTATTATTTTTAAATACTCTATAATGCATAGTTTGAAAAGCAAGATACTCATTATCAAGCATTTATGGCATTTCCTTTGAATGGTAATATAAATTCACATTTTCTGTCTTTCATTGAGCAAGACAGGAACTTATCTATTGAATTTAGAAGAATATATTCAATCTAAAATTTATTAAAATTTAATTTTTTTTAATGATAAACTTTAATGGAATTCATTGATTATATTGACTCTATATTGATTTTATTAGAATTCTTTATGAAATTCAATGAAATTTGTAAGAGAATGATAAAATTTGTTATAGACTTTTTCCTTGATAAAAATTATTATAGAATCCATTTAAAGTCATCATTTATATAAAATCTGTTAAATCAATGACTTTTTAAATATCTTAGATTTTATTGAATTCATTACAAATCTAAATTGAATATACCTAGATTACATTAGATTCCATACAAATCTAAATTTAATATCTATATATTTTAATGGATTTCATACAAATCTGAATCGGATACTCATAAATTTCGGTAGAATTCATTCAAAATTAGATTGAATACACTCAAATTTTTAAAATGTTATAAATTCCAACAAATTCCAATGATTGAATACATCACCCTTACTAGACTTCTTCGTTTATTGTTTTTCATGATTTGAGAATTCATTATTTAAAAAAAAAATGTTTAAGTTAAAAACAAGGCAGTATTTGATTCTTAGCGCAATCAGGTCAACAACTTACCAGATATCACACGTATGCTTGGGAATGAAGTTATGGTAAATTCTCTCTTCCTTTCTTGTCTTCCCTTGTGTGCATTTTAGTGTTTTTTTATTTTTCATTTTTATCAATTATTTTTGCATATGGTTTATTTTATTTTACTTCTGTAATAACTTGACTACTTTTTTTATTTTTATTTTTTTGAAAATATTATTACTCTACTACTTGATTGAAAACACGTAATAGATTATTATTATATGTGAAGTTTATAATGAGAGCTCCAAATCCCTATCCCAATTTGAGGAGAATTATGAGAAGTTATAGGAATGGGGATTAGGATGGGGATGAAAATCCATCTACAAATCCACACAGGGATGGAAATGGGGAAAACCACCCGCACCCCCATTTCCCTCTGTTTATGATATAAAAATATAAAAAATATTTATATTTAGTAATTAAATTTATTTTAGTAATTTTTCTCATTTCCCATATTTATGACTTTATCAAATGCAACGGTTTTATATTGTTTGAATTTTTACATATGTTATGACTTATGTATGAGGATTTTAATTATTTTACAATGTTGTTCGTTTCATATGTTGAAATGTTGTGGATTTAATATGTTGATATTTTATAAAATTATTTTATAAATTATATTTTTAATTATATGTATTTTTAATTTTTGGTTAATCAAGATAAAATAGGAACAAGGGAAATAGGGATGGCCCACCCTCCAAAACCCCCATCCCTATTTGTCTTATTGACACCTCTAATTGTATTGAAGGTTTGAGTTTAGTGAAATAGTAACATATGGTATCTTAAATTCTGGTCTTGGAAATATTCTAATTATGGTAAACAAACAATTACAATCAAATTTTAATTGAAAATTTTGACAAACTACTTTATTATTATTTAATTTTTCAGTGATTCTTATATGTCATATATACTTTATTTAGATGTATATCTTAATTTAATAAATTTCAAAAATATTGTCAAATAATAATATTTATATTGTAGTAAATGAAATGGGCATTCCGCTTAAAGAAAGCGACGCATGTTATCTCTTAACGAGTTTAGGCATTTATCTTTATATATTTAGTTTCAGACAATTTAATGCGATTATTGATATGTTGAAAAAATAACTCCGGAGAATCATGATATAGTATGTTTTCTTTATTAGTAATTGTCATGTTTTTATTATGTATATCAAGTCTAGAGTCATGATATAGTAATTTTCGCTTTGCTATTTTTTCCGAAAATTGAAATTCGCATTTCAAAAGCTAAACCCAAGAAAGTAATTTTATCCTATATATTACATATTCCAATTGATTTACAATTGAAAACATAGAAAGCTTCTTCTTTTTCTTAAAAAAAGAAAAAGAAAAGCATAGCAAGCAAAATATTGCCAATGAATATATATTTAAATTTACAAACGTCAAAACATCACTGAATGTGAAGGTCTGACTTATCAAGTTAAATTTTAATTGTTGAGTCATACTTTAACTTGGTTAATTAAAAGAGTCTGACTATTTTATGGATTGAGTAATCTTACCCATCACTAACAACCTTTGGATATAGTTGGATAACTCTTATTAAAATTTTAGAACTTTTGTAAGTCATATGTTAACAATATATGCATATGGAATATGAATGGGAGTGCAACTGGTTTATGAACCTAAAGGTTATTAAGTTTAATTGGTTATAGTTGTTTCTTTGATTCAATAAATTTTGTTCGTCCAAGATGAATTGTAACTTCAATTTTTGTGATAAATTAGACAAAGAAACAGAGGATGAAGTGTATGAACCTACAAGAAGGATTTAACCAAATGCTGAAAGAAGAGGAAGACAAATTGCAATGATGGGAGACCTTTGGATAACCTCTCAGATGATCTACTTGCTTTCGTCTCCAACAATGTATCAATTATGGTCTTTCTCAATTTTGGTGAACTCTCTGGAAGTTGGAGATTTTGTTTCTCAACATTTAAACAAAACTTCAAGAGTACACGATCACCCTTTGTCATGTACATAACATCCCATGCTAAGAAGTCGTGTCATTTTTCACGACATATTTACTTGATTCAGATATGGGACGGAGCTTCCTACTATTGTTAATGGATTCTATCTAGGTTGTTCCGATGTATACCTCTCTATCACCAACCACTATGGTTCTTTTCATTGGCAATTAATATTCTTGCCCACATAATCCAATGCCAGGCTCCAGGTCCTTGCTGCACGACCCTAAGCCAATGTGCCCACTTCATCACCGACTACTTAATCGCCTTCTCCAGCATCTATTCCGAAGAAGTGGTTTCATTTACATCAGTCCAAGATTAACAACTTTGATAGATACTCCATTTTGTGTGAACATGATAGATTTTGATAGATTCAATAAGATTGTTAATTATTATGATTATTTAGTTAATAGTTTAGTTTCAATATAAAATTAAGAAATACTACTTCCTATAATTATTGTAATATTAAATTATTAGTTCGTTTCCAGTATATGGTTATGAAATAACCTATTTCTTATGCAGTACCCAATTTTTGCAGCTGATTTAACAACTTAAAATATTATAACAGATTATATATAATTGTTAAGATAACTGATTAATAATCATTGTAACATCTAAATCAAAAGTTGTCATAATAGAATAAATAAACATGTTGTAACATCACTAACACATAATCAATAACAGAACAAAATGAAGACAACAATATTTTTGAAGTGGTTCGGTTTTATCTTCCATTCATGAGATCACGCCCAAAGAATTAAACTTATTAGTGAAGCAACAAATCATACAAACATCAATTGACTCACTTAACTAAAGACTCTCTCTTTATAGTTGATGCAAAATTTATATTTTCTTCACCAATCAATTTGTAAAATTTTAGTTTCGGCTGAATCTTTTTTGTCTTTCCCTTCTCATGGTCTGGTTGTAATCATTTAGTGTTTGTTCTTTGTTTTGTTTTGGCCTTTTGCCTTGACATAATCATATTTGAATTAATACCTATAAAAATTTAATTTTTAGCTACACAAATCTTTGAAATTAATTATATCTGCTCAAGATAAAATTTAATAGTACCATTTACATGTCTAACATTACTTTTAGGTGATGTTTGTGCTTGAGTTTAGGAATAGGATTTTACATTTTAAGTGAGCCCTCTCCTAATAACATATTGGGTGCAGGTTAGGGGATGGGACTATTTCGTCCCGAGTGCCACTATAATGGGATTGTTTAGTCCGAACCTTGCCATGGAATAAAGTAGCCTCGTGCTCTTGGGACCAATTTTTTTTTTTTTTTTTAAGAAAATAATTTATATTATGGTTACTAATAGTAAGTTGATATTATAGCTTATCATATTAATGCATTATATGAAATAAAATAAATATATGTAAAATTTTATATTAGATTATATTAATTAATTCATATGGCCATTAATTAATATATATATATATATATATAACATATAATTCTGTTGAAGGGAACATTAGATATATATATATATATATATATAACATATAATTATATTGAAGGAAAATCTAATGTTCCAAAAATCAATTGAAAATTGGCCAAGACAATCTCAAATCAATTGGTCCCCTTAGCCCAATAGAAATGGACAGCCCAAATCTTTAAATTGATTTGAAGAAATGGGCCCATGAGGAGTAAATCCAAGTACAAAGCCCAAGCCCAATCATTCCTTGGGGAAATAAGAGTAGGAAAAGGTTGAGTTGTCTTAGCAAAACGGAGGGAAACAAGTTGAAGAACGGAGGAAAACTCTCAAAAAGGAACCAACCCCCTTCAACTAGCAAAACCTCTTGACGTCACCCAAATAACAACTCTAACATACGACACGACATTGACATAGTGTAGGTGCAATAGGTTTCAGAAAAAGAAAAGGTTCATAGCGTGTCACATGTCCCCAAAGTTAGGCTAGCCAGTGGAAAGGAAGCATATAATCATTGCAAACAACTCATAAATAGGAAGCAAGCAAGGTTGGAAAGCGATGTGATAAAGAGGGAGTAGGTGACAAGAAGTAGAGGTGCAAGCGGAAGGAAAGTTGGTAGGAATTTGACTATATTAGGGCAGAGAAAAATGACTAGCATACATATATAAGAGATAACTATTCATCCAAAAGGTAAGTTTTTGAGAAAATGGGTAAGGAATAAGCTAATATGCCAAAAAAAACTCCCTTGAGACGGATCCTCACAAATATTAGACCTAGTTTTAGGCCTGTTTTAGTGTTGAATACATTCTTTCCTCTGAAAAATCTTTAAAAAACCCATTGACTCTTAGCCGAGGGGAGCTTTGTTGATTACTTTTCAGTTCCTATTTAGTAATAAAAACTAACAAGTGTACAAATCATATAAATATTGTATAATGGTTGAGGGATTATCTCCACATAGATGTGAGAATTGATTACCAAACTAGTCCTAAATGAAAATAAACAAATAAAAACAAATGAAAATGTACTAAGATTCTGGATTTCATTTAGATATAGAAATTAATTATCAAAGCATTGAAGATTTATTGAATGTGTTTGTCGCTAGTTTATCACTAATCCTCTCAATGCATCTCTTTCAATAATGTATTGAACATACTCTCGTCCACTGACACTTATCTTTCGATGACTATTGAATGAACAAAAGCTCGTTAAGTTCAAGATAATCTACTACCTAAGTCGGATTGGTATTTTTATGAAATATTCGGTTACTTGAGCTTTCAGGGTGACCCGACTATCATACAGGTGGCTTATTTCCCTTTCCTAACCAAAAGGTAGGCATTTTATCGAGCACTGTGTGTGCTATTCCTTTCAGTCTCAACACACAACCTCAAATCATATATATGATGGCCAATCACATACAAATATTAAATTCTAAAATTCTTACTCAACATATACACCATCTTCAAACAGTAATAATCAACTCTATTAATATTAATAACCAAAATCCATTATCATCCCAACACATCATAAAATATGGCTACATATAATGGAAAAATTGCAAATACAAAAGAGAAGTTGAGAAAACAACCCATGAACCTCCCTTTTTTAAGTTTGAATCCACGGAGCTTCTCTTTTCCGAGTTTGAATCTTTGCATCCTCTTCTTTGCTCATGCAAAGTTTTCTCTCCAAAGTATGGGTAAACGATATTGGTAGGTGAAGTTTTGAAGGGAATGGAGATGTTTACGGGGTGAGAATCAAGGATGAGAGAAGATACATAAGAGCCCCATTCTTAGGCTCTCAAAACTCCTAAAAATGTGAGCTTTGGTCTCGTTTTAAAGGTATAAAA
Source organism: Nephelium lappaceum (assembly GCA_021234005.1). Classification (NCBI taxonomy): domain Eukaryota; kingdom Viridiplantae; phylum Streptophyta; class Magnoliopsida; order Sapindales; family Sapindaceae; genus Nephelium; species Nephelium lappaceum. The sequence continues at coordinate 10,026,684 of CM038009.1, forward strand.
GTTAGGGCAAGGATTGAAGGGTGAAAAGTCGAAAATGCCATTAGAAATGCTCTTTTTCGCGTTATTGAAGTGGGCTAGCAGCATATGTTGCTCCTTGGCATGCTGTTTAGTGCATAAGTGCATTGGTGAGTGTGCTTGAATGATAGGGGTGCGCCTGTTGGCGTGTAGGTTGGTGAGGGAGTGTGTTAGGTCACACCAACTTTGACCCTTACTGACTAAATGGTTATATATTTCTCTATGGACATTCGATTCATGAACTGTCAATTGCTATAGAAACTAAATGTATGCGGATTTAATTTGGTAGGTTGTAACTCATATAACTCAAAATGATGACTTCACATGAGTTCTCACAAGTCAACCCATCTTTCATGCTCGAAAATCCATGATTATGCCATTTTTTGCACAAGACCAAAACCTAACATTTTTTTGACTTAATTTCACATCTAATCATTTCTAATTAAGCGTACACATTATTTAGAGATTTATTCCCTGAAAAACACTAAAAAACATATAAAAACACTTGAGAACAACGATAAAGATATAGATTTAAAGGTCTAAATCTTCACTAAAAATACCCTTATGAAGTTTCCTTTACGAAAATCGTTTGACTTGAGCATCACAGGATTTTCGTTGATGAAGCACTGATAGGATTTTCGCTGATGAAGCACTGACAACCCTTGACTTCCATTCCTTGTCTTATAGGTATAACAAGGAGAGGAACGACTAAAGGAGGAAGGAGATATATCAACCCTAAGAGCTAAAATTTCCTATCCACAAACACTCTGTAGCATCTGCTTTAAGGGACCAATCCCCTGAGTAGCTAAGGGATTAGCTTGAAAATCAATTCAATACTTTATATTTAGTTGCAATCTCAATATTATTGTTGATATAATTCCTTGAGGATAATTTTTGCATAAACAAATTCTTAATAGTTGTTAATTATATATCTATTAAGATAGTATAATAAATAAATATAAATAAAATTATTTTTTAAATTATATTAATCAATTGATTCATGTGGCTATTAATATAAATAAAATATATAATTCTTAATCTATTATTACTTGTATGATTATAAATATAATACCAATAATTATTATATAAATAAAATTATTTTTTATATCAACATAAGTACTTTATTTAGAGTATGTATCTAATTTTATTAAAAATTAATTTAAAATGAAATGATATACTAAATAATTTACAAATATGCATAAGTTTAATAAATGATTTATTAAGAATAAAAAATTATGCAATATTTAAAATATTATTAATTTATATAATTATTAATATAATACTTGATAAATTAATTCAAGTGGATATTAATATAAATGAAACATTTTTTATTCTAAACTATATAAATGCTTATAAATACAAAATTTCTATTTTATCCAATGATAAGTTTAAATTTATTTTTATGAAAAAGCAATTTGAAATTAGTTTATTTAATAAAATATTATTTAATAAAATTCTACTTAGTGCAATCACACATATATGTTTGACTTTAGTCCAATCTTATCTTACACAAAACATAATACGGTACTAAATTTAATCCAATCAAGTCCTATTTAAATAATCAAATCTTATCCCACCCACCAAGCGGATCCAATTACCAAAACTTAACAACTAGGTATTTTGGACTTAATCCAAATTAAATGACCAACTTTTGACACATTTTAAACTTTTTTGACGGGTATCACGTGTTTCTCTTCTATATAGAAGCGTTACGATTTGTATTTGAAAAATAAAATTTCACTTATTTTACAAAAAAGATATTACAGCCATATTTTGAAGTGCGTGCAATTGTGAGATATGGAAGAAGGGATGCAGAGAAGGGAGAGAGGAGGAAGCAGTCGCTATTATCTTCGACCGAAATTACAATTATTGTCGAGCTTAGGTATTTATTTTCAACTCCTTTTATTTATTTATTTATTTATTATTATTATTATTGTTATTTATGTAGTGATAGTTATGTATCATTATCATTGTCTCTCACTCTTATCTTGGTGGATGATTTATAAGCGATGGTTTTAAAGATGATATTGAAATTATTGACGATCAAATTTACATTTTTAGTGATTTCAAGAATCGTATCTCTTTGTAGAGATTTGAGAAGATTTAATACAGTTATCACCGTGGGTTGATACATAGGTCGATAGGCACATTTGCACAATTATTTTATGATTTTTGTCTATAGAGATTTATCGGAGCTAGTGCTATTAAGTAAATTATCGGTGTCGGCGCTGATAAGTTAATTTATCGGCAATAATAATTGATTAAGAGAAAAAAATTCCAAAATTATACAATATTAATGTCTACAAGAATAAAAATTATGATTATAATTAATTATATAGAAGATTTTATTTGTTATCATGATATTTATCTTTTACTCTTTATATCCGCATAAATGGCAGTACAATTAATGTCTATTTTGTGTGTGTGATTAAATTGGACTTAATAGAATAGGATTGAACAAAATTAGTATTGTGATATTTTTTGTTTTGTTTGGGATTAGACAAAGTATTACAGTCTCTTGTTTGGTGATTGCACAAAAAATATTTATATTTTATGTTTGATAAAGTGTGAGATTTATTAGTACAAGAATATATAAATTAATTTTTTGTAACAATCAACTTAAATTAATTTTGAAAAAGTAAAATTATATAAACTAAGTTTAACATATGTTTAAATTAATTTTGAAATAAAACAAAAACACTTTAATTATTTTTAAAAATAAACAAAATTATTTATAATTTTAAAATCAATTTGTAATAAATATTAAAAATATCACTTTCTTTGAACATCTTAATGAAATATATTAAATTAATATAGAAATAAATTAAGCATATATAAATAAATATAGAAAAATTTAAGTGTATTCAATCTAGACTTGAATGGATTCTATTGAAATTTAGGTGTATTCAATTTAGATTTGTATAAAATTTATTAAAATCCAAGTTCATTCAATTTAGATTTATTTGAAATTTGGTAAAATCTAGTTGTATTTAATTCAAGTTTGTATGGAATTCAATAAAATTTAGGTTTATTAAAAAGTCATTAACACACATTGATTTTATTGGATTTCATACAATTTGAATTAAATACGTCTTAATTTTAATAGATTCCATACAATCTAAATTGAACACATCTAGATTTCAATGTAATCCATTCTAATAGGGATTGAATACACTCAAACTTTTAAAACATTTTAAATTTCAATAAATTCTAAATTGAATATACTCACATAAAGAATTGTAATATAATCATTATAGAGTATATAGAATCTACTAACAATTAACAAAGCTATGGTCAATATTCAAGGTAAGTAAAATTTGTAGGCAAACAATGTAACGGATTAAATTTGTTTGTTCCAGGCACGGATACAGAAGAGGAAGATGAAAAAGAAATGTATGAACACGAAGGTTTGTAAATTTAATGGTCTGTCGTTGTTTCTTTGGTTCAGTCAATTTTGTTGGTCCAATATGTATTATAACTTCCATTTTTATTATAAATTCAGGCACAGAAATGGAAGAACAAGCAGATGAAACATATAAACCTAACAAAAGAAACAAACGCCGAAAGAAGAGGAAGACAATGAGCAATATTGATGGCAGACCTTGGGGTTACCTCCCAATCGATCTTCTTTTTTCCGTCGCTAACATGTTGCAGATTGTGGACTTCTTCAATTTTGGCAAAGTCTGCAAACAATGGAGATCATGTGTCTCGACATATAAACAAAACTTCATGAGCGCACTACTCTCACCTCTTGTCATGAACATAACAAGCTATGCCAAGAGGTCGTGCCATTTCTATGACATATCCACTGGATCTAAATTTAGGACAAAGCTTCCTACTCTTGTCCGTAGATTCTGCATTGGTTGCTCCAGTGGATACTTGATTTTGGGAGATATTCAACGCAATGTTTGGGTTATTAATCCTCTTACAGGACATGAACTCCACTTCACAAACCTGCCTCATTCTCTCATCTTCGCCGGGTATTTAAATGATCGTGCTATCTTTGCATCTTTTGGGTCCGGATCAGATTTTGTTCTTATTGTGTTCTCCAGAAGGCATCAGATTATCTGGTATTGTATCTCAAGAGATACTAGTAAGTGGATGAGTTTATCTTTGGCAGAAGAAAATTGGGGTATTGCGGATATGGTTGTTTTTGATCGCAAGGTATTAGTTTTGACCGATGATTTAAGAATTGGTGTGTTCAACTTGAGAACTCAAAAGATCTCGTTTATGACATTTGGAGGCACCCCTAACATGACCCGCTGTCTTTGGTTGGTGGCTTCAAAGAAGCAACTTCTTGTAGTTGATTTGTTTCCATCATTCAAAGTTGCAGTACACACAATAGACTTTGAAAGGATGAAATGGGTCGAGGTAAAGGACTTGGGGGATGAAGTGTTGTTTATTGATGACTGTATGAGTTCAAAAGTAGGATGCACATCAAATTGGAAAGGATTGAAGAATTGTGTGTATCATCTTCCTCATCAATCCACTTTATGTTATACGTATGACATAAATGGATATAGCAGGGGAAATTTTCCAATCTTACAACCATTTACGACTACCAAAGTCTATTGTTGGTACTCCCTCCACCAAGCTTATAGCCCTGATAATATCAAGGATGAAGATTAAATTTGGTGATCTTTTCTGTAACAACAAAAGTTTTGCTTTGTTATGTAGTATTTATTTCATCATTACTGTTTTTCTGTGAATATTTTGATTCCTTAATGCACATGGAACTAGGTTTTGGTTTTCGCTTTATCACTTTCAAGAAGTACTTTAAGATGAATTTTAACAAACATATCAAATATGCAAAGCAAAAGCTTTAAATGCACTGATGCAGATCATGGGGATTTGGCTTGATCAATCATCATCAACACTAAAACCAGTGATGCAGAACATCTCAATTTAAAATCTACAATTTGCCTCCAAAGTTCAACCTTTGTACTCCTCCAGGACTAAACACGCCTTGACATCAAGACCACCATGTCACCAACTACAACCTCAACCAGCTCCTTGAGGCGGATTCGAGTCCGCGATTTGGGTTGTGTAGGGGGCACTATTACTAATGGCCTCTCCTCACAATTTTTGTGTTTTCGGTTTGTTTACAGGGTAAATATCAAAATCCTCCCGAAAAACAAACTAAAGGCAATTGGATTGTGGTCAAAGTAATTGAGCAACTAATGGAGTTAATGGTATAAGACTTTCTCGGTTTTAAGTGAGATTGTGCATAAGGTGATATATAGTCATCTTATACCACCTCACAGTCCAATGTAATTTATTTTCTCAATTAAATTTGATTAATGAAATTAAGGCCAATGAGCAGTATTTTTAGGCCACTAGAAGCAATAGAACAGGGTAAAACAATATAAAAACTTCTAGCACCAGGTTTTGTGGCCCTAAAAAACCTGACATCAGGGACTTTTGGGCCATAAAACTCAATTTTTTAAATTGCCAAATTTCCGGGTTTGTTGAGGGAACAAACCCGATGTCGGGTTTTCTGAGCTCACAAAACCTGCCTTCATGGTTTGTTGGTTGTCTCACAAAACTTTGTTAACTTTTTTTTTTTTATTACACTTAATTTAGTTTATTACTTTAATTCATTATTAATTTAATTTTCTTAATTAATAAAATTATTTTTTTATTTTATTTCTTGAATTAAATTCTCTCATTTAATTTATTTTTAGACTAAAATTTTGTACAAATTTTGTCAAATTCTTCCCTATTTTTTTGACTTTAGGTATAATAGCACCTACATTATATAGTAATGAATATGAATATACCACTACTATTACCACAAAAACAGACAAAGACTCCATCTCTATGCCAAATCATTCTCACAAATATAAATAAAAAGTGCTCGATTATGTCTATTCATTGTTTTCATGCAAATCATTCTAAAATAATCAGTTATGTCAATTATAACATACATGAAAATATAATTTTCAAACATAACATATGTCTATTAATTGCGTTTATGATTACCACCATTATCATCGTCTCCTGAGTGTGGAATAGGAAATAATTGATCACATCGATGTCGGGTGTGTCCAACCACACCACAAAGGCGACATATTCTAGAGCTATTGGCATGTCCAGTAGCGGCGACGCTCTACCCAATCTCTTCAGTAGCTTCTGTGTTGGTCCCAACATCTCTAATAGCTTCTACACTCGTCCTAGCATCTTCAGCAGCAGCTTTGCTTGTCCCTCTGATGACAAATGTAGGGGGTTAGGGTAATGAAGACGGTTGTGTCCCTTTTGACCAAATTTTCAATACTTTTTCTTATGATGACTTTCCACAGCTAAAGGAATTTGCACCTCTCTTGATCTACCTACTTTTCTTCTTCCTTTAGATGGTAATACAATCATCCTTTTTACTTCCATAGGAACATGCCAATATTTTGGGCTATAGACAAGATTGATCGGACGTGTATATGTAGCTTTGAGCCATTATTTGCTATAGTAATCATGACAAAATGTATAATAGTGAACATGACAGACCCCTTTCCCTAGGCGATCTGCTGGCACTATACGGTGACCCTCCAGCTAGCCCTTTCGCTCAACTAAAGGATCCCCCGTAGAGCTAAGCCATATTCTTTCTCAATCTTTTTGAAAACAGCGGAAACGAGGGGAAATTTTTCATGTTTATTTTAAAACTTTTTCAAAATATTTTATAAAAATTTGGGCAGCATCCCGTCTGTTTTTCGGATTTTGCCACCCTGTAAATAATAAAATTTAACACTTCTAAAATCATAAAAACAATTTCCCTCATACTACGGAGCCTCAGGCTCTCATTTTCCAACACAACCACAATTATAATTTCATGTTTCAATTTATAAACTTGTTATCAATAAAATCATATGTCATGCATCAATTTACTTCAAAAACATAATTTAAATCCACAAAAGAATATTTACAAAACATGTGGATATAACAAAATATATACATCACTTAGTATTAAGCAAAAAGATAATTGGGAAATCACATTAGCACTGACGTCGCGGCTGCCTAATGTCGTCCGTGGAAATCCGCAGCTATGGTACCTGTGCTTGGGAGGTTTGTTTACAAAATACAGAAAACGTTGGGTGAGCTTTAAAAGCCCAGTGAGTGTCATATAGTATCATTTAAAATCATACTTTATAAAAACCTCCCTAAAACATTTTCAAATCGATTTATTTATAATCAAGTTTCATGCATTAATAATATAAAACATATATTGCACGGTTATCAACTTTATAAAGGGATCTCCTATGGTTACGGGGTTTTTATTCAAAAATCACTTTCTTTTTAATGAAACGAACTGGTCCGACTCCGCTCGAAGGTGTCCTATCAACCAATCGTTTTCATCATTATTGAAACCGGAAATGGTCCGACTCCGCTCGTAGGTGTCCTGCTAACCAATCCGGCTCCCGCCAACCTATAGTGACCCGTGCCTCATGGCCCCCTAGTATGGAGCGGAATCCTACATCGCTACAGAGCAGAGCTATGTCTCGCTCGGGTAAGCTAGCAAATAATATACCTTTCACGTGCATTGGACTAATCTCTCAGACATCTGACTGACATGACATCTTGCGGGTATCTCCCGCGGTTAGTTTAGTTAGTGACATACTGACAGTACTGATTCTACCAATGCACGCTTCGGGTACTCAACCCAGACCGTACTCATATGATACTATATGGGAAAGCCATAAGTTTTATTTTCATATTTTTAATCCATTTCACATATAAGCAATTCAAAACGAGAAACCATCGTTTCATGAAATCACAAGATCATATCATCAGTTACCGTGCCATTTATCATTTAAATCATATTTCATTTTCATCAAAACATCCAAACATGCATGAAACATTTATTCATGATCCAAATCAACGAAAACATATAAAAAAATCAATTTGACACTCACCTTTAGCTATCACTTCCGAATAGATTCTCGGAAGCCTTTAAAACTGCGCTCTTCCCTTGCTCCACCGGATCGCTCATCACCTAAGCAACATTTATACATAAATTTACTCTCGCGTCAACCTCCGGAAACTCAAAATAATATAAAAAATTACATCATCATCTCTAATTGACCATTTTTAGGCGTAATCTCTCCATTTTGATTCCTTAATTAAATATCCGACTTTTATCAATCCCAATACGCCTAATTAAACCCATTCAGGTCATCCGAACTCTCAACGAACGCCGTATGGGTCAATTTACAAAATTGCTCATTAAACTAGTTTACACGCGTTTTGGTTTTTCTTTGAATCTTTAGTATTTTCTTAGTTTTCTAAACTCCCTATTAACTTCACTCACTTATTTTTCAACTTCTATTCAATCAAAACTAACCAACCAATACATCGGAATAAATCCATCTCAAATCAATCTATTACTAACCAAATCACCAACCTTTAAACTCAAACAACTCACCCCTAACTTCTCCTCGCGTTGACTTCGCTTTGTGGTGGTTTTGGTGACAGATCTGGGCTGGGTTTGGACTGATTTTCTTCCTCTTTTCTTCCCCTCTCTTCCTCTCTCTCTTTCCCCCTTGGTTCCGCCGCGGTTCGCCACTAGTTTCACCGCCGATCTGCACGCGTGGAGAGCTGTTCTGGCCGTGGATCAGCTCCGTTCAAGTCGGGTTTGAGCTGATCTTGGTGCTGGTTGAGCTGGAGCAGCTCGTCTCCTCCCTTTTCCTTGTCGATCGGAGCTGGCTCGCGACGGTTTCAGCTTGATCTCCGATCTGTCGCTGGCACACTACAACTTGGCTTTGGTTCGCGGTTCGCGGCTGGATGGCTGCTGTCCGACGATGGTGAACGACAGTGATGGCTTGGTCGGCGTCAGACGGCGATAACTCTTCATTCTTCTTCTTCTTTCTTTCTTTCTTCTCTCTTTCTTTCTTTCTTCTTCGCGAGAGAGACTGGTTCTGTTTGTTTTTAAAAGTCAACATAACATTTTGGCTTCTATTTTCCTCCACAACACTCTCAATAATTCCACTTACACCCTAAGATAATTCCATTCTCTTCCCTTAGATTCTTGCTTAATCTTACTACGACCACAATTATTAAAAGTTATCTTCACTTTAGTCCATTTTTACATTAAAGATTATTTGATTTCATTTACGCTTTTAACTTCCCGTTTAACCTCCAATTGAGTTTAAATCAATTCCTATGAGTTCTCTATGACCTTAAGCGTCTCCATAATTCATTTAGGGTCTCTAATCACCACTTAGGGACTATTCCTGGGAATCCGTACAATAATAAAAAAATAGAGGGTTTACAGAACACATTGAACTTGATATGTATAACAAAAGTAGAGTGTTACTATATTAAATTAAATAATAAAAAGAGTAAATTACAATTTAGCTACCCAGTTAAAACTTTAATTCAAACGGAGCAATATTTTCATTGTTATTATAATTTATTCCCCTACTGTTAGTAAGATTCCGTTATATGTAACATTGAACAGTATTCAAATAGCTAAAAGACGAAAATACCTTTAATAACTGTGTTGACTCAATTTACCAAATAAAAAATACAACAACAAAATAAAAAAATTTTTATCTAAGAACAAGTTAAAAAAAAAAAAAAGAAATTAATCAGATCTCCACCAACCATTTTCAGATGGACGGTGGAGATTAATTTGAAAAAAAAATAAAAAATCAAATAATTAAATCAAAAGAAGATTAAATCAAAAATTAAATACAAAGAAAATTAAACCCCTCATCCTCACAAACCCACCCCACTCCTCTCCTCTGCTCTCTGCCTCCGCCTTAGTCTCTTCTCTCCACTGGTAAACTTCATCCTTCAGATCTCTCTCCGTCGTCGCTTTCTTCTCATTCATCCTTTGTCCGTCGCTTTCTTCTTTCTGTCGGTAAACCTTCCTTTCTTTTTCTTCTCTCTCCTCTCCTTTCCTCTCCTTTCCTCTCCTTTCATCTCCTCTCAACACCGCTGCCTTTTTTCTCACCGTCGGTTTCTTTTCCTTCATCATCTAGGTTCATCTATCAAACCCAGATAAACCTTCATCTGGGTTCTTATTGACAAACCCAGATGAAGGTTCATTTGGGTTCGTCGATGATTTTAGGTTGATTTAACTGATTTTTTTTTTTTTGTTGTTTTTTGTTGTTTTTTTTTTTTTTTCAGTTTGAGGTTGATTTATTTTGTTTTTCGAGAGATTGATTATGTTGGCTTTAATTGATAATGTTTGGTTTTGGATTGCTGACGTTAGGAGGTTGACTGATGATGGTTGACAATGTTTGGTGCCATTTTTATGTTTCCAAGAGGTTGATTGATGATGGATGACAATGTTTGGGCCTATTTTTTAGGTTTCCAAGGGTTGATTGTGGTGGTTGATGATGTCTGGGGTCATTTTTTGGGTTTCCAGACATGGATTGATGACGTTGGGAGGTTGATAATATTTGGGACCATTTTTTGGATTGAAATCCCAAATCTGGGTTTCCAAGCAATTGAAAATCCAATTTGGAAACCAAGAAATTCTGAGTTCTAGTGAGGATAATGACCTAAAAACTTAGAAAATTCTGGATTTTGAATGAAAATAAAGAGGAGAAAGACAGAAGGGGGGAGAAAATGGAGAGAAGACAATTTATTTTAATAGAAAAATAAAAATAAGGTTAAAAGATAATTTTACCCTTAAGTTAGTTAACTCTATCAGTTATTCACTAACGGCAGGGGGTAAATTACAATAATATTAAAAATCTTGCTCCGCTTAAATTAGAGTTTGAACTGGGTAACTAAATTATAATTTGCTCTAATAAAAATAACAAAATACAATTCCGATATTTGGTAAAAATAATTGCATGGTGACATGGTAACTAATCTAAGTTCCACTTACAATAACTGCATGACTGTTGAAAGGCTGAATGAACCCACAGCCTAGTTCAGGATGTATGATTCCAAATTTGTTCGGTTGTTCAATGGTAGATACTTGACCAACTATCAATAAATCAGTCATTAAGGTCACATGATTCTCCGCAGCTTTGGCAATCTGAAATATAAGTTTCTTAGCATTAACATATCTATCATTGTACCATTTCTACAACATATGTCTCAGATATTCATGTGTAATTGTTAATGAGAACCAACATGCTTTCAACAAGCATTTGTTGAGCGACTCTACAATGTTAGTAGCTATCATGTTATATCGTCTTTTTAGAGAATATGCAAGTGACTACTTTATCACTGTAGCATTAACCAATTTATCATGCATTTTCGGACATAGCCCTCAAATTTCTTCCAAATATTTGTCACAATATGGTTTTGTATAACTATATGTTGCAAGGTAAAATATATCTATCACATCTAGTTGTTTTCTACAATGTGATTTCAGGTTTTGCTTCAAGTGGAAGAAACAGAACAGGTGTGGCACTTCAGGAAAAACTACTTTCATCTCTTTCATAATGCTTTTATGATGATCGAATATGATAATCAAATCCGATGGCAAATGTTATGTCCTACCAATAATCTCTCACAATCTACTTAAAAACCAGTTTCAAGAATTGTTTGACTCTCCATTACTAAATCCAAAAGTGATGGGATAAATCATCTCCTCCTCATCTTTGCATGTAGCAATAAAAATCACCTCTAAATATTCACATTTAAAATGGGTGGCATCAACAACAATAATCAGCTTAATGTAAGATCGAAAACCCTGAATGGAGGCTCCAAATGCAATAAATGAATATAAAAACCAATTGTTTTCATCACTCTTAATTGTCTTTACTATACTAGGGTTTATTTCTTTTAACATATGAAAATAAGAAAGAAGCTATTGAAATAACTCATTCGTTTTCCCATATACTAGTCTCGTTATATATTGTAAATACTTCCAAACTTCAGTGCACAATATTTGTACACCATACTGCTCCAACATTTGTTTGACCAAATGTTGAGGTGTAATACTATCAAGCTCCACCTTTTTCTTATACAATGTTGCTATGTTAATAGTCTTCACACTCCGCCTATGTGACTCGTAGGCATCCTAACAACATGTGTGTTCGACATATACTTGTACACATACCACATCAAATCACCCATTCTACATCTTGCACGAACCTCAAAGGTGCAAGTCAGATCCTTGCAATTGACTTCATATCAAACCGTATACGAACGTCTAACCTTATGTTGATACTTGGAATTAAGAACACATCTTTCAATGGCCACATTCTGTTCATATTTACTATAAAAAATAATAATAAAAATGCACTTTATACAACGTATCATATTGGAAGAAGATCGACATGGCGGTTGAAATAGCCTCAATTTCGCCTTGATCTATACCAGGAACAATTCAACACGGTTGTGTAAGGTTGGATTCAAATTGTGAATCTGAAAATTTAATTTCTGGATACTTTGGGTTCCTTCCATCATCATTAATAGCTTTAGTTTCCTCATCACCAGTTTCAGCTTTCGATGTCACATCACTATCACTATCTGTGTTCCGTTCTTCATCATCATGATCATTTATACTATAATCAATGTCGTACATTGGACTTTCAATGGATGTAAATACGACAACAGAAGTTGAAACTTAATTACCATCACTACAGGAAGCGAAACAATTTTAACCTTAAACCATAGTCAGACTTACAAGTTCGTTGGCATGTGTCTCCATATGCCCTGGGTCTGATATTGAGTTGATGGCATATAGAGGGATGGTAGGACTAATAACTCTAGAGTCTCTCACATTCTTATCAACTTAAATCTCCTATAATCAGCTTTTTAACCCAAAATTACACTGCAGACACTAAGATCGTTCATGATAGGTATCTTAATTGTAAGTATTGCCCTAGCTCGGAGTAAATAATGTAAACAAATGTCCCACATTCTTTTATCAATATCAGTCAATGTGTAAACGAAAGTCCACCAACTGAAAAAAATTGACATTCTTGGGGGCCCTTATCATGAACATCTCACCCTTGATATAGTTATTCTCATTTCACTATTCATTACATCTGATTATTATCGTCAATTCACTCATTTCTATAAATTCAAAGAAATTAAATTAGTCTCACCCATACTCTCGCCATATTCAATAACCAATTTTATTGTCAAATTCAACAAAATCCAACCAAATCTAATCACATGGTTAACATCAATACCAAACATTTACAACACAAGAAAAAAAAAAAAAAAAAAAAATACCAAAACGATGCCATTGGGTTTTATGGGGCTATAAAGCCCGTTTTCGAGTTTCATGGAATCAGGGTTCATAATGATTCGGGTTTTATAGGTCCATAAAACTCGGTTAATCGCAGAAACTACAGTTTGGTTTTTATTCCATCATTTTCTATATATCTCACTTACATATGGTTAAATCGCAACAAAAATCACTCTTACCTTTAGCTAAGCAATGTGATCAAAAATATTGAAAACAACCAACAACAAACACATACATTCAAAGTTGAAGAAAAACTTGAATGTGGGGCTTGTTGGCGACAAAAAATCTTGAAAGTGCATTTTTTGGAGTCAAAGAACCTTGAATGGGTGCACAAATAATCTTGAATGAATAAGAAAATTGAAGATAATGGAAGAAAGTGAAAAATTGTATGGAGGAGAAAAGTAGTAGTCATTGGAACAAAAAGTATAGTTTGGTAATTTCAATTAAGGTTAAAAGAGAATTTTAGATTTAAGGGCAATTTTAGTAATGTGGGTATAGGCTGCAATTAGTTTATTTGAGAGGTTAAAAGCGAATTTTTATAAAAAGGTGGGCAACAACGATTTTTTTCTTTTGGTTTGGACTAAAACTGAAAAGCATATTTTATAATATAGTAAAAATAATAATAATGTATGTATCCTTTTAGCATAGAAATCGATACTTTTTTCTCTCTATTCTCCGTTTTCTTTTGTAGCGATACACGATACTATTCATCCAATTCCATGATAACCATTCATCAAAAATACATTTGTTCATGTGACATACATACATACATGCATACATACATATGTGTATACTTATTTTAGACAATTTTGTTGTTACTTTTTTCATACAATAATTTTGATATACATTTATTTACAATTTAATTTCATTTAGATATGAGGTTTTATTGCATTATAATATGCTTGTTTATATTAGAGTATTGAAACATTTGTAATACTTCTAAATTTTTTCTTAATTTTCTTATTTTGAAATTTTATTATGCTTTTATTCCATCCAAAGATGTTGTTAATTACTACTAATGATAATAATTATAATTATATTATTATTAATTAAAATAATTATAAAAGATTATGGCTTAAATCTGTGGATTTTGTGTTACTAATTAAAGTAGCAAATGTGTTTGGATTTTTATTTTCACACCCAATAAATTAATAGTAGGTTTAGGTCAAGCAAAATTTGATCCACTCCATTGATAAGTTTGTTAAGGTTTATGCCCTAAAAGCTTGTAATTTGTAAGCGCTTAAATAAACAATAAATAAAATATGTTTATTTTATTCAATTTATGTGTATTTATGAAATGTTTGCTTCATACGAATATCATGTAACAGCCATGATTACTTATATAGTCTCAAATTAAGTATATAATTGTTATATACAAGTGGATTTAGTTTGAAATTAGTAATATAAAAAGTTCGTGAAAAGCAAATAAAACTTGGTACTTTGTTTGTGGTAAATCTACATCTTCAGTCTATTTCATATTTGATACAATGATCTTATTCGGAATCGTTCATGTGGTGATATGAAAATAGAGACATCTTATATAATAGAAATCATATAAGACTAGACTACAATAAAAATGAATTTCTTATTAATATTCGTTAAACAAAGAAATTCATATTTATCGATTAGATGATCATATATAGATTGATCTTAATTCTAAGTGTTTTATGGAATCTTATTTGTTGAGTCATATCTTTTGATTTACATAGTGAGACTATTATATATTTACGGTTAATAAACTTTATACTTTGAAGATGTGATTTAATAAGTAACTAGGAACATTTTGCACAATAGTAAAATCCACTTCTTCTTATGAGAAGTAGATGATTAGTTCACTTAAACGTTTATTTGGTTCTTGAACAATAAGAGTCTTCGACTTTCTATTTATGAGTAAAAGAAAAGATAAATTCATAAGTTGTTATAGATATATTCTTCATTCGAAAATCAATGTTACTTAATGGAACAAGATATAATTAGAGAGATATAACGAACTTTGATAACCTAACTCTAATTATAAACTACTCGTGCCGATCGGACCATATGCAATGATTAAATCGACAGACACTGAAAATTCAAATTGTATAAAATATATGCAATTTTGACCAACCTTAAGTTTTTAGTGAATTAACTCTAAGAATAATAATAGTGAGTTATTAATTAAAGAGTTTAATTAATAATTTTAATATTATTGGAGCTCAAATTATAGGTCCATTTGGTCCCCTTACTAGCTCACACCCACATAAAGAAACAAAGAAAATAATATAATTGAATTGTCTAATTATTAGTGCCATATATAAATTTTATGGACATGTTCACAAATTATTTAAATAATTGGATTATTTAAATATATGTAATTATTTAATTAATTGTTAATTATTTAATTATCTGTAGAGATTATGAGTTCAATTCTAAATAGTGTTATTAAATTATTTATGATTTAGAATTTTTTAATTTAATGAAAAATCATTTATTAATTAATGAAAATAGTAATTTAATTTAACTGGAATTAGATTCCATATTAAATTAAATTAAAGGAGTTTTAATAATAGGAATTGAATTCCGTATTAAGTTAAAAGTAAAGAGTTCCAAACCAATAAAGAATTTGATTCCATATTGAATAAGAACTAAATCTTTTAATTTAAAAAGGAAATTAGATTTCTTATTAAATTGAAAAACTCTCGCTTACCATTATAAAATGGTGTTTTATGTTGGTAACTAGAGAGAGAATTTTTTTTGCTACTTGAACCAAAAACTTCCATTGATTAAAAACATCATATTGTAGCCCACCTTAGGAGAAATCAAGAAAATTGATTTTTTTTTTTTTTAAATTTCTACAAAAATTTCTTTTATGAATAGATTTCGTGATTTGATTCTTCAAAATTGTGTCCACACAGTTCTTTTTTTTTTTTTTTTTTTTTTTTTGGTGAAGAGTTATTGCAAGAAAGATTGAATGGTGAAGAATCTGCGAACTAAAAATGATCAATTTAATCTTCATGCAATATAAGATTCGATCTTATTAATTTAGTTATTAAATTGTTTATTACTAGGATAGATCGAACATGTTTTTGTTTGAAAAATTTCTAAAATCCATATTTCTGTATTAATTTAAAATCGATTTTTCCTTACAAATTTAACACTATACAATTTGATGTGATCCATTGTCATATAGTTAGAAACTGATCAATTTTACAAAAGTCACTAATTTTAAGAAAAGTATAGGTTTTATTTGATAATTATGATTTTTATTTTAAATACTTTTGATTCATGTTCTTAAAAGTCAAAACAATTTTTTTTAATAATTTTATATTCAATTATATTAATTAATTCATATGGCCATTAATTAATATATACATATAAAACATATAATTCTTAATATATTGTTAATTAAGATAATATAATAAATAAATATAAATAAAATTATTATTTAAAATACATGAATCAATTGATTCATGTGGCTATTAATGTAAATAAATATATAATTCTTAATCTATTATTACTTGTATGATTACAAATATAATACCAATAAATATTTTCAAATAAATATTATATAAATAAAATTATTTTTATATCAACATAAATACTTTATTAGAGTATGAATGTAATTTTATTTATAATTAATTTGAAATGACATGATATACTAAATAATTTATAAACATGCATAAATTAAGTGAATGATTTATTAATAATAAAAAATTATGCAATATTTAAAATATAATTAATTTATATAATTATTAATATAATACTTGATAAATTCATTCAAGTGGATATTAATATAAATGAAACATTTTTTATTTTAAAATATATAAATGCTTATAAATAAAAAATTTCTATTTTATCCAGTAACAAATTTAGATTTATTTTTATTAAAAAGCAATATGAAACTAGTTTATTTAATAAAATATGATTTAATAAAATTCTACTTTGTGCAATCACAAATATATGTTTAACTTTAGTCCAATCTTATCCTGCACAAAACATAATACGGTACTAAATTTAATCAAACGAAGTCCTATTAAAATAATCAAATCTTATGCCACCCACCAAGCAGATCCGATTACCAAAATTTGACAACTAGTTATTTTGGATTTAATCGAAATTAAATGTCCAACTTTTGACACATTTTAAACTTTTTTCATAGGTATCACGTGTTTCTCTTCTATATAGAAGCGTTACAATCTGTACTTGGAGAGTAAAGTTTCACTCATTTTACAAAAAGGGTATTACGACCATATTTTGAATTGTGTGCAATTGTGAGATATGGAAGAAAGGATGCAAAGTAGGGAGAGAGGAGGAAGCAGCCACTATTATCTTGGGTCGAAACTACAATTAGTATCGAGTTTAGGTATTTATTTTCAACTCCTTTTATTTATTTATTTATATAGTGATAGTTGTGTATTATTATCATTGTCTCTCACTTTCATCTTGGTGGATCATTTATAAGCGATGGTTTTAAAGATGATATTGAAATTATAAACGATCTAATTTACATTTTTAGCGATTTTAATTATCATATCTCTTTGTAGTGATTTGAGAAGGTTTAATACACTTATCACCATGGGTTGATGCATAGGTCGATAGGCACATTTGTGCAATTATTTTATGATTTTTGTATGTAGAGATTTATCGGAGCCGGTGCTATTAAATAAATTATCAATGTCGAGGCGGATAAGTAAATGGGAGCTTTGCAATTTTTGGACAAATTAAAAGAAAATTTTTGTATTTACCCATTTTTCAATAGAAATTTGTTTTTAACCCCTTAAACAAGCTATTTTCATTTTATACACAAGTTTACCAAAATACCATCAATTAAAAAAAAAAAAAACGCGGTTTTTAAGTTCACTTTAAAACCAATAACTTAAAAATCAGAACGGATTTTTAAATTGACCTAAAAACGTCTAGTTTTTAGGTTCACACCTAAAAACTGATACCAATTTTTAAGTCAACGCTTAAAAACTGAGATTTTTAAGTGGACTTAAAAATCAATTCTATCCATTTATCATCTTGACACTATATCTCACTAGAAATCTTCATTTTTAAGTCAAATCTAACCAAATCAAACCCTCAATATTAATATCCAATATCCAAAATAGAAAAAAAAAAAAAAAAAAAAAAAAAAAAAAAACCTCAAAAAATCTCAACAAAACTCAGACTGTAATTAATTTGTTTGAGGGGTTAAAAGCAAATTTTTAAAAAAAGTGGATAAAAACAAATTTTTCTTTTTTAGAATGGTCATTTTTTTATAATTTCCACCAAGTTAATTTATCTGCAACAATAATTGATTAAGAGGAAAAAATTCCAAAATAATACCATATTAATGTCTACAAGAACAAAAATTATGATTATAATTAATTATTTAGAAGATTTTAATTTTTATCATGATATTTATCTTTTACTCTTTATATCCGCATAAATGGTGGTACAATTAATGTCTATTTTGTGCATGTGATTAAATTGAACTTAATGTAATAGGATTGAACAAATTTAATATTGTGATATTTTTGGTTTCATATGGGATTAGGTAAAATATTACAATCCCTTGTTTGGTGATTGTACAAAAAATATTTATATTTTATATTTGATAAAGTGTGATATTCATTAGTACTAGAATATGTAAATTAATTTTTTGTAAACATCAACTCAAATTAATTTTAAAAAAGTAAAATTATTTAAACCAAGTTCAAAATATATTTAAATTAATTTTGA
The DNA here is from genome assembly GCA_021234005.1 of Nephelium lappaceum. NCBI lineage: Eukaryota > Viridiplantae > Streptophyta > Magnoliopsida > Sapindales > Sapindaceae > Nephelium > Nephelium lappaceum. The sequence continues at coordinate 10,045,555 of CM038009.1, forward strand.
AATAAAACAAAAACACTTTAATTATTTTTAAAAATAAACAAAATTATTTATAATTTTAAAATCTATTTGTAATAAATATTAAAAACATCACTTTCTTTGAACATCTTAATGAAATATATTAAATTAATATAGAAATAAATTAAATACATATAAAAATAAATATAGAAAAGTTTGAGTATATTCAATCTAGATTTGAATGGATTCTATTGAAATCTAGGTGTATTCAATCCAGATTTATATGAAATTTATTAAAATTCAAGTGCATTCAATTTAGATTTATTTGAAATTTGATAAGATTTAAGTGTATTTAATTCAGGTTTGTATGAAATCCAATAAATTTAGATGTATTAAAAAGTCATTAACAAATAGGGGTAGGCATTTCTAACCCAACCTGAGCAATCCGATCATTTTTTTGTCCGGTTGGGTCGGGTTATAATATAAAGCAACCCGGTTCGGGTTGTTTTTAATAACCCGAGTTGTTCTCGGGTTGGTTCGGGTTTTCAGAGTAACCCGAGAAAACCGATCCGACCTGAGACTGTATAAACAAAATAACTCAAACCCTAGCCGCCCCATTCTTCATTTCAACCATCTCTTCACCATTTCCTCCTCTGCCAATCTCCCTTCTCTTTTACTTTATTTCCTCTGCCACCAATCTCCCCCCACAGCACACCGTTCGGTGGACGGTCCACCTTCCTCGACTCCCCCCCTTCACCGACGGTCCACCCTACAGGCCGGTCAGCCACTCTCCTTTCTGCACACCGGTCCTTCACTTGCCGATGGTCCTCTCTAGCCTTACAGGTACCTGTTCTCCAGCCTTCCATTCCCTGTTTGTACTTTGTTTTGTTTTCTGGTTTGTGATTTTTTAGGGTTTTGTATTCGTGTATCACAGCCTTTTATACATAGTCCATGCTCCAATGGGATGTCAGTAGGGGTGGGAATATCTGTTCTCTGCTTAATGCCTGACTTGAACACATTTCTTGTTTAGATTGATGATGATAGAACTCTTATCTATCTTATTATTTGTAAGAAGTAACTTTATGTCAAGCAGGATAGCCATTACACATCTGCAATATCTCTGGTTTAGGGGTGGCAGTAAAGATTTAATAGATATTTGATCTTGTGTGTTGAAGGAGAAATATGTTGAATGTGTTAGGGTTTCTAAAGAGACCAAATGCAAGACACTTATATTCGGAACAAGAGACTGGGTGAATTTGCATGACAAGTTCAAGAATGCTAGTGAAACCTCTTCTTCATTTTGATTTATCAATTTTACCTATCAACCCGTTCAACTCAACCCAACCCAACCCGATTATTATTGGGTTGGGTTGAAGAATTGATTGGGTTGGGAGATTTTCAACCCAATCCGAACCCAAAAATGCCCACCCCTATATAAACATTAATTTTATTGGATTTCATATAAATCTAAATTAAATACACATAAATTTTAATAGATTACAGATAATCTAGATTGAATACACCTAAATTTTAATGTAATCCATTCAAATACGGATTGAGTATCCTAAACTTTTAAAAAATTTTAAATTCCAATGAATTTTAAATTGAATACACTCTCCCAAAGAATTGTAATATAATCATTATAGAATGTATAGAATCTACTAACAATTAACAAGGCTATGGTCAATATTTAAGGTAAGAAAAATTCGTAGGCAAGCAATGTAATGGATTAAATTATTTATTTGTTCTAGGCACAGATACAGAGGAGAAAAATGAAAAAGAAATGTATGAACATGAAGGTTTGTAAATTTAATAGTCTATTGTTGTTTCTTTGATTCAGTCAATTTTGTTGGTCCAATATGTATTATAACTTCTATTTTTATTATAAATTCAGGTACAGAAAGGGAAGAACAAGAAGATGAAACATATAAACCTAACAGAATAAACAAACGCCAAAAGAAGAGGATGACATTGAGCAATATTGATGGCAGACCCTGGGGTTACCTTCCAATTGATCTACTTTTTTCCATCGCCAACATGTTGCAGATTGTGGACTTCTTCAATTTTGGCAAAGTCTGCAAACAATGGCGATCATGTGTCTCGACATATAAACAAAACTTCATGAGCACACGACTCTCACCTCTTGTCATGTACATAACAAGCTATGCCAAGAGGTCATGCCATTTCTATGACGTATCTACTGGATCTAAATTTAGGACAAATCTTCCTACTCTTATCCGTAGATTCTGCATTGGTTGTTCCAGTGGATACTTGATTCTGGGAGATACTCAACGCAATGTTTGGGTTATTAATCCTCTTACAAGACATGAACTCCACTTCACAAACGTGCCTCATTCTCTCATCTTTGCCAGGTATTTAAATGGTCATGCCATCTTTGCATCTTTCGGGTCCGGTTCAGATTTTGCTCTTATCGTGTTCTCCAGGAGGCATCAGATTATCTGGAATTGTATCTCAAGAGATACTAGTAGCTGGATGAGTTTATCTTTGGTAGAGGAAAATGGGGGTGTTGAGGATATGGTTGTTTCTAATGGCAGGGTATTAGTTTTGACTAAGGATTTAAGAATTGGTGTGTTCAACTTGAGAACTCAAAAGATCTCATTTATGACATTTGGCAGCACCCCTAACATGACCCGCTGTCTTCGGTTGGTGGCTTCAAAGAAGCAACTTCTTGTAGTTGATTTGTTTCCATCATACAAAGTATATACAATAGACTTTGAAAGGATGAAATGGGTCGAGGTAAAGGACTTGGGGGATGAAGTGTTGTTTGTTGACAACTTTACGAGTTCAAAAGTAGGAAGCACATCAAATTGGAAGGGATTGAAGAACTGTGTGTATCATCTTCTTCATCGATCCGCTTTATGCTATATGTATGACATAAATGGATATAGCAGGGTAAATTTTCCAATCTTACAACCATCTATGCCTACCAAAGTCTATTGTTGGTACTCTCTTCACCAAGCTTATAGCCCTGATAACATCAAGGATGAAGATTAAATTTGGTGATTTTTTCTGCAAAAACAAAAGTTTTGCTTTGTTATGTAGTATTTATTTCATCATTACTGTTTTTCTATGAATATTTTAGATTCTGTAATACACATGGAACTAGTTTTTGGTTTTTGCTTTATCTCTTTCAAGAAATACTTTAAGATGAATTTTCACAAACATATCGAATATGCAAAGCAAAAGCTTTAAATGCTCTGATGCAGATTGCGGAGATCTGACTTGATCAATCATCATCAATACCTAAACCAGTGATGAAAAAACATCTCAATTTACAATCTACGGTTTGTCGACAAAGTTCAACCTTTGTACTCCTACAAGACTAAACCTGCCTTGGCATCTAGACCACCATGTCACCAAACATGATCTCAGCCAACTCCTCGAGGTGGATTCAAGTCCACGATTTTGGTTGTGCAAGAGGCACCGTTAATGATGGCCTCTCCTTACAATTTTTGTTTTTTCGGTTTCTTTATAGGGTAAATATCAAAATCTCCCCAAAAACCACACTAAAGGCAGTTGGATTGTGGTGAAAGTAATTGAGCAACTAATGGAGTTAATGGCATAAGACTTTCCCGGTTATATTTTTCAAAATTTTTGGGGACTAAATTAGTAGATTATAGTAGTTTAGGAATAGTGGCAAAATGATATATCAAATATGCAAAGCAGAAGCTTTAAATGCACTGATGTAGTTTGCGGAGACTTGGCTTGATCAATCATCATCAACACCAAAATCAATTATGAAAAAACATCTCAATTGACAATCTACGGTTTATCTCTAAAGTTTAACATCTGTACTCCTCCAAGACTGAACCCGCCTTGACATCTAGACTACCATGTCACGACCTACGACCTCAGCCAGCATCCCCGAGCTGAATTCGAGTCCACCATTTGGGTTGTGCAGGAGGCACCGTTAATGATGGCCTCTCGTTACAATTTTTGTTTTTTTGGTTTGTTTATAGGGTAATTGTCAAAATTGACCCTTGAAAAACAAACTAATGGCAGTTGGATTGTAGTGAAAGTAATTGAGCAACTAATGGAGTTAATGGCATAAGACTTTCCTTATATTTTTCAAAATTTTGGGGGACTAAACTGGTACAATAGATTAGTTTAAGAATAGTGGCAAGATTACATCCAACACATTAATTCTACAAAAATTCCCTTGCATAAAACGGTTGTTCTAGCTTTATTAGATTGGGTTATTAATAGGTTGTGTTATTAAAATCCAATAATTAATAGTGCAGGTTTGGATTTATTTATTTAAATTCATTAAAAACCGCCATGACTCATTAATTTTATTAATACCTTAATTATTTTTAACTTAAATTGTACCACAAATAAAATCTTAAAATTTCTAAATAATTAAAATAATAATAATTTATGCATCCTTTTATCATATAAATCAATAATTTTTACTCTCTATTCTTCATTTTCTTTTGTAGCGATACACAATACTATTCATCCAATTCCATGGCAACCATTCATCAAAAATACATCTGTTTATGTAACATAAAAGATTATGGTTTAAATCCATGGATTTTGTGTTGCTCATTAAAATGGCAAATGTGTTTAGGTTATTATTTCACACCCAATAAATTAACAAGTAGGCTTAGGTCAGGCAAAATTTGATCCACACCATTGATCATTTAACACTACACAATTTGATATGATTTATTGTCGGTATATTTAGGAACTGATCAATTTTACCAAAATCACTAATTTAAAAAAAAGTATAGGATTTATTTGATAATTATACTTTTTATTTTAAATACTTTCTATTCATCTTCTTAAAAGTCAAACAAGTTTGTTTTTTTTTTTCCTTTTGAGAAAGTCAAACTAATTAACTTAACGACAAAGAAATTCATAATTTGGTATTTTGCAAAAATGTAGAGATTTTTCTGGCATTATTACATACAGTAAATTCATCAAATAAGATTGAATCAAATCCTTCTATTATAAAATTGCTGATGGCATAATCCTTCTATTATAAAATTATACGAATTATAATTACTAAAACTCTAATAAATCACCTAATACAACTGATCATATAAGCATTAATTATATCCTAATAATTTGTCCATTATAAATTGGTTCTATTTCGTACACTGTTTTGATTCATCAAATTGTTTTCCAAGGTTCCAAAAAAAAAAAAAAAACGAAAAGAAAAGACTTGTTTTCCAAGGATGAGTTCAGGCACATTATAACCAATGATGGTTATTAATGATTCTTATTGGATAATCTTAGAGGAATCCAAACCAATTGTAATTCTACTAAAACTCTAATAAATTACCTAATGCATCTAGATACGTTCTAACTTTAAAAAGTGAAAATCAATTAATCAAATTCACCTATTCCATTTGAATTAAATAAGAGAGAAATTGTTTTAGGATAGATAATATAAAAGATGAATTTGATTGATTGGTTGGTCCTTATTTTTTTAAAGTTATGACGTCCTGATTATAAAAACACTGATCTTCATATAAGCATTAATTATATCCTAATAACTTGTAAATTACAAATTGGTTCTATTTCGTACATTGTTCTGATTCATTAACTTGTTTTCCAATGACGAATTCAGGCACATTAGCAGAAAGCGAAAGAAACACAAAATGTAATGGTGCTGGAGGCTGGAAGAAGATGGAGGTGAACAATGTCTATAATAAATCAAGACGGTCGGCTGATTTCCCAGAGGACTTGCTTGGTATGGTCTCCAATCGTTTGAACGTAGAAGAGTTTCTCAATTTTGCTAGAGTTTGCAGGAATTGGAGATCGTTTTCATTAGCATTCAGGCATACCTACATGACCTCGTGAGACCACCCTTGGTTATCTGTCTAACAACAAATCCTATGATCAATTACTCTTGTTTATACTACATCTCTACTCAAGTTAAATTCGTTTTTGATCCTCCTGTTCGTTGGCACAACTATTTTCTAGCGTTCTCTGGTGGATACGTGTCATGGAAAGGCATAATATCATCTGGGTAGTAAATCCTATTACAGGACGCCGACTCCTCTTCCTTCCAATGCCCAAACGAAACCAAACCTATAGCAGATGTTGTAAAGCCATCGTTGCTTCTTTTGGCCCTCATCTTCTAGATTTTTTTGTTGTAGTTCTCTCTAAAGGATATAACGACGTTCGATTCTATAATTCAATAGACAATAACTGGAAAAATATTCACTCGTTTGCCTCTAACAAACCTTGGGATATTCAGGATATGGTTGTTTTCGATGGTAGGGTATTTGTTATATCTAATGAGTCTCAGATTGGGGTACTAGACGTCAGGTCTCTTCTGATTTGAATTTCAAGTTTTTGAAACTCAAAGGCGCCCCTTGCTTGAGCCAGAGAATCAGGTTTGTGCCTTCGAAAGAGCAGCTTTTGGCCGTCTATATCCTTCAAGACCTGGATGATATTCAAGTTTACTAGATAGATTTTTCGAAACGGGAATGGATCAAGGTGAAGAGCTTGGGAGACGATGAAGCTTTGTTTGTTAGTGAAAAGGTTAACTTAAGGTTAAACACAGCAAAGTGGGAAGGACAAGGTAATTGCGTTTACTATTTGCCGTTCAAGGGGTGGAATATTAATTCTTTCATGTTACGTTTTCTCCTTTAACAGTGATGTAAGGTGCTGAAAAGGCTGCCCTCCGATATGTATTCTTGGTATTTTCCACCTCAATCTTACAACATCGACATTGTCATGGACGATGATTATGATTATGGTGGATACATAGAATAGGGTTAATATCTAGTCTATGCAGTCTTAAATGTCAAAGAGTTTTTTTCTTAGTTTGTGTCCTACTTCTTCCTTATTTGATTTGTTTTGAGAATAATGAAAAGAATTATGATCACTTATTTCCAATATTATGGTTGGTCGGTCTTTTTTATCTTGAATAAAGGGTGGTTAATTTTTTTTTTTATTTAGATTTTATTTTATATATATATCATGTACTAAAATAATGTAGTAATAAGAACTTCCAGTAAAGATTATTGTATATTATTGGTTTAGTAGACTTTTTTGGAGATAAATTGACCGTATAAAAAAGGTGATTAAATATACATAACATATATTTCGTATCATGGTTGCATATTAAGATATAAATGGATGAGTGCATTCCATGTTTCTGTTAAAATTAAAAGAGTACAAGAACAATGATCAACTTTTATGATCTTATTCATTTTAGATGGATACTCCGGTCCCTCAAGAAAATAATTGTCAACTATTGAAATACTTTCAACTTATAATTTAACAATTGTCTTAAAAAAAAAACAAACAAACAACAAAAAACAAAAAACCAAAAACAAACTTATAGTTTAACGATTGTCTTCACATGAGTTTTGGTCATACACACTAATCTACCATGAAATTGCAAGTTTGTAAGAAGAAGTTTATTAATTTATTAACTAAAGTTTCTTATTTCAGAAATTAAGTAGTGTAATTTGGGAGACAGAGATCAAACAACAATTTTTTTTTTGGGAAATTAATCGCGTATGCTATAAAGGAGATAGTACATATGCTTCAAGATTTGATCCATGAAATTCAATGCAATTGTTGTTTTAACTCTTTTATTAGCGGATTAGATAGTGGAAGAGGATCGGGCGAAATGGACTTACCGTATCACCATGTTGGTGCAGTATGTTTGCCCATTCATGATATGAAACCACCAAATAACTCCTCCCATGAGCTTTTACCTAATAGAGGTTAACTCGACACTACTGGAATTAAAAAAGCCAAGCGGCATGGTTCTACACCTGGTAAGTACAATACCCCCACCATTGTGTGGGCAGACTTCCTTATCTCCGTATGAGTCGATCCCTTCCGTGTACGATAACTTCCCGGACCGCGTTGCTAATATTCCCATCATGTTGGTCATGGTAGTCCCCTAGGCCAATTCCAGTCAAAAAAAAAAACACCAAACAACTCTAAGAAAATTAAATAAATTTTAATAGAGCTCTAATTAAGCCACTAGAAAGTCTTGGAATGTCTCATCCTCGTCTCCGTTGTTTCTACTATCATCGCCATCGACTCCTTCATCGACTCTTGAGACCCAATTTATTTGTGCTTGCTTTTTCGTTAGAGCTCGCTTTGATTTCACCTTTGGTGAGTGAATTTGAGGTTGTTATTATTATCACTGTCGACAACATTATGGTTTTTGTCATCGGTTTCTTGATAATTGTGCGAGTCGTCACTGTTAAGTGGTGATCGGGTTAAGTTTTGATGGTGGGTTGGTGGTGATGAAGTTTAATAGTGATGGTGGTTAGGGTGAGATAACTGAGAGAGAGAGAGAGTAATGGTGATGGACCAGTTAGGCATGAGAAGACTTTTGCTTTATTTTTAAAATTTTTTAATTGTATTTTATTTTTTTAATTCAATCAAGCTATCCCCAATTTAGAGATGTAAAGACATTGATGGTTATATGCTCAAAATTAATGGATCCATTAGTTCATTAACGGATTTACTATGTCATTTAAAGATTTGGCCGTTTAAGTTATTATTTTCAATATCAATGATGGTTTGATATTATTTTCAATTCTACAAGGTAAAATGATAATAATCCTTGTACATATTATGTGAAGCTTAATATTTGAGGAATCAAGACATGAAGATTGATAATTAAGGTTAGCGAAACTCGTAGAACATTTAAAGAAGTTTTGTATTCAAAGTGCCCAACCAATGTAAAGTTAACATCATAGACATTGATGTAGTTCATGATCTTAAGAACATGAGCATGTAGTCCTTTGACTCAAAGGTGCCTATACATTATATCCATTATGTGTTTGGATTTTTTGTCTAACTGTTAATATCTCCAAGGGTTTTCATCATTTTAGAAGTATTTTTTGGAAACGAGTCCATAAAAATCTAGTTCTAGATTTTAGTTATCATATATATATATATATATATATAAAAGCCATGAGTCATTTTGATATCGATCAAAAAAGTTCTGGATATTTTTGTAATATCGTGCAAAGTTAGGACAACAACTGCAAGAACATCGCAAGCTAGCTACAAGCTTGCAATAGATTTACAACCCTTGGTAGCATACTTATAGGGGGCACATACCCACTATAGCCCATAATGGGTCCATCGCATACCAACTGTGGGTGTGGTAGGCTCGTGGAACAACTAGTTTCTTGAGTTTCTTTTTTCGTTCATTTCATGTGATATTTAGGTTTGAAAAAATATGTTTTAATCTTAAAAAATAAAAAATACTTGAATAATAAAATTGATTTTCACTTGTTTTCAGCTTATTAGTTAGTTTTCCTAATCTAGTTTAAAGTCTTCTTTAAATTAGACAAGGATTCCATTTAGGAACATTTTCTAAAATATCTTGAACTCTAAATCAATTTTGGCTATAAACAGTTGTGTTTCTCACATTACTTGTGAATGGAATTGAATTGAATACTTTGCTATTAAGAGAGCTTTTAAGAGAAAATTATTCTAGAGTATAGATTTTTCTTATGAAAGCGTTTTTATATCTAGATACTTGAAGCGTGTTTTGATGAAGTGAAGGGAAAAATTTCGATTTTAATTCGAATGCGGAAACGTGAATCTTAAAAATTTTCAAATAAAACATTCCCGATTGATGCTAGTAATAACGATTCAATAATTAAAATAATAAGATCGAATCTTACCTTATATGAAGATTGAATTGATCCCTTTTGATTCGTAGATTCTTCACCACCTAATCTTCCTTGCTATGACTCTTCACCAAAGAAACTGTGTGTGGGCACAATCTTTTGAAGATCCTTTTGAAGTAGATGGTTATTGGGTGATTTTTAATCAATGGAAATTTTTGATTCAAATAGCCAAAAATTCTCTCAACCACCTCTTCTATTACCAATCATAAAATCATCTTTTTTTTATAATGGCAAATTAGGGTTCTACAATTTTAATAAGGAATTTAAATTCCTATTAAAAATTGAAAGACATAATTTATATCCAATATGGAATCAAATTCCTTATTGGGTTAGAATTCTATTATTTTAATTTAATATGGAATCTAATTCCTATTAAATTAAAACTCTTTTAATATAATTTAAATGGAATCTTATTTTAATTAAAATTATTATTTCCATTAATTAATTAACTGATTTTTCATTAAATTTAAATGATTCTAAATCATAATTAATTTAATGACATCATTTATAATTGAACCCATGACCTCTATAAATAATTAAATAATTAACTATTAATTAAATAATTATAAATATTTAAATAATCAAATTATTTAAATAATTTATGAACATGTACATAAATTTATATGTACATCAATAATCGGACAATCAAATTATATTCTTCAACTTGTTTCTTTATGTGATTGTGAGCTAGCAAAGGGACCAAATGGACCTACAATTTGAGCTCCAATAATATCGGAATTATTAATTAAACTCTTTAATTAATAATTCACTATTATTAACCTTAGAGTTACTCCACTAAAAACTTAAGGTTGCACTCTCAAAATTGTAGATGTTTTACACAATCTGAATTTTCAATGTCCATCGATTTAATCATTTCATATGATTCGATCCTCCACGAGTAGTTCATAATTATAGCTAGGTTATTAAAATCCGTTATACCTCTCTAATTATATCTTGTTCCTTTAAGTACCATTGATTCTCTAATGAACAATATATTCATAACATCTTATGAATTTATCTTTCCATTTACTCATAAACAGAAAGTTGAGCGCTCTTATTGTTCAAGACCCGAATCAACACTTAAGGGAACTACTCATCTACTTCTCGCAATAAGGAGTGGATTCCACTATTGTGTAGAATGTTCCCAGCCACTTATTAAATCATATCTCCAAAGTACGAATCATATTGACCGTAAATCTATAACAGTCTCACCCATGTAAATCAAAAGAAATGACCCAACAAATATGAGTCCATTAAACACTCAGGATTAAGATCAATCCATATATGATCATCTAATCAATAAATAAGAATTTCTTTGTTTAACGGATATTAATAAGAAACTCATTTTATCGAGGTCCAGTCCTATATAATCTCTATTATATAAGTGCCTCCATTTTCATATCGCCATATGAACAATCCCGGATAAGATCATCGTATCAAATACGAAATGGACCGCAGCTGTAGATTTACCGCAAACAAAGTACCCAGCTTTGTTTGCTTTCTACGGACTCTTTTGATTACTAATCTCAAACTAAATCCTCTTGTATATAACACTTACATACTTAATTTGAGACTACATAAGTAATCATGGATGTTACATGATATTCTTATGAAGCAAACATTTCATAAATGCACATTAATTTGAATAAAATAAACTTTATTTATTTATAATTTATTTAAACGTTTACAAATTACAAGCTCTTAGGGCACAATGCCTAACATGAAGAACATTACTTGCATGCGTGTGCATATACACTGATTGGTTTATTAATAAAATTGCGACGTAACTTCTCCTGTGGTGATAAAAGTAAAGAGGATTCACTTCCATGTAGATCAGCAACTATCCTCACCCCCTACACATTCATCTTCATATCTCTAAACACTGCTTCACACTTGAGTTTTTCACCAATGGCGACTTTCACATCAAATGGTTCCATAACACTTCATTTTATCCTAATTTTGTGAATGGTATTGGCGTTGATGAAATTATGTGAAGATTTTGAATCTACCAACAAGGACACCTTAAATTTTCTTATCCACGCCATAAGTCTCATGATAGCTAGTCTCGTTACTCCTGATATAACATTAAATGACAACTTAGCCTCGCTATCACTTTTTCCTTGATTAGTCATTCGGAGCTACCTATCTTCATCAGATTCTTTCTCATTGCTATCATCACCATCCTCTTGGTCACTTGTTTCCTTGATCACCAACACTTGACCAGGTTTACAACGATGATCTCTATCCCATTTTCCTCTACATGTAAAGCACAAACTCTTCTATATTCTTTCTTGCTCCTTTGCTCGAGATAGTTTCGTAACTTCCTTTGATTTCTCCTTTGAATGCCCCTCAGTCAGCTCTTTTCCCTTCCAAGGATTTTAACTTTGAGAACTCTTAGGAAATTTACTCCCAACGCTGTCGTTGGACGATCTCTTATTAAAATAGTAACTATCAGCCAAAATTTCTATCATCATAGCTTCAAGTAATCTCTAAGGTTGCCTCAACTTCAACTTTCTTGATAACCACGACTTCAAGCCTTCTATGAACGTGTCAAGCAACATTACCTTAGACCAACCCTAAACCAAAGTTGTAGTCAATGAAACTCTCTCATGTGGTCTTATCTCCTCCTCCCCTCCCCCCCCCCCCTCCCATCAAAGTGAGAAAAATTAACCTTTAGCTTTCATAATCCCCAATGATAGTGTTTATCTCCCTCTCCATCATCTTCATACTCGGTTTTATAACCCCAATGATTCATATGCCTTTATACCATAGTTATTCAATCTCGAAACCTTCTACCAACTTCTTAAAACTCCTCCTTGATTGGAATCCTCATTTTCGGTCATGTCAAACCCTTATTCTTCAGGATGCCCTACAACCCTAGGTGATCTTCTCTCTTCCATCTATCTATCACCATTTCTACCACCGTATTCACTGTGACGCCCTCAGTGATTACCCCTTACTCGGTCCCATTCTGAGCTAATCTCATCATTTTCTCCAACCGTGGGATGCTCTCCATGTTGTGTAACATGAGACTGCAACTCTTTTTCTTGAGTTCATAGCCCCTCATCTTAAGTTTGCTGACCCTCATCTTAAGTTTGTCTATGGCCATTGTCCCTCTATCCCCTCTTAATGGTGGCTCTTTGAATTTCTTCTACAGCCTTTGACAATTGTGCTATTGAGGCTTGAACATCCGCCACAGACTTTGACAATCTCGATTGTCCTTCTTCCAATGCCTTAAATCTTTGACAATTGGGCAGCAACATATTCCCCACCAAAAGTAAAAGCCTCACCCAACTCCAGTGTATAATCACACACCTATGCTCTTAATAAAAATTTTTCAACGATATTATCGCTAGAACTCTCAATGAAAGCATCAAATTATTGAGAACCTAACTTTTAGATCCAACAATAAACTCTAATTGCTTAGCTCACACTATACAATAAGATAGATATTAAACCAATTAGACCTCAAAATTGAACAAATTGATCCTATAGAATTAGATAACAGAATTTACTTAACCCTAGCCTAAGAAATCCTAGCATCTCTACTTAGAGAAGCTGAAACTATCAACTCGATAATTATTGGTAATCTATAGGATTTTATTAATTCTTCAAAGCCAAAAACCACAGCATAATAACAGTCCTAATTAAACTAATCTCATATTTATAGGCAACCAATTCTAACTTTCATAGAAAACATAACTTCCTTAGGAAATAAATCCTAAAACAAAACAAATTCTAAATTAACAAAAAGAAATATAATAGTTAAAATAAGAAATAAATCCCAATTAAACTTATAAAGCCAAAATCCTAATTTAAATGAAATAATAATCCTAAATTAAATGAAATAACTAATTCAAAATTAATTAATTCACATGCTCTTCTTCCTTTTCTGAGTCGATCAACAGAGATTCTTATCAAGATATTTATCATTATCACCATCACTCAATCTCATCATGGTGAATCATTTATAAGTGATGGTTTTAGAGATTGATTTTAGATGTTGAAATTATCAATGACCTAATTTATAAGTTTAGGAATTTAAAAATATATATACATATATACTGAGATTTAAGAAAATATAATAAATTTTTGTCACCATAGGGACTTTTAAGTGACTATTTTGCGCTTTTTATTTGTACAGATTTATCGACACCGATGCTAATAAATAACTTTATTAGTGTCGAGGCTGATAGTGGACATCGATAATTGATTAGAAGATACAAATTCAAATAATCACATTAACATCAACAAGGAAGAAAAAAAACATATAATTTTAATTGCTTTTTGGGATAAAAATTTTAATTTTTATTATTGCATGCATTTACCTTTTAGGTTGTGTTTGGTATGTCGCATTGGATTGTATTGTATTTGATTGGATTGTATAGAATTAGACTAAAATACTTACATGACAATATTTAGTTTGATACACTATTAGATTAGATCGGATATGATTAGATATAATTGAATTAAAATATTTATGTTAACAAAAAATTATTTCTATAAATAAATGTTAAATAGGATCAAAACATTTTTTATTTTAAATTAAATTGTATTCAATAATTTTAAATAAAATAAAATTATTTTCAATTATACGTTGATAAAATATATAGTAATTTAATAGTAAAATTTAAAATTAGATCTAGATTATTTTCACAAAATATATTTATTTTAAATTCTTTTTATTTAATAAAAAATTATTTAATCTATTTAATTAAATAGTAAAATTTAATCAGATAAAACAGTTTTTGCTAAATTTCTTTTATTTAATAACAGGATTTAATTTAATCCTGTATAGTGCAATTACAACTATATGATTAACTTTAGTTCAATCTCATATTGTGCAAAACTACATTCAATATTCAATTTAATTTAATCCAATTCAAGTAAAATATTGTAAAAAAATCAAATATTATCTCAAGCAGTAAAACGTCCAATTACTAAAATTTAATAACTAGATATTTTGGATATAGTATTAAATGAAATGACCAATTTCTGATGCATCTAAAACTGTTTTTTTTTACAGGAATCGCACATCTCTCTTCCATATAATAGCGTTACAAACCATATACGGAGAATCAAGTTTCACTTGTTTTATAAAAAAGCATTACGAACCATAGTTTGAAGTGCGTGCTACTCGGAGATATAGAAGAAATGATGCAAAGAAGAGAGAGAGAGAGAGAGAGAGAGGAGGAAGCAACTACTATTATCTTTGGCCGAAATTACAATTATTATCAGGTTTAGGTATTTATTTTCAACTATATCTTTTATGTGGTTGTAAATATTTATCATTATCACCATCTCTCACTCTCATCATGATGAATCATTTATAAGCGATGGTTTTAGAGATTGATTATTGATATTGAAATTATCAATGACGTAATTTGCAATTTTAGGAATTTTACAAAATTATATATCTTTTTAGAGATCTAAGAAGATTCAATGAATTTTTATCACCATAGGGAATTTTGAGTGACTATTTTGCACCTTTTTTTTTTTGGGTACAGATTTATCAACGCTGATGCTGATAAATAACTTTATTAGTGTCAGGGCTGATTGTGGACATTGATAATTGATTGGAAGATAAAAATTCAAATAATCACGTTAATATCAACGTGGAAAAAAAAATAATTTTAAGTGGTCATAAAATAAAATAATTAATTTTTAATAAATAAGAAAATTGATGAAAGCCTAGTTTCTAAAAAAAATTAAATGGCAACAAGTGGGGTAGGCGTAGTGATATAGCCACCTCACCTCTGCATTAAGGTCATGAGTTCGATCCGCAGTTTTTCACTTATATATAGATGGTTTTTTCACTCTATGTGGGCAGTCATTTTCCACTTCTGAGAGCATAAATCCGAGCAGTACTTCGAGTCTCATTTTAATTGATTCTATCAGTGTTATGACCTGCTGTAGATAATAATAATAATAATAATAATAATAATAATAATGAAAGTCTGGTTGAATGAAATGGTGCTCAAGTCAACATCATACTGCACTGGATTGGTTGAACCGACCTTTACTAGGTGGGTTTCCTTTAACCAGCCTGTGGTATTGGAAACAGCTATCGCTTATGGCCCAACATGCATATGCCAAGCATGTTCGAAATTGAGTCCCTGTTTCACTCCAATTCAGTGCCATAGCCGGTGAACCAAACACAGCCTTATCATTTATGTGTGCATATAATTGCAGTGCAATTAATTTACGGGAATCTCTTACAAAAGAAATATTTAAGCGATTGGTCTCCTTTACTTCATCTAAACTATATCTAATTTGAATAGTTTAATTTGTATGTGCATTATAAAATTGTTTAAACATTGAAATCTTAATTTTGAAGAAGTAATATTTGAGTGATTATGTTTTCTTTTTTTATTTTTTATTTTACATTTTATATGTAGATGATAAATATCTTAGGATAATAGATACATTTACTAATGTAAAGATTTTGTATTACGCTGTCAATTTTTTAAAATAATAGATATTAGATCATTTCAGAAAGTAAAATATGAAAACTTAGATATAAGATTCAACTAGTAAGATATCAGATCATTTACCAAGCTAGTAAAGTAGTGAAACCCTTTTAAGAATACATTAAGACTTTTAAAATCCTCATCTGAAATTGAGAGTCTTATGTATTAGATATATATGCCCTATGGAAAATTAATACAACAAATGTACTAACAAAACATGAAACAACTCAGTGATGGAGAGTGCTCATTTAACTTGACAATAACTCTAAGTTTGAGTTATCCGACACCAACTGATTTCTTTGTAAAAAAGGAAAAAAATAAAATAAAAATCTATGGTCAGTATTCAAGCTAAGTAAAATTAGTAAGCAAACAACGTAATAGAATGAATCATTTATTTACAGGACTCTCCATTTCAACTAAATCAATGAATCCGTAGAAGGATTGGGTTTGGACACATTTAAAACGTGTAATGTTTCTCCAGGCACAGACCCAGAAGAGGAAGATGAGAAAGAAATATATGAACATGAAGGTCTGTAAGTTTTAACTGTTTATTGCCGTTTATTTGATTCCGTAAATTGTGTTGGTTCAATATGAATTGCAAGTTTTTTTTTTTTTTTTTGAGAGAAATATGAATTGCAAGTTAACGTCCGTTTTTATGATAAATTCAGGCACTGAAACCGATGAAGAAATGCATGAACTGAAAAAGAGAAACAACAGAAAACAATGTCGAAAGAAAAGGAAAACACCTTGCAAAACATGGGAGACCTTGGGGGGACCTCCCAATTGATCTACTTCGTTCCATCTCCAACGAACCGCAGATTGTGGACTTTCTCAATTTAGGTAAAGTCTGCAAACATTGGAGATCGTGTTTCTCAACACATAAACAAAACTTCACGACCTCACAGCCACCCTTTGTTTTGTACATATCATCCAATGCCAAGAAGTCATGTCATTTCCATTACATGTCCACTGGACTTAGATATGTGACAAGACTTCCTACTCTTGTCCATAGATTCCGTCTCGGTTGTTCCAGTGGATTCTTAATCCTGGCAGGTTTTCAAAACAATTTATGGGCTATTAATCCTCTTACAAGGCATCAACTCCACTTCACAAACGTGCCTCAAGTCTTGTACCCCGGGTATTTAGGTGATCGAGCTATCTTTGCATCATTTGGGTCTGGTTTAGATTTGGCTCTTATCGTGTTTTCCAAGATGCAACAGATTGTCTCGTACTGTATTTCAAGAGATACTAGTAGCTGGATGAGTTTGTCTTTTGCAGAGGAAAAATGGGATATGGTGGATAAGGTTGTTTTTGATGACAGGGTAGTTGTCTTGACTGATGATTTGAGAATCGGTGAGTTCAACTTGAGAACTAAAAAAATCCGGCTTATGACACTTGGAGGCACCCCTCGACTGGGCCGTTATGTATGGTTTGTGGCTTCAAAGAAACAACTTCTTATAGTTGGTTTGGTTCCATTATTCAAAGTCAAAGTATTTACATTAGACTTCGAAAGGATGAAATGGGTTGAGGTAAAGTACCTTAGGGATGAAACTTTGTTTCTTGGTGATTGGATGAGTTCAAAACTACTAGCAAGCGCATCAAATTGTAGGAAATTGAGAAACTCTGCGTATCACCTTCCATATGGATTCAATTTATGTTATAAGTATGACATAATTGGATATAGCAGGGGAAAGTTTCCAATCTTCCCATTTATGACTCCCAGAGTCAATTGTTGGTACTTCCTTTACCAAGCTTATAGTCCTGATAATATTAAAGATGAGGATTAAATCTCGTGGCGTGTAATAATAACTTTTGCTTTGTTATGCAGCAACTTTTGCAAATTCAGGTCTAGCCTAGTGTACTGTGGCATACTTTGTACTTTCTACTTCAATTTTATGCTGGTACTTTCTGCATCAATTATATAGTGCGGAAAATATCAAGGATGATAGATTAGTTTAGCAGAGGTATTTAATGAAGGATTGAATCTTGCAATGACAATTGACAATTACTCCAATGTTGTCGTCAAACATCATCTTTTGTTATATTGTGTAGTGTATTCTTATATTTTGGAGACATCTTTTGCTTATTGTGTAGTGCGTTTTTCTTACTCGTTTTACCTTTTAAGATACCATCAACTTAGAATATTATCAAATTAAATTAGCATCTTTTTTCTACAATTTAAAAAAAAAAAAAATAGCATTTTTTACCATGATTATACATTGGCCATGTTGTTGTTATAAAGGATTGTGTCTATGTTGTTATTGCAAGATTGATGTGGAAAATACCAACACCACATAATCCTGTGTCTGTCTTTTGCTGATGGGCTGCCTTTTCAGCGTCTCACCCTCCATGGACAACAAGTAACATGAATGATTCTCCCTTGTCTCGTATGGTAAATAATATATGCAGTTGTCTCCTGAATTCAAGAATAGCCTTTGGAGAGAACCACAGGAAGAAAATGTTTGAGGCCCAAAAGAAGCAAGGACAGCTTTGTCACATCTGCTTTTTTTGGGCCTTGGAATGAGGTAGACTTTTTGGTCAATGGAGGTGAGCGAAGTTTAGATTTGGACATTGGAGGAAAGTGGAGTTGGTGTGATGTAATAGGATTAACAGCCCATATAATACGACTGACATCATCTTCCATGATCAAGTATCCACTAAAGAACCCTACATTAATTTGGTCAAAACAATAAAAAGGAAGTTCAAAATATTTTAGTTTAGAATAGATGTATAAATAAGGAGTAATTCATGTATATGGGTTCACAACCAAGGGTGTCATCCCACCTCACCCAATAAAGATAGGATTTTCTCTCATATATATGAGTTGCCTCCCACTTTAATATGGATAGCTCTCAATCATATGAAAGCCATTGATCCAAACCGTGTCATTAGAGTTCTATCAACTTGATCGTGATTATCTTTTGAATTCATCCCAATACCTTAAAAACATATAAATAAATAAAACATGTGGATACACAGAAAACAAGGGGCAGTCAGCCAGGGCATGAATGTTAATGAAAACAACCTCCAATTTGTGCAAACTCTACCATGTTTAGATGAGTCTATTGTGCCTGAAGAATCATTTCTTCATTGATACGAAGTTATTGAAACAAAACTATGAATCTGAAAATTAAAATATCTTTGTTTTGTACAAATTATTAGGGTAGAAGTAATACTTGCATTAGATTTATTAGAGTTTTAGTAAAATTATAATTCATGTTTTCGATTAGGCAAGCAATTGCATTATAGAAAGATTTGATTCGATCTCATTTGACGAAACCTGTTTTATAAACAAGTTCATGTCAAATTCATCGAATTTATAAACAAATCAAATTAAATATAAATCAACCCAACACGTAAACTCATTTTGCCATCTTTCCATATCGATACTGATTACTAGCCAATTATTTGTCCTCAATTTCCAATTTTTAATTACTTCCCAAAAAAAATAAAATAAAATTTCTTTCCTATGAATTTAGATATCAATCAAGTAAATAGCAATAAAAATAAAAATAAAAATAAAAACCTAATCTACATAAAAACCAAATATTCAGAGTGCTTACAAACTACTTGTAAAGGTCCTTAATGACTGTCCTTAATGATTCTCTTTAATCTTCAATTTTTTTCAGATTTATCATAATAAAAATTAACATTTTATCAAACAAGTGAAATGCAACCACAAAAATTCATTCCATTAGCTTGCAAAGTAATTTACACACCCAATTTTTAGATCTAGATTCAAAGACATTAAAAGATAGACTTAGATCTAATACAGAGGAAACGAAACCTAAGCTCTCTCGCCTCTGATTCTCCTAGCGAGCTGGATGTCTTTGGGCATGATAGTGACTCTCTTGGCGTGGATTGCACACAGATTGGTGTCTTCAAAGAGACCAACCAGATAAGCCTCCGCCGCCTCCTGGAGAGCCGCCACAGCGCTGCTTTGGAACCTGAGATCGGTCTTGAAGTCCTGAGCGATTTCTCTCACAAGTCTCTGAAACGGAAGCTTCCTGATCAGAAGCTCAGTGCTCTTCTGGTACTTCCTGATTTCCCTAAGAGCCACGGTTCCTGGCCTGAATCGGTGAGGTTTCTTCACTCCTCCGGTTGCCGGAGCAGACTTCCGGGCAGCCTTGGTCGCCAGTTGCTTACGTGGAGCCTTTCCTCCGGTGGACTTCCTTGCAGTCTGCTTTGTACGAGCCATCTCGAAAATCGAAGGATGAAAACAAAAATAGATTTGTTTTCTTGTTTCTCGAGAAAATTCGCGTGATTGTCGATGGCGAAGAAGCAGAGGAATGTGAGGTATTAATAGGAGAAAATGTAGAGAAGGGAAAGTTGAAACTTTTGATAGTAGCTGAATTGTGGCCGTAGGATTGTGAGTGATTTGACGGTGGAAAGGGTTTTAGAATTGGGGACTTGGCGATCCTCGTGAAAATTTGTGGCTGGATTTTGAACCGTCGATTGTGTAGGAAATCGACGGTTTGTAGTGTTTGGAGAGGCGTGACGCAGATTGTATCCTCGTGGTTTGTGAATGGACCAATTAAGATTCAGGTTTTGAGCGGGAAGGCGAGATTTTGTGTTTTTTTATCGCGCGTTGTGAGACTGGGATCCAACGGAGTTTGGACCGTCGATTTGAGAGTAATCTACGGCTAACAATCATTAAAGAGGAGTAACCTGGATCGAGATCATGGAATAAAGGTTGCGATGATTATGAAGTATTTGTATATTTGTGTAATTGTATAATTAATTATAAAAGTGAAGATTATTATTGATTTCTTGAATTCTATTCTAAACATTAAAAGATAAAAAATTTAAAATTTAAAGAAAATTATTCATTTTTATAACCACTCATTATCAACATAATATTTAAAACTATTTATTGAAGTTTATTCTAAACATTAACAAATC
Organism: Nephelium lappaceum; assembly: GCA_021234005.1. Lineage (NCBI taxonomy): Eukaryota > Viridiplantae > Streptophyta > Magnoliopsida > Sapindales > Sapindaceae > Nephelium > Nephelium lappaceum. Next base: position 10,066,532 of record CM038009.1, read on the forward strand.
AAACATTTTAAAAATTAGAAATTAAAGAAAATGATTCATTTTTTTAACCACTCGTTAACAATGAAAGAGCGAATTATGCAAAAACGTCTAGAAGTTTGTCTACTAACAAACGGAAACAATTTTTATCTTTTATTATAACGTTCTTCTCTATACTAATGGTTTGACCGTGATTAACCGTAAGAGTTAATTGCAGTAAGAGTATTTGGGTTAGTTTTTTTCTTTTTTAATTTTTCGTTAAAAATAATATTAATTAATAGATTGTGTCCAATCAAATCTCGCGTATCAAACAAACCTTTAATGTAGGAATAGTTATCTCTTCTTCATAAAAATAGATGTCTAGTTGTCCCTCATTCATGTAAGTAAATATTCAAACCTTGTAAGTAGTATTTGATCTTAACACATCTCAATAGATCCTTGACTCATGCAATGTTAACTTTCAAAAAAACATATAGTATATTTGTTGCAGCTAGGGGTGGGTAAAAAACTCGAAACCGACTCGAAAATGTCTGTTTTCTATTTAATTTCAGGTCAGGTCAGTTTAAAAAAGTGAAAATAGATTTTTTTTATTTTTTTTTTATTTTGGGTGGGTTTTGGGTTGAAAAAACTAACTGGAAACTGAAAACCAAATTAAAAATAAAAAAATAAAAAAATATATATAAATCCTTTAAACCACACAACACACAAAACCCTGGTCGTCATTATCAAAATTTCAAAACCAAAAACACCTCTGTCATCTCCAACCTTCTCCTCTTCATCGCCATTCTTCTTCCATTTTCACTTCTAATTTTTCTTATTATTGTCACCGTTGTCGTCACCTTTCCACCTTTCGCCGTTGTCGTTGCCTTTCCATCTGTCGTCTTCATCATTGTCATTCATTGGTTTATGGTGGTGGGTTTCTCCTCCATTGCTGTTCGCTCAAACCTCTCACTTTTCACTTCATCTTCTTCAAGTTCAAAAGGTAGAAGGTTTTGGGTTCACTTTTGGCTTCATCTTCTGGTTTTGTTTTGTTTTGTTTTTTTTTTTTTTTTCTAATTTATATATATTAATTTGTTTTCTTATCTCATCTCGTGTTTTGTGATTTGTGGATTTGGTGAATGAAATAAAAATTTGGGTTTTGTGAACTGGTTGTTAACGTGGTGTTTAGCACCGTTTTTTTAAACTGTTTTTCATCTTTAAAAACGAAGCTTAAAAATATGTTTATCAATCATTTTTAAAATATGTTGTTAGAAATGAAAAACAAATTTTTAAAAATGTACAATAAAATTTAAGGTAAAAGAAAAAAATAAAAAAAAAATTTCTTTTTCTATCATTTTTAAAAACCATTTTTTTTATACAATAAAATTCAAAAAAGTAAAAGACTTATCTCTAACAGTTATACTGTCATTTTTAAAAACAGTTTTCATTCAAGCATATTTTCAATTTTTACATATTTTTAAAAATTGTACCAAACAACTTTTTATCATTTTTCGTTTTCGAAATATAATTTCAAAAATGCTACCAAAAACATTATTGTTTTAAAAACATCATTTTCAAAACATGTTTTTCAATTTTGAAAATACTTTTCAAAAATATCATTTTAAAAACGTATCCAAACACACAGTAATTGATGGTGTTTATGTTGGTTTTTCGATTTTGGTTTGGATTTGGTGGTGAATGTTGAAAGTGTTCATGTGGATTTTTCGACTTTGGTTTGGATATGGTGGTGAAGGTTGAAGCCAACCTAAATCGACCAGACCAAGCCAACCTTACTCTTGTCCGTTCAGGTCAGTTTTCCTCTCTAAATAGGGTCGAGTCTATTTTCGTTTTGGAAAACTGAAAAAAGTCAATTTCGGGTCGATTTTGCCCAAAACCAACCCGTCCCGTGTCCACCCCTAGTTGCAACTAAATTTGAATGAAAGTAATTCCAATATACAAATCAATTGTGATGTGTGCAAAATAATTGTTTTAAGAAAAATTTCAAATCGCAATGTAAATCTACTCGCGATGAAACATAACTGAATTGAATTATAAGTTCAAATGTTTAACATTTCACAATAAAAACTTGAGATAAAATTTGAGATTTTTTTAGATTTAAAAGTTTAGTATTTGAGTATTCAATATAAACCTTTAATGATTTTTAGAAATTCTATAAGTTATAAAGTATTCAATATAAAATTTTAATAACTTTTAATAAGTCTATAAAAATCTTAGGATATTTAATAAAAATGTTTTAAAATTTAGAAAAGTCGAAGGTAATCACCATGTCAAAAGCTTTTATGAAAATTAGAATATGAATTATTCTTATAGAGTTTTGTGTGGAAAATATAAAAACCAAACTTCACAATTTCCCTTTCATTTCTCATAAAGATTTTTGTAGACTTGTATATGGAAGATATAAATATCAAATCTCAAAATCTCTCTCTCATGTACGAATCTCTCCAAACTCACAATTGTCATGGTAGAAGTATTTTACTGATTCTTATATACAATCTTTGTTAGTACCATGTTGCAAGCTAAGTTCTTATTAATGAAACCAAATTTCTCTGTGACTTTTGCTTTTTAAATCTAGAAGTACAAGTACGTTCGTCCAATTTTATAAGTATTGATGATAGTCCTTTGTTTTACTCTGTAATAAAATACTTTTATTGATATAAAATTTATTAATTACAAATTTAGTTGACAAATAAATAATGGTGCAAATACTAAGACTTTTCATAGATTTTAATTCTAATTTCAAAATTTATACCAACAATTTTATATACGCATTAAGAGCCATTTTTGGCTACTTTCTCATGTTGTGGATAGGGAGGTAGCCAAGAATTGTTTGCAAGGTGGGCTAAAACTTTTATAAAATTTTTAACAAAGTTTCCGTTGTTTTTAAAGCTTTCAAAAAATTCAACACACATGCATTAACAACATTTAAATACAACAAATAATATCTATTATAAATAAAGACTTTATCTCTTCACAAAATGATTATATATTATTTCAAATATCACAAATATAATTTAATCAGTTGTCTATAAATTAATCAGATAAACAAAATTAAATTAATTAGTTTATTCCTAAATTTTCTATAACTAAAAATTATAGTGACCCAAAAATTGTTATCATTATAATTAATTTATAAACTATTCAAATTCATAACAAAATAAAGTAATAATGACAATTTCTAAATTTTTCTTAGTTAAAAATTATAATAACCCTAAATTGTTAAACAAAATAACTTTTCAAATTCGAAAATTTCACATAAGAATGTAACTAATTTGGAGACCAATTGTTGATATAGATAAAAAAATGAGACCAATTGTTGACGTTGACACAAAGATGGAATGGAACCAAGTCTAATAATGTAAATTAATAAATCAAAATTAGTACAAATTTAATCATTAAATAAGATAATTAAATATAAAATTCTTAAAATACATATCTAATGTGGAGAATGGAGTCAATAAAAGTTATATTTTGTTTGTTTCTATTTTATGCTCAACTAAAAAAAAAAAAAAAAAAAGTTGGAAGTAAGAAACCAATCCGTGAATCAAAGAGAGTTAGGGGCAAAAAGCAAGAAGCCAGATGAATAAAAACAAAAGCATCGGCCCTACAAGAAAGAGAAGAAAAGTAAGGGCTGAGGGGGCAAAAGCAAGAAGTAGAAAACCGTGATTTGAAGGAGTAAAATATTAAAATTGTTATATTTAAAAATTTTTTTGAGATGGACTAGGGTAGGGTTGACCCCACCCTAGCCCAAATAGCCCTCCATCCCTTGTCGTGGGCTATCATGAAAGGCTCGGGAAATATATCTTGAGTTGTAATTTGAATTCCGCTTGTCATCGTCATTGGACTTTATCAAACTCGGATTCTTTCCTCTTTTAATATATACTTGAAATTTAAAAATCTTGTTACAAACACATTAATGTTATTTATAATGTATGATTTTGATTTAGAACAAATTAAAAATTAGATACATTTGGCTTATCATTTAACAAGCGGAGTCAACTTTTCTATATATCAATAAGGGATAATTCCCTCCTATAGTCTAATATAATAACAAAAAACCCTTTTAACTTCAAAAATCGCTAAGAACTCATTTATAGTTTATAAAACTAACCAAAAAAACCTTTGTCATTCATAAAAGAGCCAAAAAAAATCTTTTACCATCAACTTAGACGTTAAAAGTTAATATTTGACTATTAATGTAGAAGAACAAAATTGTCAAAACAAAATAAAATATAAAAAAAAACATTAATATTTACTATATAGATAATTTAATATTAAAAAAAATGAAGGAAAAAACTTTACCATCCTTCTTTAAAATGAACGATGATTATCAAAATAATTGAAAAAAAAAAAGAAATATTAATAAGTTTTTGAAAAAGTTATGTTTATCATTCATCAATATGATAGACAGTGGAAGTACTTCAAAAAGAAAAAATAAGATTCTTCATCGCTATCTTCTTCAATAATGAAGAACACTTTTCTATCTCTCTTCTTTTATCTCTCTATCTCTCTCATCTTCCAGTTTCAGAGCTCACTTTGAGCAAAGCCGCAATCACCTGCTCTTCTAACTTCACCCCTATCGAATCCATCTGCTTTTCCACCTCATATGCCTTCGCAGCCTCCAATTGAAAACGTAATCGTCGTCATTCATTTTCTTGATCAAAGCGAAAGTGTAATAACCGTCGTTCTTGGTGGAGGCCAACTTAACAATAGCGGTGACAGAGGCCTCATTTGACAGTACCTAATTGAATACGTGGAAACCATAATCAATTACAAAGTCTTTGGCAGATGGGTAGGTGGCAAAGTTAGAACAGAGGCAGAGAAGAGCATTGAAATAGTGGAGGAAGAGACATGGGTTTTATGAGAGACCAAACTTATATAACGAGTATAACGAGATAGCAATGTGAAGGTCTTTAGATTTGGTGTAGGATTAGGTCTCCATTAACGAAGAAGTAAATGGGGTTTCCATCATTGAAAACCAAAATTTTTGGGTTTCCAGCACTGGGTTTCCAACTATGGAAACCCAAAAACTTAGTGTTGTTGTTATTGGATTTTTTTTTTTTTTTTTTTTTTAATGTTGCTATTGTGTTTGATGTTGTTGTTGTAGAGTTGGGATTCAGTGATGATGGTGTTTGCTATTGATTTTTTTTTTTTTTTTAAATAAGTGCATTGTGTGTGTGTGAAAAGGAAAGCCAAAACTCAGTGAAGGTTCATGTTCTATAAAGATGGATTTGTGTGTGTTGTCTAGGTTCATATTGGTTGAATGAAGATGAGTGAAGATGTCTAGTTTCAGGTTCAAACCTAATTTCATCTTGAAGATGTGGGTTCACTTTGTTCTTTCATGTTCTTCATTGAAGAACAACAAGATACACTGAAGACTTATTTATTTATTTCATTTCATGAAAATTTTTAATTAAATTTTTTATTTTTTTTTTACTTTTGATTGAGGGGCAGTTTGGTTTTTTCAAGCACTGTCATGGTCAAAATTCATTTTTCACTAACAAAGTTAGCTAAAGGGGAAAAGTGAGATTTCTATAAACTATAGGGAATAATTAGTGATTATATCAAACAAGAGGGGGAAAATAGAATTAACCCTATTAATAAATGGCAATTTCAAAAACTAACCAATCTTTATATGAAAATTTCATTTAGCCCAATCAAAAAAAAAAAATGTTTTTGTCCACTCAGACAAATCATTTTCACTCTATACCTTTTTTTCTCAAAATACCCTTAAGTAAAAAAAAAAATTATAATGACTCTCTTGCCTTTAGTCTAAATTACCAAACTAACATTCTTTCTTCCTTTTATCTTTATTCAAAAACCTAAAATGACTCTCTTACCCTTAGTCTAAACCAATCCAACCTTCATTTTTTCTTCTACCTTTCTTTTTCCTCCATTGAAGCTTCTTCATTCAATCTTTTCCATTCATTTTTTTTTCAATTTTTTAATATTCACATTGGTTAGTTAAAGTTGTGTAGGCTAATTGTTGTTGTAAGTCTAATTATATTAGGTGTTCTAGCAGAAAAATATAAGATTACAGGTTAGAAAACACGTTTTTTTCGAAAAGTGTGATGCACTCGTTACAGACCACCCATGATAGGAGCCCCTCCTATCACAGATGGAAAACAATTTTTCTCCAAAAAGTGTGATGCCCCTATGACAGGTGGTTTGTCGAGCCCCTCTATGATAGAAGAGGCTCTTATCACTAGTGGATTACCTGTGATAGAAGAAATCCCAATGTTAATAACAAATTTAAATTTTCAAAACGTAACTACATTTATTAACTGCATTTTGAATTATCAAAACATAATTGTTGATTTGGTTTAATTATTGGTATTAAATCAATAGTAATAATCCCTAAATGGAGACTATAAATGGCTTCTAATTTTGAAGAGAAAGGTCACTTAGACTTGACATCACTTGATTCCATCTTCATCTTTTATACTTTCTCTCAATAGTCCTTGTATTATTCTACTTTAGTCTAGAATTCCTAAGTGATAGATTTAGATATGGTTCAGTTCATCAGACAGACGCTAGGAGACAAATGATAATCTTAATGGTGTGAGGTGATTCTATTTTAAAGACACTGTGGCTCTACACAAGCCTTGATTTGTTAATTTTCTGTTTTCTTTATATTGAATTATTATTATTATTGTTTTTTCCTATTTTTCAATTTTGTAACATTGCATCTAGTTTTTTAATATTTATATTCTTAATGGGCTTCTATCATAGGTTTGTGATAGACCACCCGTGACAAGAAGGGCTCTTGTCATGAGTAAAGCCCTTCCTGTTACAGGTGGTTTTGGATTTTCCTATTTTTCTTGCTTTTAAGAACCTTAAAATGATTCTCAATTATTGAAAATCATGACCTTGAGTTGATTGAGTCCCATAAAAGTTATAAATTACTATTTAATTGTCACTTTTGTGTATGGAATGTCATTATTAGGTGATATATATTATCTAACGATATCCTCATTTAGTGGAAATTAAATAGATCAAATGTGGTTATCATGTCTATCAATGAATGTTCAATGGCTTTATTTTATGATTTTGGGGTCCTTAAAAGCCAATGACAAGGAGAAAATCAACCAAAAGCTTTAATATTTAATTTTCTTTTAATTTTTATAAATGGATCTTTGACATCCATCATTGTGTCCAATATCTCCATCCATATGTTTTTCATTTAATTTAATGTTTCTTTAACTTTTATAAATGAATCTCCTCTGTCCATGTTATGGACGGGGAAGATCCAAAAAATATATATATTTTTTATTCTTTTTGTATTAAATTAAATTAAAGGTATAAATTGCTTGTTCCTGGTTAACACCAATCAACAGTTAGAGTAATGGAATTTACTAACGGTAAAGGGGGGGTTATTCGTTAATAAATGGAAAAGTTAATTCCACTTATGAAATGCTAAACCTCAAGTAGCTAATTTGTAATATGCTCTTTGATTTTTTTTTCTTCTTCTTTTTTTTTTTTTACTTCTTCTTTCATTTATTCTATTTGTTATACAATACATTCAATTTATGAGTTCGAAAGATTATTTCTCCACAGATCAACAGGTCTTTTTTTTTTTTTTTTTTTTTGAAGTAGATCAACAGTTTATTTAAGATAAATATATATATATATATATATTGTTATTTTACCTGAGATGTTATGCACTATTAATTTATAAAGACTGGTCATACTTGTCCAGCAAGGCGACATGGACCAAAGCAAATGTGAAAGCACCTTTTTTCACTACTTGTTCCCAGGAAGGTCTTGTTATAACATCAAGCAAATCTTTGAAGAACCAAGGCAAGAAACAATTTAATCACAACAAAAAAATTCATAAAATTGATTTGTTTTGACCATATCCATGGAGTTATACGTTGAGAGAGGGTCCATATCCGCGCAATCATTCAACAAAGCTAGACTAATGCATGGATTCCAACCCTTAAACAACTCAAAAGGAAATATCAATAGGAGAAGAGTAAAGATATAAATTTAAGCAAAAACGAATGCCATTGAATATCACAAAGTTCTTGTTACTTATACCCAAATAAGCCGTCGAGGGACCAGTTTATAATAATTCTGTAATTAGTCTCCACTGCATGAGTATTTTCTATACCTTTTTTTTTTTTTTTTATAGAAAGAAGAAAAAAATTGAAATCCTTAAATCGGGAATGAACAATTAGCTCAATTCAACAGCAATGCCTACTCATTGCAATTTTGTATATACAAATATCGAACAGTGAATCAATATAACATGGAAAACAGAAGTCACACCCAGTTGTTCGGAATTGCAAAATCATGGAATCTAAAAGATACCTCTCCGGCTGTGTCACGCTCAATTCTGAGCTCCGGTCCTTCCCTTATTCCACTGTCGTCTGCTATTTCAGGTGACAGAGGTTGTATCTGATTCTCATTTGGTTGGCGTGCCAGTCGGACTTCAGGAGGCAATGGCATGACAGGAGGAGAAACAGTTCTTAACCTTGAACTGCTTCCGAATGTGGAAGCTAATGCTTGATCCCACAAGAATACGTGGATGAGGATGGAAACCTTGGCATGCCGGTGCAATGAGAGCTTTTGGCTGAGGGAAACAGTATCAAAACATCTGACTGCTCCTGTTGAAGAAACCATCCATGGAAGAACCTTTTGGTTTGATACTCTTGAGACCACCAGCAGCTTCGATGAACTGACTGCTTCTCTGTAGAGAACACTGAGCCCTGACCTTGTAGAGGGTACATTGTCGTTGTCATCGATAACTGATGAAATGTAGATGAATCCCTGTCAACAGAAATAACCGGTAAGCATATGCCTTAAAAGGGACTCATCTTATCTAGTATGGAATGCAGTGAGAGCCTAGAGGTTCAAGTAGCAGACCTCATCCGTGCGACTAATGGCAAATCCAAGCTTAGAATCGCCTTCTTTTATTTTGATCTCAATTGCAACTTCTGCAAGTGGAGCATACCAAAGCCGAACAGCTCTAACAACACCAAGATCAACTCCATGGTAATCCTCAAAACCATACAGGCTTGCATTTGCAAGATTTGACAAATCAGACAATGAGCCGGCATTCACAGTGGCGGATGCTGTCTCTCCAGAGATCTGAGAGTAAACAAGTTCCAATTAACACGTGACTGTTACGGATTACCTACTCTACAAAGATAACATCAAACTTGATGAGCTAATATAATTGGACTCCCTAAGGACCCTCCTCATGGCTCCCATAAGTTAATTTTGTACAGATTACCGAAATTTTCTATCATGGTGCTTGATTGTGGTCAAGGAAGGTACCTTTGTCAGCAGGGATTCAGTTTGGATATTCATGAAGACAATGGGCACCCCGGAGGCTTGGGATGCATTCAGCCATGCATTTGCTCTAGCAAGAGTGTCTTCCAAGTCATTGTACCGAGAAGCTGCTACATCTGAAGCTTTTGGAAGGAGGAGCAGAGAGAGAAAGCAACTTGAATTGGGAACTGATAGCAACTCCTGCTTCCTCTTTTCCCAAGGATATGAGACATATCCATCTTGAAGCCTAGCCTTGGATAGTGCATTTACAATCCTGGAGCTCCTTGAAGCTGCCAAAGAACAATTCATTATTTCACATAGCACACAAAGCTTTAGAGATAAAACACAAGGAGATGCAGACTTCTCATTCTACTTGTCCAGTTTGAGTACATATCTCTTTCCTAAAACTATTGTGACCATTATATCTAGGGAAACAAAATTTGGAGTTAAATCTATGCTTTAAACATAAACCATCTTTGGCACCCCTTAATTAACTGCTAATTGAACACTGTCTTAACATTTGCCATTGTAGTTCTTATATTCCACGCAACTGCACTGATTAACATAAAACAACAAAAATCGCACAGGAGCTACAAGAACTTTTGAAATTGTGATGTGATACTATCCTGGAGTAAGGTCTCATACCAAGGTGATGTTTGTTTGTTTGTTTTTAATTAAGTCTTAATAGTCCTTATTTTAATTAAGTTGATGCAACAACAAAAAAGGAATCTGGAACAGAAAGCATTACTGCAACTAGTAATTGACATCAAACAAGCTGTGACACAAGAAATACGTGCAAAGGGTTTTGAAAAAGGCACTTCTTAGCTCAAAATTTTTGTATTCAACGAGAGAGGAAACCCTCTATTTGTGGAATCCTTGTATAGTAATGAGAGAGAGAGAGTACAGTAACAAGAATTTTACAATATATGTTCAAGCTAACAATTTGAACGCATTTTTAATTGTGCTTTCAGTTACATCTGTATTAGGTTTCCAAAATATAACTTATTGATTATTGATAACAAGTCGGCCCGCTTTCTAATTTCTAGCCAAAACACTTTTTGAACTATTATGATAGGAGGTTAAGAGAAAGTGGACATAACTTGAACCCACAACGTGATTGATGTGGGCGTGAGGAGCCATAAAAATTCAATGAACTAGTACTACTCATGGTGATTCATGCTGGCTGTGCTATCAATATATGTCTAGTATGAACTCTAGTATCCCACAATCACAGATTCACACAGCCAAAGCAAATGTGAAAAGCTGATATAATTGGAAACAATGTGTTTATCAACTAAAGACATCATTTATGTCAAATTACTGTTAAAAAGGAAATCATGATCACGCAGGCTCCTCGTGGGGCGGAAAATGATGCAAAAGCTTTCACATGGGAGCAAATAACACATGCACGATGCATGAATAATGATATTTAGAGGACACACAAGGACAAAAGTGGGTTAGTAAGGCAAAAAATTAATTTAGAAGTCAACTAACTACAATGCTATGCGGGCTAAATCGGAGAAGTTTCAATGACCCTGTCAATATCAACTCTATCAAGTTGCCAATCCTATTTCAAGTGTCTCATGAATAATGTGACGGACTTTATTAATGCTGCCAAGGTAGACACCAACCCATGACCAATCGTGTCTATGCGAAAAAAAGCCAACTAATTCTTTTTAAAGGAAAAAAAAAAATTAATTAGCATGAAACTCCCCTAACAAAACTATAATATGAAAATTAATAAAAAGTCGACATGTTAAAATTATTACAAAAAATTACTAACTTACACTTGGTTGTAAAATATTTTATTGAAATTGTACTTTTTTCTTCTTTTCCAAGAGTACCCACCAAGAAAAAAGCAAAAATCTTCGACGCACACCAAAAGGTAGATTTCTTGGCTTTCTCGCCGACAATTCCTATTGACATCTTTTTTAATATAAACAATTCAATTCTTAAGATAAAGAATATAATAAAAACAATTTTTTAACAAATTTTCATTTCTTAAAACTGAAATTTAATTTTAGTTAAAATAAAAATTATTTCATTAATATTTATGATCACCATGTGGCCCTTAGAACACCATAATCATTTATCCAAAACCTCAAACAAATTTTTAAAAAACAAAGAAATGCCCGCACGTGTGTTGGAGAAAAAACCTGTATAATTAATATAAACAAGCAAAAACAATGGACTAGTCAAGTCAATGAAAAAGTCAAAAAAAAAACACACTACACGCTATCGACCCCACCAAAAAAAAAAAAAAAAAACCAAACACAACTCACCTTGTAACTCGAAACACTCGAACTCAGTCCGGTCGGAGAACCCGACTGCGTAATTCGGGTCATCGATCGACCTCAGCATGTAGCTCTTTCGGGCGCCCGACTCGGGCACGATGCAGGCATGCAACTCAGCGAACTCGTCGCTGCCTCGCCTGACTCGAACGAGAATCGACGTCTCCTTGCTCTTGAACGAGCTGTGAAGAATCTTCTGCACGCCACTCCTGCCGTTCTTGAACGGCGAATTGTAAGACCGGGCCGACCCGGATCCTCCGTAGCCAGACCCCGTTCCTATCCGGATCTCCTCGACGATGTCTCCCGTTTGGAGCATGTCGGCCGTCCACTCGTCGGCTTTCGAGCTCCCTTTGAGGCACTCGATGGAGAGAACCATGAAGGATTTGGAGTCTCTCATTTGAGCTTCTTGTTGCGGTTGGGTCCGGTCCATGGGTTATCTGGGTCGGGTCACGTTGTTCAAGAGAAGAAGTTTGTGGGATTGGAGAGCATTTGCTGGGGTGCAGAATTGTGGGCTTTAATGGAAGAGTAGATTGGAGTTGTATTTAAGTTTTGCGGAATTTGTAGAGAATTTTTGAATGATTTGATTATTTGATTTGAAGAAGAAAACGAGAGACAATTTTGCAGGTTTTTTCTTTTTGAGAGAGTTATCAAGTTTATATTAATGCGTGCAACTGGGCCTCTGAATTTGACAAAAATTATTAATAGTCAAGGTTTTGTGTTGTCTCTTTCTGGGACAGATTAAGAATTAAAATATTGATCCTGATATAATTCATTTTTTTCTCGTATGTGAACTGTTGCCATTTGGTCGTACAAAATGAAATTCCAAGCATATGGCCGCGGTATGTCTGCTCAGCAAATCACGTGACTGTGGACTTTTATTTTATGTTTCCGCTGTGTTAATATATGGTTTTTTTTTTTTTTTTTAATATAACTTGTGTTGTATGTGTTTATATCTTAAAAATAGCTATTTTTTGTATTATTATGGGGATAAATTTTAAGATCAAGCATATAACGATTCAATTCAATGATTCAGACAAATTTTGTTTGGAGATGTCAAATTTTTTCTGATGAATGAGGAAATTACAGCCGATTGACCTTTGGTTTGTCGTTTTACACTCATAATTAACTTTTCAAAAATATTAGAACAAAAAAATTGAAAAAATAAAAATAAAACCCCAGATGTTCCAGGTCAAATAACACCTAGGTTCCTCGATGGATAACAAGAGAGAAGGGGATGGAGGTGGTTGAAGTGGAGAGTTGTGGCGGTTGATTTGGTGATGAAAGAGAAGGGGTTGGATATGGAGGGTTGGTCGGTGTTGATGGGGCTGAGGTGATGATGAAAGAGAAGGGTTGACCGATCTAGTGGCAATTCAATCGGAGTTATGGCGGTTGTGGCAATTTGGGAATTTAAAGGATCTGTCATTTGAAGGGTCGATGGAGGGTTATGTTGTTGTTGATGTCATTTGAAGGATTTGGGTTGGTAGAGATCAGATCTGGATCTCCCCTTTTTGATTTTTTTTTCCTTATGAATTTTTCTTTACTTTTTTTTTTTTTATAAATTCTATTTTTTAATTTAAGAGAAAACTTCATTTTAACCATTAAGCTTTTGAAAAGTATCAGATTTTTAAGCCTATTTGCATTAATAGAGTTTATGCTTCCTAAAATTTCATAAACTCATCAATTCTTTTGGTCCTTTGACTAGATTTTCAATGTTTGACCATGATGAAAATTATGAAATGACTTTCTTACCCTTGACAATTTAAAAACAAGCTAAAAACAACATTTTAACCTCTCGTTTTTTAATTTATTTAAACTTAAAAATATGTTTATTTAAAAATTAAAAAAAAAAACACAAAAAAAACTTGTGGTTAATCTCCACCATTGGATTTGGTGGAGAATTTTTTAAATAAAAATAATAACAAATTTTAAAAAGAAAGAAAAAATTTTTAACATAAACAAAAAAATTAGAAAAAATTTTTAACATAAACAAAAAAATTGTTAAATTTGCAACTTCGATAGATTTCCATCAACCGTGCAAAACAATTTTTAAGAAAAATTTTTTTAAAAAATATCTCCATGGCCAGGGTGGAAATCAAACCCTGATTTGAGACCTAGATCGTGGTTCAACAGTCTAAGAACCTAGAATGACGATGATATGGGATATACCCTGATCGATGACAATCTAGGTTAAACCCAGGTCGTCGACAACTTGGGTTTAAGCTCAAATCGACTTCGGGACGATTTGGAAACCCTAATCGTCTACCAAAACTAGATTGTTGAACTTGATATGGGTTGCCCAAAGTGAGTTTGAGTTTAACAATCTAGGTTGCACCTAAATCGTCGGTTGCCAACCTGGGCATCGTCAACCAATGATTTGGGTTCTTAGATCGTTCGATCTCCATGATCAGCCATTAGGATCGCTTACCATGGAGATCTTTGAGCTTCATTTTTTTTTTTTTTTTAATTTTCACTTCATTTTTTTAAAATTTGTTTAACAACTTTTGATATGTAAAGCTCTAATCTAAGTAGATCTGAAAGATTAATTGAAATCCAATTTATTGTTATTAATTTGGTTCGACATAAGTTTTATAAATAAAAAAGTATATGGACAAATATACTCTTGGTCGATATTTTTAAAAGAAATCATAAAATTTAGGAGTGAAAGAAAAAAGGTCATAATAAAAGGTGAGATGTAAAATGAAAAATGACAATGAAAAGCAAAACATTGAAATTTGGATTGAGACAAGTTTGAGAGTATGCCGAGAGATGAGAGAGGCATGAGATACATATTATATTGAGAGAGACATGAGATATATATTATATTGGAGTTAGTGGGTCATTTCTTTGTGAAGAAAGAGAAACCAAAAGCAATTTTTGGTATGAAGAGAGACAAGTGTCAATTTTTTAGTTTAATAAGCAATATAGAAAACAAACAAAACAATGAGAGAAGAGAAAAGAAAAGAGAAGACGAAAGAAAAAGAAGAAGAAGAGAGAGAAGAAAAAAAAAAGGAGTAAATTCTATATGGGTAATCTGAAAATTTAGGTGTTCGAATTATCCAGATAAGTGATTTTATTTTAATAAGATTTGGAATCGAAGAAATTAGTTAATTTTTCTGTAGATTCTAAATTCATGAGTTTTATGTGATTTTAGAGTGGCTCTAGAATTATGAGAAATCAGTTGAGAACCCGTTTTAGATTGAAAAATAAGCAAAGGAGATAAGTGAACGGATAATTTTATTTTAATTAAATTGATTGAATTATGTTTATTTATATATTCAGTTTTTATTATTTATTAGAAATAAATTATTTGTTTGATTAATTGATTTTATAAATTATAAATTATAATTACGATTGAAATGAAAATTTATTACGAATTCGTATATATGTATACTTATAAAAAATTTTAGTAAGAATTTTACATTTTCAGCTTGAGTTATTATTAGAAAAGTTTCAGAGTATTTCAAATAATATGATTTTATGTTTTAAGAAAAAAAATATTGATTTTTATTTTGAGAAAAGTAGTTATCCAAAATTATATGTATAAATAAATTGTTTTCAGGACACTAAAGTTGTACTTTCCCCTTTAACGATTAGACAGACTATACATGTGTAAGACTTAGATTCACCTAGCACGTGTACGATAGATATCGAGAGAGTCATTGAGTCGCCAAGCACGTATATGACAGATGTTATTTCTCGTTTTGCGTGTGTGTTAAGTATCTACACATGTATGACAAATTTTTCTAAGTACTAGTTGATGTAGATTTTTATATTACAAATGTTCTATACTAAGTTGATCAGTACAGATGAAGATTTACAGAACACTAGATTTACGAAAAGAGATTTCTAAAAAAATTTTATAGATTATACATTTTCATATTTTGTATTATTAAAGTTATAAAGATAATTTATATAAAAGTTTCCAATTTTATTACGATATGATATTTAAATTCAGTTTTATCTTTCAGATATAATTATCTGTTATTACCAGTTATATTTTATATTTTATTTAAAAATATTATTATAAAAGTAATATCCACTCACTGGGCGTTAATGCTCACTCTTTTATAAAACCTATTTTTTTTCAGGTATCTGTTGCAGATTTGTGCAGATTATTACAGATCGTGAGAAGGGCCACATGATGATGAATAGTTGCATTTGTGTATAATATTTCTTTTATTTACCGGCTTTCGTAAATGTATTTTCAGAATAGTTTTACGGATGAAATATCATTTTCAAAGTATTTATGAATATTTTATATATTCAGTATATGAGTCCAACACGAGAAATATATAAAATTTTGATTGGTTCAGATTAAATTTTATAAAGCAACCATTCGATTTACGATAATTTTTCTAAACAATTTTTAGAAAATCCGAATTTCAATAAGAAAAACCCCAGTTTTCACGGAATTATCCGAGACTCGAGAGATGAGTCGGGATGAGTCTTATCTTTGATCTCCACCGTCAACCTTTGAGATAGACAGAGATCATTTTTTTATTTAATTTTATTTTTAGTTAGTTTTTATCTGTACCATCCATGGACAATAGATATTCATTTTCTTTCTTTTTATATATATATTTTTTTTATTTTCTTAAATTATTTTAACTAAAATTAATATATCCTACTAAAATGAAAAAAATAACCCTCCCTCTATTAGTTTGACTAACGTTTGACCAAATTGATGAATTTTTTTAAACTTTAGGGACCATGAGAGTCATTAATGCAAATATGCTTAAAAAATTTATACTTTTTAAAAACTTAGGAATTAAATTGAAATTTTTCCTTAATTTATTTCTAATTCTAACATGAAACAATTTCACTTTAGCTCATGTTTTAGCAAAATATTACTTTTTTACTCACGAATGCGGTTTTAGTTCTCGTCATCCTTAATGTTTGATAAATTCATCAAATTGGTCATTCCATCGATTGATCGTTAGTCAAACTTAATATTTGAAGGGGATATTTTGGTCTTTTTATCCCACTAGCTATTTGAAATTAATAATAAAAAAAAAAAAAAATCTCCACCATTTATCAAAGTTTTTATGAATGGTGGAGATTTAATAAAAAAAATAAAAAATATTAAAATTAATTATAAATTAAAGAAAAATGAAAAAATTTCAGAATATAAAAATTTAAAAAACAAAATGTTAGATATGCATTGTTGATAGATCCATCAATGGTGTAGAACTTTTTACAAAAAAAAATTAAAAAATTAAAATTAAAATTAAAAAATTGTGAAAAAAAAAAAAAAAAATCTCTATTGTCAACAATTGACACCAGCCATGGAGATCGAACCACTATCCCATATCATGGTTCGATGATCTTGGAACCTCAATTGTTGAACTATATCTTGGTTCAACCCAGATCAAGTTTAATGTTTTGAGTTTCATCCAAATCCCAAATTGTCAACTTCATCCGGTTCCCCAAATGACTCAATCTCCAGTTTCTTTAACTTCATCTAGTTCACTATAACTTGATCAAACACACCCAGTAACACTATAAAAAGCAACCACCACCACCACCACCACACCAAAATCAAAATCCCCAAAAACACTACCATTACCTATCCTCAAACACCCTAACCACCTAATGTGGTTGAATCAAATTAGAAGAGTAGCAGTAGAAAAAGAAGACGTAGAAGGAGAAAGTGAGAGAAATGGATGAAGAATGTAATCTGCTCAATATTATTCAGTTTTAACATCAAATCTTTTATAGGCAACAAATGTACTGAAAACCAATAGAAAATACTAGAAAGAATGGATAACTTCCCAACAAAAGTGGACATGTTTCAATTCCACTATCTCCTACTAATTTATTCTACTGACTAAGTCATCACTAGCTGACTTGTAAAACTAATTTATTCTATGAACTAAGTCATCACTGATTGAGTATTAACAGACTTATAAGTCTTGTAAACAGGTACCCGTATCATTCCTCCCTCAAATTCTCCTTGTCTGAAAAGAGGAAATCAAGATATGTCTTAGCAAACCACCATCGATTCTCCCAAGTCGCATTTCCTCGTGGCGTGCCAGCCTATTGAACAAGGATTTTTGTTTTTGGTCGACACTTGCCCTTTTGAACAACTCGTTGATCCAAAATAGCTACTGGTTATGGAATGACTGTGTGATTGTCATTCGTGGGTTAAAGAACCCGAGACATTTGTGGAGTAGAACCCAAATACTTCTTCAATAAACTTACTTGGAATACATTATGGATTTGAGATTCCTCTGGCAGTTCCAAACTGTATGCTAGAGGACCAACTCGAGCGGTAATTCTATAGGGCCCAAAATAACGTGGTGCCAACTTCAAAGATTTTCGAAAAACTATAGATTTTTGTCGGTATGGCTGAAGTTTAAGATAAACATAGTCATCCAAATTAGAAACAATTTCACGCCTATGCTGGTCTGCTTGCTGATTCATTCGGTTACGAGCAAGGTTCAAGTTATGACGCAACTCACGTAATATATCTTCGTGAGTTCGTAGAAAATCATCCATAACCTGCACATTTATTGTACCTGAAACATAGGATAGAAGGTTAAGTGATCGAGTCCCATAGACAACCTCAAACGGCAATAATCCTGTGACTGAATAAGTGGCTATATTATAGTTGCACTCTGTCTACGGAATCCAATCGATCCATCACTTAGGCTTATCACCTGCAAAACAACTAAGGAATTGCTCCAATGTCCGATTCACTACCTCCGTTTGGTCATCGATTTGCGAATAATATTATCGTTTGAATGATATTATTTTTAATCATTTGTTGTAATGGACGGTAGAGATTTTAATGCTTTTATTATTATTATTATTTTTTAATTTTATAACACCTCTGGCCTTGATTTTTATATATATTTTTAGTTTTAATTTACTTTTTATTTAATCTTTTATCAATTAAATATCCACCATCCTTCATAGCTTTGATGGATAATAAAGATCTAAAGTTTTTTTTTTTTAATTAATTCTGAATAATTAGTATAAAAAAAGACTAAAATAAAATTTCAATTATTAAGTTTAACTAACAATCAACTAATCAAAAGATCAATATGATAAATTTAAAAACGTTACGGATAATGGATACTAAAAAAATATTCGCAAGTGAAAAAATAATGTCTTGATAAAATATAGGGATTAAAATGAAATTTTTTTCTTAAAATTATATTGCCAAAAGGAAGTCAATAAACTTAATTAAAAGAAAAATAAAAAATAAAAAGTCAAAAAACTGGGTCACGATGCCTTTTGTTTTCAAAAGTGTGTATCATAGGAGTGAAGAAACCTTTGAATAATTTAAGGCGAATAGAAGCTTCTTTGATTTTCACATGTAAAGGTTTTTTTTTTTTTTTTTAGCTGTAACATGTAAAGGTTTTATACAGAGAATGATTGCTGACCTACGCGCGTTACCTGAGTTTGGACGACACGATCGGACCATCCGTTACTGTGACGTCTGTAGGCCCAAATTCATGACGAGCGAGTAACGTTAAACATTTCTTCAATATTTTTTTTTTTTTTTTTTTAATGATCGTTTTTTTCGATATTAATATTTGAAATATGGATTTTAATATACTCATCCAATTTTTTTTATAAAAAGATATAATAGATTTTTTTTTTTAAATGCAAAATTACAATTGATTAAGAATTTTAGAAAAAGATATCTACTTAATCTAAACATGTACGCTATCTATTTATAAAAATAGTTAAGTACTTATCTTAATTTTAAAAGATTAAAAGTTTAAAACTCATCTTACTTAAAAACATAAATTATGAATATTTTTTTATGTATTTAATCCCCTTTTTTTATAATAAAAAAAAAACTAAACATAATTTTGGACTGACATCTTTTTTTTTTTGGAAATCAACGTCTTTAAAAAATATATATGTTGAGAGTTTTATAATTAAATAAAATTAGTAAAATTGAGAAAACATTGCTTAATCTAGAAAGTTCTCAACCGTATTTAACGTTTCTTTGGGGGCATGAACTTTATTATATAATGCACCAACAGGATTGAAATTATATAAACAGATGTCAGAGCTATAATTACAATTAATAAATTTCGCAATTACCTTATCCTTTAACTTCAAAGTCAACTTATCCTTTTTTTTTTTTTTTTGACCGATATAAATCCAAGGGTCAATCAAGATTAGATGAGTTGTGACTATGGGCCATAATTGGGAGAACAACTCCCACGCAAGAGGAAATAATCAGCACATAAGTGAAGAAGTACAGGAAAAACTCACATCATTAATGAGGAGGTGCTCATTGGATGTAGAACCCGGGACACACTACTCGGGGAGGCTGTGATTTTAGCCAACCGGGCACAAGCTCAATTACTCAACTTGTCTCTTTCAATCAAATCAAACACCAAATGAAGATTCAATGCTCCTACTTTTTCTTGGTTTGAAAAAGAAAAAAAAATCCTACTTATTCCAAAAGCAATGCAAGCAAGATTTGTTTAATCCATCTCCCATCTAATTATCTATTTAACTTAAATTTATTATTATTTAACTCAAATATAAAGATGAGTTTCTCTAAGAAACTCTCTTAAAATGGTTGACTAAAATTTCTTATTTTTTCTAACTAATTAAAAATAGAAAATTTGTCTCATTCTTTCTCATCTTAATTGTAAAATACAAAATGAAAGAGAAAAACATATATTTTATGATTATTGATCAAAAGTTGATATATATTTTACTCTAAATAATCATATCAGAGAAGAGAATATACATTCAATATATATATATATATATATATTTTATCTAAGTGAATCCATATTAAAAAAGAATTATTAATGTGTCACAAATAGAAAATAAAACATGTATCATAGCATTGGAAATGCTTTTAGAAGAAATGTTATTATGAAAATTGGGGACCATAGACAATAAGCATGATAAAATTTTCTTCAGATTTTATTCGTCAATACTGATCCGGTAAACCTATAAGTGGGTTTCATAGTATGAAGCAAGGAAATCATAAAAACTATCAAGTCATAAAACAACCAATTTGAAAGGACTCCTAGCTAGATGAAGAAGACCGCTGGACTGGAATATAGAGTGGAGGGGAAGAATTTTGACTGAAACAGTAGCAGCAAAGATGCTACTGATATTTATATTCATAAATTCAAGTTGGAGAAGGTATAACTTGATCCTCTAAATTTCTTTTTCCTACTTAAGGACACATCAAGCTTTTAATTGAAGGCATTTTCCAAGTTCCATCCTATCAACAATACGAGCAAAATGAAAGTTTGCCTAATATATATATTTTTTATGATCGATACAAGCCTAAGGATTAGTCGAAACCAAACAAGGTTTGACTCTGTGGTACAATTCAGAGAGTGGCTCTCATATAAAAGAAGACAACCCATACAAAGATGGGGAGGAGGGTCTACATAAAATAAGAAAACAACTCACACTTTTTTTATAATGGGAGAATGCCTTCATGCGGTATAGAAGGCACAGGCGTAGTGGGCCTAACCAACGGTGCCGTTGACCATCTACAGTGGCCTAATAATTTAATGATCCATGACTCACACCATGTATTCATTGGATGATGTGGTCATATTTCCACATTTGACTACCCATTCTAGAATAACGAGTTCAATTTGTAAATTACAATGTCTAAACGCGCCTATATTGTTATTGGATATAAAGTTAAATCAACAACATAGCATTTTTATCCAAGTTGGTACTTCATAATTTAGAAACAAGTAAAATATATAGCCCATAGATATATTTAATATAAGGTTGCAACTATGAAATTCTTAGAATATTAAAAAAAAGGATACTACAACAATAAGATATAATAGCATAACTGTTCTGAACGTAATGATATGTACCGGCCACTCTAGCATCTACTCTGGGCATCCCTTCATACCATGTTGTGGTCTATCATCTACCTACTATCAATCCTCATATAAATTTACCAGATTGATCCTGTAATGGAGAAAAGCACAAAGAAAAATACGTCAGAACAAGCTATGATTCAATAAATTTTCATCAATATGAGCTTGTAGAGAAACCCTTTTGGCCAACTAAACAACTACTGCATAACCCGGAGCATGTCACAGAAAATCTAACTAGTATTGCAGGATTTTTTAACTAGTGACTTAGTTTGAAGGATTCAAATTTTAGATTAAGGTTATGCCAATATTATCATAACTGAATCTTGATGATATCATGAATATTTAGAAACTTATCAAACTGTATCAGGAAGCATTAAACCAAGACTAGTGCATGGCACTTACCATATAGTCTATGCCCATCTCTTCTGCTGAGCTGTATCATTTGATGTACTAGGAGTTCGCCTTCTACTTTTCTTCAAATCTCCTCTAGCTGATAACTGCTTTTGCCTCAAAGAAGAAAGAGTTCCAAAATTCTGATTTGTTGATCTTCCTTTTAGAGGACTAACAGGTTGAGACTTAGTGTGCATGTCAGATGGCTTCACTAAAGAAGTTGAAACTTTTGCTGGCGCTGACTTGTGGTTACTAGTTGAAGCAGTGTCACCATTCTGAAGAGGAGGGGAGTTTTGCTCTTTGACAACAGGAGCTTCTGGTCGATTCTTAAGGGGGCTATCTGAATCAGAAGAAGAAGGACTCGTCGTACTATCCATATCATAAAGGAGGTTATCTGCCATGGCTGGGAGCTGCCAACATTTTGAGGCTGAGGCAGAAGAGGAGGGTCTCTGAAGCCTTGTCAATTGCACTACCTGGATTCAGTAATTTCTCAATTACATAATTTATATCCATTGGAAACACAAAACCAAGTATCTAAGTCTTGTGTCAATCAGATATGAAAATTTTATTAGAGCATATTAACCAAATTTGTGCCATACAAGCCGTTAATATACAAAACTTCATGAATGCATGCTAGTTTTCTAAATTATTTCTGAAAGAGCTAGTTTACAGAATGGCCTTCATTTTATAACAAGCAAAGATTTCCTCAATTTATTTGCAGAATGCAATTGCGTACAATGATTTCTTACCTTTTGCTCTAAAACTACCATGTCTTTCTTAAGTCTGGTAATTATCATGTTCTTCCTTCGTATAATTTCTTCCAGCTCTGAGATCCTCTATTGTTCAGAAAAAGAATTAATCAAGGATGAGAAGCAACATGATTATATGAAGAAAAGATAAGTTTTAGATATTTACCTTTGAACCAGTCACATTAGATGACTGGATAAACATGGTTAGTTCCTTTATAGTGACATCCTTCTCTTCACACTCTTTTCTTAGATTTAAGAAATCTTGTTCTATTGCCAAGTTGTTCATCTGCACAAAAATACACGAGAACAAGATGAAAATTCAATGCAACAGTTAAAATCAATCCAAATTTGCCAGGTGTTACTTATCCATAATAATTGTTTGATACTTTAAACAGAATGCCTTTCCACATAATTTTGTTTTCATATGCAACATCTTGAAATGAGCACAAAATAAATAATCTAACCACCTGGAAAAACATCCGGCTGTTGAGTAACAAGCCAAGATAACCACCTCCAATTCATCTAACTGTCACAGTTCACAGTAAGACACTAACAGTAATGACACCAAGTGTCAGGCTGAGCCAAAGCAAATAGTACAACTTCCTTTTGATCATTGAATCAATATGCTTTGGCCTTTTCAATTCCTTTTCTTCTATCAATTTGTATCCTTGAATGGTGACTGTTTTCCAACTAGTAGTATGAACCAATTGACAACATGTAAAAGACATATCCAAATTTCACATCAGCATAACTAGGTGATGGCTCTGTATTACAATTAATTCATTTCTTAGACTTTAACTGTCAGGATATATAATAATCCTTTTCACAAAAGAAAATTTGTTATGAGAAATGTGAAGTAAATATAATTACAAATCTTCCATTACCTGGAGTTCAGCATAACTAGGTGATGGCTCTGTATTACAATTAATTCATTTCTTAAACTTTAACGTCAGGATATCTAATAATCCTTTTTGCAAAAGAAAATTTGTTATGAGAAATAAGAAGTAAATATAATTACAAATCTTCAATTACCTGGAGTTCAGCAGTGGATGTGACGCTTGAATTCCAATCTGACAAGTCAGACATGCGTCGCTCCTCTTGTTCTGTCTCATTATTGGCATGATTCATTACATACTGAAGCGTCTCATCCCCACCAGAGGTTTTCATAACCAAGTGACCCTAGTACCAGTTTAACAATATATGAAAACTTTAAATGTCTCATTTCAGATAACGGAAACTATGTTGTTTTCAGAGTAAACATGACAAGAAAACCAAGTCAAACACCTACCATCAACCCATTAAACTTGTCGTGATGTTGATCACAAAGCCAACAACCGCAATCAACGAAATTTATTTTATCTTGGCCAAAAGATTCACAGATTCCTGACTCCGCTTTCCCATTTGATAATACACTACCGCCTCTGATTCCTGGTTGGTCCTTGACAAAATACAACTGCTCACACAGATTGTCAAGCTTCTGCTGCATGTTCAGTAGCACTTGATCCTGGAAAGCATTTCAAAACGGTTCAAAACAACTTTGCACAACATCTATGTAAGCTTGAATCTCATTTCGTTTTTGCTAAGACTCAAAATGTTCATTGAGAGAACAGAACTAGATAGATATCCAAATATTTTTGCCTAAATGAAGTGATATATGAGTTGTTAACATTTCATAAGTCATTAGATGTCGTGATAATTAATATGATATTGACAATTACAAGCCATGTTATTTGGGCTAAAAATTTGAAAAATCTAGTATTACTGTTGAATCATATCAAATCTATGCAATAATTTAAGGCTTTTTTAAACTATAACAGAAGCAGAACTATTGAAGTTCTTACACATAAATGAATGCATAAAACCAGCACTAGATTAACTGCATTGAATTTCATTAAAGTTAACGATACTACTTTTTTTTTTTTCAAAAAGTGTATTAAATGAAACTAAACAAGAAACATTTAACAATAATAAAGATAATTGAATAACAAAAATAAAGTTGGAACATTCAAAGACAAAAAGAGATTTTGCAAGCAAACCAGATCGTATATCATTAAATGAAAGTGAAATAAAAGAGAAACAAGAGAGAAATGACAAACCCTGAATTCGACAGATTTTTGAGCTGCGAAATGACGCGGTTCTTCTTCGACTCAGCGACGGCGACGCCGATCACGGCCACGATCAGGAACCTCTGGATGGGAGTAAACAGCTGCCAAGCCACGGCCTCGTCTCGGCTCAACCCACCCTTGATGGCTGGAGCCGAACTGGCTTCTTCGGCGTTGACGAGGCGGCCTTGGAGAGACAGCCAAGCCAGCCTGCGGTCGGCTGAGACAGGATGGTGGCTCGGCGGAGAGAAGTGGCTGGAGAGGCTCCGCGCGGTGGAGGGGGAAGAGAATGGAGCGAGAGAGACCAGAAATGGAGGCTGCGACGACGAGAAGGTGCGGTCGTCTTCTTCGTCCATGGTTGATGATTCAGATCACTGAAACAAGGAGCGTGATTACAGGGACTTTTTTGAAATTTGTGTTTTTGTTTTTGTTTTTTAGGTTTTTGTGGAGTTTGAATCAGTGAACATGAATGAATTCAAATGACTTCTAAGAGGGAAAGCCCACGAAATATGGAAGTGAACGTTGAAGGGTCGGTCCATGCCACGTGTATTTTTTACTCTTTTGAATTTTGTTTTTTCTGGTTTTTGTTTTTATTTTGTTGAAATTTGAAAATAAAAAATAAGCGATTGATTTTTGAAATTTGAAATGAATTATGGAGCTTATAAAAAAAAAAAAAAGAATTATGGAAATGGTAAGGAGTTGGTGAAAATTGGATGTTAAGTGGATTGCATGCTAATTTCAAGAAGAGTAAATCTTGTGAAATAATGTTCCTAAACCTGTTTGGTTAGCATTAAGTCAATTTCCAAATAAAGATGGATTTATAATTAAATTGTTCTTTGTGCAGTTTTCTAACAAAAAGTTTATAGGAATTTGAAATAAGGGATGTTAATAAGGCAAATTTAGGGGATATATTCAATCTATAATTCATAGAAATATAAAAAATTTTAAAAATTTGTTGTATTCAATCTAGATTTAAATGGATTTCATTGAAATCTATATGTATTTAATCTAAATTTATATGAAATCTATTAAAATTTAGGTATATTCAATTCAAAATTGTATGAAATCTAATAAAATGTAAGTCTATTAAAAAAAACATTCACAAATTTCATTTAAATGATATATTTGGATGAATTTTCAAGTGACTTTTATGATTGAAAAAAAAAAAAATCTACCATTCTACTAAAGATTTCTTTAGATTTCTTAAAAAATTCTAAGAAAATCAATATAATTTATGAATTCCATCAAAATCTAAAAATTCCATCAAATTTCAATTACATATTGAATACACCTCCTTTGGACACTTTTATGAATCTAAACTTCAATCATGACAAGGCTATTTACCCCAAACCAGCTCCAACTAAGGGTAGGCATTTGCAACCCAACTAGATGATTTTTTACCAGGTTGGATTGAAAATTTTTTAATCCAACCTGATAAACGACCACCTCTAACTTCAACCTCGACCATTAAAGGCTACTCCAAAGAGGGATGAGAATCTGCAATCTAACGGAACAAACTCAATCCAACCCGATGATTTTTTACTGAGTTGGATTAGGTTGAATCTTAAAAAAAAAACAAAAAAATGAAAAATTTTCAATATAACTCGACAAATGTTCACCCATAGCTTTAACCCCGACCATTAAAGATTGGAGTCAAGATCAGAAAAATTTGGGATAAGGATAACTAATCCCACGCTTGTCATATTCTGGAAACGGATTTTTAAAATTTCTCTCTCAAATCCCACTTGATTTGATTTAACACCGCTTTACATGGGGCAAAATCGTTGGGGTCGAGTTGCTTTTACATCTCTACTTCGAGTTTGATAGATCTGGTGTCCAAATCTATTTACATAATATGAAAAAAAAAAAAAATTCATAAAAAGTTGAAGTGAATAAATTTAAAATTTGGATGATATGGTTTCATGAATAGTTATGAATCTCAATCTAAAAAATCATTTTATTTGTGATAAAAAAAAATTACTATATTAATAACATTATACCTAAAACTCTATCAATAATTTTTATCTCAACTATATTCCGATTAAGTTAACACATGTTATTTGCTACATTATTCTAATTTTTAATGCAATTGAATTTGTAAATAATGTGGCAGTACCAATTCAGCTGCCATATTAATTAGAATGAAATATTTAGGATAGTTGTTCATAAGATTGGATTAATTCGTTGGATACTTTATTCAATTGCAATTTTTTCAAAAATATTATAACTCAAGTTCATCTTATCATGATTGATTGATTGTCTCTATTTAATAATTAGAACTTAACATAAACTATACGTTTTACTTGTTTAATGTTTAACTTATTAACTCCAACTTTGTCATAAATGAGGTTATTATAATGGTATACCCCTCACAAGTATACTTTAAAACTACGTTTGACACGCGAGATTGAAATGAAATGAAATGGATTGAATTAGATTAAATTAAAAAAAAAAAAAAACTATTGTCTTATGTTTGGTTGAATTGGGATTGGATTAGAATTATACTATATTGTGTATTGTGTTTGGTGTAGGTTGGGATTGGATTGAAATAAAATTAATTTAAATACTTTATTATGCACTTAAAATTAATTTTTATAAAAAATCTCAAAAAAATTAAAAAATATTTTATTAATTTAAATGTAGAGATTAATTTTAAATACTAAAATGTAAGTTGAGATTAGATTAGAATAAAATTAATTTAATATAACCTAACTTATAAATCACTTTTCTAAAACAGTTATATTGATTTTTTTGTTTAATTGTATTATTTAAAACTATGAGTAGATAAAGATTAATTTTGGAAACGGATTTGTTGAAGAAAGAGAAATGGGATTAGGTAAAAGAAAGAGAAAGAAAAGTACAGTTCAATTAATGAGAAAAAAGGGAAACAATTAATGAGCCTTCAATTTAGTTCTATTGAATCTTATGGTGAAGTTTGAGAATGAGCATTCCTCATGACAATGAGATTGGAATGAAGATATGATTAGATTATCAGTTCTAAGTTGGTCTCTCCAAACATAGAATTCGAGAGTTTGAAATATTTTGAATCTCAAACTCACCTCAAATTCGACGTTCCAAATACAACCTAAAGGTTATAAATTCGAATCATCTTTCTCATTCCAAACCTCAAATGAACTAAAATATTTCGGGAAAAAAAAAAAAAGAAGGTATAACGATGTCATAGCATAACCAATGGGTTAAACTAAATCCCAAGATCCCACACATTAATTTAACACATTGCGAAGACGCATGTTATCGAGCACCCATCCTCCATAAAATTTTGTTCAAACATATATTTGATTTACTTGTTAAATCAAATGTTAAGATAACGTTATTGGCATGTAAATTACTGTATCAATTCTTATGAAACACAATTTATAAGTTTGATTGGATAATTTTCTTCCTTACTATGAGAGTAATTACCTCTCATTACAGGAGTAAAAATAGATGTATAGACTATGCTAAGTAGTGATCAAATTTGATATAAAAAATAGGCTATGTAAATGATGAGCAATTTCGACAAGTCCCGATCAATCGATATCAATTTAAATAGCACGAGCCAATTATCTAGCTGGTTAAATGGGCCTATGCTGTACAGTCTATTGGCCCAAATGAGGACAAAATCCCATAACATGCAAAGCCAAACTCTAGACTAGTAGGCTGAGTTGTTGTAGTAGTAGCTATGTTCAAATTGAGAGGAATTGGGGCCACAGAAAAAGAAAAGTTAAAAGCTGGGCCCATTTTTTTCCAGGTACCAACCCTCAACCAACCATAAAAGATTGCCCTCATTGAAGTCTTTGTACCAATCATGCCCTGCATTGGTACAGCTGTGGCTGCCACCCAAGTCCCACGTCTCCCTCTCTCTCATCTCCGTGCCGTAACTAGAAAGAAACAAAATACGAATGTGCCTTCAAAGTTCAACCAACTGAGGGCACGCAAGCAAACACGTAGTGGCGGGGGCAGCTGATTGCATCAGCTATGACATGGAACACACTCCCGAAGGATTTTGGAAGGGCCCCTATTAGATGGTGACTCTCATGTACTGAAATACAGTTATGCCCCACCACTCTCATTTTTTTCTCTTTTTCTTCTTCTTATCGATTTCGATATGCCAAAGTTTTAGTTGTTTATCATCGATTTTGCACCATTTCGTAGCGTCAAACTCTACCCTTCTCAAATCTTTCCTTTCTCGAGCATGTATTGCATTTGGAAGCACGGGTTGAGAACAGAAACATGCTACCTAGAATTAGCCTGCTTTGGGCTTAGCGGATTCATATCATATAATTATAAAGCAAATGAGACCATTGTAAAGGCAGTTTTGCTAGATCTCTACAGATAGGTAACAGTAATAAAATATTAATAAGTACCTTTTGATCCCTTTTTCTTGAGAAAAAACTTAGATGGGAGAAGTGCACATGCGTGAGTCAACTAAAGCAGATTATGTGATATCATTCCTCTCATCCTATATTGAATTACATGTCATATGATACACTTTAAGTAGATAAATATCTATATATATATATATATATTCGAACTCAATCCACCCATTTTTTTTTTCTATAAAAAAGTATTTGTTACTCTATTATCATATCCTTTTTAACTTTTATTGGAGATGGGAAATCATTATTCTAAAAAATTTAGGCTTGTGAGGGAAGATCTAACAAAGTTTAATTAAAAGAATCTTCACACCAACTCAAATTTTCTTTATAGTTATGAGGAAGGCAAATGAAAAGTGCATAACGGGGCAAATAGATTGATTACAACCAATTTAGGAAACAAAGCACTTTTCCCATTTCATATATAAGTTAATTTGATTCTCTAATATTCTTCCATCAAATAATGTGATTACCACATACTCACACATGCCAACAATATGGTGGCTCCCTCTCCTTTACTTTTTGATAGGTATGTGTACGGCGGAGAAAAATCTACTAATCTATCCCCCCCTTTTTCTCTCTCAACAACATAAATTTATCTGAAAATTAAACTAACAATCACAAGCATTGCAATTACTGTACAAGCATGCTCCTTACAAGTTAGCCCATGGTTTTTTAGCTAGCAGCCTTTTTTGCCCTATTTTTTTTTTCCCTTTCACACCCACATAATAAATAGTTCACTTAACAACACCATCTTCTACTTTTTCAGTGCAAAAGAAAACTCAGCTTTGCTTCAATTATTTTTTTTTATTTGTTCTCTTCGACAAATACTTTCTACTAGTTCTGTACATAAAACTATACTACTGATCATCACTCACTCCTCCATCCAGGCCTTTTTTGTGCTATGGTCTAATTGCTCCTCCTGCTTGTTTGAACACGTACACTTGGCACGCTTGTCCGAAAGTGCCTAAAAAAATTGTACAAGTAAGAGAGAATGTTACAATTTTCACGCAACCTAAATATGGTGTTATGTTATTATCTATAAAGTACGAAATTAAAGTGCGGATCCCCGCACCTGAAAGGGCTCGTGAAGGTAATATTTCATCAAGCTAAGATGAGAAATGTTAGGGATATGTGTGTGTTTTGGTTTGAAGATTTGTTTGGAACGTACCTTTACTTGGTTTTGAAGTTCTTTTACATAGTCAACAGCCAAATCTAGCATGTCTGCCGTGTTTGTTTGCTGCATATATATATAAGGAAAGAAAAAACACATCAATAGAATTTCTGACCAGCTAAGTTCAATAAAAAGCAACAATGCAAGCGAAGAAGATTGCGTATACCTTGTCCATGTTAGGAACAAGATCCTGTAATTTCCTCATCCTTTCACTTATTTTGGTCCTTCTCACCTGGAAATCATCCACATAAAATAAGCACTTTTAAAAGTACTTCGTGAATGGTATGGTATCCCCAATCTTGGATATAAAATTCTAATGATGTAAGTTGTGAGATTAAAGATAAAAGGACAAGCATTACCCTCTCAGCAATGCTTCTGGGATGAGTTGCACAACCTCTTTTGGCTCGGATCTTACAAGGCACGGTATCTTGGAATTGCATAAGCTTTTCAATTGCAGTCAAATCTTTTGGCAAACTCAAGTGATGAGCTAATAGCGGAACAGGGCGGTTTCCAAGTTCCACATTCTGGTGGATCAACAAGAACTATCATTAGATTGAAAAGCCTGATAAAATTAAGTCACTACAACCTAAACAAAGAGAGACATGTGTATATATATACGCATGATGCATGCTACCTGAGTTTCAGCTGCACTTAAACCACCGGCAGAAAGAGTCCTGTCCTCCTCTCCAAGCCTTTTCACACCAACGTTGTCAGACATGATAGAAGATTCATCCCAAGAATCGACAGGAAAACCTGTCGAATAATTGTTGCTGTGCTCTTCAATGAAACCTCCAGTGTTGCATTTGTTGCCCAGTTCAGATATAGGACTCATTGGACCAGAAGAGGTAGTTGGTGGCCTGCCTGCAGAAGTGAACGATACTTCCCTAGCGTTGCTATTACCATAATCTCCCATGCCTTTCATCACCACATAACCTGCTGCCATCAATTTGTCAACAACTCCTTAGTAAACTCAACATATATAGAAACAAAAGAATATTCACTTTCCCATGTAAATTTTGCAATTTTTATCTCCAAGTTGCAGCACCCTCTAAATTATTTTAATTGGACTAATAGAAACTCAAAAAATATTTAATAAAGTACTAATTCTAGAGAAAAGAAAAGAGTCAATTTTTAACCTATTGAGGAAAATCTCTCTCTAATGATATGTGATTATAACATCATTAATTGATTGTTTAACAGGATCAGATAAAAAGACAACCTTAAAATATTTGTCATCTAAACCATGTACTTTAAAAACAGTACTAAAATGCTCTATTTATTTTCCAAGAAACCAAACAAACATAGACAACTAAGCTGATAGTTGATTGAATATACCATTTTCGATTTCTATATTCGCGAACAGCCCTGCAGGAGAGCTGCTATGGCGAATAAGGTTCGAATTGTTTCCACCAGTAGCCATCTTCATAGGCGGAAACCGATCCATCCCAGCTGAATTGATAGCTTCATAACCCGAATTGGGATTTTGCTGAGGCTGGTTTTGATAAAAGCTCTGTGAAGAAGCAGAGAAGCTCGTCTGTTGCTGCTGTTGTAGTTGCTGCATGATTCCTGATCGATTATTAGATGTCTGCTGCTGCTGCATAATCTGAGTCTGATGTTGTTGCCGTTGCGTAATCTGAGTCTGTTGTTGTTGCTCAGCTTCCATCTTCACCGGAGAGTTTTGCCGTACTAGGCCAAGATTCTGGTCTGATATGTTATTGTTGTTGTTTTCAGAGGTGTTTCCACTTGCATTTGACAGAAACCTCGCAAAGATTCGCTCAGTTTCAGGACTTGAAGGCCTGTTGAGAAAATCCTCACAGTTGTCTAAAAAGCTTGAAAAATACGAACTTGGAGCTGACTGGTAACGTGTAAGGCCTGAGTTAAGCTGCCTTTGGTGGTGTTGGTGTTGAAGATCATGAAGACGGTGGTGGTGGTGCTGTTGAAGATCTGACTCCATTTGCTCCCTCTCAAAACCCCACCAGATCACAATTTAATATCAACAAAAAAGTTTACCACCTAAAAAGCCTCTGACTTTCCAAGAAGAAAAATAAACACTTTTGCTGTTGCAAGAAGAAACAGAGCTAAACAAAAAAATAAACAAATCAAAACAGAGGAAAAAAGAGAACTGAGAAGTGAATTTCAACTTCAATTCCTGATCAGAAACCAAAAAAAAATTAAATAAAAAAGAGTGAATTACTATCAAATCTGATAACAACCAACTTTCAAGTTCATGAATCTGAATCACCTAGTTGAAGAAGATGACAGCAACAATAAGAACAAAAACAATAAAAGGTAAACACTAAAAAGGAAGAATATATATCATATCAAAACAGAGAGAGCAGCAGATAACAGAAATGAAGAAAGACAACTCACTCTCTCGCTCTCTCTCTAGAATTCTGTTTATTTCTCTACAGCTACACCGCTGGGATGTTGGAGGATTGAAGGTGGTGGATGCGTTGTTGCTGTTGACGCCAGTGACTGAAAAGATGAAAAAGAAATTAAAAAAAAAAAGTCAAAAATATTAATTTTTTATTATTATTTTGCGTTCTTGTGAGATGAGTTCAGGGAGATGGGAGAAATCACAGAGACCAGAAATATAAGAACAAGATTTGTTTATTTTATTTTCATTCATCTGGCATTTGGACATTTTTGCCCTTTGTATTTGATTGTTAATCATAGGAGGTGGCTCTGTTTAATGTCGAAATGACTAAATTATCCCTGTCGAACTACAGTTAAGAGAAGTACTTAGATGCTAGAAGTCCAGTTTATCTTTTCATGCACTTGACTTTACCCAGGCATATATGTCCTGTACGGCGGGGCATCTTCAACTCAACCCCATGGACCCAATCTAATTCAATCTTTTTTGTCGAATTGGATTGAATTAAATCTTAAAAAATGTGAGATAGATTGGGTTGAAAATTAAATTAGGTTTTTCAATATAACTTAATCTAACTCGACAAACGTCTACTCATAATTCTAAATCCAAGATTTTCTCATTTCTCTAGGATAACACTTGTTAAGGATAAGGATTAAGAAGAGCATTTTGATGAATTGAATCTTATGTTTGTAATAATTGAATTTTGATTTGTACTCGTTTTATTTGTAATCAAATTGCTAAGACTATGAAAGTTACCAACGAGACTTTTTTTTTTTTTTTTATCTTTGTGGTGGATTAAATATAATCCAATCAACCCAACCTAATTCAAACCCGATTATCATTAGGTTGGTTGGGTTAAGAGATTTCTAACCCAACCCAAACTCGAAAATGTCCACCCTTATAGTGGTATATGGCAAATCTTTAAGTCCGTTGTTTTATTAGAAGGTTTTTTTTTTTTTTTTTTCTTTTTTTAAGATATGAATCAAAATTTATAAGTGCATAGTAGAAGAGACATCGTCTCGTAAGACTTATAATCATGCACCTTTATATCAATCTAAGTGGTGGGATTTAAGCCTCATAATTCCTATTTAAAAAAATTAAAATGAAAATTATGAAAGTAGATATTTGGTCATGTAAATAATGATTGATTTGGATAAATCTTACAGAATTTTTAATTTGTTCAATTATCAGCTTCCAAAATAAAAAAAAAAAAGTGTAGCATATGTACAACTTAGATATTTGTTTTTCTAGATAGAGGACTGAAAAAAAAAAAAAAAAACAAAAAACAAAAACAAAAAACCATAAAGTTTAGTCAAAATAAAAAATATATGCAAGTATATCAACAATGCAATATCATACTTGGATAATTTTTTTTTCTTTTAAAATAAAAATCCTATAATGGACATTTATAGCTAATGGTAAAGTTTCTTTTTTTTTTTTTTTTTAAATGATTTAATTTTTAAAATGTCAAGAGGGCAGGTTAAGGGATTGGGTGGCCCTTTAGGTACCCCACTCCATTTATTTTTTTGAAAACCCTATTAAATCTCAACATTTGATGGGATGGGATGTGGCGGGATAGAGTAGAACAGGGAGTGCTTTCCCTATCCTGTTTACCCATTTAATAAAAATTATTCATTAAAAGAGTAGCACATAGCATATGATGAATTTCATACCATGTATAAAATAATTCCAAAAAGAATGATGAAAATTATCTCATTAATAAAAATATGTATAAATCTACCAATTGTAGTGTACATACATACATATGTACATAGATATATTTAAATATGGTTTTCTTTTATTGGACCTACATAATTTTTTTTTATTAATATTTAATAAAAAAAATAATACAAGTATAAAAATTACATTATACTTTAAGCGGAGGAGTGCAGGGTGGGGAGTAAAAGCCTTGTCCCCCCACTTTGTACCATTTTTTCGACCCTATTTTTTATCCTGAAAATATAGGTCTTTATGGGGCATAATCCCCGTAGATTATTTTATCATTATTGGTTTTTTTTTTTTTTTTTTTTTTTTTTTTTTTTTTTTTTCTGTCAAAGTTTAAAAGAATTTTAAACAAAATTTCCATTTTATTAATCATAATTTTATATATACAACAAAAAATAAATGTTAGTCCAATATTGAGGGAAATTGGTAAAGTGTCTTGAGAGAATTCCATAATTAAGTTCATACGGTGAATGAAAAACTCTCCGGACAACTATATCTCATTACTCATTATCCTACTAAAGTCAAGTGCCTGCAAGATATTTTTAGAATTCAAAATTTTCAGCTTTTTCGTTTTGTATTTTTTAAGAGGTCGTTTGTTTTTTATACTTAATATTTAATAATACTGAATTAGATTCAATTAAATGATTTTTATTAGTTTTTTTAAGTGATCAAACCTACTTAAAACCATAAAAAATCACTAAAAATAAAAAATTATATTTTCTAACTTTTTACTGAATATAAAATCACTTGATGATTTTATAAATTTATTATTCCAAATTTATCATTCTCAATATAACATATTTCCAAGTTTATCGTAGTTTTATATTATACAATTTTTTTTAATACTTTAACAAATATATTTCCAAATTTACTTTAATTTTACATTATATAAATTCATTTTAATGACATTTCTTTTAATGTTATTTTTATTTAAATATATAATAATAGTAATTCAACTTAATACTATTTTGTTTATTTTAATTTACTTTACTTTACTATAATAATTTATTTATGTATATATAATTTTTTTAAAAAAAACTCTACTATAATAATTAATCATATTTTAATTATGAATAAAAATATTATTAATATATACATAAAAGTCTTTTAGTATTTGCTAAATAATTTATTATACTTGTTTGTATTATATTAAATGAAGTTACATAACAATTAGTAGTAAAAGAATATAAATATCAAATTACTAGTTTTCAGATAATTTTAACTTTAAAAAACAAACAAGATTATTATACATTTAGATATAAGAGAAAAAAAAATATGTTATTCAGATTGTAGATTTCAGTCATTATCAGTCTTCAGTCTTCAGTAGTATTGTTCAGTCTTTAGATAAAAAAACAAACGACCCTTAAGTATATTTAAGAAAAAATGAAGCAAAGAAATATAAATTTGTTATTTTGAGGGGCATTCGGACAAATAGATAAATTTGTCATTGGGGGACATTCTATTAAAGAATAATCTTGAACTCTAGTACTCATTCTCCATTAATATATTTTATGAAATTTTTTAATAATTAATTTGATATCTTATTAGCTAGACATGATTACTGAAATAAAGAAGAGATTAAAATATAAAATATACTGATAAAAAATGTTACAAAATGTGAATTTATTGTACCATTGTAAATAAAGTACATTCAACTAGGGTAGCATATGCACAAACTGATAATCATATGCAATTCATATTTATAGTGATCTCCTTACATTTAGCAATTATTATTGTTTGCCACCTAGGAATCAAATGAAACATATTTTTATTAAAAAATTATATATATATATATATATATCAAAACAACTTTAACTTTTGTCTTTAATTTTTAGATTTATAGATTAGTTTGAAATTGGATCAAATTTAAGTGAAACTTGGATTAGGTATTTATACAATCCAAACAGTATTTTTTATTCCCTATCCAAATTTGGATGGGTTAATTTTTTAAATTTGGACAAATTCCGATTTCAATTTGATCTTGAATTGAAATACGAATTCAAATTGTTCTTGCTCCCACTAACTTTAGTGATACATTTGTTACACTAGATGTGTGCATTAATCAAACAATGCGGTGTGCAAAATAACTTCTAATTGGATGATGTGCTAGAGTTTTGAAACAAATTTTGGATGGATGCATTAATCAACCAATGTGGTGTGGAAATAACTTCTAATAGGATGATGGGCTAGAGTATTGAAACACATATTTACATTTAATTAACAAACATTCTTTAATAATGTGCTAGACTGTGCACGTAAATTATTTAAAATTATTTTATGTAATATGAATAGCTGATTATATAAATAACACTTACAATTAAATTATTACCTTAAATTGATACAATATTAATATATTCATCCCATCAAAAAACTTTTATTTATGAGTTTGGTATGTTGTCGACGACACCTCCTTACCTTTGCTTGTTATGCAACGGTCAAGGTTTTAACTCACATTGCCACCGGTAAGTGTGGCTGATTTTTCTCCTCCTTTGTGGGTATCTCTTCCCTTTTTTGAGAGCCTTCCTCCCGCTTTTGGGAGCCTCAGTTCGAGGTTATACCTCAGTAGCTTGATTAAGAGAGCTCGACAGTGTTATGTGTACTTATATCATGTGCTTATAATATGTCACCAAAAAAAAAACCTTTTATTTATGAGAATTTGAAAACAACTAGATCTACTTTTGGGTATGATTGTCTTTAATGAATAGCCAAAAATTGTTATCCTGATTTATTAATATGCCCTTATAGGGTAACCCAATGCAATCAAATGTAGAACATTAAAATAAAATTAATCCTCCATCAGTTTTGGAGAAGCATGACAAAAATAATATTTTCTTATTTGGGTTGTCACTTTTACTTTTAATATATTTTATTCCTTAATAATTAAGTGCAAATCTTGCTAGAATTTTCGTTTCATTAAAGAAATTAAACACATAGTGGCGTGGCCACGTAGTGGGCTATTATTGGTGCCACGCGGAAACACAAAACACAGAGGACTTTCGAATATTTATATTTTAGGACCAGATGTTTGATACATGTGGTCTTCGTTGCACGAAGACAGGTTTTGCACGAAGACAATTTCATCCCTACTAAATCACATTTAATTATGTTAAATGAAAGGTAACTTTGTCATTAACATTTCTTTATAGAAGTAGTTTGGTTTGTTCTTTCAAAGATGGAGAAACTCGTAGCTTCCCTTCCAACTAAGTTTTGTACTTTTATTATCCAAATAATCTTAAATTAACAGGTATTGTGGTTGTGGGATCTAATATTTGGGAGGCTTCCAAATATTATATATATACTTTTTTAATTTTTAATTTCGATAGAATCGATTTGTGAATGATCAAAAGATAAATAAAAGAAGATATTAAAATTTACTTTGGCTTATTGAATTGTCTTTAAGTGATTATATTAATTTTTTAGACGCAATTCACTTCTCCTAATAATTATTTCGAATTTGAATTGGTATGTGAAAACAGATCTCCATAACATTTTACAAATATAAATTCCTGTATCTAAAATAACTTATACCAAGAAACTTATAAATATGACACGTCAATAGATTACTATTATTATTTCGAAAGCTACACGTTAACAGATTATAATTGATCTAAATTTTGAAACTTACATACATGTGCACCGAAATAAAAAGTATTTAATATAATGTAGGGTGTTTATGCGTGGTTTAAACTTTTGCCAATAAGATTGAGACAATCAAATTTCACAAACTACTTGTCAGAAATGTTAAGCAACCTAATGGGTGCTCTAATCAATAAACTTTATGACAATATTTTTAAAACTTTTCTTAAAAGTTAAATCTTCGCTCGGTGTTGATGCACGTGTAATGTCACTATTGAAAATGATGAATTCCAAAGAATCAATCAGACTATTATATTCACTTTGTGACCTATAAGAATATCAAAATGTGCTACAACCTTAATTTTCCTTTGTTTAAGATCTTGGTTATAGTAATCAAATGACAACATGACAAACCCACATTGAGTGGAGGGCAAACACTATAGTATTGCCGGATTAGAGTATTAAATCAATTCATTATAATATCATTCGATAACATTTTTTTTATTTAGTAAAGCATCATACCCTCTTGACGTTTGATTTTTGATAAACAAAGACAACGTTTGCATTTAATTGTAGTGTCTTCTCCTCATTTATCGGTTTAAGTTTTTTTGACTAATAACTTTAACTTTAGAGGGGTAATATGATCATTTTTCTTTTTAATTTTTTATTTAAAAATTATATTATTTAATGGACTGTTGGATGGACGATGGAGATCTATTCAAAAAAATTTAAAATTTAAAACTTATAAATAAATTAAAAATTAAATAATTTTGAAATTGAAAAATAATTAAAAAATAATTTTAAATATAAAAAATAATCTTTTCAAATGAATTTGAGCTATCCATCTTAAAGATGAATGGTAAGACCAATTTTTAAAAAAACCAAAAAATTAAAAAAACTAAAAAAAAAAAACTTAAAATGAAAAAAACAAATTAAAGGGAGATGGGATCTTCACTGTCCATCAAATTTGATGGATGGTGGAGATTTTATCTAGGATCTCCACCTATTAAGAGATGAAGATCTCTAGATCTTCATTAGGAGATTTTCATCTCCACATCATCATCATCATTATCATTACTTAGACCTAAAGCCGACAATGAAAATCTTCATCAAAGCCGACAATGAAATCTTCATCAAGCCAACAATGAAAATCAAGTGTAGATAATTTGAAAAAATTAATAATAATAATAATAAAGAAACAGGTTTGAACCTATATGAAGATCTAGGTTCAAATCCAAATCTTCAACATTTGGGTTCACTCAGATGTTGAAGAACCCAGATGTAGAAGTTTGGGTTAGAACCAAGTCTAAACCTACATGAGCATGACTGCATCACTCTCTTTCTCTTGTCGGTCAATGGCAGTAGTAGCAGCTCTACCTTCTCAATATCCATGAATACCATGTCCGTCCTCTCTCCTTTTTTTACTTACACCTTCTTTTTTTTTTTTTGTGTTTATCCACTATTTTTAAAAGATATGGGTGTGGTGGTGGTGATTGAGAGACATGGGCCTGAAGATGAGAGAGTTTGATTTTGGACAAATAATTTCATCTTATAGATGATGGAGATCCAATCTAAAGATTAGATTTTCATTTTTTTCTTTATTATTATTTTTTTTTATCTTGACTTTGTTTCTTTTCTTTTATATTTCTAACTTTTGTAACATGATCTTTACCGTCCATATTTTAGATTGAGGGTACGAATCCATTTTTGAAAAATTTATATTTTTTAATTTTTAATTATTTCAAAATTGATCTCAACCGTATGAATGGTTGAGGTTTTACATGTTATATATATATTTTAATTATATGGTGGAAATAGATAGAGAGCATTTTCTTTCTTTTCTTTTCTTTTTTTTTTTAAACTAATTTTTAACAGTCAACCATAATCACTAACTGTTAAATCAGTTCTTGCTATTAGTACAGAGGAAGATGCTATAAAAAAGTGCAAACACTGTCTCCGCTTGTAAAAATGAAACATTAGAAGGGTATAAGGTCATTTACTATTTTTTAGTTATCATTGTGCCAATCTTGTGACACGTACACAAGTACTATAAAGCTAAAGAATAAAAAAAGTGGAAAAGTAATGTAAAAAAATGGAAAACAAGAAAAGTCCATAAAAGATATATTATGTCATTCATACAACTTTAGTTAAACTTAGCTAGATTTTGGACCTGATCAAGATGCTGGTTTATCGACTCCTCCAGCCCCAGGGAGATTGAAATTAAACTCAGATATGGCAGTGAAACCATAAAGGAATTTTGTTGGGGTTGGGGTTGCTATTAGAGACCATACACGTTTCATAAGGGCGACCTTATCCAAAGTTGAAAAAGGAAACCTTACACTAAAGTTGGGAGAGCTGATAGCTTTGAGGGAAGGTTTTTCATTAGCCTATCTTCTTTATCTTTAGGTTGGGGAGTTGGAAGTGGATGTCGTTAATATTATTGGCAGACTACTTTCTAGAGATTCTTTTTGTGATGAAGTTGATTTGTTAATAGGTAATATTAAAGATTTGTGTAGGAGGGTCAGTTTTCAGAGGTGCCAAGCCATTTCCAGGACTAGAAATTATTTGGCACACAAACTGGCCAAACTTGCTTTTTATCATGTGTGGATCATATTTAGATATCTATAGATGCAAATGTAATCTTCTCGAGCTTTGTTGGGTTTAAATGGAAATCAACTTATTTCTAAAAAATAAATAAATAAAATTAACTAGCTATGAATTTATATTGTAGATGTATTTCTTTACTCATCTCTGGTATCATCGTGAACAGTATTTTTTTCATAGATAGATGTATCACCATTTTTATCATATGCAGATGTCAATTAAACAAGATGATGCGATATCGACATTAATTTTTTGAATTTTCTTTTCTTTTTAAGAGGAATCTAGCTTCATTAGTTATTTAGCTATTTGAAAGTATGGTTAATTGTAGTAAAATAACCTGAGATGGTTAATTGTAGTAAAATAACCTGAGTTTTTAGATAAAGGCTTAATATTCAACAAATCCATTTGATTACTGCAGTTACCTCATGAATAGTGATTCTCTATTCCATTTAACAGTTTTTTGAGGTTGAACTTTGCAAAGTCAAAAAATACCCCTATAATTTATTCTAAAAAGTCTTGTTTAGCATTTACTTTTAAAATAATCAATTTGGGTCTCAAAAAAAGAAAAAATCAATTTAAAAGTTTCTAATTAATAACCAAATAATAAAAACTAATCAATAAACTCAATATTATATGAGGATAAAATGCTATTCTCAAGAAAAGCATTAAAAAAATCATTAAAAAAAATAAAAAACTTGGAAGAAAACAAAGGTTGCATAACACTTTTCAACTTTAAAGTATGAAAGTAGAGAAATTTTAAGTCTAATAAAGAGCATAAAATGGAGGAAAGGTTGACAAAACAAATAAAACATCTTTGTTCCCATTAGATGGAGCATTGGGGCCTTTAGAGATGGATGGCGTCTTCATCGGAGATGGTCATCGGCTCCACCTGATGGAACAATCTGCTCCATCTTTGATGGAATGATCGCCGTTAGATGGGCTGATGCTCCATCTAATATATTTTTTCATTTCTTTTTTTTGGTTGGAAGTGATTAATGGGTGAAAACTGAGAAGGTGTTTTGTGATTTTTGTTTTAAAATTTGACTAAAAAATGGGGAAATATGGGTTTTTGCGAAGAGGGAGATATGAGTTCTTGAAGAATTTGTGATTGAAGAGGTTGTGTTGAGAAAAAGATAAATATCTGCCATCATCAATGAGATAAAAGTTTATTATCCATCTGTTATGATATATATTTTTTTCTTTTTTAATTGATTTTTATTAAATATTTTTGTTTGAAATGAAATAATTTTTTAAATTATTTGTTTATTAAACTACATTTTTAGTTGTTTTAAAATGACTATTTTATCCATCATTTTTTAGTCAACAGTTAATTCTAATGAATGTAGGCTAACAAAATAGGGGCTGCAGTAATTAAATAAAATTGTTAAATATTAATCCTTTTGGAAAAAACTCAGGGCATGTTAGTGTAATTAATCCTTGAAAGTGTAGACCATGTAGTTTGCAAATATGTTTTGATGTGTTATGATGTCATCCGTCGCTGTGTTGGGTAAAGTACTAAAAAATATAGTAACCATAATTGCAAGGATAATTAGGTAATTTGAATCACTTTCTAGATTATGAGTCTATGACCAAACAAGTTTGCAAAGGGTGTCTACTACTTTTGCCAAAATGTCAAATTTGTTAAAAAAAAGAAAAAAAGTGATCTTTAACTTTACTTTATATGAACACATCTAACATTAAAATGATCATTAAAAAATGTAATACTAACAACAATGATTTTGTTAATTCAAAAGCAACAGGATATAATAGTAATCTACCCCATCAATTAAATTGTCTACAAGTCAGTGTGTCGGAGTATAATTTTTAATTATAAACATGAACTACTTATATATGTTTATTAACTGTATCACATAATTAATTATCAAAACCTAGGATGTTTGAATTTGCAGTTCATCACAAATTCACCCCTTAATTGTTATCAATATATTATATGACAACAAATTAATCATAAATTTATTGATATCGGTAGTTTAATATTTGTGGAGATTAAAC
This sequence comes from Nephelium lappaceum, assembly GCA_021234005.1. Lineage (NCBI taxonomy): Eukaryota > Viridiplantae > Streptophyta > Magnoliopsida > Sapindales > Sapindaceae > Nephelium > Nephelium lappaceum. Next base: position 10,108,991 of record CM038009.1, read on the forward strand.
ACTATATATATTGTCTGAAAATCTACTTTCATAATATTAAAAGATATCTACTTCTACAATAAGATAAAATATTTTTTCTTAACATTAGAAGATATCTACTTCTACAATAAGAGAATAATATTTTTTACACGTTAATAAATATGTACTGTGAAACTATATCCAAACCCTATCATGAATAGGACGAAAATGTTTACTAACCCTTGATAGGTCAACGGTTCAAGTCTCACTTGAAAACATAATATAAGTAGTTTTATCTAAATTTAATATTTTATTTCTCACCATTAAATTAAAAAAAAAGAAGTTAATATACAATTATTCTCTTTAACAATTAGCCCGCCCATTCTTGTATTTTGCATTAAATTGTACGAGATATTTTCATTTACTAGTGTGGGTTATGCACATTAATTCAATATATGTCCTTTCATGGCATCGACGGGGGGTAATGGAATAGTAGAATGGTGTGCTTCTCTGCTCCACACGTCATAATGTTGAAACGATATTGTTGGCAATTTAGCATGCAACTATGAGGGCATTTTGGCGAAGTCAATCATTTTCGACCTTAAAAAAGTGTCGATTTTATTTTCTTTCTTGATCTTGGTAGTTTTTACTGTGTCCAACCAGAAAAACAATAAAAACATACAATATGCCCATAATCATTACTAGAAAAAAAAAAAAAAAGTTCGATGAGAATGAGGTCATAAAGTAAGCCTATGATATAACTTCGAAAAAAATATAAAATAAAAGTAAGCCTAAGATATACGTTTATAATATTTGAGCGGATATCCGAAGTGGAAAGAAATTACATAATTAATAAATAGTTAATAAAATACATATGGAATTGTGAATATGAGTTCTCTTAATTCTTCCCTAAATTCTAAATTATAATAATTTAAACGGAGGTAGGAAATACAAAAACTTAAATGAAAAGTAAAGTAAAATAATGGTTAAATATGGTCCATGCTCGTCAAAGGGTAATTCGGTTATTTGATGATTAAAATTAAATAAAAAATTAATAAAATCAAAATAATTGAATTCAATTACAATAAAATTAAAAAAAAAAAAATTTCAAGTTCATTCATCATCCATTAGATCCAATCAAATGGCATCCTCAAATTATCTCTAGATCATCAACATCAAGTCATCAACGCTCGTCATCATCAAAGAAGACAAAATGAAAAAGAAAAGAACACACCTAAAAAAAGGAAAAAAAAATGGATGATGGCGATCCAGATCAAATCTCTACCGACAGAGATCTCATGGCTGGGGAAGCCTTCCCTTGCCACTAACATCTCCATGGTAGGGGAGGCAAGCTTACCTTCCTCTGCCACTAAATCTCCATCCATGATATGCAACTTGAAGGATTGGATCTCTACCGTTCAAAATTTTATTGTTTAATTATTTTTTATTTGTTTTCAACTCACTTTCTAATTTGAGATCAATTAGAGACATCCATCTTCCATTTTTGAGATAGACGATAAAAATAAATTATTTTTATTATTATATTTTTATTATTTTAAATCACCATCATCTGTATCTTATAAGATGAATGGTGGTGATTTATTTATTTTTTCTAATTTCTTATTAAGTTTTTAACTTTTAAATAATTTTTATTTATTTAAATTAAATTAAATCTTTTTATCATTTATTGGCGGTCATCCATAACATTTAATAGTCAAACCGACCGAAAGGGATGTTTTATTTTTGAAAAGTTGATTTCGATTATAGACAGGCAATGTTTAAGGAGGTTTGTCGTATTTCACTCTAAAAAATTCTATATGCAGACCATTCTTACTTCAATAATAAGATCTTCTTTTATTTTCAATAGCATGCCTCCCTGTTGTTCTTGTTACTTTGGAATATAACACTGCGATTATGAGATGCCTCTAACATACAATATTTATTTGCCATTTTTATTTCTATATACAAAACAACAGAAAATGATAAAAACATTTCATTCACTGTATTTTCTCTCAATGGTTGAGATTTCTATACCCAAGATTTAATAATTCAAACAGTTTGTAACTCAAAATTTTTTATGTTGTGAAGTATGTCATTTGTAGCAACCAGTACTTGTTTTACGATCGTTTCAAACTCAATCGAAATCAGGATAATACAAACTCATGGTCCCTCTGTACATATAACATATCCAAAAATGTATTACAAATCAAAAACTGGATCGAATCTGATTCATTAAAATCAAGACACATCATCTACAGGATAGTGAACATGAAATATCGGATCCTGTCGATTTTCGGACCCCACACTAATGTCGTCCGCATTTAATTTTATGAAACCGAACCGGACTTGACGGGTCATCCATTTAAATTATCTCTGATTGGCTTTTGCTTGATTGGGAACCGAGACCCCACCACAATATTTTATCATTATAATTATAAACAATTATGTCTTAAACCAAACAAAATTTAAGTCTTAAACTACTAATTAAAATAATTAATCATGTTGTTAAGGCTTGAGACTTTTTTGTGTTATTGGGATGATGGTAGTGACAGTCACGTTTGCTTAGATAGAAGAAAACTTATAGCTGTCCATTTTATGGTTTTTAATTCTGTTTATTAATAATTCATAATTAAAATATACAATATATTTTTAATATCTGGGGCACACGGGACTGTTTAGTTAGACTAAGACATCATTGTCGTTTTCAAAATTAAATGAATTTTTTTGACAAAAATTTAATTTTCCATCGAACTCTGGCTGCTTTGCAAAATTTTTCAAATATGTAACACAATTCCAATCTTCAGTTGCACGGTTGAATTTATTACAATGATAAGTGTTTTTGATTTAAAAATCAACAATGACGTGGAACTATTACTATGATAAGTGGTTTTCGATTTAAATGTTAACAATGACCGGGAACTGCTGAGAAGAAGTGAAGAAACAGAATTGAACTACTAGCAGAGTTCTTCAATTCTATTAGGAGAGTAATTTGTCTATTGAGCAGTATATAATCTCATTGGTCAATTCATTCTTTGAGTTTGAGAGAGATTCATATTATTTGTGAAGTTTTTCATTGTGGGAAAACTCTATGAGATAGCTTGAGAGTACTTGTAGTAAGACTTGAGTTCTGTTTTTGAACCTGTTGTACTGAAACCAGAAACACTGGTTTTGAATAAAATTACTGCAGCTGAAAGTGGACATAGGCATAATTGGTTGATCCACTATAAACCTGTGTGTCATCTCTAATTTGTTTTCTTGTTTCTACTTGATTGATTGCTTTGTTTCGATTAGCTCTTGGTGTTTTCTTGGATTGTTTTTTTGTGGTATATTGCTTAACAGTGATATGTTTTGAGGGTTGCTTTGATCACAATTACAAAAAAGAAAAAAAAAGTTTGATTATAAAATATTTGTGGAATTTTTGATAAATGCATGGTCCATGCAGGGTGTTTTTCAATACTTTTTTCTAAATAAACGAATCAGTCAAATTAAATTAAATAATTCGGCAGTATTTTGATAGTAAATCTATTAACTAAATCCATGTAGTCGACCTTTTAACATTTGATCCAATCATATTTTGTACTTGGTTAAATCAAATTAATTAATCATTTCAATTGATATTATGGAGTCGTAATTGCTGTTTAATTTTGTGATTGCATATAAACAATTTAATAATAAATCTTGTGCGGTTTTTTTTTTTTTTTTCTTACAACATAATAAATCTTGTGTTACCGACAATGTATGGTAGCATCAATTACTCAAGATCGACTTTTAAAAGCATTGATTATCTAATGTAAAAAGTCAATGATGAAATATATCTGGCTGTTATTCAAAAATATATATATATATATATATATATATCTGGCTGTTTATGTGACGTTCATCACTGTGATGTGATATGTTTACTAGTTATGAGAACTCCATGGGAAAAAAAAAAAAAGGCTTTTATGTTTTCAATTGTGAAAAAAAAAAAAAAAGAGGACTTCAAGGACTCAACATTATTTAATATATAACAAATATATCTTCATAGTATTGTGATAATATTAAAAAGTAAAGCAAAGATGGATGTGTATACATTCTAATTTGGATGGTGTTGACCTGTGAGGTTAAAAGCACAAACAACCAATGAAAACAGACAAGAGAAAGAAGTAAAAAAAGACAAGAAAGTAAATGATGTCCCATGAAAGTATATTATTAAATTATTATGCTTGATTTTTTTTTTTCAATTTTATATCCCATAAAAATATATTATTAAATTTTAAATAAATGGCCAATCAAACTATTAAAGACACAATGGGCTTGGTGTTTATGTGATGTGTATTAAAAGCTATGACTTCCAGTACAAAAAAATTGACTTACAATGCCCGGCAAGTAAAAAAGCACCGATTTTGTTGAAATGTTGCAAGACTAATTTCCTTTTACTGCTGACTATAACAAACTATCGAGTATATGACCTTTTTATCGTTCCCATTGTGAGGCTAATTGGTCTTCAATCATTGAGGTCAAATATAATTTTTATAATTCTTTTGTTCAAAAAGAGGTTTATATTTTTCTCTAAACAGAAAAAAGAGGTTTATATTTTATACACAACTTTTGAAGGTTATTCTTATAATATGGGAAATGAAATTCCTCTACACCAACAGTACATATGCTACCTCATTGCAAATTCCAAAGTATGGAAGGGAAAAAACCTTACTACTGATCTACGGATTTATGTATATATCCTTTTCTTCCTTCCGAAATGAAGATTATAATATTTACTTATATTTTGGAAGGTTGGTTGTACTGAGAAGTCTTATATATAACACATTCTTAAAAGTTATTTGAAAATTTAAGACATAGTTGTTTGCTTTTGGTTTTTGGTTAAAAGGCATCTGGGTCATTTCTAAAAACTTAAAATTATATAATTTCTATAATTATTTTTTAACCAATAATCAAACACCACCGTAATCTTATTCAGTCACAGCCCTTAAAGTTTAGGTAACAAAAATCATATTTCACATAACATTTTGACTCCGATAATGTGACCTTTTTTTTAATAATGAGAATATCAAAGTTAACAGCTGGAAGGTTATAGTTCATGACAAAATAAAATTGGTGGTCAATAAAAATTAGAAACATTTTATATATATATTGGTGGTCCACAAAATATTTTGGCATATATATGTCATATTTTTGTTGATTAAATAAAAGAGAGCAGAGTCAATATATCATGTTGTAGATATATATGGTGACGCAAATCATACATAAACTAATCTAACACGTTGCCCATGGTTTGAGTTTACATCTTAACAGTTGTACTATAGGACCAGTTTGTTAGATGACATTGGGAGTCTTTTGTTTGTTGCGAAGGTGTAGATCGACAAAATCGAGTAGGACTGATGAGTCCGAAGGGATTGATCAATCCAGCATATTGTTACCTCTTTTTTCTTTTTTCAAATATTTTAAATAAAATAAAATAAAATAATTGATATTAAAAATATTATTTTATTTAAATTTAATTTAAAATAATTTTTAAAAAATAAAGTCAAATATTGTTATTCAAAGATGAATTTAATTAAATATTACAATGATCAATCTTACATTCTATCGAACATAAAATATAATATTTTTATCCAATCTACTACTATACCAAAGAAAAGATAATATTATTTTCAGTTCAATAATGATTACGCCAAACAACATCACAAGTATTAATTTTATCTAACACTTTCAATCCAATCTTATAAAAATAGTCCAATCCAATTTTGTATATCAAATAAGTCTTTAGAAGTATGAAATATTATGATAAGTTAGGCGATTTATATTATGTTAAATATGCTTAAATACAATATGAAATGCATTAATCATTCTATCATGTGGGTAGAGAAACTTGGAGATAATGAGCTTCAAGTTTAAACTACGATGGAGAAAGAGTACGGGTCTTTAAAATAAAATAACACAAGTGTCTTTTAATTTATGTCTTATTTTAGGGACTTGTAGTTCAAAAGATAAAGAGATGAGATAACTATTGATAGATTATAGTACAATTAGATTAGTGGATGAATTAAATAGAGATGATGGGGTAACTATTGATAGATTATGGTAAATTGAGATGAATAAAGTGACTTATAAATTTGTTAATGCAAAAAAATTGACTTTTGCACCAACGAGTAAAATGAGGTTCTTAGTCTCTTAGTTGATGGTAACGTTAGGACTAGGAGACACTAGGTGCTACTCTAAGGTCTTTCAACTCCCTTTCGCTAGATAGTTACCATGTAAGGAAGCCGTCAAGTGCAGGTTAGGTCCACCTTTGCTTTGGCCCCTAGTAGGGGATAGGATAGATTTAGGGGGTTAGCATCAGAGCATAATGAGTCCTAGGTTTGCAATTACCTGTGAGACAAAGAAAACCATCAAAGGCTCATTTGTGGGTATGTCGGTAAAGACTCTCTGATGCTCAAGTCAGATGGGTTGGATGAAAACAAACCCTTAGAAAGAGCAATTATGATATAAATATATAATAATCGTGGAGATTGAGGATACTTCCCTTTACTATTTGATGGAGATTCTAGCGAGAGTTTGACGTATAACCTCTCTAACTTCCTTTGACCACAAAGGATACCAGAGTTTGACTTAAGCAATATGAATCCTATAGTAGCTCGAAAAGTTGGTTTGGTGCACTTAGATTTCCCAAAAGCGTGATAAGGCTTCCTTAGTGAACAAATGTTTAATTATTTCTTCAACCCTTAGCTTTTTATATGGATGAGTGTTGTGAAGATATCCCACTTGTAGATAAGAGGGGGTTGAGATCCCTTGAATTTTATAGAAGAAACATCTAGAAGAGCTTTTCGAGTTTTTTAAGGTCTTTAGACCCGATCTCTCCCCCTTAGAGATGGAGCAATGTCTTTCTATATAGCCTCATTTCTTAGTCCTGATGCTTCCATGTCTCACTTTCCACTAGTCAAGACTTCCTTTAGTCTTGTCCCATTCTTCTTTAGTATTTTGGTCTTTTCACATTCTCTTTAATTGGTTTTTAACTCCATTTATTATCCTTTTTAACCCAGGATCACGTTATTGGTCCTTGTTTGTTTGTTCTAACAAAGGGCCACATGACTGATTTTGAGTTATTTCATTTTCCTTTGTGGTCTAGTTCTTTCTGTCATTTCATGTTTTTTTCTCGTTCTACATCCCTTTGCTACTTGTTCTAATGTCGTGGCGTTCTTTCATTCATCTGTTCTAACAAAGGGCCACGTGGCTGATTCTCAACCCTTTCTTTTTCCTCCATGGCCTGGTCCGTCTTGTACCTTTCATGCTTTTTCTCATTCGGTATCCCTTTGCTATGCATTCTGATGCAGGGACACATGTCATTCTCTTGTTCATCCATTCTGACAAAGGGCTACGTGGCTGATCCTAAACCCTTTCGTTTTTCTGTACGACCTGGGGCCTGACATCCTTAGAAATCCATCTCATTTAAACTTGCTGTTAGACCTGAACTCCCAACCTTTCTTATGGTACAGGGGCTGTCAAATGATGTGTAGACTTATTTGAATTTCAAGGTAGAGTTTCCTTTTGATTTGTCTTTCTATCCTTCAGTAGGGATATTTTGGTTCTTTTCATACCCTTTCTTAAAGTGACTAGGCTAGAGGCTATTGTATCCCTTTAGGCCCGTCTCTTGGGCTTTCCTTTTTGATTTCTCTTATGAGCTGACTCTAGGCTTGTCCTATGGGCTTTCCCTTTATGCTTTTCCTACTAATTGACCCTAAACTTCTCTTTTGGGTGTCTCCTATAGGTTGACCTTGGGCTTATATTTCAAGCTTCTTCTTTGTGTTTCTCCGACGGACTAGCCTTGAGCTTCCCTTTTAGATTTCTCCTACAAGCTGACGTTAAGTTTATCCCCTGGGCTTCCCTTTTGGGCTTTATAGCCTACATTCATTTTAATTTTATAAGTAATTGCACGAAACCCCCCGAGGTTTGTAAAAATACAGATGAAAATATATTTATCATTTTATTATACCAAACCCCCATACCGTTAGTCAAACTAATTTAACTTAAGGGTAATTTCGTCTTTTATTTTTTTTTTTCTTTTAAAATTTAAAATTATAAAAAAATAAATGAAAATTAAAAATACATTTTAATATTTATATGTTTTAAAAAATAATTTTTATCTTTTTTTTTAAATAAGAATAATGAATCTCCGCTGTCCATCTTAGAGATGGACAGATGGAGATCAAACAATTAAAAGAATTTGAAAAAAAAAAAAAGATTTAAAAAACAAATGAAAAATATTAAGACATTGAAGATCTGAGTTTCAAGCGTTACCCAGATCTTCCAAAAAAAAAAAAACAAAGAATAAAAAATAAATAAAAATGATTGAAGATATGGGTTGCAAATCTAGATCTTCAAAAATAAAAAATAAAATGATTGAGCATTTGTGTTTCGAAACCCAGATTTGAGTTCCATGGAAAAAAAATAAAAAAAAAAGGATTGATTCCAGATCTTCCAGAAACAATTAAAAAAAAAAAAAAACCTTAGTTGCTGTAACAATCCGTCACCAATCCACCATAGTCATCACCAACCCAGATCTTAAAAACTAAGATACCAAGTAAACAAAACCCATATTTGGGTTCCACGGAAAAAAATAAAAAAGAAGGATTAATTTCAGATTTTCCAAAAAACAAAAAAACAAAAAAACAAAACAAAGAAAAAAAAAACCTTAGTGTCTGTAACAATCCATAACCAATCCACCATCGTCATCACCAATCCAAATCTTAAAAACCAAGATGCCAAGTTGCAGAACCAGATCTCATATATATAAGGAGCTCCCAAAACTTAACTCACTAAAAACAATTTTTTTTTTTTTTTTGGTTTTATTAACACATAAAACAACAAAAACCAAGAAAATTGTTAATTGATCCAAAGAATCATAGAGTCAAATATTGACAATAAAAAATGGCAAGAAAACATAACCAACAATCAAGACTTGAGTAAGTAAATTACAATCTTTAAGCGATGAAAGAAACGAAAAACAAAAGTCAAAATAAAATCGCTAAAAAATTGAAGAATCACTTATAGAGAGAGAAATTCAAAGAAGTGGATTTGTAGCTCAATCCTGATTAAACATATCCATTTTGGTTTTGGAAAAATGTTTTCTTCATATAAAAATGAAATTTGTTAAAAAAAAAAAGGTCTAACTTCCAGATTCCTCATAAATCAATCAAAGTTGTAAACATCATATGGGTTCCAATCAAACCCAGATGTTTCGATTGACACCACCATCATAAAAAAAAAAAAACGAAGAATTGAAGAAATGAGAAAAAGAGAGAGATTGGAGACTGTGGTGAGAGAAAGAAAGAGAGAGAGGCTGAAGGAAGAAGGTAGAGAGAGAGACTAGTGGGAGATGGAAAGATAGAAAATTTTTTAATATATATTTTAATATAAACTTGTTAATATAAATATATATTTAAAATTTTTAATATAAATTTTATTTATTTTTTATTTTATTTCTTTTCATGGGTAAAATGGTTATTTGACTAAAAATGATGGTCAACCGTTAAAATTGACTGAAGTCAACTGACGGTGTGGGAGTTTGATGTAATAAAAGGGTAAATATGTTTTCATTTGTTTTTTGACAAACCTCGGAGGGGTTTCATGCAATTAGCTCTAATTTTTATAAGGCTAATTTCCTCCTTAAACAGTGGCTCTCTAGCTTCTGGTATGGAAAGAAGTGAGATGCTTGAAGCTAATAAGAATATTTGGAAATTATCCTATTATGCTTTAGAGCATAATGATTATCACCTGGTTCTTTTTCACTAAGGTTTTTGCTAGTGACATTTTGCCTTTAGGGGAATAACATTGAGGATCCTCGACCACAACCTCACCATTAAACCTAGAAAATGTGACTACCATCTTCTACTTGGTTTCTTTTCATTAAGGTCTGCCTTAGAGATTTTTACCCTTAGGAAAATAATGTTGAGGGGTCCAGATCACAACTTAGCCACTAAGTCTTGGGAGAGTGAATCATGGCGCTCTAACCAAGTTTTTTTCCTTTCTCTTCCTACCCGTTTCTTTTTCTCCCTTTTGGCTTCCAGCCTAATCTACCTGCAGCAAGCATCACCAACGTCAGTGAGTCTCCAATTTGTCCCTCACTCTCTTTTTCTTAGCTTAAACTACTTGAAATTATAAAAACATATATATGAAATGTCAAAATTCAAAAGGTTATAAACAATTAAAACAATGCATTCAGCCATTTTTTTTTTTTTTTATAAAAAAAAACCTCCAAGAATTTAATGTGATACTAAACCAAACACCATACTTTCTCTTCTCTATGTAATTTAAATTATTATAACTTTATTACTTTCTAAAAATAATTGAAAGTTATTGGAATTAAAATACAGACGCACGTACGCAAGCACACACATGTGCATGCCTGTACATACACATATGCACACATATATATATGGTCAATTTTAAGTGTGAGATTCTATATGTTTTTAAATGGTGACTCTTTAATGTAATGGAATTGATTTTATAAGATTACAAACACACTTGTACACACATATGCACACACAATCCTTTTCAAATGTGGGATCACACACGTTTTTATATATAAACTTTGTAATGTTACGAGTCAATTTTATGAAGTTACAAACACAAGAAATAACTTTGTAACATTAAAAGTCGAAATTTTGCATAAACAAAAATACAAAATCCCACACTTCATAATTATATACATATGCTTTTTCTTTTCAAAATTGATAGTAAGTAAAATATGATATATGATTACTTTACAAAGAACTCTTTTTGTCTTTCCTTTTGATTCATGTGGATGGACTAGTACACATACATAACTGGTTTCCATTTTCCAGTTCCTATGAACCCAGTTCACAAGCAAAGCACTAACAAATATATATATATATAAAAGCAAGAAAAGTGAAAAATGAAAGGAAGAATTGTATAAAGGGCAATTGATTTTGAATGGAAAGATTCCCACAAAGGTGGGGTGGGCGAGGACTGAGGTGGAGGGTAGCCAAAAAACAAGATGATAAAATTGATGTCTCATGATCTTGTTATGTTACTTTCTCACATTATTGATCGAAAAGTACAGGAACCGAATAGATTCCTCACTAAAACGATGAAGCCCAACTTCCAAATATTTCCCCTTTTGGTATCAAATCTTCACTTCCATTTTTCCATAACACGAAATTGTTTTTCTTACTTTTTTTTATTTTAACTTCACCTTTTTGTTTTTGTTTTTCTTGGCTTGGGATGAGAGACTACTAGAGTGTGAATTTGGTTCCTTTCCCACAACCTCAACTTTTTTGTAGTCGATATGTGATTCATGGATATCCACTAATTTTTACGCAACTTTTTAGGTGTAAAGTTCGCTTTACTACTTCGTAATTTGTTTTCAAAAAAAATATTAATACCAAACAATTTTATGATCATTGAAGAATAATTAGGATTGACTTATTGGTGCGTGTATAAATATATATATATTTTATGGTGGAGAATGGAGATCAAATTTAAAGAAAATTATTTATACCTTACATTTTAGGATAAATATAAAATTTAAATAGAAAATTCTTAATTACTCCTACTAAATAATGATGTGCAAAATAAAAAGAGGATAAATAATATGGTTTGATTTATTTGTAGTTGCTTAAACAGTGAGTTTTTAAAAATTAAGATATACTCTGATTTAAGCATGATTTGGATATATGTCAATTTCAAAGTTCAAAGTTTGTTTTCTTAGATTTTATATGAAAATCTACTAAGCAAGCATTTTCTTTTTCTCTAAACTTTTATAAGCAAAAAGGATGGTAAGCTAATTAATTACAAAATAGATACGTGTATTTTTTTTTTTTTTTTGTTCTTTTGAAAAGACTGATATCAAACGAGTCAAACATCCAAAAATAATTTTGTTGAGAGTTCTAAAAATAAATTCAAGAAAACATTTTGGATATTAAACATTTGCTGAGAAATATATCAAAAGCAAAGGATAATTTTATTCCTAACAACAATTTACTTTTTGTAACTACAAAACTTTGCAAAAAAATGAAATTCGACTTTCTAGTACACCCCATAAGATTTTTTTTTTTTTTTTAACAGTTTTAAAGTCATTTTCTTTTTGAAAATAGTTTCAAAGTTGTTAAAAACCACTTAATACTAACAATAATAATAATATTATTTTTTTTTAATTTTATGGCATCTCATTCTTATGAATGAACTTCGCTTACACTTATATCCACTCAAAATTATTGTTATTATTTAAAATTTAAAAGTTTGCTATTGGCGCTTTTCTTTTTAACAATTTAATTCATTTTGATTTTATTTTTTACAAAAGATTCCACCAAATAATTCAAAACCTTTTTACGAAAAAACAATTATAGCTTTTGCAAAATGAATTTTCCATGAGAAATCAAACATATAAAAACAAAAAATCTCTTGCTTGGCTTCTCATCTTAGGGTTTTTGGTCTCCAATGTCAACCACCATCACCATGAACTCCTCCCTCTGGTGGCACCCCTTCACCATCCTCGAGATTGCTTCTCCCTTCTCTCTCTCTCTCTCTCTCTCTCTCTCTCTCTCTCTTTCTCTCTTGTTTTTACATTCCTATATTTGGGGTTGTGCGTAGTAACAATAATGGAAGTTCAACTTTATTGAATTCAATCTGTCTTTAGAAAAAAATTAAACGATTAAAAATAAGTAATCCATCACGCAAGGGGATTCGGTGGAGTGGTGAAAACACCACACCTCTATTAATAAAAAAGGTGAAATTTTCTTCCATGTATATGAGTTGTCTTCCACTCAGATATGGATGACTCTCTATCGTAGGGAAATCGTTTATTTGGATTATTTTACTAGTTTCCTACTAATTTGATTCCCATTGTCTCATTCACTGTTCTAATAACTTAAAAAAAAAAAGAAAAAAAGAAAAAGTAATCTTTCTCTTTGTATTCGTATATGTTCAATTGTCTATCGCATTGTACTTGGAGTCCTTCTTTCTTGGAAAAAGACTGCCGAGTTGTCCATCTTTCCATCCGATCAATTTTTTAAAAACAAGGGCCCACGGGCATTTGTCGGCAGAAGTTGAATTCACATGTTTATCATTGGAACGCTGGGCCTTCTACTTGAGCCCGATATTTACTAGGCTGGGCCTATTCGTGGGCCCATGTTTTAAGTTATAATCATTATTTAGGTAAATTTTATTGCAAGTAAGGCTTAAATTATTGATTTAATTGCACTGAAATCCGTTACGCCTTTGATTAACCTCTGTTAATATTAAATTAGGGAAAAAGTCATTTTAGTCCCTAACTTTTGGAAAAGGATTAAATTTTTAACCATATTTTAAAAAATGACAAAATGAACCCTAGCATTTTTAAAAAGCGTCAAATTAGTCAATTTTATCAATTAACTGATGGTCAAACCCAACGAAAAATGTAAAAAGATATATTTACCCTTGCACGTAATTAAAATAGATAGAAAGACCATCATACTCCTATTCATAGTTAAAATGGATAGAAAAATCATCATACCCATGTCCCTAATTAAATATTACAATAACATTTAATTACGAAATTACCCTTTGCTAGTTTTATATGAAAATTTTATGAAATTATAACTTGGCCCTTGGACTTAATTTTTTTAGTACGGATTTTAAAAAATCATTAAATATCAAATGTTATTATAAAATAGAATAATAAAATAAAATCATTAAATAATAAAAAAAATCATTATGTTGCAGTAGAGGAGAAAAATGAGCAAAGGGAGATCCGATTTTATCTATTGCAGTGAGAGAGACAACGTTGCAACTGATGGTGAAAGAGAGACACAGATGCGATTCTGAGTTCAATGGAATTGAAACGACGTGGGGATGATTTTTTTTTTTTTTTTAAATCATTGAATTTTTTAATTTTTTTTATTAATGTTAAAAATTTTCAATTCTTTTAAGAGTAAATATCATTTTTATTATTTTTAAAGTAACTTTTTTATTAATTTGTATTTTTATCAAATATCTATTCTTTCAGTTATTATTATTTTTATAATTATTTATTTTTAATTTTCCTTCATTTTTTTAATTTTTTTAAAATTATCTAGTTTCTACACTTGTCAAGATTCTGAGTTATAATTTAAAATGATAAAATTATCCCTACATATCATGTCATCCGTTAGATTTGACCATCAGTTGACTGATGGGAGAGACTAATTTGATATTTTTTCAAAACGTTAGAGTCTATTTTGTCATTTTATAAAATATAGTTAAAAATTTGATCATTTTCTAAAAGTTAGAGATTAAAATGATTTTTTTTATTAAATTATTAATATGCTTAAAGGCCAATTGATTATTCTGATATCATTAAATTAATAGATAATTGGACAATTATATTTTGATACATCACCACTAAATTATATATATGGGTGAATTTGATTATTTCGTATATATATGCATATATATATATATGTAAACTAAATAATAGATGAATGAAAATCTGGAAAACACTAGACCTTTATGATCTGGACTCAATTTCCTGTTGAGTAAATTACTTCTCTAAAAGGAAAAGAAAAAAAAAACTTTTTGGTTTACTGATTTTGGGTTTGCTTCTTCGTCATTTTTTTTTTCAACAAATCTGGGTTAGTTTTTCTATTATCTGGGTTTTGAATTAATTTGATTAATTGATTAATATTATATAATTTCTAATTATTTATTCAAGGGTAAAAGTGTAATTGCCGGGCAGCCTGGGGAGATTAACGGCGAAACAACAAACAAATGGAGTTCCAATTGTCTCTAAAGTCACTCACTCTCCACAACAAGCTGATTTGAAGAGCCCCCAACCGCCGCCGCCGGAGCACTTCTGGGTAATTCAAATTTATTGTATTAAGGTTTTTTTTTTTTTTTTTTTCTAGTAGTTAAATGGATTGCTTGAAGAATAACTAGATTTAACTTTTATGATGATGTTTGGTTAGAAAATTTGTTTTTTCAACTGAATCAACCGAACCCAGGTAACTGAACTAACTGGTTCGGTTATGTTAGAAATGACTTAATCTAATTTCAATAAAAAAAGCTACTCATGCATGTTTATCTGTTACAAGGTTGATCATGTGAGTTTTGTTTCAATATTTTTGAACTTTGACTGTTTTGAGTCCTGGGAAAATTTGAAATCTGTGATGGAGGAAATGTGAAGGAGAATTATCAGCAGAATTTTTTGAAAAATAGATTGAAGAAGAATTGGAATGGATAGAGCTTTGATCTCTGTTAATCTTTGAATGAACTTATAGAAAAAGAGATTATAAGTGTTTTGAATACTTGTTTAATTAATGAGAAAATGTTGGAAAATGAATGTGCATTGGTTGTTATGTTCTGGTTTTTCGAGGGTCATGGGTTCTTGTATGATGTATTCTTGATTGGGTGTTCGTGTGTTTTCGTGCTTTACTTTTTGTTTCAAGCCAAGAAGAGCTTCTCTAAGCTGTTGAATAGACGATCGATCCTATATCATTATCATTTATTATGGGTGCCTTCGAGGTGTTAGTGTGTTTAATCTTGATTGGTGCTTTTTTCAGGTTCCTGGGGTTAAATGTAAATGGCATAACTTCGTGGATTTTGTTTGTTGTTTGATAGAGTTTTGAAGAGGAGCGGGGTGTTGGGGTGGGGGTGGGGGTGGGGAGTGTGGTTGGTTGGCGTCTTTTACATTGTTGAATTGAATTTTGTTTCATAGTTTTTATATTTGTATCCATAAATGGAACAACTTTTTCTTTTTTTACACATGTTTTTCACGATATTGGACTCTTGTTTAAGTTATTTAATTCATGAAAGAGAGTTCTCAGAAATGAATTGTTGGTGCTATTTCAATTTACAAGAATCAGTAGTGCTATTTTCACGAAAGTTATTGCAAATTGTGTGGTTAGTGATTTGTTAACTGCCATGTAGTTCATGGATGATCTGGTTGTTATAAATTGTCATATGTTAAAAGGAATTTTTTGCTTGTTGGCGTGCTTTGTCTTGCTTGCTGCTATTTATAGGTGGGTGTTTTCCTTATTTTGTTAATGCATCATAAGTTTCTGTTTTGGGAATCATCTTGTAGGTTGTGCATTTAAATTAAATTCAAAATGTTAATAGTTTCCCATCTGCCTAATAGAAGTGAAGTCTACTAATAGGCTGAGGGGGAATAGTTAATTGATTTAGAGATTGTTGTGTGTGCGCAAAATTGTGGCACATATTTGGCTGCAGATCCATGTTAATTATGTTTCTTTGTAAACTGACATGGGTTTAATCGAATGCCCATGTTCTTTTCCTATATCTATGTGATGTTATTCCTGAAACTTAGCAATTTTTCATGTGATAGTTTCAGGTTACTTTAGAACTTTGAATTTAGGATGTTACTGTTACAAAGTGCCTTAAGCTAATACCAACATTACATGGCCTTGCATGCTGCAAGGATGCTAAATACTATTATTAAGTTATTAATGACAACTTATTATATGAAATAATTATTGGACTGTCGTGGCCCTTCTGGCTAACATCAAGTTAAATTATTAATATTAATTATTTTATGAGAAATATATTTATGAATTGAAATTACTAGTTTGATTGGGCTTCTCCAAGTTGGTTAATTACAATTTATCATCATTTTAATGGTAGCTGAATCTATGATGGAAGACGAACAAGAAGGAAGCAATGAAATTGAAAGTGAACAAGAAGACAAATCACAAGAAGTACAACAGCGGCAAAAAGCAAAAGAAGAACATCTGTTGCAGTTTCTAGATTCACTGGATGGCTATTTAATCCTATTGGATTCTCTATCTTCAACACTTCGTGAGGTGAAGAAGAATATAATTTTCATTTATTTGCCGAATTGATACATCACAGTAAATCTAATCCTTTACTACTTTATATATACTTCTTCTGATTGGATTGGTTTTGATATGTCAATATATATATATATTTTAAGTTTGAAAAATCTATCTATGACATTTTTTATTGCTGTGTCGAATTTCTCTGTTTTTATTTTTTTGTGTTTTCATTTTTATTAGGCAAGTGAAGTGAAGTACTGATTTGTGAACTTCTAAAAGTTTTCCGTATGTTATATTTTAGGGGTGGCTAGAATTAGCGAGTGCTAGACATTCTATGGGAGCTTCACGCATCAGTAGTGTGTTGTTGGACCTCAAAGTCCACTCTGCTGATACATCAGTGCAAGTATCTCAATACGATGGTGGTTTCTTTGTTCTTTTCCCTTCTTTTTAAAGGCTTTAGCCCATTTAGTTAATTATTTGAGTTGTGGGAGGATTCAGATTGTAGAGAACCAAAAGCTTGAGAAAGTATGGAACTTATGTGATATATTATATGTTGTAGTTGACTCCATGGAGGCGCAACCAACTTTTGTTTTACACAAATGGGTGCCCTCTGATAATGGAGAACACTCTTCTGGAGAAGCAAATCCTAGAGACGACAAGTTGCAGATGGTATCTGATAGTTTGCAGCTACGAAATCGCAGTGGTTCTTGGCTTCCTGGTATAATTGTAATCTTTTCTGTGTGTCAAGATGTATTACTGTGACTTATCTGTGAGAAATTGAAAAAATGCACACCATTAAACAAATCTAGGGTCCTTATGCAAGCTGGTTACACTAAAGCAGGAAATTCCAATAGACTTAGTTTAACATGTAAACAGGCATGGCTCTTGAAATATATATTTGGAATCCGAAGATGCCGTATCAATTTAATTTCTCCTCAAAATTATGCCCAGTACCTAGGACTACTACCAAATACATTGATTTTGTGTTGCATTAGGAATTTGTATCTATTATGACATTTCTTCAACGATCATTCCTCACTTCTTCTCTTTTGTTCGTATGAAGAAGGGAAAGCCTCAGCAACAAATGGGACTCCTCTTACACTTGATGATGAAGTAAGAACAACTTTTTGTTGTAAGAATATTTGTTTTGAAATCTTTATTAGATTCCTTTTCCAGTTTGTGACCCTTATTGCATGACATTATATTTTAGCTTAACAAATTCAACCAATTAAATGAGTTTTAGTGAATTGCTAATTAACTAGAATTGGAAGGCTTTCTTGTGAATTCCTTAGTGTGCATTCTATAAAAGTACAAACGGGGTTATAAATGTGTTCAATTTGTCATAGGTTCAGAAGAAGCGATCCAAATCATTGTCAGTTTTTGGAGCACTTGTTTCGCCTAGGCTTCGAGCTTCGCAATTATCATTTGAAACAGGTGATTGACTTGGCTCAAGTGCTCATGAAAATGCGATGAATATAATGTGACCAACCATCATGAATTATCTTTTAATGCAGCATTGGAGACACTAGTAGAAATAGCAAACATGCGTTCGACCATGCTTTCTACATTCAATCAAGTCCAGAAAGAATTGGAAGACACAAAGGGATGAAAGATCTGTCTCCTTGAGGTTCTGCTGTTCATTGCTGAGTGAAGGTGCTGTACATTATAATTTCTCGTTGTTGTTTCCTCATTCAATAAGTCAATTTCCTATTATTTATCCGGATATCTGGATATATTATGTATGATCCGAATGAATTTTGTTTCAACAGGTTGGTTTCTTTGCCAATAAGGATTGTGGCTGATTTCTAGATTGCTCATGTTCATGCAAAATCAAGACTTGTTAGATATGAATCTCTCTCTCATTGTCTGATAAATAGAAGTGGGCGTTTCTTCATGGGAGCTCTCTTCTGCCAATTTGGTGTAGAACGTTTTCCCTTAATATCGTAATGGTAGGATAACTTTCATGTTGTATATTAACCATGCTGTGTACCATTCTTTTAATTGGTCTTTGCAGCATGAAATTATTTTTCTTGTTTTCTTTTTCTTCTGCTTGGGAAAATTTACATATGATCTTTTTTAAGTTTTTGTTCTAAATAATTCATAATAGATGAATGTGAATGGGTTGATAAAACGCCAAATACATAAAGAAGTGAATGGAAATGATGGTTGTCAATAATATTCTATTCATATAGGATTTGCCTTTACTCTTTTTTAGAATGGTTAGGATTGCCTTTACTTGAGAGTAAATTTTGTGATTCTGGAAAAAAACCAAACATACTTGAACTTCTTATTTATCTAGTTTTTGTTGAGAGGAAAAGATACTTTAAATTGTGTGGTTTGTAACTTGCTTAAGGAAGTTAGAGACTGGTGTAGATTTATGAAAGGAATTCTATTTTTAGATTTTGCATCTTTTCTGGATTGGATTCTGTCTTGTTTGCATCAGCTGCAGGAGAAGGTGTTTGAAGACTTGGTTACCATTTTCTGGAGGATTTGGTTAATGCAGTTCATGACAAATCTACTTTGAATCAGAAATATTGTCTGCTGGGTTGGTACCTTTATTCAGGAATTTCGTCGGGCAAATATTTCTTCTAGGATCTCTTCTGCTGTTATGGTTGTGAAGTGGTATACCCCCCCTCCTGGTAGGTTTAAGATTAATACTGTTGCCTTTTTAATTGAAAGAAATGGTGTGGCTAGGTTAGGGGCTATGATTATAGATGAGAATGGTGTGTTATGGCAACTTTGGCATGGAAGGTTGAAGCTCAGTTTCTGATTGAGACAGCTGAGGCCACAGCTGTCCTTGAAGGTATTAATCTTTTGAAAGATGCTGAAATGGTTTCCTTTGGTTGTGGAGTCTAATGCTTTGTCTGCGGATAGTCATATTCAAGCAAGGTGGCTCCTTTGTTGGATGTTGGTATGATTGTTGAATGCATTTTTCAAGCTCTTGATGGATGTTCAGGTGCTGATGTTTGCTATATTCTTAGAGAAGCAAATTTGTTGGCACATGCTTTAGCCAAGCATGTCGCGATGATCTCATTGTCCGATTAGTTGAAAAGTCTTTAGGAGTACATTGCCTTGTGGTGCACCTGATTAAAGATGCAATATGCGGCAAAAATTGCATTTGTAACTTTGATATATTGTCATAGGTTGCTAAAGATGCAACATGTGGCAAAAATTGCATTTGTAACATTGATATATTGTTGTATGTTGCATTTTTTATGGTTAGGTGTATCATATGGTTGTGCATCGAAGATTTTCTTGTCTAGTAGAGCTTAAGGAGGTCCTTTCCTAGTTAAGTTCTTTGATTATGAAAAATGTCTAGTTTCCTATGTAATAATTCTTATTTTAATAAATTTTCTTTTAAAAAAATTAGGCATAAGTTACAATGCTAATTTATGATAGAAGTTCATACCATGATGACAAACCTATCATATCTTTACATTGGTTTTTTCTTTTTTTTTTTTTTTTTTTTTTTTTTTTAATTTTTATTTTTAAATATAAATATATATAATGCATCTACGATAAATGTTTCTTAACTTTAAAAAAGTTAGTACCAACAAAGTACCAATAAATATCAACCATCTATTAGATTTGATGGTTGAGATTAAGATAAAAAAGTAAACAAATAATTATATCAATAAAATCCTAATTTAGAAAATGTGTGTAAGATTCTTTCTCTTTCTTTCACCAGTTTCTCTCTGGTTTCTACCTCAGCTCCTAATTTAGAAAATCTGTAACATTCTTTCTCTTTCTTCCATTGGTTTCTCTTTGGTTTCAAAATTAGCCTTCAACCTAAGCCCTCTTTTTTTCACCTGTGACTGATATTTTTTTCTGAAATACAAGTTTGTGTTTGTTTCAACACTTGATTGTTGTGTTCTTATTATCAGATACAGAGTAAATATTTGAAAGTTGTTTGCAATTCATGAGGCATTGTTTTTGCTTCAACAACTTGGACAATCAACTCACAGATTAGAAAATAATTCTTTATCGGCTATTAACGGCATTGAATCCAATTTATCTTTTGTTGCTTCAAACCTTTTATTGTATATATTTGCAGTCTTTTTCTTTCTCTTGGAGTTCATATTCTTGTATGTATGCTCTTACTTCTTAGGGAATGCAACAAGGTTGCCATGCACTAGCTAAAATTTCTTTTTCTTTATCAAGGGACAAAATTTGGTTTTATACGAGCCTTTTCTTTGTTTTTGCTCGCATGCTGGTAAATGTATTTTAATAATATATCGTTTGATTATTATCGAAATTTTGTTTTTTTTGTTTGTTTTTTGTTTTTGTTTTTGTTCTTTTTTTTTTTTTTTTTTCTAAATCAACTTATTCAATTACAATGTCTTGTTAAACAATTTTTTAAGAAAACTTATAAAGAAGGATAGAATTAAAATGATTACACCTACACAAATAATTCAAATTTTGATTCCAACAACATATAAGAAAACTTTAATTGCTCTATCATGAAACAATTTATATGTATGAGCTTGTCACTCTTGATCAACTCACGCTCTCTATATCTTGGATCAATAAAGATGAGAAGTTCTATAATTTCTACTCCAACTCAGATGCATAAGTGTCTGTGCGATATGGTAATGGTAGAATATGGCTTTCTGGAATGCAAGCATCGTAGTCTTGTACATTAGGCTTCTATTTTTTAATTTCCCAAGTGCCAGCATTTCTTGTAGTCTTGTAAAAGATTAATGGAAATTGAGAGACTAACTAGCTTCATTCATTCAATGAAGGAGGCTCGACGCCACCAAGGATGCAAAACAGATCTGCTCTTCTCTTAACTGAAGGCATGGAGATCCATGGAATTTATCATACACAATTCACATACAAACAAAATTAAGATTTAGAAGAGAAATTAGGGTCCATTAAAGATTGATCTATTTAAAATTATTTGTCCTTTTAGTAAATTGAATTAAGGGTGATATTGAAATTTGAAAAGTAGAATTAATACTTTTGAGGAGGTGCACATACAATTTTTTGGGGGTCCAAATATTGCCGCTTTCTTGTATGACTGGCAACATTTGCAACATTTAAAATTGCATGAACACTCCTGGGCACATTTAATTAATAAACTTAAATTTTGATATATAATTACTATCATTTTATATCAAGGTTATCATTTCTTTTACTTTATATTTCACTTCATTGTAGATAAAACTCTTAAAAGTTGTGATATCCATTCGTTCTACATCATAAAGTTCTGTTGGGACTGGTCTTGCTATGAGTCCTATCAAGAGCGGGATATCTCATATCTAATGTTGGCTTGAGCCGTCTATGCAATTTGAACTTGATATTTATGATAAGAGTAATGGTATTTGCACCCCACTAGAATTACATACACATACCTTTTGTAAATACATCCAACTAAAGATTGTTTTAATAAATTACACTTTCTGATTATAATCCATTTAATGTATTACAATTTATAATTATAACCAGTTGAATATGAAAATATTATTTCTTTGATTTTATTGTATTATATATTTATAATTTGATTAATTTACCGGTTTGTGTAAGATTATCCAATAAAACTCTTAAACAACATGTTGGGTTGAGTTTTCTTCCTCTTATATGGAAACAACTCATTAGAGTTGGCCCATTTTGGTTAAAATGAAAGAGAGACCTTTTCGGTCTTTTTGTATATGGTTTAAAAACCCTTTTATCTCATTAGGGTTCAGTGAGTGAAAAAGTGAGGGGGGAGAGTTGCTAGAAACCAAGTGTGGTTGATTGATAAAGAAAGAGAAAGAAAAAAAGATTGAAAGAAGAAAAGGAGAAAACTACATAGAGAATACCCATAACATTTTTATCAAAATTGTCACATCTCTTTAGTCCATCGTTGGATCAAGTTGAAATTTGATCAGTAGGTTAAGCACTTACAGTTTTTTAGTTTGAATAGTCAGATCGTCAATTAGAGGTGTATGCAGTGAGTTTTGGCCTTTAAAATAGAGCTGATTTGAAAAAAGAGTTTGATCTACGCAATTTTGCTCAAAGGGCTGTAATTCCTTCGTTCACCATTAGATTAAGCTTAAATTTGGATAAAAACTTCATCAGACATGATCTGGATGGTTGGATCTCTAAGTAGATCATTTAGTAGAGAGATATTGACTCCGAACAGACCTTTTGTTTTTGTGATTTTTTTTCTTTCTGTTTTAATTTGAACTTAAATTGTGTTTGTGTTGCCAAGATTTAGATTGCTTGATGTTGCTATTGTGATTTATCCCTCTTTATAGTTAGGAAGATATTGTACATTCACAATTGATTGATAGTAAAGTTTTTGGGTAGACTACAGTCCCATAATTTTTTCTTCTCAAATTGAGGAGGTTTTCCACATTAAAAATTGGATTGTGTTATTGTGCATGTGTGTAAATTGCTTGATTGATTAATTGCTACATATAATTTTTGTGAGATTGTATTCTACTTAGTTGGTTCCTATTAGATTCACAAGGTTAGGGAGAATATAGTGGTTGGGAATTGTTTGGCACTCGCTCTTTCTCCCATCATAACAATCCTTAAATTGATTGTTATATCATTTAATAACTAACTTTAGAACCAATTTAATAGTTGTTATGAAAATCTAGTTTAGATAACCTTATCCAAACTAGTAAGTTATTCAAGCCCATAAATACATATTTTGTTAATATATTAAAAATTTTTAAAAAATTTAATGGGATATACTTTTCAAGAAGATATATATATATATATATATACAGTTTTAGACGTACGTAAATATGGATGCTCTATACTGTAATTGCTAAAATTTTCTTTGAGCATGGTCTTATGCTCCAATCTAACTCTCAATGTACACGGCTTGGTCAATAGTCAAGCCCCTCCTTCTAATTTTAAAACCTTGGACCTGGGTTGGATTCTCAATTGGAGGGCCATCCGCCATTAGCCCAATACATTTGACAACTCAAATTTTTTTTTCAATTTTTTTGGTTTTCTTTTAAATTATCATTTTTCTATATTCAGACATAAAAAAATCGCACATATATAATTTCAAGGAAAAAAAAAAAAGAATTGCAGATATAATTTCGTCCCTAAGTTTTAAAAAATTATCATATTTTTAAACTTGTTTGCATTAATAGCTTCTATGATCTCTAATACTTTATAAATCAATCAATTAGATCCCTCTAACCAGATTTTTAAGTTTGACATAATGAAAATTACGAAATGACTTTCTAACCTTTGACAGTTTACAAACAAGTTAGAAATACCATTCAGCCTCTCATTTGATGATCTAAAAAATATGTTTATTTCAATTTTAGGGATCACATGAGCCATTAATACAGATGGGCTCACAAAGTTATAATTATCTAAAAGCTAGAAGCGAAAATGAAATTTCCTCCATACATTTCCTTGGCAGGCCAGAGAAGTTGCCTTGCCTACGTGCAATTTCACTCTCATTGTGCTTTACCAAAACATTCCCCTCTTCTCTTTTCAAATTATCAAAACGCCCTCACTCCAACACGTGTCATGATCACAAAGACGCGTGTGTCTCCACCCACAAACCAAGCGAGTCCCAAAAATTGCATCTACCAACAATTCTCCATTCTCCCTTCTTCACAGGCCAAGCCGTGAACCAGACACCGAACCCATCTCTGTCCACAGCCGTTCCTTTTGCCCCCCCTTCAAACTTCAATTTCCGTCTTTTCAATTCCAAACCTCAACTGGGTTGGTTTCAATTTCGAAGCTTTTCGCCACTCTACAGGTACTTTCTAAAAAAAAACGTTTCTCTTTCATGTTCTGCTTTGCTGAAACGTTTTTTTTTTTTTTTTCAATGTTTATCTGTAATAGAGCCACTGTATTGATATTCAATCTTTAAAGTGTTTTTAATCGTTTGAATCGTGTCACTTTGTATAAAGACTGATGTGATTATGCTATAATGGTTCAAGCTGGTGTAATATATATATATATATATATAATGTTATGTTATATAGTTTCGATGTTTGAAATACTATTTATTTGTTGTTTAAATTTCTCCAAGGATCAATCTTTTGTTTTATGCATTTTTTTTCACCTAAAATATGTCAGTTGTCCAACTGTTTGATGTTAATTTTTCCAAATTTTAATGTTGTTGAATGAGACTGTTTCTTCTTATCTCCTACTGACATAAATTTGCAAGAGAACTTGTTTAATGGTATCATTATGTTAGATTGAATTGATTAAGATGATCAATTGGTGTGATGTTAGGGTTCTTATATATTTAATCAATTAGTAACATAAGAAAATAGAAGGGAGAGAAGAAAATAGTAGAAAAGAAAGAATTCAGGAGGAAAGAGTAAGAAAATAGAAGAGAAAAAGAATGTAGAGAGAAGATATTTAGGAAGTTTCTACTTGTTTATTATAATATGAACATACCCCTTTGACAAGAAGGGGATAACCTTAGACCTATAATTAACTGGAAAACCTAACTAAATAAAATGGGAAAGCGTAATATAAAAACATGACTAATAAAAATAGGAAAACTTAATGTTCTAATATTCCTAATTATATTAGGAGTCCTAACATATTGTAATATGTGAATTGTTTTTAGGCCTTCTTTTACATTTGAATTTTTAATAAATTGGTTTCTTATTTAGTGGAAATGTCTATTAGAATCTCTATAGAGGAGTAAAATTTTGGTGTGTATTTGTTGTAATTTTTTCATTTTTGGTGTTTTACTAATGCTATTGTTGTGTGAAAAGTTTATATCATCTCCACAGGTGGAGGGTGTGAAGGACAATCTATGTAAGACCAGTGGTAGGACCGAATTCAATGTGAGCAAATTCTGGAGAAGTGTATTGTAGCAGCTGGTTCAAAGTGGATCTGAATATACCCACTCCAAGGATGGATTCTAATGACATCACGAGCAATGCAATTTTGGAGCCTTGTGATGATATGGAATTCGATTCACATGAAGCTGCATATTCATTTTACAAAGATTATGCCAAGTCTATGGGGTTTGGCACTGCTAAATTGAGCAGCCGTCGCTCTAGAGCGTCAAAAGAATTCATTGATGCTAAATTTTCATGCATAAGATATGGAAATAAGCAACAGTCTGACGATGCAATTAATCCACGACCATCTCCGAAAATTGGTTGCAAGGCTAGCATGCATGTGAAGAGAAAGCAGAATGGAAAGTGGTTTATTTATAGTTTTGTAAAAGAGCACAATCATGAGCTTTTACCGGCGCAAGCACATTTTTTTCCGCAGCCATAGAAATGTTGATCTGCTGAAGAATGATGCTAGGATAAGAAGGCGGAAAAACCTAGCTGCAGTGTCTAAACTCTTCAGTGCGTATCAGAATGTTGATTGTTTAGAAAGTTATCCGAGAAATCAGCATGATAAGGGACGGAGTTTGGTATTAGAGCCAGGAGATGCTCAGTTACTGTTAGATCATTTTATGCAAATGCAGGATGAAAATTCCAAATTTTTCTATGCAGTTGATTTAAATGAAGAGCACCGATTGAGAAATGTGTTCTGGGTGGATGCCAAAGGGATGGAAGATTATACTAACTTCAGTGATGTAGTTTCTTTTGACACCACATATTTCACGAACAAGTATAAGATACCATTGGTCCTTTTCATTGGAGTTAACCACCATATCCAACCCACATTGCTTGGTTGTGCATTGATTGCAGACGAGACAGTTTGCACTTTTGTTTGGTTATTGCAAACTTGGTTCATTGCAATGGGAGAGCGAGCTCCACGAGTGATACTTACCGATCAAAACGATGCCATAAAGGCTGCTGTTGGAGCAGTCTTTCCAGACACACATCATTGCTTTTGTTTGTGGCATGTGTTGGAAAAGATTCCGAGGCATCTTGAGTACCTGAGCCTTTGGCATGAAAATTTCATGGTAAAATTTTATAAATGTATAAATAGGTCTTGGACCGAGGAACAATTTGAAAAAAGATGGTGGAAGTTGGTTGATAGATTTCATCTAAGAGAGGATCAATGGGTACAGTCTTTGTATGGAGATCGCAGACATTGGGTTCCTACATTCATGAGAGGAATATCTTTCGCCTCATTATCTGCACCTTCACGCTCAGAGAGTTTAAACTTTGCATTCGACAAATATGTGCATGGAGAAACATTATTGAGGGAGTTTATAGATCAATACAAAGTGATTCTTGAAGACACATACGAAGAGGAAGCCAAAGCAGATTTTGATGCCTGGCATGAGACACCTGAGTTGAAATCTCCATCACCTTTTGAAAAGCAAATGTCATTAGTGTACACACATGAAATTTTCCAGAAATTTCAAGTTGAGGTTTTGGGAGCAGCTGCTTGTCATCTTAAAAAGGAAAATGAAGCTGCAAAAACTACGACATATAGTGTCAAGGACTTTGAAGATAATCAGAATTATATAGTGGAATGGAATGAATCAAACTCAGATATCTATTGTTCATGTCGTTCATTTGAATATAAAGGTTATCTCTGCAGACATGCTATCATTGTTCTGCAGATGTCTGGTGTTTTCAGTATCCCAGCCAAATATATACTGCAGCGATGGACAAATGCAGCTAAAAGCAGGCATCCTATTAGTGAAAGATTAGATGAGGTGCAATCCAAGGTTCGCCGTTACAACGATCTCTGCCGACGAGCCATAATATTGGGTGAAGAAGGGTCTCTGTCACAAGAGAGTTACAATATTGCACTATCTGCCATTCAAGAAGCTCTGAAGCAATGTGCAAATGGGAATAACTCTGTTGATAACAATGCCAGACTTAACAGCTCAGAGTTTCATGCTATCAGTGGCATTGAGGAACAGAATCAATTTGGAAATACGTCTAAAGATAAGGTTTCAAGTTCTTTAGCGACTGATACAAACAGTAATCTTGGCAGAGCTGAGGGTGGAAAGGAGAAGGAAAGTAATGTAAATAATGCAACTAAAAGAGGAAAGGTTAGTGACTCAACACTGTTGATGTCCTAATATATTAGTCATGTTGCTGTTGACATGTTCTGATCAATGAATTGGAAAAAAAAAATATAAATTTATGGTTTTTTTGGCCCATGCAGCAGGCAAGTCAACCAGGCACCATCGGCATCGCGACTCAAGTTGGCTATCATCCAATGGTTTGTCATATTCCATTCCTACACTATTTTTGATTAAAGAGATTAGTTCTTGTCTTGGAATAATGTAAATCTAACTTACTAGTGTTGAGTTTTGAATTACGCATAACCTGAGAGTTTAATCGCCTTAGTTGGAGTCTTAATTTTCATGGCGCAGATTTTCATGATTAATAGCTCAAACTTTCCATAAATCTTAAATGTATTCCAAGTAACAATTCATAATCACTAATTATTCATATCAAAATCTAGTCGTCATATTGTAAATTACTTGATCTATTGCTATACTAGTAATACTTTGTCCTTTATTTTTTCTGAAAATGAAAATGTTTATTTAATGATAATTGATATGACACTCAGTTGGGCAAGGAATCCACATATGACCGCTGATAGTACTCAGCTTGACCCATTTACTACACCTAGTTAGAACAATGGTGTTACTCTGGAGTCCTGTCTCCTGTGGTTGTAGGTCGCTAACTTTTGACACTTAGGCTGTTGGTCGGTCTGTGCGTTAGGCATTCTGTTTTCGATGTTGAAAAGCAAAGTGTAACACTTTGGTTTTGTCAAGCTATGGCTAAGGAACAAAATAGATGTAGAGAATTCAAAGTAAACTCAACATGAGTTGGTAGCCACTGAATTCATCTGTGCTTCCTTCTCATACGCTAAACTTCTGCTTTATCCTGTTGGCATTGGCTTCCATTTGTCACATAATATAATTATTTTTGAACTTGTGCGTTTCCAGTAACATTAATGTCATTACACAATTGTGGCAGGGGATGTCTGACATGAGGCCAACCCAGTCACCTCACTTTGTGCCGGCACATTTACAGAAAGTGTTGCCAACGATGTTTCAAAATGTTGCATCAACACAGTTTCATGATGTGGCCACAACACATTTACAGGACAATCGTCTACCTCGTTAGCTCACTCTGACTTTATCTTCTTCTGTAAAGCTTGTATACATCAGGTTTGCCTTAGGGCCGTAGGAAGTGCAGTTGACCATTTTCCAGATGCTAACAATAGTTCAAAATATGAGATTTCTGTGGTTGGAGAAGTTCAAGTATGTCTCTAATGCCCACCTAAAATTAGGAAAAAATGGGGAGTATTTAATTATTATTAATTTCTGAATGCAATTTAGCTTGTCAAATTAATCTGTAATGAATCAATTTTGTTCCATTTTCGTTAAAAAAAAGCTTTTATTTCAATCGATTGCGATGGACAAGTGACCTTTTCCTCCATTTTATGCTCGTAGCATGCATGGCTGATGATATCGATATAAACATGGCAAGCAGCAGTATGCATTAGCTTTTGAATTAAAGACTTAATTTCAACCCAGTTGAGAGATATTAATTGTCTGCATTTCTCTGAGGAACTTGTTATCTCCCAGCTTGAGCCATTAGTATCAAATTCTGATACGCTATTTCTCACATTTTATGGTAAATATGTCATCAACCTCGTCAACTTTTTTATAACAGTTTGGTCTCCTTGAGCATAGCACTTTGGATCATCTATACATCTATAAAGAAAGGGTATTGACTATTCAATGAATTTGTTCTCTTACCTTATCTTAATCTTGGAATCTCTTTATTAATAATATCATGTTTGGTTCTTTATCTTGTTAAATAATTAATGAGTTGTTCAATTGGGAAGGGTGGTTGTAAATCTCATGAATTTCTTCCAGGATTTTCTCAACCTGGTCGGCAAATTTCTGTGTCTGTCTGTCTATATGTGTTTGTTACGTTATATTAAAATAAGGTGCAAGAGAGAGGGGAAAACAGGCAAGGGGTGTTGCATGTCAGGTGGCATGTTATAAGCAAAAATTCACATGCATATAAATCCCAAGTATCTGGCTCTGCCTCTCTACAGGACTCTCATTTTCCTTTATCAACTCTGCACAAGTCCGGCTGTTGACTGCCCTGGAAAACGCCTAAACATACGCATTATTTTTATATGATATTTAGTTGGATCCAATTCAATCAATTTGTACAAATTTAAATACTTCCAAAAAAAAAAAAAATTGTACAATTTTAAAATCTTTTCGTTATATTTCTGTTTCTCTCAAATTGAAGCCAAAATTATTTCATATCAAGATAAATTTTGATGTGTGTGGATCGAATCAATTTCTACAATTTTAAAATCTTTTCGTTATATTTCTGTTTCTCTCAAATTGAAACCAAAATTGTATCATTTAAAAATAAAATTTGATGGCACTTGAGAATTTATTAGTGAAGAATATTGAACCTCAGAAAAATGTTTATTTTCGATGAGTGGAAGATGAGTAACTGGGCAAAAGACGGGGGCTAAAAAGGTTGTAGAAGTCATTCTTTTTGGAACAATGTGGTGTATTCTTTAAAGGTGTTCGATCCATTGGTACGTGTACTTTGCTTAATGGACGGTGAGAGAAAGCCTGCTATGGGAGATATATATATATATATATATATATATATATATATATATATAAGGCTATGGATGTATAGAGCTAAAGAAGTCATTGCCACCTCTTTTAATGGGGATGAAAGGAAGCATGAGGTCATCTTTCAAATCATTGATGCTACATGGGATATTCAGCTTCTTCGCCCCTTGCATGGTGCCAGATGGTACTTGAATTTGGAATTCTTCTACAAGACTAAAAGAATTGATCTAGAGGTGAAGATAGTCTTGCATGAATGCATAAAAAGGTTGGTTCCAAATCCTAAGATTCAAGACCAGATTGATAATGAGCTTGCGATGTTTGAGAAGGTGGATGAGTTATTTGGAAACCACATGGGCATTAGAAAGAGAGCTAAGAAAGCACCAGATATATATATATGTTACGTTTTGTTAAATTAAATCAAATAAATATTAAATTAGTGATTAATTCATGAATTTTAATGGACAGTTGAATGGTGGGATGTATATGGAGATTCAACACTTACATTGTAGAATTTTACAATAAGAATTCTTAGCCTAACTTGCAGTTTTTCTAGTTGTGAACGTAATTGGAGTGTTTTTGAAAATGTAAGACATGTTCTCATAATTTTTTTTTAAGCAATTGGGTTGTTTAATGTAGTTTATCCTCGATATTTTTTTTGTTTTCTACAAAAATTCATATAGCTTCATACCAAACGAAGAAATAGCTTGCTCAAAATCATTTAAATGATCTGATATTTGTGAAATACAATAGAGCATTGAGGTGTTGATTTCAAATGTGTGATACCATTGATCCTATCACGTTGATTGACATTGATGAGAGCAATGAATGGTTAACTAGGAGGCTTGACAAGGAGGATGATAGAGATGATGAGAATGTTTTTCTAGATGAAGATGGGTTGACATGGAGTAATGTCTCTATGGTTGTAGGAGTTGGAGAGCCTAGCTATCGATTTAGATCAAAATCAGGTTCTTTATCAAGACAGCTAATAAGTCAAGAGATGGATGATGAAGAAGAGGAATGTGACTCTTCAAGAGAAGAGGGAGAAGGATTGTAGAGGAAGAAGAAGATGAAGAGGAGATTAAAGGTGAAGAGGAGATTAAAGGAGAAGAGGAGGATGAAGATGTTGACATTAATGATGATTTTGATTATGAATGAATGATGTCACTAATGTTTGTTGACAACTTTACATGTTTTTAGTTTAGCATTTGAAGTTTGAAATTTGAATTTTTATTATTGGTTAGTGCCTAAGACACTTAGTTAGTTGAACTTGGATGATGACTTTTGTCATGTTATTAGTTTAGAATTTGAATATAAAGAATTATGATTTAGGATTGGATGTTTATTCTATGAATTTTATTTTATTATTATTTGTTGTCTATGAGTTTATAATATTTTGAGTTTTGTTTTACTTATTTATTTATTTTTTTTAGGGAAGTGTGCATCACTTCGCAAAGATGTGCCTCGTGCCTCAGGCTCCATGGCTCTTTGCGCCTCAGTGTGTCTTGGGTTTTTTAAAATTATGGTCATAAATATATGAGAATAACTAATATATGATATAACTAACATCTAAGCCAACCATTATACACATTTACATTTTATTATATTAAAGACAACTAACAATAAACAATTTAATAAATTATAAAATGCAATTACTTTATTATTAATATTTCAAAAATTTTAAAAAAAAATTATAATAATCTAATTTAAAAGATTTTTGTAAACTTGTAATTTCATAAGATACAAATTATCACGTCTAAAACAACTTACTTGAAAACATAATAGAATGATGAAAATAATAATATGGCTAAGGGTTGTGGGGCAGAATGAGAAAATATAAAATTGGAGAGGATAGCTGATGAAGTAGGAAATTGAAATATAATCCAATACTTATTCATTAGGTGAAAAGTGACTTTTTTAATCCAACAATTTTATGTGGTATTTAAATGGTTTTGTCACTTAACAAAATAATTTAACGGTATACATTAGGTGCAGGTGGAAAAATCAAATACTAGACATTTTATCTTTGTATTCCACTTTGATATCAATTGACAATTTATGATGTGGTAATAAATGAATAAAATTTTTTTAAATGAAATAAATAATCATTAATGAATATTTATGTACTAATTATCACATTATGAGTTGTAATCAATGTGAGATATAAAAGGTAAGATGTTGAGCATTAGGGGTCATTTGTTTTTCTTATCTGAAAACTTAATATTGCTGTTGAAGATTGAAAACTGAATAGTGATTAAAACCTGAAATCTGAATACATGTTTATTTTGTTTTTAGTTTATTTTGTTTTTTATTTTCCTAACATCGGAATATATAGTAATCTTATTATTATTATTTTTTAAATTAAACTTATTTAAAAACTAATAGTTTGACATTTATATCATTTTATTAATTAATTGTAATGTAACTTCATTTAACATACTACAAACAATTATAATAAATTATTTAACAAATTCTAAAACACTTATATAGATTAATAATATTTTATTCATAATTAAAATATAATTAATTATTATAGTAAAGTAATTTAAAAAAAATATATATAAATAAATTATTATAGTAAAGTAAATTAAATTTATACATTTAAATAAAAATTAGCAAAATGGTATTAAGTTGAATTACTATTGTAATAAAATAAATTACTATAAAAAAATGTTATTTTAGGAATGATAGATTTAAAATAATTTATTTAAAAAATCATTAAGTAATTTAATATTTACTTAAAAGTTAGAAATTATAGTTTTTTTTTTAATGAAAAATTTAAGCGATTGACCACTTACAAAAAAAAAGCAAAAATTATTTAATAGGTGTAATTCATATTTATTAAATAAAAAATGATAAAAATAAATAACCTTTTATACTCTTAAATCTTATTACCTTTATGGGAGGCAATAAGCCTTGACAAAATTCATTGATTTTAAAAAGTTAAAGTATTGAATATAGTTTATTAACTACAAAAATTAAAGTTCCACTATTTGTATTTTTAAATCTTAGTCCTGTCAAATTGATTGGTTTGACCAGAAATTGTCAGCTTTATTGACTAGGGTAAAAGGGAACAAAGGATAAATAAAAGATTTATTTGGATCAGTGAGCATGTGGTCGGCAAACCCAGAAATAAAATGACGAAAACAAAAACAAATGGTAATCAAAGTCACGACATAACCTCGAAATCGTAAAAGCAAATCCTTGAGTTTGCTGTCTGATCAATCATGAATCATGTAAACTTTTTCTCTGGTGGACCTTCGCTTGGGAATCCTAGTGCACATGTGCCTGAATAATATATTCCCAATCATATGACAATTAAAAAGGCATGATTGACGTGGCCGGGTACAATTAAATCTGAGTCATTATTTAATTAGGTCTCTAGAATTTATTTAAATTAAAATCAAGAAGTAAATACTGTGAATAGTACTTGTCTAGATCATATGTTTAATTGTCCAAATAGTGAGAGTTAATAGTTTTTTTTTGCTCTTGGTGTTTAGATCATTAGAGTGGTTGTATCCAATCCTATATTAAAAGTTATTACAAATTTAAAAATTAAAATAAAAAGAATATAACTTCAATTGATAATTTCATTCATACTAGAGATTATGAAATATCGTTTTAACTTTTATCTTTTTTGATTAAACCTTAATTTATATCAAAATTCAAAAGTTTTTTCAACAATGGGATTAATCTTTATTTATGCCAGCTAATTGTCAGATTTGCTGCAAAATCTTAGCAGGACATAAATCAATTTCACATTTTTTAGTCTCTTCCTCTTCCCGTAAACAAATCTCACTTGATTTTTTTTTTTTTTTCAAAAAAATTATTCTGATTTCACTGACCTTTTCAGTTTGTTGTTATTGTTATATAAACAAGCTAGTTGCCTAATCTTATTTCGCTAAGTCCTAACATAAACGAACTAGTTATCTTTTTATATAATTGATATTTTTTAATTCATTTTTTATCTTAAAAGAGAATCTTGTGGATAAGGCTATCGTAACATGACTATCATGTAGCCCTTCACTGGCCTGTCGGACTATGTTTCTTGTAATCGAAATTTTGGGCTCAATTATTGCAAAAATCATGCGAATGCGCACGCCAATCAATTCCTCATAATTGGAAAGGAAAGAATTAGACAAATTAACAATTTTATTTATTACAATAAATGAAACTAGGGTTATTTCAGAACAACTCTTACATGTAGAGTCAAATAAAGGATCAATGGCACTTGCAGATCCTCTCCTACCTTAGCATTGTATTTCTCCATCCATCCTAATGATAAGGTTTGAAGCCATCATACATATTTTATAAATATATGTAACTATTTTTCTCCTCTTTTTGGAAATACATTTCTTCTGATAATGGAAGTAAATGTTTAAATTTTTCAAGCAATTATTATCTCAACATCAAAAAATAACCTTTTGATCCATTATCAAGTTAAAAAAGTAAAACAAAATAATAGATCATAGTTAGATTTTTTTGTTTTTTTTGTTTTTAAATTGTGTTTGTAACAAATAATCTTGTTAAATTTTAACATGCTTTTGAATTTTGATTTATAACCATGTCTAACTCAGAAGAGAAAATTGTATAAATTTTCATATTTTGAAAGAGCAAATTTTTTCGGTTAATTGCGTAGTGTATTTAATATGTACTAATTTAACAAGCACTTGAAGGAGTAAAGGAAGGAAAAAAAAACAAAGGATTCGTATATTTCGATTAGAAAAAATCTATGTGCACGGTCAAATGCAATAATGAAATGAAACCCTACAGATATAACTCACAAATCCTTTTCAGAAAACTATAGATCTGCAAAAAGTTTTTAACGTGTTTGATATCCACATAAAATGGACAGACGATAATTGTCCTTACACGGTCCAATTCAATAAAACCAGTGATCCCCACGTACCTGATCATGATCATTCTAGTGGACCAACTTCTACGGTTTGATGATAAGGACAATTCGACGATCCAGGTCACTTGTTTAGGCAGTCTTCTCATCCAGTGGATTATATTGCTTCTGTAGCATTGATTATAATAGACTATTTCCTAAGTAACACATTGATGATTCCTTAGAAGGAGACAAAGATTCATCCCCCTCGTGGAGTAATCAAGAAGGATGTTGACATTTACTGGACCCTAATATTGAACAGCACATATGCTCCTAACTTGAACATGCTCTCAATTAGTAGTCCGATTTATTCACCGAAAAATCGAGTTTAAACAAATCTATATATGTAGCTAGCTGGTACTTCAACCAGTACGATTTGTTGTAAATTATTATTATTTTTATTATATTAAAAGGTTTATATCTTCTTTTCTATTATTTTAGAAGGGAGTTTAATTTTCATCGTATGTAATATATGGATAAATTTCTAATCCCTGTTGTTTCTTCATAATATCAATTGGTTTTAATGAACTTCCGATATGATTTGTGTTAGATATTATTTTAAGAAAATATGAACAAATTGGAGATTTTTGTTTTGAGATTCATTCACACTAATATTAGAATTTACTAATATATATTTGTACATACTGATATGCACTTAATAAAAATAAAAATAACATACTTTTATAGTACCACAACATAAATGTAGAACTTATTTATGCATTAGATAATGACTATATAAATGTAGAAATTATTTGCACATTAGATAATGACGTGGATTAATCAACAAACATAATCGAAATTTCATTTTGAAACTTATGATAAGGGAAAAGATGTACTGCCTTAATTGATAAATAAACTCTGAATGATCTCCATCAGATGAAACATTATATTCTAAAATAATATTTATTAGACTTTCTAAATCCAGAAAAATTGATCAAAGTTTATTAGTACCGAAAAAACAAAAAGGAATATTATCAGTTTGTTTCCCCTTTCAAGTATACAAAATTTCCTTGGGCTCAAACAATTTCGGCCACACAAATATAATTCAATTATGCACAGCCATAACTTTAAATTGATCATCAATCTTATAATGTTAAAAATGTTGAGATTATATTAACTTTTTTTTTTTCTTTACTAAAATCTAGAAGTCAGCATCAAACTAACCGTTTATTCTAATCTGAGGATTGAGTTTAAGACAATATTGTCAATGTTGATGCTACAGTCACATTTTTATATATAATTGAGTTTAAAGAATGACGTTTGCCCTCCTAATAATTGAGTTACAGTAAAATGAGTGATTGAACAGTAGAGTCTTAAAAAGCTAAGTTAATATATGATCCTAACCAAAAAACAGCGTGCTTATACATGATTTGAAATTTTTACTATGAACATCCAACCGTGTACTTATTTTTGTTCAATCATTATGCATTTACGAATGAGTTATATTTCGTTGAGTTTTTTTAATATTGGATTTACCATATATTATCTCTTAATGGAAAAATGTAGGAGTTAAAGTCTTAAATTTCTTACTATCTAATTTCGTATTAGAAAAAATATTATGTTATTGTTAATGAAGGTAATTGATAAGATGCTGCATTTACCAGTTACATGCATTAGCAGACTTTCTACCAAGAAGCATATTAGAAAAATAATGGAGGTGAAAAGGCCACGTTGTGGAGCAGCCCATGCAAGCGGCAGCTATGCTATCTCTTGGAAGTTTTCCCCACTGAAGCAGTGCAAACCTTATCTCTTCAACCATGTTGAGTTGTTCTTTCTTCAATTATTTATTAGGTTCGTCACCCTTCTCATCTTCACTGTCCCTAGTCCCTAGCCACCATAGTTTTTCTCATTCTTAAATTAGAAAGCTATGTCGTAGTCACCTAGCTCAAATCATCGTAGATCTCACTATACCCTATATATATTTCGGTGGCCAATCAAATCAAAATGTTACGTACATAGATTTTGAAAAGATGTTACCGACATAATAATAACTTTATTCTTGACTATGGACCTTAAAACATATTGAATTATTTCTTTATAATTATTTGTGTATCATTATTGTCCATATGATTTTTCTTTTTGAAAAAAATTATTATCCATATGATAGAAACCTTCATTTTGTTTTTTTTTTGAAGAATAGAAACCTTCATTTAAATTGATAATATTCCAATTCAAACTATAACATTACAGGTGATACTAACAAAAACAATATTTGTGTGAAATTTAAAAAATAATCACTTTAATTTACTAATTATATGGTAATTTAAGTTAGCACGTAGATTTCATTTAATCTAAAATTGCTATTACAACTAAGTACAAATAAAGTCACGGAGAGGAAGATTTTGAAACTCAATATTTTTTACTAGTACTTGATATATTATTATCTACTAACACTATTATATATCTTTGATAATATGTAAAGATTATGTTAATAAACATGAAACGTACAATTACAAAGCTTTCCTTTGTGCGAGCTTAAATTATAGTCTAAAATCTTAAAAATATGTAAAACTCATTAAAAAATGATAACTAATAAAAATAACCATCATATGACTAACAGTGATACATCTTTTATTTAGATCTCGTAACGTGTTACCACTTAAGAGTCAAAGATCATGCACATGATGCACCCAATATTTTTCTAGTTAATTTCTCAAACTGTCTTAATTATCATCAACGTGGCAGGAACACCGCGAAGAAACCAAGAAATTAACACCAGCTAAAATCCACGTTAGGGGCAAAATAGTCAAATCACACGTACCATACTGACATCTACGCTATATAATAACAGCGTACGCACTATCATGCTCCTCCATGCTCGCTTCCTCTGTTCTTCTTCACTTCCCCACAACTAAAACGTACCTTTTAACATCACAATACGACAAACATGGGTGCCGTTTTACATCTCACACTTCTGATACCGCTCCTTGCAGTTAGTTTTTCCGTCGTCCACTCCTGCCCGCCGTCAGACCGGGCAGCTCTCCTGGACTTCAAGTCCGGCCTCCGCGAGCCCTACTTGGGCATCTTCAACACCTGGAGGGGCAGCAACTGTTGCCGTAACTGGTACGGCGTCAGCTGCGACCCAGAAACCCACCGGGTCGCTGACATCAACCTACGAGGCGAGTCCGAGGACCCAATCTTCCAGCGGGCTAACCGGACCGGGTATATGACCGGGTACATCTCACCCGCTATCTGCAAACTGACCCGACTCTCCAGCCTCACTATCGCCGACTGGAAAGGAATCACCGGCCAGATTCCAAGCTGTCTGACCCAGCTACCGTTTCTTCGCATCATCGATTTAATCGGAAACCAGTTATCCGGCCAGATTCCGGCCGGCATCGGCCGGCTTCACAGGCTCACCGTCTTAAATATCGCCGACAACAACATCACCGGTACGATACCGGCGTCTCTCGTGTATCTCTCGAGTTTAATGCATCTTGATTTACGCAACAACAAAATATCTGGTCCAATCCCCCGAAATATCGGGAATCTCGGCATGTTAAGTCGCGCACTATTGTCAGGAAACCGGCTTTCGGGTCAAATCCCAAGTTCCATTTCAAGAATTTATCGTCTCGCCGATCTGGACTTATCGTTGAACCAACTTTCGGGTGCAATCCCGGCTTCTCTAGGCAAAATGGCGGTTTTAGCGACATTGAATCTCGACTCGAACAAACTATCCGGTGTAGTCCCGGCTAGCTTGTTTAGTTCCATGATAAGCAACTTGAATTTGAGTAAAAATTCGCTTGAAGGAAGAATATCGGACGTTTTCGGTCCAAGGTCGTACTTCACTGTACTAGATTTATCGTATAATAAGCTGAGGGGTCCGATACCGAAATCAATATCGGAGGCTTCATATATCGGGCATTTGGATTTGAGTCATAACCATCTTTGCGGGAGAATTCCGGCCGGTTCGCCTTTCGATCACCTTGAAGCGTCGTCGTTTTCGTATAATGACTGCCTTTGCGGGAAGCCGTTAAGGCCATGTTAGATATTCGGAGATCATCACGTTAACCGATCGATATATCTTGAATATATTAAATATTGTGTGTAATACTTACTATGTAACAATGAGAAAATGAAAAAGTGTATAATGTTTGGTTTGTTTTCATATAAATTAGTGTTGGTTAAGTAGTTTATAAGATTTGGGTTTTTGAATGTATAAATTTTGCATGAATTAAGCATTTCGTGGTTTGTTTTTCAAACTATAAACTGATGCCAACTCACGTTGTTGTATACATATCTTCATGGTGATAGTGTGATGTGACCCACAATTGTTGGGAATTGGCTTTTATCATGGTATGCTGTGTATGCGTTTTGTTTTATTAGATTCTGATCAACATGTGACCTAGGACTGAGAATAAAAACAAAAAAATTTATACTTATTTATTTATATATTAATGTTGTGAAAGATTCAGTATAGAGTCAGAAATGAAAATTATTGATTTTTCCCGTTACTTGAATTGTAAATGCAATAATTTACTTCATTAGGATCAATTTCGGATAATCTGACGATGCTAAGAAAAAGGTTTGTTTGATCTTTTCTATATATTCCCGTTACTTGAATTGTAAATACAATTATTTACTTCATGGCGTGGGATCAATTTTGGATAATCTGACTATACTAAGAAAAGGTTTGTATTATCTTTTCTATATATAAAAGTATGCATTTTCCACCACTAGTTTAGTTTATATATTTCTCTTTTATATTTATAATATAGATTTAAATCAAGCATTGGCTTTTTTATAATTAATATTTACTATTATTTATTTGGACACATATAATCAATATCCATAAATTTGGAATCACTTTTTAAAAGAAAAAAATTATATAAATTTAGGTTAAAACAGTCTTATATTTTAAGAGAGTGATTGTACAATTTATATTCTTATAATATTAAATTTAAGTTGGGTGACTGGTCTAATATGATTGTACGAAGTTAAATTTCAATATAATTTGATCGTTCATTTTATATGAAGAAACAACTACTTTATTTTCATAAATATTAATTCAGTCTAACATGACAGAATCATTAAGGCTCATCAAAATCCAAATCAGTTTAAAATAATATAACTAAACAATAGTGACATGATTATGTACAGTTAATTACAATTGCACAGTTGTGTTGTTTGATAAAATGATCAACTACAATCAAGGAAAGCATCTATATACAGAAATGGGGTGTTTTCACAGACAAGCAAGGCAGACAGCTCACGTAAAAACACTGGACTGATATGGCTCACGTGAAAACACTGGACTGATATGGACTCAATGTACCATTGCATTCAAGAAGAGTGGGCCGGGTCTGATTCTGATTCTGAAATTTGAAGGTGTATAATTAACTTCAACACCGCAGAAGAAAGTTAAAGCAAACACTACAGTAAATTAAATTCTTCTGTGGCCATTATTCTTGCGTTGTCAGCCGACCCACGTATTCCCATTTAGGAGAAAAAATTGGATGGAATAAAGGCATCATGCATGCTTTTGCTATATAGAAAATGATTGGCCAATACAGTTATATATGATTATTTGAATTAATTGAATAAATTTGATTTTCGTTTCCCTGGTGACAAGCTAATGTTGTACTAGTTTCTTCCAAAATTTTCTCTTAATTTCATTCTTTAATTTCCATTCGTACTTGAAATGCTTAGATGAGTATGTTGGCACTACTCTTTAATCTATATATTTTGAAGATGTTTTAGTTATTATTAAATAGAAAAGAATGGTAGCATTTATTTCTGTAAATAAGTGATAGTTTTGTAATTAAATCGAAGAAAAATAAACAAGTATTGTCATTATCACACACCCTTTCTTACTATATGGGTGTATGGTATCGATAGAGTTCGGACGCATTCAGTGTTGGGTTATTTTATTTTATTATTTATTTTTTTTAAAGGGATTGTCATCACCACTAAGGTGGAAATAAGAAATTATTTTTAGGAATTGAGATTCTATCATAATCTCACTTTTACTTGGATTTTTTATAATTAGATAAAAATTCATATATGAGAGGGGTCAAACCATGAAAGCTTTTATTAATTTCAAGTGTCACATAAATAAATAAAAATGACGTTTGTAAAACAACATTTTTTAGGACCAAGTAAAGCAATGTTTACTTGTAACTGTCTTAATCAAGATTGTATTTTGCATTTCCTTTCAAGAACCAGTCTCGTGTGCTTAAAACCGAATGAAATAAAGTCACATGAAGTGCATTACTGTTATTTGCCAATTTCATTGCTTAACTCCGACATACCGCCTGGTTTGCACAGCAAATTCAATTACCAAACAATATAGTAACGGCTACAGTTGAATTATATATAAACCCCGCTTTGAAGACTACAATGTCAAAAAACCTTACTATTTTTTTTATTAGGTAATATAACAAGTTCGTTTGTAACCTCCTTATGGAATGATGCGGTAATAAGGTGATAATTATAAATTAGATTTTCATATCATTTTGCTAGTATAACATTACTCGGTGAAAATATATGGACTGAAAACTAATTGCCTTTTTTTTGACACTCCAAAAGACAATTGTTAGATATGGCTATCTAGTTTTTAAATTAAACCACTTAGCCTGCACACGTTATGCTGTATTGGATGAAATTGGGCTTTCATTTGGTTTGTCACCATTTTTTTTATTAAGATCAACATGAAAATAGATAAATTTTATGAATTATATGTGGCTTCGCCCCTAGTAATGCTGCAAACGCACTCTTAATGGGAGGAGAAAATAACAAATTTTGCAAGCTTGTTACGAGTCTACTATCTTTTTTGATTAGTGTTACTTAGTTGAGTTTTGGTGAGAAATCGCAGATCGGTACCCAACTGATCCGATAACCCCCTGATCAGGGCTTCTGCTTGGACCAGGTGAGCACTCACTCGAGTTCTCGACCAAATTGCTCCAATTCGAATTATTTAAAAAAATATATATATTTAAATGACTAGTTACCGACTCACCATAACCACCATGTTTCACAATTATACTAGTCACCTCACCACCATACAACAAATCTCCCTAGAACAGTCAACATTGTTTAAAGAAACTCGATGATGGAGCAGTGATGGAGGAGAGTGAGGCAGGGGGGCAGTATGTGATGAGGGCATTTTCAGTAAAATTTAGGCCTCAAAATCTATATTTTTGTCGTTGTTTTTAAGTATTTTTTTTAATGTATTTTTCAAGAAATAAGTCTCTTCATGATGTGTATGCTTAATTATAAAGGATTCGATGTGAAATCAAGTCAAAGAACTGTTGGGTTTGGGTTTTGTGAAAAAATGACATAATTGTGGATTTTCGGGCTTAAAAGATGGGTTGAATTATGAGAGCTCGTGCGGAGTTATCAATTTGAGTTATGTGAGTTACAACCTATCAAATTAAAGCTATAAAAGTTTAGTTTCCATAGCAACTGATGGTTCATGAATAAGAGATTCGTAGAGAAAGATATAATTAATTTACTAAGCAAAGGTTAGACCTGGTGCACCCCTTGATACGCCCCATTATGCTTCTAGGCACTACCTGTGCACCAATAAGCACGTCCTATTGCCATGAGCCCATTCCTTAGCATCCTAAGGCTACCCAAGCGCCTAAGGGAGCTCCACACACTGCCACAAGAGCACCCCTTGGTGCGCCTAAGCCCACCAGACGCTCCGATGAGCGCTAGACTTGAAAAATAGGTAATTTTACAACCCTCCAACTCAATTTTCGTGCTATAGCTCTCAAGCTTATAAATACACCTAAGCCACACCATTTGCACTAATTTTGAGGGGCTGAAAATGGGCTCTTATGCCCATTTTCTCACTTTTGATTCTCAACCCAAATTACCTTAATTTCACCTTCAATCCTTCACCCACCAACATTATTCACACATACTTTAGAGAGAAAGTTTACAAGAGTGGCTAAGAGAATGCAAAGGCTCAAATTCGGAAAAGAGGAGCTCTATGGATTCAAACTTGGGAGAGGGAGATTCATGGGTTGTATTTTCTACTTTTCTTTTCTACTATAATTTTTCTTTTGTATGTAACCGTATTTCATATTGTGTTGGGATAATGATGAATTTTAATTTTTAATATTAGTGGAGTTGATTGTTATTGCTTGAGGATGTTGTGTATGTTGAGTACAGATTTTAGAACTTAATGCTTGTATATGATTAGCCACCATATGCATGATTTGACGTTGTGTGTTGAGACTAGAAGGAATAACATACAAAGTGTTTAATAAAATGCCTATCCTAAGTTAGGAAAGGGAAATAAGCCACTTGTAGTCGGGTCATAGTGAGTGTTCATGTGACAGTCAAGTATCTCATAAAAATACCAATCCAACTTAGGTAGTAGATTATCTTGAATCTAATGAGCGCTCGTTCATTCAATAGTCATCAGAAGATAGGTGTCGGTAGACGAAAGTATCATCGATGCATCATCAAAAGAGATGTATTAAGAGAATTAGTGATAAAACTAGTGACAAACATAATCGATAAATCTTCAATGTTTTGATAAT
Source organism: Nephelium lappaceum (assembly GCA_021234005.1). Taxonomy (NCBI): domain Eukaryota; kingdom Viridiplantae; phylum Streptophyta; class Magnoliopsida; order Sapindales; family Sapindaceae; genus Nephelium; species Nephelium lappaceum. The sequence goes on from CM038009.1 coordinate 10,152,566, forward strand.
TAATTTCTAGATCTAAGTGGAATCCGAAATCCTAACACACTTTATTTATTTATTTATTTTCATCTAGGACTGATTTGGTAATCGATTCCCATGTCCCTGTGAGAACGATTCTGCAACCGCTATACGACATCTATAAGATTCGTATACTTATAAGGTTTTATTACTAAATGAGAACTGAAAAGTAATCAATAGTGTGGTGGGGTTGGATGACAAAAACTTGCTTGTCTTGCGGCAGAGGCGAAGGAGGAGGATGATGAAGATCAGAGAGGCAAGATAGTAATGGTGGTAGAGGTTGTGAGATCGATGGTTTGAGGCGCTTGAAATGGTGGTTGAGTGGGGTTTGAAATGGTGGGAGAGAGAGATTGGTTTCGTGACTATGAGAGAGATAAGTGGAGGCAGTTGGAGAGAATAAGACTATGAGAGAGGAAGAAAACTGATTAGGGTAATTGTGTTAAGTTTATATATATTATGCCAAATTACATAAACCTCCTCTGAGATTTGATAAAATTCAATAGTCAAAAGTATTAATTGACTTTTGATATTTAAAGAAATATCAGTTTATACCCTTAAATTTCAAAAATAATAATTTTTGCCAAAACAATACTTGTTGATTATTCGCCGAGTAACCGATTACTTACTATTCGCTTAGATCGTCGGTTGATTAGCGAGTAGCGATTTTTAAAATCTTGCTATCAATTAGGCCGACTAAAGGCAGTGGCCCTTGTGAATACCCTTATACCTTCGCCCCTCAAGTAGTCATAAATGTGGAAATCTATTCTCTTACATGGAAGAGTTTTTACAAATGGAATTTAGGAATTTTCCTTTTTTTTTTCCTTTTTTTTTTTAAAATTATTACTTTTTCAACTTTTAGAGTCAAAAAATTATTACTTACTTTATTCATATATGTTTTAACTTATTTCTAAATTTTTATTAATTTTGTTTGGCATGTGATACTACCTTTAAAAGCCTTGACTCAATTAAGAAGTATTTAACTTCAAGGTGAGACAAATTTAGGTGACTCATTGGCAAAGTTTTTATATTTGCATATTAAGATTGTGAGGTTAAACCCTAAAATATGGGGAAAAATCTAAAAAATCTTCTAAAATGAAAAAGAATGTCGTTGACCCTAATTTTTTAAAATATTAGCAAAAAACCTTAGCCGTTAGTCTAAAAGTAGTTTCCATCTAAAAACTGTGTGGTTTTCTGACAAATCCATGAAAAGATGAAAATACCTTTACTATATTAAAAAAATTAAAAAATAAAATTTTAATACAAATTTAATTAAATATAAGAGCAAATTACAATTTAACTACCCAGATGAAACTTTAATTCAAGCGGAGCAATTGTTTTAGTTTTATTACAATTGACACCCCCGTCGTTAGTGGATTTATGTTAAAATTAACTGATTGGGGGTAAAATTGTCTTTGGACCTTTTTTTTTCACTTTTCTTTTAAAATGCATTTTAAAAACTTTAAAATCAATTAAATAAAAAAAAATCTTCATCTAGTTTCCGGTCAACTGGAAACCCCTAGTTTTCGATCATCATCATCACCTAGTTTCCGATCAACTGGAAACCAGATTTCTAGGTTTCCAGCCTTCAATCAAACCTAAACATCATCTTTTTCTAATGTTATCTTCTTCTTCTAACAACTAACATACATGTTCACGACCGTATTACTCAAACCCCCATTCTTCAATCAAACATAAACATCATCTTCTAAACATTGACTGGAAACCCTAAACATCATCTTCAATCCAATCCAAAAAATAAAACCCAACATCATCAGTCATCAAACAACATCATCATGAACCTTCAACTGATGAATCTATACCCCAAAATCAACAAAAATCATCAACAAAAGCCAAAAAAATTAAGACCAAAAAATGGTTAGAGAGAGAAAGACGATAGAACCCAATTTCATCTAGGTTCTGGAATCTGGGTTCTATTGCAACAAACCTAGATCTGGGTTCATTCTAGAAGAAGAGGAGAAGAAGAAGAAGAATAAGAAAGATAAAAAAGAAGAACAACAACAAAAGAGGGAGAGAGATAAAGAGAGAGATGATCTTTATTCATGTCGGTTCCATCGGAACCTAATTGGGTTCCAATCAAACCCACATGAACATCATCTAGGTTCGATTATCGGCGATCAGTGATGATAGCATCAAAATCAGCAAGGAAAGAACAGTGGTGGAGAGAGGGGTGAGGAGAGCAGCGGCAAGCAGCGACGGAGAGAGGAGAGTGAGGACCGCTGGTGGCGACGTTACCATCGACAGACAGATACTATTGACGAAGAGGTAGATGGAGAGAGACTAAAATAGATGAGAGAGAGAGAGGTGGAGAAGAGAGAGATGGCGAGGATTTCGCTGCCAAAGAGGAGGAGGTGGAGGAAAAAGGAGGAAGATGAGGGATACGGAGGGAAGGATAAGATTTACATAATAGAGGGGAAGAGAGGGCTGTTGGGGGAAGAAGAAGAACAATAAGAGATGGACGGGCAGGGAAGAAGAAGAAAATGAGTGAAAAATAAAGTTATTTTTTTAAAAAAAATTCTTTTTCCAACTTTTTAAGGGTATTAAGTCTTTCAATTATATTTATACTGTTTATTGTCAAATTTAATGGAGTTGCACTAACGGTAGTAGGGTAAATTATAATAAACTTGAAACAGTTGCTCCGCTTGAATTTCGGTTTCGTCTGGGTAGTTAAATTGTAATTTGTTCTAAATATAATTATTTAGTATTTAATAATTAAAATTTAAAAAAACTTTAATTAAAACAAAAAATTACCAGATCTTTAAATTAAAGATCTAAGACCATATCTTTATTAAAGCTAAATAATAATAATAATAATATAGTAATAATAATAATGTGAAAGATCTGGGTTCAACCTAGATCTTCAAAGTTTGAAAATCAAGGTTGAACTTATGTTTTATTAAAGTCAATAATAATAATAATAATAAAGTGGAAGATTTGAGTTCAACTCAAATCTTCAAACTTTGAATATCCGAGTTGAACCTAGATTTTCATTAAAGCAAAGAAGGAAAAAAGAAAAGAAAAAAACCAGAATAACACAATTCAAATAAACAATGTCCATTAAAGCTAAAGAAAAAAAAAAAAAAAAAGGAAGATCTGAACCTAGATCTTCAAACCAAAAAAAAAAAAACAAAAAAAAAAAAAACAAAACAAAAACAATAAAATTCAAACAAATAAATCTTCATTAAAGGTAAGAGTGGACATGGGTTGTGTTGGATGGGTTTTTGGAGAAAACCGATCTAAAATTGGCATTGATTGATTTTTCACTTTGAAAATTATTCGAAATAGGTGTGGAACCTAAGATGAATCAACTAATTGAGGTTAGTTTGCTTCGAGTAGGTCCATACAGGTTTGGGCCTTTGAATGGGCCTTCGGAAGACTCCCAAGCCCAACAAAAAGGAAAAGGCCTTCAGAAGACACCTAAACCCCAAAAAAAACTAGTCACCACTAGTCCCCACCACCCTTCAATAGTCCAATCCCCTTTTCTCTCTCCACCCCTAACCTCCCTCTTTCTCTCTTTACATTTTTAAACTAAACTAAAAAAAAAAAAAAAAAAAAAAGCCTCCAAAAAACACCCAAACCCTAAAAAAAAAAAATGGGGCCTTTAAAAAACACTCAAGCAAAAAAAAAAAAAAAAAACAGTCATCATCGGTCACCACCGCTCCTACCAGTCCAGTCCCCTCTTCTAATCTTCTCTCCACCCTAATCCCCCTCGTTCTCTCTCTACATCTGTATCATCACCAACCCATAACTGTTGATAGCATCATCTCACCAACCCACAAACATTCGCCATATCATCACTAGTAGAAGAAGATATCGATGCCGACCTCTTCCCAGCATAAGAGATCAACATCGATCTTCTTCAATTAGGCACTTAAAAAAGAAGAAATAATGAAGAAGAAACTAGAGATCGGTGTCGACAGCGAGGGAAATGGCCGATTTGTGATGAGAAAGGAAAAGAAAGTGTTTGAGAGAGAGGGAGAGAAGAAACGACTGGTTTGAGATGAGAGAAATAAGAAGAGGAAGAGAGGCGAAAGAATCAGTTAGGGTTGAGTTAAGAGGTTTAAGAGAGAGATGAAAGAAATGGTAGCCATCTAGGGTTGAGAAATGAGGTTTGCCTTTTATAGTTATAGATTTTTTTTTATTTTTATTTTTTTAAATAGTAAAAGTCAGTTTTCGTTTTAGGTTAGTTTTTTGATCCAAAACCGACCCGAAACCGAAAAAACTTAGTTTTTTCTATTGAAAACTGACTCCAATAACAAATGAAAACCAACAATTTTGTTCGGTTCGGGTTGGGTAGGGACAAGTCAAGGTTTTTTGCCCACTCCTTAAAAAAAAAAAAAATCCAAAAGCAAAAACATGTAATTAAACATCTAATTAAATCCCGAGTGTCACTCTTTTCAATTTTCACTTCTTAAACATCAAATTAAATCTCACAAATCTATCAAACGCTAACTAGTATTGACTACATAGCAAACCAAACATTAAATCACAACAAAAAAACCAAAACCAAAACATAAAAACCAATCAAACAACACAAGTACAAATTTTACAATAGAAATCCAATTCACGAACACAAAACGTTATGATCATAAACTCCTCCATCACCAGAGTCAACAACACACCCTCTAATCTTCTCCAAGAAGTCCTACCTCTCTTGAAACATGTCAAGTATTACATCATACCTACAATACAAAACACACAAATCAAACCAAAATCTCATAATCAATAAACCCGTTAAAAGAAAAAAAAAAAGAATTGAAGCACAAAATCCAATAAAGCGTACATGAACCAACCGGTATTGCTAAAAGGGTGAAAAAGCATACACCTTTCACGGCTTTCTCACCATCTTTGCTCTTAACCATCTTCAAACCATCACCGAAAAATTAAAACTCCTCATCCACCTCCATTGCCGATGATGCCGACACCTAGATTCAAATCCAACGGTGAGGAATTCATCATTAAAGCTAGCTCTCGACTTGACGAACACACATAAAAAAAAACACATATCAACCAAAGTACGAACCTAGGTGGGTTCGTTGTCAAACAAAGCCTCTTGGGTTTGCCGATGGGTTCATTTGATGATTTGCGTTTGAAACCCAGATCGTTGATGACAATCTAGGTTTGAAACCTAGATTGTCTAGCAATTTGGTTTCCATGGAAAATAAATTTTATCGGCGAGCTATGCTGATCGATTTTTAAGGAAAAAAATCCATCATCATCGATTTGAGTTGATCGGGGTAAGAGATAGAGAAAAACGGTGAGATGAGAGAGAAATGTTGGGTTAGGTGATGGTGAGAGAGAGAAACAGTGACAATGGCGGGGATAACTGTGTCTTACACCATTTAACACCTACATTTACCCATTTGCCTTGTCTTTCTAATGGATCTGTCCATTTATGGACGAAAATCACAAACCTATTAACGTTTGGGCCTTTTTGGATAGTATTTTCAGAATTAGGCGTGGTTTCACATTATTTTTCAAACTAGGGTATTTTGATAATATATATATATATATATATATTGCAATAAGTAAATGTGATTCTATTTGTCAATTATTGTAAATGTCATTTAATTCATTATTCATTTAGTTATAATCAAAGATAATAAGGATATAATAAATTATAATCAGTAATTTTAGAATATAATCATTTATATTTTTTGTCAAGTATACTGACACCTCAAATATATTGTAGAATGTGCCATATATATATATTGGAGCGAGTTTTTTGGTGTTTCTCTTTTTTGTAAAAGAAAAAAAAAAGGACCTTTATAATTACTTTTGCAATGTTAACGATCTCAAAATTTTCAAAATTGTACTCAAGGACTTCTTGTAATAATCTTTTTGTAAATGATACTAAGAATCTATTCACATGGAGAGCCGAATTTAATATTCTGATGTTTAAGTTATTAGTTTCATTTGACAACTCAATCAACTTGTGATAATTATTACATAATTAAATATCTTGGAAACAATGAATTTTTACGGGGCTTTCCTGTGCAGGTGGAGGCGCAGGTAGTCTGCATCTTCATATATACAGGGCTTTCCTGTGCAGGTGGTAGTCTGCATCTCCATATATATATATATATATACACCAGTGTTTCAATTTACACCAGCTACAGACAGAGCAATGTAAGTTTCTAGTATTTTTATTTTTCCATTTCAAAATGTTAAGATCAACTTTTTCACTAATAATTATGTGCCTGCAATGCAGAAGCAAGGAAGAAGATGGTCAAAAGCGATAATCATGTCTCGATTGATATTAATATGATTGCAAATTCTTTGAGAGGTAAGTTTCAAACATTACCTCCCTTATCTAAAGATTGTTGCATTTATCGAATTCCTCCGAAAATACGAACGTTAGATGAAAGTCTTTATAGTCCGACAACGGTATCTATTGGTCCACTCCACCATGGTAGGGGAGAATTAAAAGCTATGGAAGAGCATAAATTAAGGTACCTGCAACATTTTCTTCAACGAACTCGCACACATTTGGAGGATTTTCTTACTTTTATAAAGGACGAGGAACCAAGGCTGCGTAGTTGTTATGCGGAAACCATCCATCTTGAAAGCGAAGACTTTGTAGAGATGATTTTGTTGGATGCTGTTTTTCTCATTGAGATCTTACTACGATGGAGCTTTCTTGAATTTGATGCGAATGAAGACCGTATATTTGGAAAATCGAGGATAATAATGGACATAAGGTATGACATGTGGTTTCTAGAAAATCAACTTCCACTTTTCATTCTTAAGGATTTGTTCGAGTTGGCCAACCTTGCAATGCCCGAGGGCCTTACCTTGAGCAAACTTACTTCTCAGTTCTTAGAGTACTTACATGAACCTCTTTTGATAGACAACAAATTGTTAGAAAAGCACTTTTCTGAAGCAAACCATTTTCTTGATTTGCTAAGACTTTGTCTTCAGCCACCCCCGTTGGTTATGAAAAATGTTTCTTTTTATTCTCCAGTTGCACCCACCATAATGGAACTTCACCGGGCTGGAGTCAAGTTTAAGGTCGGATCAAGCGAGCATTTTTTTGACATCAGGTTTCATAAGGGAACTCTGGAATTTCCAAAGATGAAAAGCATTGGCAATTACACAGGACATTTGTTCAGGAATCTCCAGCTCTTTGAGAGATTTCATTGTGGTACCAACTACGTGAATGATTTTATTATATTCCTGAGTTGCCTGATAAACGATCCAAAAGATGCTGATTTATTGGTTCATTATGGAATTATTGAAAATCGTCAATGGAATAGTAAAGGACTGTCAGCCCTCGTCCAAGAACTTAGCAAAAATGCCAGAATGCAGCATAGTAGGTTCTATTATACGGATCTGGTCCAAGATCTAAGCAACTACTGCAAATCTCCATGGAACAAAAGGAAAGCAAACTTGAAGCAGAACTATTTCAACACTCCATGGGCCTCCATCTCTGTCATTGCGGCTGCTATTCTTCTCATACTCACTTTCATACAAGCTGTTTGTTCTATTATCGCACTATAAGTTTCTACTTTTTCTAACTTATTAGATTGTCAGTTTGTTTAAATGTTGACAAAGAGAAGGTACTTATAATTGGTTCAATGTTCTTTTATGTCAATTTTAGTTGTTCATGTGGATGATTAAGTTCGTATGATGCTTATTAAATAAATTGTTAAGATGCTTTGTGATTCATTATGTAAACACTAAGGTTACATTTGAATGCCGTATTGAATTGGATTATGTTACATTGGATTGTATTGTGTTAGATTGAATTAGATTGGTTTATATTAGATACTATTGTATTGGATTGAATTGAATTAGTTTGCAATTAGAATAGAATACATACAATATAGACTTTGTTTGATGCACCATTGGATTAGATTGGATATGATTAATATAATTGGATCAAATATATATTTTTATTTTTATTATCTAAAATTATATTCAACTTTTTTATCTATAATTATATTCAAAAAAATTTTGTAAAATAAAAATATTTTAAAATATAAATTGATAAATATATAGTAATTTCATAGTAAAATTTTAATTTAGATTTAGATTATTTTCCTATAGTAGAGTTATCATGAGATAATCAAATTTTAATAAATAAACAAAGTCAAGGGAAATTTGGTCAAACAAGAACATTCTCTGAAGGTCAACACAAAAATGGAATTATACGACAATGAATAATATAATTTTTTATGAGATATAAATAATATAATTAATTTTTTTTTGAAAGAATAATATAGTTAGTTTTTAAGTTAATAAAAAATCAAGAAATTCTGGTTGGTCGAACACGAAAGTCAACACCAAGATCAACGGATGAATTGGTCTGTACTCACTATAACCAGCCTTTGTTGGACTGAAACAACTGTAGCGGAATGAGAACCTGCAATGCAGTGGATGCGCCAGACCCCCTTTTTTTTTTTTAACTAAATTGAAAATTCATGGCAACCCCACAACAGCGGGGAAGACATCGTTTACTTATACATCTTTCCAGACTCCTTTTTCGAAATTGAGACCCTCACCTAATCCAATCTAGTTTTATAACAGATAAACCAAACACAGCCAAATAGTCAAAATATTTCCTCACTTTATACATTAATAGTATTGGAGCCTTTTAAAAATTAACAAATGATGAAAATGCATGAAAAGTCATACAAGGAATGGGTTTGATTTAAAAAATAATGTTGCTTATTAACTTAGGAAATTTATGTGATTAGTTAGGAGAGAACTATGTATCATACCCTTGATAATGATATCTGACTAAGGGATAGATGAAAAGAAAAGATATATATATATATATATATATATATATAAAAGAAAAAAAAAACAGAGAGAGCAAGTAGGGTTCTCGCTACTGACTGTAGTCTGTAGATCAAGTCTTGGTACTTTATTTTATTTTATTTTATTTTATTTTTATTTTTATTTTGACTGCAAGTCTTGTACTCTTGTATTGCTTGAAAATCAGTTGTTTGTATGAGCCTCAAATTTTAGCTTATTCTCTTAATTATATATAATCATCATTATTGACAATAATCCAAGTTTGAGAGCCTCTTTGTCAATGTGCATAGTCAAACCGTGTTCAGCTTGAGTAGTTTGATTAAAAAATTATTTGATTCATGAAGTATTATATCTTATTGCATCAATATATATGTAACACAATGCGATTTATTGGATATTAGATTTTCAAGATAGAACTAGCATTACACTACTAGATGATTTCAAATATATTTTTTATTATCTTTATTGAGTAGTGAATTTTGTGTTATTCTATTTAAAATTAAGTTGTGTTCAAAATATGTTTAGTTATGCAAATGACGAATAATTCTTTGATCAACACCAAACTTTTTTTTATGTTTCTCACTCATAACAATTTCATAGTCTCCAAGAAGTAAGATTTTTGTCGAGACAACTTTTGGTCACTTTCAAGATAAGCATGTTTAGGGTTGAAATATATTATCTATTATATTTAAAGTACAGACTAACTTTTCTCATTTGTATCAGTCAAGTTGAAGATTTTTGGAAGAACATTATCATGGAGAGCATCCCATTGGAGAAGGCACTCCATTAGGGGAGTATTCTTTACAGGGGGAGCATTCTTTTAGGTGGAGTATATTAAGTTAATATAAACATATATGTATTGTACTCTTTTTTCTTCAATCAGGTTTTGTTCCACTGAGTTTTTTTAACAAAGTCTTTAATGAGACAGTCCCTTTAAAGCACATACCAATACTATTGATCCAGAAGATGATTGTATATTTTTTGGTGATTAACCCAACATATTATGAAATATTTTTTACTTAGATTTTCATCCTATTGGATTTTTACTAGCGAAATTTTAAATAATGGTATTATTTAAGAGGGAGTATTTGTAAAACGAACGAAGATCCACCATTATTTATTTTATTAGATTAATTATAATTGGCTCATGAGGGAGGCAATTCTCTTTGGCTAAAATATTGGCTAGTGAAATGATAAATTGCGGCTTGGCTTATTTGATCCCCTTTTTTATTGCCGACTTAGTTTGTGTATATGTATAAATGTGTAATCAACAGTGAATCAAAAAAATTTCATGAGCAATTTGCTCTTCTTGTTTTCAATCTCTCTCTCTCTCCCTCACATTCTCCCTTCAATTTATTTTTATTTCTTTACTTTCATAACATATTAATATTTTTGTGGATTTAGTATATTGATGAAATTATTTTATGAATTATATTTATACGTATTTGTTTTTACAAATTTTATTATATTATTAATTGAACATTACTTTTAATTAATTATATTTGGGTCAAACATGGTAAAAGGAGAATGGGGGATCTAGGGAAATGGGGGAACAAAGATGAGGATGGGGTAACTCACCCCAAAATACCCTATCTTAATTTATTTCAATCAAATAGGGATTGGGTAGGGATAGTGAAAAAGTAAAAGAATTCAGATGGGGGAACGTATCCCATCCCTCAAAATGTTTGATTGACATCCCCAGTATGAGAGCCTAGTTATGACAAATGTCATAATAAGCTTGGGTTGAGCCATACCAATAATGACAACTCGAAAAAAAAAAAGAAAAAAAAAAAAAAAGAAGAGAAAATGGGTGGCTAATTAAAAACTTAACTGGGTTCACATGTGAAAGAGTGTTAGACAATTCGAAATACTTGCAAAACAAGATATGAATCCCACATTGAAAATATAAAATCCATGTGAAGAGTATATATACCAATGGATATCACGACCTTATAAACTAATTTTTTGGGTTGTAAGTTTATATTACAAAATTTTAACCAAACACTTGTTAGACAAGGAATAATGAAAACACCATGAGATGCAAGGAGATAATTCAATATTTGTATACGCTTGAAATTTATATTTTGATTAATTAGTGCATGTTAACCAAAACAAATTGAGGTAAATTAATACCAGTTTGGAGTTATTAACAAAAATTTGTAGCATCTGCAATAGCACATATCGTACGTAATTGAGAGCTTTATACCTTAGTCTTGCTTGAAGTAATTAAATGTTCCACTCTTTATATCCTTGCAATATTTTTTTCTTGTTCATTTATAGGGAAAGGAATAATGGAGCGTCTTGTCATCTATAAAATGGCTAAAGCCTTCGGTTCCTAAATACGTTTTGGGCTTGAAAGACAAATCGTGGCTGCAAGGTAACAGATCAAAGCTAATTCTCCTCGTTAAGTGTATCATCTCATACATTTCTTAAACTGATTGCTGTTATATCAAATTTGTTTTTGAATTTGGAAGTGTGTGTGCTTAAATAATAAATTTAGCATTCTTATTTTTCTCTCCTAATCTTTTGGTTGTTGAATGTTTATTATGTATATTGTCTGAGGATTTTCTATTAAATAGTGCCATTGTAGGCAATAGAATTATAATGTCAAACAAACTTGTATTTAAGACACGAAAAATTCTGCGTCAATTGTTTATTTAATGAGATTAATCAAGTAGGCCAAATTCTTCAATATCGCGTCAACTTAAATTGATAACTTTTGGTTCACATGATTTCTATGCTATTGAACTGTTCAAAAATATGAATAGAGTCACCACTGATTAAATGAATATTTTATATTCAGTACTCTATTCAGCCCCGCCATGATTAGATCTCGCTTTGCCCCTCTTTTTATTGAATTCTTAACATCAATATATTTAATTAATTGTCTACAATAGGAATTAATAAATCCTTAAAATTAAGAATTCACTATAACATAAAAATTGTGTTTAAAAGAGCATTTTTGAAAATAGATTTTTGAGAATGAAAATGGAAATATGTCTACACTGCTAGCTAGGATTCCTGAGAAATTGAATAAGTAAGAATATAATTTGTTCTTCAATTATTGCTCTTTAATAGCACAAAACATCTTTGATTAGGTTTTGAGTTTTATACTGGTTTAGAAGAACGAGGTGATTTCGAAAATTTTGTTAGTCAAATTCAATACTTATTTAATTTTATTTTTAAAAGAAATCTAAGCAAAATAAATTTACTAACATAAACAATGATGCACAGCCTCATCATGCATGTGCCTTGTATGAGAGGAGAAACTTAAAATTTAATGAAATTTTCTCCAATCTATTTGAATGATTTCAAGGGAGTTTAGACTACTATTTGAAAGAATTTTAATCCTTTTACAATAGTGTCCATTGAAGTTTTGGGACCTATTATAACTTTCTTCTTCATAATGTGTACCACATATATACTATAACAATACAACTAATGTACAAAAGCATTATATATGTTTTGTTATATGGTTTTATAGTGAGAATCCCTACAAATTGCATTAAAAAAAAAGTGAGTTGTAAAACTGACATCGGAAAATTAAACTGATTTATTTTATCATTATTAGTTTACGAGTGAATTATTATAATAAGAAATAATAGGGTGGAATTTTATAGTTTATATACATAATTATAAAAAATAAGAAATAAGTTAGTGGGATGGGTTCTATAGTTTATATATATAATAATAAAAATTTTTTTTTTTAAAAGTAAAAAAAATAAAATTAGTGGGGTGGGGTTTTTTTAGTTTATATATATATAATGATAAAAAATAAAATCATCTCCATCACTCAAGTCTCATAACATCTCCTCTTCCATTGAACACTTCAAGTTAGGATTTTATTTTACCTTTTTTTCTTTTTCTTTTTTTCCTCGTTTGGATTGAGGCTGCCGCCTTAATCATCTCAAGGCGACCGCCTTGTCTTGTCGAGGCTCCATCACCTCGCCTCGCTTTTTATCTTTTAAAACATTGCTTAGAAGAAATATTATTATCATCAATATCATCTAATCTTCACAGCCCGTCAACATTAACAGTGACAACTTACTAATGAGTGACTCTCTCCCTATGCACCAAAATATATTGGTTGTTCACTGTTGTTTGTTGTATATATCTTTTATCTCTTCTATGCAATGCTTATTTTTCTTATTCTGGGCCCTTTTTTTGGTGTGGGGGGGCGCGGCGCCGGGGGCGCGGCGGGGAGTGCACGTGCGGGTAGGTTGATTTATATATTACTGGGGACAAAGTACAAAAACTCTAGGTTGATTTTTATATAACTGCTTTAGATAGTGATCGTTTTATGTAATGGAATCATGTGTTAATTTTTTTTGTTTTGTGCTTGAACTTTTATTTGTTTTATTTCTGTAAGGGCCAACCCGATCAACTCAACTTAACTCAACCCAATCCAACCCCATTGTCATTGGGTTGGGTAGAAGAATTTTTTGAGTTGGGTTAGGTTGAAAAATTTTCAACTTGAACCTGATTGGGTTGGAAGATTTTATGCCCACCCTTAATTCAGATTGTTCGTCATGTTCATTTGGTGGAGATCCCAAATCATATCTCCCCCCGTTGATGGTGATGGAGATCCAACTAGGCTTTTTTCCCTTTTATTTTTCTGTTTTTATTTTTTTAATTGATTTTGTTTATATAATTTTTTATTTATGTTTTTTTTTTAATTTTTAAAATTTATTATGTTTTATTTTCTTATTTATTATTTATTTTTATAATTAATTATTAAATAGGTTTTATTTGGTGTTGACATGTGTCCTATTTATATCTAAAGACAATAATGCCTTAAAACCATTAAGTTTGACTAGCGGTTAACTGACCGTTGGACTGAATTGATGTAATTGTCGAAATGTTAGAACCATGCACCCAATTTTGCCATTAGTTGGTAAAAAACTGATATTTCATGAAATTTTAAGGAGTCAAAAGAAAATTTCCTTGAAATTATTGTTTTTGTTGATGATATTATTGTTGTTGCAGCAATCCATGAAAAGAATATGGGTGATCATGCCATTGATATTAACTTCTTAGCTACTTCTTTGAGAGGTAAGTTTGAAACCTTGTATCCTTTATCAGATTGTTGCATTTATCGAGTTTCTCAAAAAATACGAAGATCAAATGAAGAACTTTTCACTCCGAAAATGGTATCTATTGGCCCACTTCATTACGGTTGTGAGCAATTAAAAGCTATGGAAGAGCATAAACTTAGATATTTGCAACATTTTCTTAAACGAACTCTTATAAGCCTGGAGGAGTTTGTTACATCTATCAAGGATAAGGAGACAAGGTTGCGTGATTGTTATGCGGAAACTATCAAACTTAGAAGTCAAGAATTTGTCGAAATGATGTTATTGGATGCTATTTTTCTCATTGAGTTCTTATTAAGATGGAGTAAACATGAATTTGTTACTAGTGAAGACCGTATATTCGACAAACCATGGTTGAGGACGACTATATTACATGATATCTGGTCCGTGGAAAATCAAATTCCATTTTTCATTCTTGAAGACTTGTTTCAATTAGCCACAACTAGAATACTTGAAAATCAGTACTGTTATGAGGGAGTTTCCATGAGCGAACTTGTTTCTTATTTCTGCAGTGCTCCTTGTGAACTTCTTTCGATAGACAAGAGTTTGTTAGAAACCAAGTTTTATGTGGCAAAACATTTTCTAGATTTGCTAAGGCTTTGTATTGAGCCACCAGATAATGTTCTGGTTGTTAATGAAAGGGAATCTTTTATCTATCCAACTAGATCACCCACTATAAGGGAACTTCACCGGGCTGGAATCAAGTTTAGGGTTGGCTCAAGCAGGCATTCATTTGACTTAAGGTTTGATAAAGAGATTTTGGAAATTCCAAAGTTCAGAACGAATGTCTTTTTCAAATATCTGCAGATCTTTGAGCGATATCATTGCGAGACAAATCATATAAATGACTATGCTTTGCTCCTTAGTTTCCTCGTAACCTCTCCAGAAGATGCTGAATTATTAATTCAGAATGGAATTTTTGAAAATGCAGACAGTGTAAAGGTGTCAAGCTTTTTTCAAGAACTTGGTGATAATGCTAGAGTTCGTTCTCATAAATTCAAGTATGTCGGCCTTGTTAGAGACCTAAACGCCCACTGCAGATTTCCATGGAACAAGTGGAAAGCGAACTTGAAGCAAAACTATTTTAACACTCCATGGGCCTCCATTTCTGTCATTGCAGCTGTTGTTCTCCTTGCACTCACTTTTATACAAAGTGTTTGTTCTATATTGGGACTGTAGGTGTCGTGACTCGTGTGTCATGGTTATTATAATTGATCTCATTTGATCTCGTCTCGTGTGTCATGGTTAACTTCGTAATTCCAGTGTAAAAGCAAAATTAACTGTGTGGATGTGCCATTATTTTCTTCTTTTTAATTGATTAGCATATGTAAAAGCAAAATTTATTGAGCTTAATTAATGCCAGTCTAGAGTTATCAAATTAGAATTGATCTGTAGTTACAGCTCTAAATTCTACTTTAAACTAGATTGAAAGATTCGATATATAGATTGCTTAATCTATACTTTATTTTCAAACGCGTGCACCCACACACACATTTATATATATATATATATATTTATATGTGTGTATGTATGTATGTACAAGCATATATACACACACTTCTTGGGTGTACCTGGGGTTTCAATATACTTGATAACAAAAATGAATGATTGCATTATAAAATTGTTAATTGTAATTTATTATATTTAATTACAACTAAATGAGTCAGATCATATTTATGATAATCTGATAGGTAGAATCATATTTACTTATTATAATTAAGCATGTTTAGTTATAATCAGATATAATAAAGATATAATAAACTGCAATCAACAATTTTATAATGAAATCACTCTATTTTTTTGGTTTGAAGTGTATCTAAATCCTATGTGTATTATAGAATATATATATATATACATATATAAGGTTCCTTTAGGTGTACCTGAGATATCTATATACTTGATAAAATAAATACGTGATTGCATTTTAAAATATGTGATTATAATTTATTATATATGGTTATAGCTAAATATGTGTAATTACAATTAGTAAATATGATCATAATCAGTAAATGTGATTACAATAAGTAAATATGATAAGATTTATTGATTGTAATCACACATATTTAGTTGTAATCATATATAATAAATTATAATTACATATTTTAGAATGCAATTATACTTTTTTAATTAAGTGTATGTATACCCCATGTATCTGCTAGAATGTGCTTTTATATATATATATATAGTATTTTTATAATCAGTACATCCTAATTTTAAAAAGTTAGGACAAACTAATCAAATTTATCTATTGCATTTGAATTAAATAGAAGAGAGAATGTAATGGATGAATTTAATTGGTTCGCCCTTACTTTTTAAAGTTAGGAAGTATTGATTATTAAAGCTCTATATATATATATATATCTATAACGAATGGCTTTTAAGATGATATAATTGGATGGAATCAATTGATACAACAAAGAAAATAGGGGAAGGGTAACAAGCATCACAACAAATCTCCCCTTCGAACAAGAAAAGCAAGCTTGGCAAGCCAGTGAGTTATTGTATTTCCCTCTATAGGAATGAAAGAATAACAACAGGCCCCAAAACTTAGAGATAACTTACATCTTCCACTAAGGTTCCTACAATAGCCAAACTAGTGCTCTAAACTTTAAATTGCATTGCGACTTGCGAGAGTATGTTTCTACCAATTGGAACCAAAACCTTTTTGATAAGCAAAATACAGTGCTTCTCTAATTGTAAAAACTTCAACAGTATCTAAAGTAAATCGACCAACTCGTGGCAAAGCAAAGAGAGCACGAACATGGCCTTTATGGTCTCGAATGACTGCCCCAACACCCGCTATGGGGTTATCAATTAACTACAGGTTTCAAGATTTTATCATAAATGTAGTTAAATTATTTTACTATAACATTAAATTATAAAATAATTATAAATAATTAAATTAGAATTGTTAACATAACCTAACCTATAATTATTGATTAAAAAAGCAACATAAAAATTTTCCTTTTGTGGCAATTTCCTTTCTAATTTAATTGGTTGTGTACCTACTTATCTATTTTAATGGTGGGGTTTGAGTCTCTATACAATTTACAAGCACATGTGAGATGATTGTGCATTATTTTGCTCATCTTAATGGTAGGGTTCAAGTTCCATTATTCACTTTTTACAAGTATATATGAAGTTTTTTTTTTTTTTTTTTGGTGAGGGTACATATTTTCTAATTATGAAAATAGATGATCAGATTACGAAGCTAGATGTCTCCCAATTATAGAATTATATATTTAGATCACTTAAGTAGTTATCTTGTTAAGTCTTTGCAGTCTTATGATTAGTGTCAGCCTTAAAGGAAAATTCACTTGGGAGCTAAGTTAATGTCATGTCAACTAATGCTAAAGGATGGTAAATGGCCCCTTTTACAGTGAATGACATAGAAAATGTAAAAGAGGTAAAATGGTCCTTTACTAAATGAGATAAATCTAATTTTTCCTTATAATTTGATATAATAGCAAACAAACACTTTAACTTTAAAATATCATTAAAGACCCCTCTATAATTTATAAAAATAGTCAAAAAAACCCTTAATATTTATCAAAATAATCAAAAAAATCTCATGCCATTAACTTGGACGTTAAAAGTTAATGTTTGACTATTAATTAAGAAGGGCAAAATCATCATTTCAGTGTAAAATAAGTTAAAATTTTTTTGAATAAATAGATTAGTGCCACGTGTAAGATTATATTTTCAAAATAATTAATAATTAAAATAATTAAAAAAGTATTTTTTTTAAAAAAAAATTATATCCACCATCTATCAACATGATAGACGGTGGGCATAATTTAAAAAAATAAAAATAAAACAAAAAGAACTCTTAAAATAACACCTCTCTCTCTCTCTTTCTTTTTCTCTCTCATTCTCTGGTCTCCTCCTCTTCTTCATTATCTTCTCTTCTCTGGTCTCTTCTACTTCTTCTTTTTTCTTTCTCTTTTATTTTCTTTTTCTCTCCTTGGAAGCCTGGTTAGAGACGACTCAAATTGGAGTTCGATCTAATCCATAAAAATGAAGGAGATTTGGTGGAGTTCGATCTCCTCTACTAATGTGGAGTAGATCCATTTCCTTCATGCTCATCAGTAAATGTGGTTATTTGGGTTATTTGGATTTGGTAATGATTTTTGTTTGATGAGATTTGGCTTTTCTTGGTTTTTTTTTTTTTTTGGTTTTTAATTTTTAATTTTTTATTTTTAAATCTAGGTTTGATGGAATAGATCCATTTTTTGTTTTGATGATTTGGTTTTTTGTTTGATGGAGTAAATCTATTTTCTAGGTTTCCACCTGGAAACTTAGATCGTTTTTTGGGTTTCCAGAAAACCATCTGGGTTTACAGTTGGAAACTCAGAAAATCATTTAGGTTTCCAGATGATTTTCAGTTGAAAACCCTGAAAACCCAAATGATGTTCTAGGCTTTCAACTAGAAACCCAGAAAATCATCTAGGTTTCTAGCTAGAAACCTAGAAACCAATCTCGGTTTTTAGAGCTGAAAACCCAAAAAATTTTTTGAGTTTCCAAGATCGTTTTCTGGGTTTCCAGCTAGAAATCTAGATGTTCCAATCACCACAAAACTCGGGTTTCTAGGGATTTTTTTTTTCTAATATTTCATTAGAATGTATTTTTTTTTTATTTTTATATTTTGTCATATTTTAATAATTTTTAATATTATTATATTAAGTATTTTGAGGGTGAATTGGTCTTTTGTTAATTTTATTTGTTCAATTTTTTTAAAATTGAGAGGTAATTTAGTCTTTTTGTGCACCGACACTGTCAGACTCCACTTTTCACTAACAGAGTTAACAGAAAAAGTAAAATGAAATTCATCCAAACTACAGGGGTTAGTTAGCGATTTGATCAAACAGCAAGGAGGGAGGACATTAGAATTATCCCTCAATAAATCAATGAAAGTAAACTAATTATCATGATCTCAAGATTTTGACAGCCTGATTGGTCACATGACAATAGCATTCTCTTTGTCATGTATAAAACGTGGGGTCCAACACTCCCAGTAGCTAGAAAAGCAAAGGCCAAGAACGAAAGAAGAAGAATTATTCCAAGAACGAAAGAAGAAGAATTATTGCCCAGATCCTAAATATTTCTCAGCAAAATATTAGGTGAGGTCTCTCTATAATTTCTCAATCTTACTAGTATTATGACCAACAATTAGTGTATCATCCACATAAAGCTAAAGAATGATAAAACCAACATTAGAGAATTTCTTCCCAAAATCACAATAGTCAGAAGTAGTCTTACGGTTCCGAGAAGTCTCCATGAACCAGTGACAAGTTCATTGTTCTTCACCAAATAGTTAAAAGGACATTTGAGATGATTTTTGTTGTTAATTTTGCTCAATAATATTCAACAATAATAGGCCGATAAGTTCCTAACAACAATGAAAATTATAATATAGATTTTTAGTACAATAAGTATTTGAAAAGCTGTATTATAATAATTTTGTATGTTTATCAATCAATCCTGGAAAAGTTCGTTAATAAATGTTGCAAGAGAGACATCCCCTTATTTGTTTAATCTCTAGCTTTCCCTTAACATTCTTTTTCTTTATTAGGCTTTTTGTTTTTTTTTTTCTTTTGAGAGAACTTCATTTTGATCTTTATATTTTTTAAAAAATTTCTCATTTTTAAATGTGAATCCATTTATAATTTTTATAGTTCTTTAAATTTTAAAAATTCATCAAATTAATCTATCTAACATCATCTTTAACAGTCAATGTCAATAAAAATAGTAAAAGACTATTTTATCTTTAACTTTATAAGCATACATTAAAAAGATATGTTTACCCTCTTGAAAATTTTAGAATTACAATTTGATTTGAATTCTTTATGACAAAATGCTCTTTATATATAAATGTATAATTTTAAAATTATATTTTGTTATGATAGTGCTGTTATTAATAAGTTGAGTTATTTTACCATTTTAACCCTAAGTGTAAATTGATTGACTGGTATACTTCCAACATTAATAATATATATATATATATATATATGTGCTGCAATATGTCAGAATGCCAATATTGAGTATGCGCACCTTTTTTTTTTTTTTTTTTTGAGGCAAATTATGCACACTTGTTGCTGCAGTATGCACACTTGTTGCCGCATTTTTTTTTTATTATAAATACAATATTGGCAAGCACACTTCCACACAATAGTGGAATAAAATATATAGTATGCAGTAATATATATACATATATATATATATATATATATATATTGCATCTACTAAACTATGGCACCTGATAATGTAGTAAGAGAAAAGTAACAATACTGAACAACAAAAAGCTTAAGGATAATGGGACCACTTGAAATATTAAATTCCAGCAAAAATAGTTAATGAACATGTTCATGTCACTGCCCATGACGTGCAGAACAACCAAATATTGTAAAAAAAAAAATAGCAGCTGCTGCCATGACATGCATAACAGCCTAAAAGTGAGCAAAATAAACATTACACACTGCCATGATATGCACAATAGACTACAAGTCCCCAAATAAACTTCAAAATTAAAGCCAAGTCATGTATATAATATGTGCATAAAAGTGTGCAAAATAAACATAGTAAATACCATTAGCGCATTAATTCTTTATAGTGGTGAGTTCGAACTCATCTGCGAGCAGTGTTCAGGCATCTGTGATAGGGGAGGCCTGCTTGATGTTTCATTGGAAGGGGTCCCTCCACGTGAGTTGAAGCTGCAAACATTAAAAACATTAAATAATTTGTTAGTGCATATCTCCATGCAAATGAGTAAGAAAAAGAAAGCAGACAAAACCATGCATACAAATTGTTTAAAGTTTAAAAATCCTAAAAATATTAAACCTGTTTCTAGCAGTTTGTTGATGAGTTTGAACAGAGCAAGTATGCTCAATATTATTCATGCTTGTTGATCCTTGATAGCAATGTCGAACCTGTGATTCATATTGGCTCCTGCTAGATTCTATATTGGAAGAAGTGGCTTCATAGGCTCCATGGGCTTGCATACTAGAAAAAATATAAGTTAGCCTTGAGAATTAGTAACTTACACCTTAATTATCACTTTTATACAACTTGAAAACTGAACTATTTATACATCTGATATTGATAGATTGTTGTCAGGTAGGCTTAATATCACTATCCCTGACAGTAGTTGCAGCAGTTGCATTATATGTGTTTTTTTTTTTTTCCTGCTTCTTTATTGCTGGTTTTTTTCCTTGCTTCTTCATTGCTAGTTGTTTTCCCTGTTTCTTCAATGCTAGTTCTTTCCCCTGTATCCTCACAACAAAATAATACAATACATTTTATTAAGAAAGTACATGAAAATGGATAAGAATATGTTATTGGTGCAATTACCTTTGTTGGACAGTACGACTATTATGTCCAAGTTTTTTCACATGTTTTGCAACGACCAGCCCGAGTTTTGGAGGATGCAGCATGACTCTCATCAGGTGCCCTTCTTTTGGCCTTCTTTGGTCTGCCTACCTTGGCTCGTATCTGAGGTGGCAGAATTCCTTTAGACTCAAATGCGGGCCACTTGCCTTCATCTGGAATTGGGTTTATTGACCCACTATTAGTTAATTGCATAGCTTCTTTAGCGTAGTGACAATGCACGTAATCATGTGGAAGCTCTTTTCGATATATTAAGATAGCAATGACATGCTTGCAGGGAAGTCCACTGATCTGCCAGTCCCCACAATCACATGTTTTTTCATCAATGTTGACCAATATTCTCTTGCACCCTGTTTCAATGGTTTTGTACCATTGACCTTTTCCATGTATAACTTTCAGTTTCCTTGCTTCCTTCTCATTTGTGTTCAGCACTCGTCTTGCATATGGAGTGATATTTTCAGTCATCTTGTCGATTTTATCAGATTTATTACAAAAATTCACTATGTATCTCCTTCTCAAATGCTCCAATAAAGTCAATATGGGTTTTTCCTTTTCCTCTTTAACCCACTTGTTGAAGCTTTCTGACACATTATTTATGATATGATCTGAAAAAATCTGCCCATCAAAGGCATGCCTTGCCCATTTGTCAACCGGCTCCTCCTCAACCAACCACTCGTATGTTTCGTATGAGTCTTCTTTTATGTCCTCTAAAATTGCATTGAAATCAGCAACTTTGCCTGCCTTTGCTGCTGCCCATAGTTTTCCATTTATGGAGTGATTCTTAAAAACAGTTGTCAAATTAGCTAGCATGCATCTGAAACAGTACCTTTTCCCAGCGTGTGGCCACACCTTTGCCAAAGCTGAAATACAACCCTTTTGACGGTCACTCATAAAGCAAATGGGCCTCCTATCATTCCATTCTAAACACTCTTTAAGCAAATGTAAAAACCAAGTCCAGGTATCAGTATTTTCAATCTTATATACACAAAATGCAATAGGAAAAATCCTAGATTCCCCATCTAGTGCTACTACTGATAGCATAAAACCTTGAAAAGGACTTGTGAGGTGGCAGCCATCAACACCTATAAATGGCCTACAACCCCCTGTGAACGCGATTTGATGCGCATTGAAGCTTAAGAAAAACCTTTGAAATTGAGGACTACAGCTAATGCTATGGTCAACCAAAACCTTAGCACATGACCCTGGATTCATTTTCAGAACCATATTTGCATACTTTCTTACCTTAGCATATGACTTCACACGGTCCTTCTTCAAATTCTTGAGCACTTGCTTCTTTGCACAATAGATTACTTGTAAGTCACAATCAACTGCAAATCTCTCTTGAACTTCATTCTCCAAAACGTCCAAAGTAATGTGCGGGTTAACTTCTATTGTCCTGCCTAGTACAGAGGCAACCCAGTTTGCATTAGCTTCCTTATTCGTTGCCACCCTTGGACACATGCCATGCCCCCAAGCAATACTCTTCACCTCAAACGTGACTCCCTCAGGAAGTCAGGACATATGTACTCTTCAGTCGCATGTTGCATTCTTACAAGTGATCGTGTATCCACATAAGTCATTCTTCACCTTTTTCAGTTCAAATCCCTCCTAAATTGTATATCTCTTGACAACATTCCGAACAAGTTTTGCATTGCCAAATACATGACTCTCTCTTAAGGATATGGAACCATCCAGATTCGGGGCCCATTGATGTTGACAGCAATATCTAGCCATTCCAGCAATCCCATTATCATCCTCCTCAGAGGATAGAATAGTCACCATATCCTCGCCATTTGGATCACAATAATCTATATCTGCATCTTCACTTCCTTCATCCGTTAAACTCAAGTTTGACCCATCAGTTGACTCACCCATTGACTGATCATCCATCTCATAATCTTCATCACCTTCACTATCAGAAGCCTCCACATTTACTGCTGGTTCCGTTTCTGTTGCATGTTGTTTTCTAGTTCGAACTGTTTCAAAATGTGGTTCTGTTTCAGTTGCTGGTTCGTTTTCTGTTTCAGCTACTGGTACAAGGGCTGTTTGGCCAGTGTTTACCGGTTCGTTGTTTGGTGGTTCATTGAAAGCCAGCATTCCAACTGTTGGTTCTGGGTACTTGACTGTAGTAGGCATCAGTTGTAGACTTGTAGGTCAAACATTATTTTTGATATGTTATGCTTGTTGTACTCTTAAAAAACGAACATCAAATCTTCATTGGACAGCAGAACATGTCGATACCCATTCCAAGGAAAAGTAATTGAAAGCTGCCATTTTTCCCATGGTTTAATACCATTAACGTTCCACTCCATTTTAGCATAATTGATGATACTAACAACATTACAGTCCCCAGGTTTTAACAGCATAAGATCGAACACTTCGTCCCCAATCTTAACATATACTTCAAACGGAAGCATTTTATCTAGCAAAATAAGCAAACCCAAACATCAGTTAACCATATTTGCAATTTTAAAAACCACATTATAGGAGTAGAAAATATAAAAACAGTGTGACAATTTTTAAGAGTAGAAAATAGAAACCATAGTGTTTAAAACCACATTTTAAAACCATAGAAAAACATTAGCTTGCTTTTCACACTCTCTTTTTAACTTTAACAAGACAAGTAAACCAGAACACTACATAGAGAAAGTGAACCCCACCAAAGAATCGAAACAAATTTCAGTAACATAAATGCAAACACAAAACACAAAACTACATTCATTGAATAACTTGTAACACTGTAACAAGTAAAGCGAAATCATCTCAGTAATACAAATCATCGCAACAACCAATAAAAGGAAATTGTCCTCCATTATCATTACATCAACCAAACCTGTAACATTGCCATGCAAACCCAAAACTAACAGTTCAACAAAACAACCAATTTTATTATCAACAGATTTTGGAGACGAAAAGACCAAAACCCTAAAATTGTAAAATACAAACAACAACTAAATGATGTAATTTTTCAAAAAATAAAAATAAAAAAAACATTAATCACTTTCAAAACATAACCATGCAACACACCCCCACCCTCCACACACACAAACCCCCCACCCCCACCAAAAAAAAAAAAAAAAAATCCAAAAACCTCGCTTATTCATACCCAACAAATTTCAAAATCGTCAGACCGTTGAAATCGAAGCAACACAACTCATAAACAGAGTTAAAACCAACTTTTCTTCAACCAAAACACTTCATTCATACCATTAAAACACACCCACAAAAAAACCACAAAAAATCTCAACCATGAACAATTTTACAGAAGAATAACAACGTCAAACTTCAAACACACGAATAACTAACCTTAAAAACACCTCGTCTCTTCCTCACCGTCCTTGGAAGTATGTCGCCAGAGTCAGTCGTGGTAAGGTTTAGGGTTGGTAATGAGGGAACGTCATCGTAAGAGCTAGTGTATTCTGAGACAAATTGTTGGTTATTGGGGACCAAACACTCTGCATCAAATATTTGGTTCGCGGGGACAAAGTGTTTGAAACAAAGTGTAGGAGGATAATTTAGTCATTTTAGGTTACACTTTTAATTATTGTTTTTATTTAATTTTTTCATCTTTTTCCAATTGACACCTGTCCTCATGTCACTCACTAATATTACTTAACTAATGTTAACAGACTAAACTATTCTCGTGTCACTAATATTTGACCATTTATTGACTGATAATAGGAATTAATTCGAGAGATCATGAATAAAAGTTATAAATAGATTTATATTTAAAAATAAGTTTTTTTAAAAAAATATAGGGATTAAAATGAAGTTCTACCTTTTTTTTTTTTGGGTTTACCAGAATGACTAGATCTTTTGATTAGACAGAATTCATAAGTTATTGGACTTTTTAACCAACTCTCTCATCAAACAAAACCTTGACTCCTCTCCCGAGAATATTAAAAAAAAATTATAAGAGAAAACAAAAAAAAATGTATTATAATATTTAACGATAATATATTTTTTTATTAGTTGTATTACAATATGTTTTTCTGATAGTAACATTATATGGCAAGATTAATGAGAGAATTATAGTGTTATAGATATTGATTCCTTTTATATGTATATAAACAATTCTTGGAGCACAGAGCTAGGTAGATGCTAAACTTTATTTAAAATCTTCATCCAAGAAGATTCATTCCTTTCCCCCACTGCTTCTTTTTTCACTACTATAGGGAAAGGAATTAAAAACCTTCTGCTTATCTATAAAAATGGCCTATATTAACTGTAAAATTCATAGGATTGAATTCAGAAACTCATTTTAGGGAAGATTTTGTTTGCAAGAGCTAAAAGGAGATCGAGCTGCTTTTCTATGGTAAGAATAGTGTCTCAAAATTCTTTTTAATTTAATACTTCTAGTTTGAAATTTTTGGTAAAATAAATTCTAGATTTGAAACATTGTGAAACCTCTTCGGCTTTTTTTTTTTTTTTCAACCTTATGGTTAATGAATGCTTTAATTGTTGGATAATTCTCATAGGCTAATTCAGAATTAGATTTTAGGTCCAATTTGATATTACTGTTGCTTTTTTGAAAAATAATTATTAGTTGTGTTAAAGAAATAATATATTGTTAAAATCATGTGGTTATAATTTTGTAAGATTCAGACTTAATATGCATGCATTCGGTAGATATTTACTTTGATTGCTTTGAATTTATATAATGTCTAAAATAGATATGAAATAAAATATTTAAATTGATATTTGGTATAAAAAATTATCTGTAATTAAGGTTGGGACACGAGTATTTTTACATTAAAATTAATAAAAATGATTTGGTCATTTAAACAATTAATTAAACCCAAGAATAGATTATTTCATAATTACTTTACAAAAAGTTACCTCCACTAGTGGGTTTTTTTTTTTTTTTTTTTTTTAAATGTTTGTCAAATCAATTGAGATTATAAAATAGTCACTTTTGAAACTTTATCAAACAATTTTTTTTTATACCAAAATTATTACATAAGTTGATTTTAACTTTTCAAAAGCAAGATAAGGTTATCTCAACCATAAGCCCCTTACACTTATATCCAGAGGTTGTGAGTTTAAGCCATGTTTCCCTTTTCTAAATTCCTATTTAATTGTAATGGTAAAAAAAAAAAAAAACTAATAAAATTAATATTAAAAAGTGATCTTAATATATATATATATTTTTAATTTTGTTAGTAAATGGTTTCAGTTAATCAAAGATGTGAAATTTATTTGAAGTTGTTATGTAGATTATTGAGATTATGTTGGCTACCTTGTGATAGTTCCATGTCAATAATCATTTCATTTAACATGAAAAAAAAACACATATTTGTGAAGAATAATTGCATATGAATGATGAATGAAGCCGTATGATTTAATGTTAATTGCTGACTGGTAATTTTATTTTGAAACACCGGTTTATTTTGTTTTTGAAATAAATGCCTAGGTCCATTAAACTTTCTAGCTATCAATGGGAACAGTACTAAAAATTTAAGTGGTCTAATGACTCTTAAGACAATAATAAAAAGGGAAAGAAAAGGGAAAAAAAAATCAAAAGTAATCAACAAGAGGAGTTAACAAATAAATTCCAACCTTTTTTTTTAATCGTGTTTCTTAGACTTCCAACTATATTATTCTTTTCTTTTCAGTTAAATTCTAACTATATATGATATTTGATCGTTTTATTTTTTATAGTAATCAAGAATTTAAAAAAAAAAATTCTATATAAAAATATTTATAATTTCTCTTTATACATTTTAAGTTAGTTTTCTTTGATTATTCCTTTTATGTAGCAAGCAGAAAAATGGATACAAGTGAGCATGAATCCATTGACATTGATAACTTAGAGAAGTCTTTGGAACGAGAGTTTAAGTCCTTGCCTCCTTTATCCAAAGATTGTTGCATCTATAGAGTTCCTCCTGAAATACGACGGCTAAATGAAAGGCTCTATACTCCACGAATAGTCTCCATTGGTCCAATTCACCATGGTAGGGAAGAATTAAAGGCTATGGAAGAGCACAAAAAAAGATACCTACAAGATTTTCTTCAACGAACCAATGTAAGTATGAAGAAATTTCTTCAACTTATAAAGGATAGAGAAGCAACGTTGCGTGGCCGTTATGAAGAAATCCTTGAAATTGGAAGTGAAGACTTCGTGAAAATGATTTTGGTGGATGCTGCCTTCATCATCGAGCTATTTCGGAGGATTATGTCTGATCACTATTTGAATTTTGGAGTTGATCATATAGTTACTAAGCCACAGAGGTTAAACTCTATAGTTTTGGACTTGTTCAAGCTAGAAAATCAGATTCCTTTATTCATTCTTGGAGACATGTTTAACCTAGCCAAAACAGAAATGCATTATAGTGAGCATTGCGATGATGTTTCCATTATTTTGCTGACCTGTGAGTTCCTTGGACCTCTGAGTAATTTTTTTCTTGGTAGAAAAAAAGTTGGTAGAAACCCACTTTTCCAAAGCGGAACATTTCGTTGATCTCATAAGAATTTGTCTTCAACCATCAGAGGTAAAGTCCGGTGTAAGTAAAACTCTAAATATACCCAGTGCAACTGAGCTTCATCAGGCTGGAGTCAAGTTTGAGGTGGAATCAAGTAAAAACTTGTTTCGCATAAGTTTCAAGGATGGGATATTGGTTATTCCTAAGCTGAAAATCGTCAATTTCTCGGAAGCATTGTTCCGAAATCTTCAGGTCTTTGAGATACTACATTGCGAAACTAACTACATAAATGATTATATTACTTTTATCAATTTCCTCGTCAACACTCCAAAAGATGCAGAATTTCTCATTCGTAAAGGCATTATTCATCATTTGTTGTGGGATAGTGAAGGGGTATCAACTCTTTTTCACAACCTTGTCAAAGAAAAAAGAGTATACTCTAGTGACTTTTCCTATTCTGGTATTGTTAATGATCTAACCTCCTATTGTGAAAACCCTTGGCACCAGTGGAAGGCAAACTTGAAGCAAAATTATTTCAACACTCCATGGGCTTCTATCTCTGTCATTGCAGCTGTTATTCTTCTTGTACTCACTTGTATACAAGCTGTTTGTGCTATTCTCGCATTGTAAAGTTCTAGCTTTCTTGAATTTATAAGCTTTGCTGGATATTTACAGGCATTTGATAGTACACACATTATAGCTCAAATGTAAAATGGAAAACGAATGACAGAATATATAGGTAATACATGGATAATGTCTTTTGTACTTTGTGTCATATTCTATAAAAATGCGTGCAGCATAAATATAATTATTTCGGTCATATTACTCAATTCAAAAAATCAGTCCATAAATTAATCTAATGGTGTAACAAATTATTTATCCAAAAACAGTAATAAAAAAATAATAATAATATAAATCTCGTTTGTTGGTACACTATGAGTAAAATCCAAGATTTAATTATGTAATCTTCTCTATACATAATAAAAACAATCCTAATAGGAATATAGGCCGATGCTTTACTTAAAGATATCAAATTCCTGTATTCTATTAAAGAAATTCATCGAAAGAGATTTGCTTCTACTAGCTGCAACCATAATATTATTCATGGAAGAAAGGAATTTTCGTTCATTTTAGAATGTATATAAAAAAAGACACCAAGGTGTAATACCATCAAACAGGCTGTAACTAATAATCATATACAAGAGGACTCTGCAGTCATCATCAACACAAATAGGAATGAGATTCTGCAACACATGAAATTCAAAGGCTGCAGCTCAATCTTAAAGTTGTAAGCATATATAAATTTGGGTCTGATTCAGGATAATTCTTTTAGCTTACTGTATTTTAATTTTTCCATGCAATAACTGTTTGCAATATAAAATCAGTTTAAGTGTAGTGCTATATAGAGAAATGTTGAGTTCTTCAATATAATATTCTCTATCAATCTTTGTTCATCTTGATTTAACCATGAAAAGCTTAATCTCAATTGTTGATGTTCCAATCACAGAAGGAAGATTGTTGGAATACGAAGTGAATAAACAAGAAGGATGGACAGTACAGCGATTGACGTAGATGCAGTCGAAAAATCCTTGAAGAATGAATTTGAAGGCTTATATCCTTTATTGGATGAATGCAGTTTTTACAGAGTTCCTGAGAGACTTCGTGGGCTAAATGACAAAGCAAACACACCTCAACTTGCGTCCATTGGCCCACTTCATCATGGCAGGAAAGAGTTACAAGCCATTGAAGAGCACAAGAAAAGATATCTACAAGATTTTCTTCAAAGAACACAAGTATGAAGGAATTTTTGGAAGCTATACAGGATAGGGAAAAGAAAATCCGTAACTGTTATGCAGAACCAATTTCACTTAGTAGTGCTGATTTCGTGAAAATGGTTTTGACTGACACTGGTTTCATCGTTGAGTTCTTACTGAGGTATAGTTTCCAGGAACAGAGAAAACGTAATGACCCTATTTTCAACCGATGGTCCATCATTGATATAACTCTTGATATGTGGCTCCTTGAAAATCAACTTCCATTCTTCATTCTTCGGGAATTGTTTGATCTAGCCCATATAAACACATCTTTTGCCAACAATAAAAAACTTACTATGAATACCCTTATCCGAAATTTCTCCACATTTATATTTCAATCTTTCTTAATGGAGGCCAAATCTGATGAAAATATTTTTTCCACCGCAGAACATTTTGTTGATATCATAAACATCTATCTTCAACCTCCAAATTGGGTCACTAAAAAAGCACTACATGCTCTCAAGGCACCAAGTGCAACTGAACTTCGTCATGCTGGAGTCAAGTTTGTGGCTGGATCAAAGAAAAACTTACTTGAAATTAAGTTCAAGAAAGGGATTCTTGAGATTCCACCTTTGAGAATAGCAAAAGCAACGGAACCTTTATTACGAAATGCGATGGCATTTGAGCAACGACGTTCTCCTCACACTTACATCATTAATTATGTAAACATGATTGAACTCCTTGTCATTTCTCCCAAAGATGTCAATGCACTTGTTCAACACGAAATTATTGAAAATTGGCTACCCGGCGGAGAGAAAGTTTCATCTCTTTTTCACAATCTTATTAAAGAGACTCCTACAGATCTTGGTGATTTTTATTTTTCAAATGTTGTTGATGATCTGAATGCCTATTGTAAAGTCCCTTGGCACAGGTGGAAGACAACATTGAAAGAAGAATATTTCACGACTCCATGGGCTGTTGTCTCCATCATTGCAGCTGTTATCCTCCTTATACTTTCTTTTATACAAGCAGTGTGTTCTGTACTTCAAGTTGTGTTCATGTAGGGTCCTACCATTTCAATTTATTTCTGAATTTGCTTTTTAAATAGACTTTGAATGTCTTCTCTGTTCCTCAATGATAAATATATTTTGAAAAAAAATGCTTAATAGTTTTAGTATGATTGATGATCATTACTTTGTAAGTTTTTCAGGTATCTTCAAATTTTTATCTTCAAGAATTTATTTGAGATTGGACATATAAAACAAATTGAGTGAGAATTAGATAGGAGAATTTATCAATGATCCCAAATATATATTCAATAATATTACGAATTATTACGAAACAAGGATGATCATGAAGAAAATTGCTCTTCTGACTAATGAGCCCCATGTGTGACATTGTGAAGCTAGGGTAAAGGATATTTAGTTTACGGCTCAAGAGAAAAAATGCCACTGAAATTAGTGTCTTATTAAATTTACAGATCCTAAGAAATTTACTATTTCTACCTTCTCTAGAACAAAATTTTCTCTCGTCAAACTAAAAAAATTGCCTTGAGTAGAAAGACAAAACTAATGGCAAAAACAAATAGCCATCGACGGGGGACTGCTCTCATTGAAGAACCAGACGCTCCTTTGACAAGAAGCAGACACACTCCTCGATCAGAAGCGCTGGTCATTCTCCCTGTTGAGGAGCACTAGTTACGCTGATTAGCGTGAGACATGTCCAAAAGATCTGCAGATCTGTTCGAGTGAAGGAAAAAGAAGAACCAAAAAAAGAAGAATGTGAGATTCGAAGTGATTCGGCATTGTTGCAGAGGATGCTCTGGCAAATTCCAATATTGGGAATGGAGACGGGAGCTTTTTTTTTTTATTTATTTAAATTTTAATCTTTTTAAGAGTAAACGGTGCGAAATAGCACCAAATAACTGAAGGATTGTTTCACTACACTAAAAGAACTTACTTGAGGATTGCTAGTAACTCCTCAAGTTAAAAATCAATATTGTTCTTCATTAAAAAATCTGTTTATCATCTTTCCAGTTCTAGTGTTTTCTCTTTTTCGAAATCTTTAAACTCTCTTCTTCTTCTCTCGCAAGCCAACGATTGAGACACTGTCCGTGTCTCTGGCTAACGCCGCCATAGACTGCGGAGATATGGTTGAGTTCACGTTGCTTTTGGTTAATGAGAACTGTATTTTAAATGGAAGTTGAACAAAAACAACATGACATGTGTCTATGCTTTTTGTTCTTTCAATGGCCTATGCAACATATTATTGTGTCTTTTTTCGTTTGGCTCTCTTTAAGATGATGCAGCATTTTCATTTCCATAAACAAGTTGTAAAGAAGAAACATCTATAGAAGCAACTTTGCGGGTTTTACATAGCTATTAAACTAGAAAAGTATTTTTCATTTTTTGTTTTTGTTTTTGTCATCATTATAACTTTTGCATTATAAATACCTCTGTTTTCAAGATGAACAACAGAGCAACATATATAAAGCAACAAGCCTCTGTATTTTTGCGAATGAAGATGAACAAAGCATGCCGCGAACTGTTCTCCAGTAACACAACCTTATGACTAAAGTCCAAACCAGTTTCATTTGCCATCTTCCGCACCTGCAGTCAAAACAGAACCACAAAAACCAATCAAACTCATAAACATTTCTCATCGAAACCATCAATCATTTATCTTCATCAATAAACGAACAAGATTCACAAGTATTTCGTAATTAGTTCGCGGGTCGCTTTGATCTGTTTTCAAAGAAGAAAACAGATGGTGTCAGTTTTATAATGAGAATTTTGTGGTCACCCAATTGAGCATCGCGAACTTATGTATGTATTTCAACAAAATAATTGGAGAACATAGTGTCCGTTTTACAATGAGAATTTTGTGGTGACTTAGTTGAGAATCGGGACTGCAATTGGCGTAGAGAGAGGATTGGCTTACGGAGAGGAGGAAAAGGTTGGTGTTTTAATCGAGAGAGATCGAGTTAAGGAGGTTGTGATTCGGTTCATGAATACTGATGCTGGTCAAAAAGATGCGGAAGAAATGAGAAAAAGACCGAGTGAACTCGGTTAGAGTCGGTGTTTTGGCGTGCGAGAGAGCCATCTACCTTGAACCGTTTTGCTTCTCAGTTTTTTGGCTTCAAAACGGGTCTTTATAAAATGAGAGTACTTTTATTATTAAAAAATAAACAGTAAAATGATACTAACAAAATTTAATTCAAATTTTTTTGCTAGTTAAACTTATGTCCAGTTATTTAGTAATATAAAAGGAAAACAACCCTCTTTTAACAGTAGATTGGCATATTATATTACTCTTGACAGTGATATTTTTAGATAAAAACAATAAAAACATTAGAGAGAGATAAAAATAATAACTGCTAAAAATAGTAAGTTTAATTTTTTTTTTTTTTTACCTTATAAAAGTAAAATACAATTGTGAGTTTTCAAAAATGGTATATTTATATTTTTTCTTAAAAATACAGTATTTTTACTTTATTATTATTTTCTTCTCGGTTGTAAATTAAACTTTTTATATTACAAAGACAAAGTATAAAAATGTGTTTACTTGCACATAATCGGAATGACTTAGAACTAGAATGATATATCAAAATAAAAATAAGTTGTTTAGTTCAATTGTCAGAATTAGAATCAATAGTATTCCATTAAGATGTTTACTTTGGTTTTGAAATCGAAATTGATTAATTACAATTTATGAAAATGCCCTTAATTAAAATTATGTACTTCATAAGCATTTTTTTAATAAGGGGTATAAAAGAATTTTTAACTTGTAAAAGGGAACAAGAATAAGATTTCCAAGTAAGGTGAGGGGAATGGAATTCCCATTTCATAACCCCAAATTCATATAGGATCCATAATTTTATTCCTATTACGGATTGATTTTACAGCAAGTAAATATCAACAATTATTTTTATTCTCAATTCTCATTTCTAAATCCATTAAGTAAACACACCATAAATATAAACTCATAAAATCTATTCTAACAATCCATTCCCTAATGACAGTGTGATATTGCTCGTCTCGCAAGTAGGAACTTCCTAATCCACTATTGACTTCTGCACTAAATTAAAGTTCGAATATTAATTTAGGATGAGACTCAAACTACCTAGCATTTATGATGATTTCCAATTAGATAGTAAGAGATTCTAATACTACAAAGCTTACTCATTCCTCTTTAGTTTTTGTGCCTCAAAGTCTTGGATCTCATATTGAAATATTCTTTGGGGAAACTTCATTTTAGTCCCTGAGGTTTTGGAAAATATTAAAATTTTAAACATCTTTTGGAAACAACTCTTTTTATCCCTAACTTTTCAAAACTCTTCAAAATAGTCCAAACCGTCAGTCAACTATTGGTTAAACCAAACAAAATGCATAAAAAGACTTTTTTACCCTTGGTGGTGATTAATAACACTTAAATTACCATATTACCCTTGAAACAACCAATTTGTAAGTTAAAAATTAAAAAAAAAAAAATCAACCCAGAAAATAAAAATTAAAAAAAAAATTGTTGCAAAAAGAATTAAAAAAAAAATTAGAGTTTTAGGGTTGAAGATCTACAACCCAGAAAATAAAATCCAGAACAATTTCTTCATCATCAACAGATTAACAATTCATCAACAGAAAAACTCAAATTAAAACCATCCACAATCTGTTCTTTCTTCTATTTTTTGTTCACTGTTCTTTCTTCTTCCAGCCATCTTCCTCACCCATCTCTACAGTCATCTTCATCGTAATGAACCCACCAACACAACCTAACCACATCAGTTCCACCATACACCACCAATACAAAGACAACCCTCAGCACCCCAACACCACCCCCAATCTGTCAAACGACCAACACAAACACAACCACATCACCGCCATCATACACCACCTACACAACACAACCACATCACCTCCACCATACACCACTAACACAAAGACAACAACCCCTAGCAACCCAACAACATCCACAATTTGTCAGACCACCACCATAAACACAGCCACATCACCGCCATCACACACCACCAACACAACACAACCACATCACTGTCAGACCACTACCACAAACACAAACATAGCCACATCACCGCCACCACACACCACCAACACAACACAACCACATCACTGTCAGACCACTACCACAAACACAAACATAGCCACATCACCGCCACCACACACCACCAACACAACACAACCATATCACCTCCGCTATACACCACCAACACAAAGACAACCCTCAACACCCTGACACCACCCACAATCTGTCAGACGACCACCACAAACATAGCCACATCACCGCTACCACACACCACCAACACAACACAACCACATCACCTTCGCCATACACCACCAACACAAAGACAACCCCCAACAACCCAACACCACCTACAATCTGTCAGATCCATACCCAACACCAACACAAACAAACTCGGTCAGATCCATACCTCAAACACCGACCCAACAATGCCTATCAAGAAGCGATGATGAGAGAGAAGAATGGTGACAAAAGACGAATAGAGGCAGAAGAGAGGGAGAAAGAGACGGAGCGTGGTCGGATTTTGCACCTAGTTCAGAGCCATCGTTGCTGCAACCAAGCTGAGCTTTCATTGTTCGTCAAACTAGAGATGGAGCCTGGTCGGTGATACCCTTCAAGTCGGTGATGGAATCGTAGCTGAGCTTGCAAGAGATGGTCTTCCAAGAAGCTCGCTGGAGCCGTAGCCCTCGTCGCCGTCGGTGGTGCCCTTCAAACTTGGGTTCAAATAATAAAATGGCGTTTTCCTCTAATAACAAAGATATTTTTTAATTTTAATTAATTAATTATTTTGTCTATTTAATTTAATTTATTTTTTCTTTTATTTGTTTAAAATCCTAACCGTCCACGTGTCACGATCCTAGTCTCTCATATGAAAATACCAACTTACCCTTCCTGCCCAAACAATCTGTCACCATTGACCGTTAGTTGACTGACGGTTTGGACTATTTTGAAGAGTTTTAGAAAAGTTAAGGATAAAAAAAGCTATTTTCAAAAGATGTTTAAAATTTTGATATTTTTCGAAATCTCAGAAACTAAAATGAAGTTTTCCCATATTCTTTTACTCTTTTCTGATAAGAACTATACAAGTGAAAAGATCGAGGAAAAGATTAAAGAACATAATAGAAAAGGGAAAATATACTTATTTGTGATTAAATATTACAATTCTTTTCTTTTGTGATCTATATGCTATTATTTGCTTTGTATTCTTAATTCCCCGGTAGAATAACTCTGAAGCATGCTATCTTGAGAAGAGGTTTAAGGAACATTGTGTTCTTTTCTTCTTTTTAGACGTTTGCTTTGTTCTTTCTAGAATTGTTGACGAAATATATACGTAAATTACAAAGTAAGCAATCTTCTATCATTACCAACTCAACATAAAACATCCTTCGAAAGTGCTGCACATTCAGTAATTAAAGAAAACAATTTATTTTATTTATTCAGTAATTAAAAAATATTTTATTTTTTATAATTTTATATTCAATATAATTTATTTTTATTTTTTATATTTTAATTAATATTATTCTAATTAATGTTTTCATTGCATTGCTGCTTTTACCCTAGAGTCAAATGGTAAGTCATGTCAACCTAACAGAGTTTGTGACTATCAAGGACATTGTCATCCTTTCATATGCCTCTAGTGGGTATTTTGGGTGTTTATTTTAACGTCAGACCGTATTTCGGATTAAAAAAAAAATCACATGGAGGAAAAAAGACATATTGTCAAAAGTTAGGGGTTTTTAGGATTTTCCCTTATTAATTTATCTTAAGACTTGATGGACTACTTAGTAGTGGTGGATATGATGTCTTAACTATGTGTTTCTTCATTAATTTTTTTTAATCAACTTTCTACTGTAATTTTAGTTTCGATTCTTCAATCTTAAAACTCTTTTATTTGATTTAATTGTTTGTAATTTAGGTTTTAGATAAACTTGGAATTGAAAGTAGGTTAGAAACTTCTCGTGGGATCAACCTTTGCTTGATTACTATACTTGATAAACGATTTGTATACTTGTAAGATTTAAACAAATCTGTGTGTTAATTTTGCAACCAACAAGTTTTTAAGAGTTTGAACATCTTGATTTGATTTTTCGCTGGCTTGATGAACTATTTGAATTGTTTTTATTTGGATTTCATGATGTGATTAACTTTTATGTTTCTCAATCTCAAATTGGCTCTTGTTTTTCTTACTCTCTTTTGAATATTTCTATAAAAAAAAAAAGGAGATCATGGTATTAAGGGGGAGAGTTCATTTTGAGGGGGAGTAGTTTGTGTTCTTGCTTGTGTTTATTGGGAAAGAGTATTTAGTGTGTTTTGGTTTGAGTTTATTTGACAATTTGTTTGTTCATGGATCATTGTTTTATGGTTTGCCTTTGGCAATTTTTGTTAAAAAGGGGAGAAGAGTGTTCTGTGTTTGTCTCGACACTCATCAGTATTGCTCAAACAAGTTTAATCTCCATGTGTTTTGCTAAAGATGCCAAAGGGGGAGATTGTTAGTGCATATGTGTTGTCATCTTATGGCATATGATCGTATTTGCGTGTTTTTGTTATTGGCACCATTGTATGACAGTGATTTGAGCAAACTCAGAAGTTGGGACTACCAGAGTTTTCATGAAAGCCATTGCAACAAGTTACTGACATGTTACAATAGTTGATTTAGTGTTACAATAACTGTGAGCTTTCAACAGTGTGCAAGAAAAAAAGGAAGATTTCTTACACTGACTTAATTTTGTGATTCAAGTTGATCAAAACAAGGTATGTGTCTACTGATACTTAAGTTATTACAACGACTCCACGAGTTGTTGGAACAATTAAAATCTGCAGTTGATATATAGGTGTAACATGCATCAAGACATCTTTTGAACTAAATTCGGTTAAGCAAATATCTTGAAGTTAAAGAAATATGGTCAAAGCTAAAAAAATAAGATTTATCTCACTATTTTTTAGCTCCTATTTTTTGGCTGATTTTATTTTTTCATTTATCACATTTTATCAGCTAAATTTTATTTGTTTTCCAACTGATATTTTCATTTTATTTTATAGGATAATTGTTGCACATACTTGGGAATAAATGCAGATCAATATGTTGAAGAAAAGTAAGCAAGTAGTATGAGTGTTGAGAGCTTTAGAGAGAATGCTTGTGTAAACCTTAAAGAGTTTGTTCTCTAAGGTGTATGTGAGACTTAGGAAGTGTGAGCTTACTAGGTCTAGTTTTTATTAGAAGCTTATTGAGAGAACAAGCTATTAGATCTTCGGGACAAGACAAGTTTGCAACTCTTGAAGGGAGTTTAAGAAGCGTGAGTCCTTCGGAAGGAAGAACGATTTTGTCCTCAAGCAGAAGTGATTTACAAAGTCTTGAAGGAAGTTCAAACAACGTGTGTTCTTCAGGAGGAAGAACAGATTCGCTTTTAGGAGAAGGCAAATCTGAGGCTATTGAAGGAAGTTAAAGTAATTGAAGATTATTGAAGTCTAGGGGATCTCACATAAGCTTGATTGCTAAACTAAGTACAAACCTTGCGTCAACTTTAGGATAAAGTATTAGGTTGAGTAAGTCAGGTTTAGGTTGTACTACTTGATGGTTCATTAGTAAGCTTATAACTTTGAGCGTGACCTTATGGATGTAGGGTAAAACTGAATTACGTTAAAAATGTTGTTGTCTTCTTTTTATTCTGCTACTGCTTGTGTTTATGTTGTTATGACCTGTTTTCTTTTGTTATGACATGTTTCTATTCTGGTGCACTTTCATAGATGTCATAACTATTAACAAACTATCGTAACAGTTTATAAATTGTTGTATTAGTTGCAAAAATTGGATATTGTATAGTAAATGGGTGGGTTATTTCAAATACCGGTTTAGAGTTATTGACAAAAATTCTGTAGCATCTACAACAGCACATATCGTAGTTGATTGAGAGCGTTATTCCTTACTCTTGCTTGAAGTAACTAAATGTTCCACTCTTTATATCCTTTCTATATTCTTTTTTTTTTCTTCATTCATAGGGAAAGGAATTATGGAGCATTTTGTCATCTATAAAGCTAAAGCCTTCGGTTCCTAAAAACATTTTGGGCTTGAAAGATAAATCGTGGCTGCAACGTAACAGATCAAAGCTAATTCTCCACAGTAAGTGTGTCATCTCATACATTTCTTAAACTGATTGCAACCATATCATATTTGTTTTTGAATTTGGAAGTTTGTGTGCTAAAATAATAAATTTAGCATTGTCATTTTTCTCTCCTAATCTTTGGTTGTTGAATGTTTATTATGTATATTATCTGATGATTTTGTATTAAATAGTGCCATTGTAGGGAATATAATTATAATGTCAAACAAACTTGTATTTAAGCCACGAAAAATTCTGCTTTAATTGTTGATTCAATGAGATTAATAAAGTAGGCCAAATTCTTCAATATCGCGTCCACTTAAATCTACAACTTTTGGTTCACATGATTTCTATACTATTGAACGGTTCAAAAATATGAATAGATTCAATAATGATTAAATGAATATTTTATATTCAGTACTCTATTCAGCCCCTCCATGATTAGATCTCGCTTTGCCTCTCTTTTTATTGAATTCTTAACATCAATATATTTAATAATTGTCTACATTAGGAATTAACTCATCCTTAAAATTAAGAATTCACTATAACATAAAAATTGTGTTTAAAAGAGCATTTTTAAAAATAGATTTTTGAGACCGAAAATTGAAATTTGCCTGTACTGCTAGCTAGTATTCTAGAGAAGTTGAATAAATAAGAATATAATTTGTTCTTCAATTATTGCTCTTTAATAGCACAAAACATCTTTGATTAGGTTTTGAGTTCTATACTGGTTTAGAAGAACGAGGTGATTTCGAAAATTTTGTTAGTCAAATTCAATAATTATTTAATTTTTAATTTTATTTTTAAAAAATCTAAGCAAAATAAATTTACTAACATATACAATGATGCACAGCCTCATCATGCATGTGCCTTGTATGCGAGGAGAAACTTAAAATTTTATGAAAATTTCTCCAATCTGTTTGAATAATTTTCAAGGGAGTTTAGACTACTATTTGAAAGAATTTTAATCTTTTACAATAGTCTCCATTGAAGTTTTGGGACCTAATCCATAACTTTCTTCTTCATAATGTGAACCACATATGTACTATATATAACAACACAACTAATGGACAAAAGCATTATATATGTTTTGTTATATGGTTTTATAGTGAGAGTCCCTACAAATCG
Source organism: Nephelium lappaceum (assembly GCA_021234005.1). Classification (NCBI taxonomy): domain Eukaryota; kingdom Viridiplantae; phylum Streptophyta; class Magnoliopsida; order Sapindales; family Sapindaceae; genus Nephelium; species Nephelium lappaceum. The sequence goes on from CM038009.1 coordinate 10,192,267, forward strand.
TCCAAAAAAAAAAAAAAAAAAAGGTGGGTTGTAAAACTAACGTAAGAAAATTAAAATGAGTTATTTTATCTCTATTAGTTTACGAGTGAATTATTTTTTTTCATGAGCGAACTAAAACTAAAAAGCTCATTTGATTTTTGTGTGCTAATTTTAAAATTCATGTTTCCTTAATTCTTTTTTTTTTTTTTTTTTTAAAGAAATTTTAATATACACAATATAATAAGTCGTGGTTTAACTGACATTTAATGAATTGCTTATTAATAATAAATGAATTAATTAGGATTTCGACAACTAGAACAAAAGTGAAATTATTGTTTTGTTGATGATATTGTTGTTGCAGCAATCTATAAAACGAATATGGGTGATCATGCTTCCATTGATATTAACTGCTTAGCTACTTCTTTGAGAGGTAAGTTTGGAACCTTATATCCTTTATCACAAGATTGTTGCATTTATCGAGTTCCTCAAAATACACGAAGATCAAGATCAAATGAAGAACTTTTCACTCCGAAAATGGTCTCTATTGGCCCACTTCATTATGGTCGTGAAGAATTAAAAGGTATGGAAGAGCATAAACTTAGATATTTGCAACATTTTCTTCAACGAACTCTTGTAAGCCTGGAGGAGTTTCTTACATGTACAAAGGATAAGGAAAAAAAGTTGCGTGATTGTTATGTGGAAACTATCAAACTTGGAAGTCAAGAATTCTTCGAAATGATGTTGTTGGATGCTATTTTTCTCATTGAGTTATTATTAAGATGGAGTAATGATGAACTTGTTACTAGTGAAGACCATATATTCCTAAACCCGTTGTTGTTGACAGATATAAAGCCTGATATCTGGTCTGTAGAAAATCAAATTCCATTTTTCATTCTTGAAGACTTGTTTCAATTAGCCAAAACTAGAGTACCTGAAAATCAGTACTGTTATGAGGGCGTTTTCATGAGCGAACTTGTTTCTGATTTCTGCGGTCCTTTTTGTGAACTTCTTTCAGTAGACAAGAGTTCGTTTGAAAACAACTTCTCTGAGGCAAAACATTTTCTAGATTTGCTAAGGCTTTGTATTGAGCCACAAGATACCGGTCAGGTTGTTAATAATGAAAGTGAACCTTCTATCTATCCAATTATCTCACCCACTATAAGGGAACTTCACCAGGCTGGAATCAAGTTGAGGGTTGCATCAAGCAAGCATTTATTTGACATAAGGTTTGATAAAGAGACTTTGGAAATTCCAAAGTTGAAAATGAATAAGATCGCAAATATTTTCAAATATCTGCAGACATTTGAGGGATTGCATTGCAAAACAAGTCATATAAATGACTATGCTGTGCTCCTTTGTTGCCTCGTAACCTCTCCAGAAGATGCTGAATTGTTAATTCAGAATGGAATTATTGAACATACAGAGAGGGAAAAAGTGTCAAGCTTTTGTCAAGAAGTTGGTAAAAATGCTAGGGTGTCGTATCACGAATTCAAGTATGCCGACCTTGCTAGAGACCTAAACGCCTACTGCAAATTTCCATGGCACAAGTGGAAAGCAAACTTGAAGCAGAAGTATTTCAACACTCCATGGGCCTCCATCTCTGTCTCTGCAGCTGTTGTTCTCCTTATACTCACTTTTATACAAAGTGTTTGTTCTATTTTGGCACTGTAGGTGTCATGTGTGCCATAGTTATTGTAATTGATCTCGTTTTATTTATCTCTTGTCTCGTTTAGTTCCTTGTTTGTAACTTTCAAAATTAAATGTGTGGATGTGTTACTAAACTAGTTGTCTTCGTAATGCTTGTTTGAGATAATTGAATTGCATTATTTTCTTCTTTTTAATTGATTAGAATATGTAAAAACAAAATTTATTGAGCTTAATTAATGCCAGTCTAGAGTTATCAAATTAGATTTAATCTGTAGCTACAGCTCTGAATTCTTTTTTAAATTAGATTGAAAAATTCGATAAATTGATTGCTTAATCTCTCCTTTATATATATGTATATACATACATACATATATACACACACATTAGAATACAAATATTGTAACTTAACTTCTTCCTTCTTGATATGTTTTAAGTTTGGTCAATGGGTCCTTTTGTGCTAGGGCCTAATATGACTAACATCAACAAGACAGACCTTCCCAATTTAATGAAGAAATTAAATATATATATATATATATATATTTGAAACAAATGCCTTTTAAGAGGATATTATTGAATGGAATCAGCAGATACAACGAAGGAAATAGGAGGGTAACCTGCATCGCAACAAATATCCCCTTCGAACAAGAAAAGCAAGTTTGGCAAGCGAGTGAGCTATGGTATTTCCCTCTCTAGGAATGAAAGAACAACAATGGGCCCCAAAATTTAGAGATAACTTACATCTTCCACTGAGGTTCCTGCAATAGCCAAACCAGTGCTTTAAACTTAAAATCGCATTGCGAGAGTCTGTTTCTACCGGTTGGAACCAAAACCTTTGTGATAAGCAAAATACAGTGCTTCTCTAATTGCAAAAACTTCACCAGTATCTGAAGTAAATCCACCAACTCGTGGCAGAGCAAAGGCAGCACGAACATGGCCTTTCTGGTCTCGAATGACTGCCCCAACACCTGCTATATTACTATGAATTGAGTCTATGAATTGGTCATTATGGGATGTATGATATTACTATGGATCCTAGTGCAGCTGATCAAGATTTGTCATTATTGTTAAAGTCTGATATAAGTAGCAAACATACACCTGTACAAGATACTAAACATATGTAGAAAAATAGAATGAAAAATAGATCAAGATTGAAATCAAGATTCTCTCGAAAAATTCTCTCTAATTTTTCCTTCTCATCAATTCTCATTTTTTAACAATTTTTCTCAGCTCTTATATGGTATCAGAGCACCTTCGATCAATGGCCATGGAGTCTTCTCCAATTTCTCAGTTCGATTACATGCAGAATGTCATCAAGAAGGAGCCCACTCTCACGAAGAAACAGCGAGAAGCACAATCACAATTGATAGCAAAGAGTCTCAATTTCAATCTTCCAATCAAGCTTGATCAAGGTAATCACACATTCTGGAAAGCCAAAATCTTGCCTATTATAAGAGCATTTGACCTAGAAAATTATGTGTTTGGTTCGGTTAAATGCCCTAAAAAATTTGTTGAAGTCAGAGATGATGATTCGGGTGAGTTAATTCAGGTTTATAATGATGATTATTTGAATTGGAAGAAAATTGATCAGTTGTTAGTGGGATGGTTACTTTCTACTTTGAGTGAATCGATTCTAGGGCAAGTTACACAATGTGTAACAGTTTGTGAGGTGTGGATTGTCATTGAGAAGTTATTTGCTCAACAATCAATGGCACGTATCATGCATATTAGAAGTCAGTTGCAGATGTTGAAGAAAGGTTCAATGAATATCTCTGAATATGTTGTTAAAATGAAAAATTTGGTTGATTCTTTGAGAGGTGCAGGGCAAGTGACCATAGAAAATGATTTAGTATCTTACATACTAGGAGGTTTGGGATCAAAATATGATCCTGTTATAATTACTATCACAGCAAAGACAGGTAACGTATCACTTCAAGAGGCACAATTCTTGCTCATAAACTATGAGTCAAGAATGCTCATAAACTATGAGTCAAGAATTGAGCAAATGAACTCAAGTGCACTATTGGAGATATCAAATGCCTCTACCAATATGATTGTTAAAGGCAACAACAGGGCAAACTAGTTTGGAACTCAACAAAGGAGTGGTCAGTCATTTCAAGCAAACCAGTTTCAAGCCTTTAAAGGAAGGACAAGAGGCAGAGGTAAAGGAAGAGGAGGTAGATCGAGAACAATTTGTCAACTCTGTGGAAAGCCAGGACACTTCTCAGCAGTGTGTTACCACAGGTTTGATCAGACGTTTGGAGGAAATTTTGCACAAGGTTTTGGACATCAACCATAAGGAAATCTTGCACAACAAATGGAGCAATGGAACTACAATGCAAGGTCTCAGCAGAACTACAATGGAGTGCCTATGCTGAACCAGAATATCACAAATAATCTAATGATTGCATCTTCCTCAAGTGTAGTAGATCCCAGTTGGTACATGGATAGTGGAGCCACTATCCATGTACATCAAATTTAGTACCAAATGCTGCATTTAGACTGAAAAATATCCCGTTAGTGCCTGAGATAACTAAGAGTCTGTTGAGTATTGCACATCTGACTAAGGATAACAACATAGTTATAGAATTTGATCAAAATTTTTGCTTTGTTAAGGACAAAGCAACGAGGAAGGTGTTGCTTCAAGGTTTCCTGAGCAATGGTTTTTACAAGCTCTTCCTCCCAAGGTCTAAAGATTACAAATGTTCAGTTGGTAACAAGGACTTTACTGATTTTAGTGCTATTACTGGAAATACAAGTGATAATAAAAGAGATATCAAACTGCCTGAATGTAATAATTTTGTAGTGGATAAGACTACTACAATTGGTTTGTTAAAATCACCTAAGAGTCTATTGCTTAAACTTTGGCATCACAAGCTAGGACACCCTTCATTGCCTATTGTGAATACTGTTTTGAATACTTTAAATGTTTCTATTGGAAATTCTGATGTGCAATTGATGCGTGATGCTTGTAAGCTAGCAAAGATACATAAACTTACATTTCTTAGGTTTAATCATGATGTTCAAAACATGCTTGAGTTGATTTCTGCTGATGTTTAGGGTCCATCTCCATATCTATCCACACAAGGATATAGGTACTACTTGAGTCTTGTAGATTGGCACTCACGATTCTGTTGGATATATCCTATGACTCATAAATCTCAGGTTATGGACATTTTTCCTATTTTTCATAAAATGGTGGAAAGGTAGTTTGATAGGAAGTCGAAAGTGCTACAAACAGATAATAAGGGAGAATTTCAAGTTAAAAGTTTATTTTCAAGCTTGTGGTATTATACATAGGCTTACTTGTCCATATGTACATGAACAAAATGGGATCATAGAGAGGAAACATAGGCACATTGTGGAAGTAGGTCTATCTTTATTGGCACAAGCAAATCTACCCTTGACAATGTGGTGGGAATCATTCCACACTGTAGTATACCTTATATCAAGAAGCGATGATGAGAGAGAAGAATGGTGACAAAAGACGAATAGAGGCAGAAGAGAGGGAGAAAGAGACGGAGCGTGGTCGGATTTTGCACCTAGTTCAGAGCCGTCGTTGCTGCAACCAAGCTGAGCTTTCATTGTTCGTCAAACTAGAGATAGAGCCTGGTCGGTGATACCTTTCAAGTCGGTGATGGAGTCGTAGCTGAGCTTGCAAGAGATGGTCTTCCAAGGAGCTCGCCGGAGCCGTAGCCCTTGTCGCCGTCGGTGGTGCCCTTCAAACTTGGGTTCAACTAATAAAATGGCGTTTTCCTCCAATAACAAAGATATTTTTTAATTTTAATTAATTAATTATTTTGTCTATTTAATTTAATTTATTTTTTCTTTTATTTGTTTAAAATCATAACCGTCCACGTGTCACGATCCTAGTCTCTTATATGAAAATACCATCTTACCCTTCCTGCCCAAACAATCTGTCACCATTAACCGTTAGTTGACTGACGGTTTGGACTATTTTGAAGAGTTTTAGAAAAGTTAGGGATAAAAAGAGCTATTTTCAAAAGTTGTTTAAAATTTTGATATTTTTCGAAATCTTAGGGACTAAAATGAAGTTTTCCCATATTCTTTTACTCTTTTCTGATAAGAACTATACAGGTGAAAAGATCGAGGAAAAGATTAAAGAACATAATAGAAAAGGGAAAATATACTTATTTGTGATTAAATATTACAATTCTTTTCTTTTGTGATCTATATGCTATTATTTGCTTTGTATTCTTAATTCCCCGGTAGAATAACTCTGAAGCATGCTATCTTGAGAAGAGGTTTAAGGAACATTGTGTTCTTTTCTTCTTTTTAGACGTTTGCTTTGTTATTTCTAGAATTGCTGGCGAAATATATACGTAAATTACAAAGTAAGCAATCTTCTATCATTACCAGCTCAACATAAAACATCCTTCGAAAGTGTTGCACATTCAGTAATTAAAGAAAATAATTTATTTTATTTATTCAGTAATTAAAAAATATTTTATTTTTTATAATTTTATATTTAATATAATTTATTTTTATTTTTTATATTTTAATTAATATTATTCTAATTAATGTTTTCATTGCATTGCTGCTTTTACCCTAGAGTCAAATGGTAAATCATGTCAACCTAACAGAGTTTGTGACTATCAAGGACATTGTCGTCCTTTCATATGCCTCCAGTGGGTATTTTGGGTGTTTATTTTAACGTCAGACCGTATTTCGGATAAAAAAAAAATCACATGGAGGAAAAAAGACATATTGTCAAAAGTTAGGGGTTTTTAGGATTTTCCCTTATTAATTTATCTTAAGACTTGATGGATTGCTTAGTGGTGGATATGATGTCTTAACTATGTGTTTCTTCATTAGTTTTTTTTTAATCAACTTTCTACTGTAATTTTAGTTTCGATTCTTCAATCTTAAAAATCTTTTATTTGATTTAATTGTTTGTAATTTAGGTTTTAGATAAACTTGGAATTGAAAGTAGGTTAGAAACTTCTCGTGGGATCAACCTTTGCTTGATTACTATACTTGATAAACGATTTGTATACTTGTAAGATTTAAACAAATCTGTGTGTTAATTTTGCAACCAACAAGTTTTTAAGAGTTTGAACATCTTGAATTGATTTTCCGCTGGCTTGATGAACTATTTGAATTGTTTTTATTTGGATTTCATGATGTGATTAACTTTTATGTTTCTCAATCTCAAATTGGCTCTTGTTTTTCTTACTCTCTTTTGATCTTTCTATAAAAAAAAAAAAAAAAAGGAGATCATGGTATTAAGGGGGAGAGTTCATTTTGAGGGGGAGTAGTTTGTGTTCTTGCTTGTGTTTATTGGGAAAGAGTATTTAGTGTGTTCTGGTTTGAGTTTATTTGACAATTTGTTTGTTCATGGATCATTTTTTTATGGTTTGCCTTTGGAAATTTTGGTTAAAAAGGGGAGAAGAGTGTTTTGTGTTTGTCTCGACACTCATCAGTATTGCTCAAACAAGTTTAATCTCCATGTGTTTTGCTAAAGATGCCAAAGGGGGAGATTGTTAGTGCATATGTGTTGTCATCTTATGGCATATGATCGTATTTGCGTGTTTTTGTTATTGGCACCATTGTATGACAGTGATTTGAGCAAACTCAGAAGTTGGGACTACTAGAGTTTTCATGAAAGCCATTGCAACAAGTTACTGACATGTTACAATAGTTGATTTAGTGTTACAATAACTCTGAGCTTTCAACAGTGTGCAAGAAAAAAAGGAAGATTTCTTACACTGACTTAATTCTGTGATTCAAGTTGATCAAAACAAGGTGTGTGTCTACTGATACTTAAGTTATTACAACGACTCCACGAGTTGTTGCAACAATTAAAATCTGCAGTTGATATATAGGTGTAACAGCATCAAGACATCTTTTGAACTAAATTCGGTTAAGCAAATATCTTGAAGTTAAAGAGATATGGTCAAAGCTAAAAAAATAAGATTTATCTCACTATTTTTTAGCTTCTATTTTTTGGCTGATTTTATTTTTTCATTTATCACATTTTATCAGCTAAATTTTATTTGTTTTCCAACTAATATTTTCATTTTATTTTATAGGATAATTGTTGCACATACTTGGGAATAAATGCAGATTAATATGTTGAAGAAAAGTAAGCAAGTAGTATGAGTGTTGAGAGCTTTAGAGAGAATGCTTGTGTAAACCTTAAAGAGTTTGTTCTCTAAGGTGTATGTGAGACTTAGGAAGTGTGAGCTTACTAGGTCTAGTTTTTATTAGAAGCTTATTGAGAGAACAAGCTATTAGATCTTCGGAACAAGACAAGTTTGCAACTCTTGAAGGGAGTTTAAGAAGCGTGAGTCCTTTGGAAGGAAAAACGGTTTTGTCCTCAAGTAGAAGCGATTTACAAAGTCTTGAAGGAAGTTCAAACAACGTGTGTTCTTCAGGAGGAAGAACAGATTCGCTTTTAGGAGAAGGCAAATCTGAGGCTATTGAAGGAAGTTAAAGTAATTGAAGATTATTGAAGTCTAGGGGATCTCACATAAGCTTGATTGGTAAACTAAGTACAAACCGTGCGTCAACTTTAGGACAAAGTATTAGGTTGAGTAAGTCAGGTTTAGGTTGTACTACTTGATGGTTCATTAGTAAGCTTATAACTTTGGGCATGACCTTATGGATGTAGGGTAAAACTGAATCACGTTAAAAATGTTGTTGTCTTCTTTTTATTCTGCTACTGCTTGTGTTTATGTTGTTATGACCTGTTTTCTTTTGTTATGACATGTTTCTATTCTGGTGCACTTTCATAGATGTCATAACTATTAACAAACTATCGTAACAGTTTATAAATTGTTGTATTAGTTGCAAAAATTGGATATTGTATAGTAAATGGGTGGGTTATTTCAAATACCGGTTTAGAGTTATTGACAAAAATTCTGTAGCATCTACAACAGCACATATCGTAGTTGATTGAGAGCGTTATTCCTTACTCTTGCTTGAAGTAACTAAATGTTCCACTCTTTATATCCTTTCTATATTCTTTTTTTTTTCTTCATTCATAGGGAAAGGAATTATGGAGCATTTTGTCATCAATAAAGCTAAAGCCTTCGGTTCCTAAAAACATTTTGGGCTTGAAAGATAAATCGTGGCTGCAACGTAACAGATCAAAGCTAATTCTCCACAGTAAGTGTGTCATCTCATACATTTCTTAAACTGATTGCAACCATATCATATTTGTTTTTGAATTTGGAAGTTTGTGTGCTAAAATAATAAATTTAGCATTGTCATTTTTCTCTCCTAATCTTTGGTTGTTGAATGTTTATTATGTATATTATCTGATGATTTTGTATTAAATAGTGCCATTGTAGGGAATATAATTATAATGTCAAACAAACTTGTATTTAAGCCACGAAAAATTCTGCTTTAATTGTTGATTCAATGAGATTAATAAAGTAGGCCAAATTCTTCAATATCGCGTCCACTTAAATCTACAACTTTTGGTTCACATGATTTCTATACTATTGAACGGTTCAAAAATATGAATAGATTCAATAATGATTAAATGAATATTTTATATTCAGTACTCTATTCAGCCCCTCCATGATTAGATCTCGCTTTGCCTCTCTTTTTATTGAATTCTTAACATCAATATATTTAATAATTGTCTACATTAGGAATTAACTCATCCTTAAAATTAAGAATTCACTATAACATAAAAATTGTGTTTAAAAGAGCATTTTTAAAAATAGATTTTTGAGACCGAAAATTGAAATTTGCCTGTACTGCTAGCTAGTATTCTAGAGAAGTTGAATAAATAAGAATATAATTTGTTCTTCAATTATTGCTCTTTAATAGCACAAAACATCTTTGATTAGGTTTTGAGTTCTATACTGGTTTAGAAGAACGAGGTGATTTCGAAAATTTTGTTAGTCAAATTCAATAATTATTTAATTTTTAATTTTATTTTTAAAAAATCTAAGCAAAATAAATTTACTAACATATACAATGATGCACAGCCTCATCATGCATGTGCCTTGTATGCGAGGAGAAACTTAAAATTTTATGAAAATTTCTCCAATCTGTTTGAATAATTTTCAAGGGAGTTTAGACTACTATTTGAAAGAATTTTAATCTTTTACAATAGTCTCCATTGAAGTTTTGGGACCTAATCCATAACTTTCTTCTTCATAATGTGAACCACATATGTACTATATATAACAACACAACTAATGGACAAAAGCATTATATATGTTTTGTTATATGGTTTTATAGTGAGAGTCCCTACAAATCGTCCAAAAAAAAAAAAAAAAAAGGTGGGTTGTAAAACTAACGTAAGAAAATTAAAATGAGTTATTTTATCTCTATTAGTTTACGAGTGAATTATTTTTTTTCATGAGCGAACTAAAACTAAAAAGCTCATTTGATTTTTGTGTGCTAATTTTAAAATTCATGTTTCCTTAATTCTTTTTTTTTTTTTTTTTTTAAAGAAATTTTAATATACACAATATAATAAGTCGTGGTTTAACTGACATTTAATGAATTGCTTATTAATAATAAATGAATTAATTAGGATTTCGACAACTAGAACAAAAGTGAAATTATTGTTTTGTTGATGATATTGTTGTTGCAGCAATCTATAAAACGAATATGGGTGATCATGCTTCCATTGATATTAACTGCTTAGCTACTTCTTTGAGAGGTAAGTTTGGAACCTTATATCCTTTATCACAAGATTGTTGCATTTATCGAGTTCCTCAAAATACACGAAGATCAAGATCAAATGAAGAACTTTTCACTCCGAAAATGGTCTCTATTGGCCCACTTCATTATGGTCGTGAAGAATTAAAAGGTATGGAAGAGCATAAACTTAGATATTTGCAACATTTTCTTCAACGAACTCTTGTAAGCCTGGAGGAGTTTCTTACATGTACAAAGGATAAGGAAAAAAAGTTGCGTGATTGTTATGTGGAAACTATCAAACTTGGAAGTCAAGAATTCTTCGAAATGATGTTGTTGGATGCTATTTTTCTCATTGAGTTATTATTAAGATGGAGTAATGATGAACTTGTTACTAGTGAAGACCATATATTCCTAAACCCGTTGTTGTTGACAGATATAAAGCCTGATATCTGGTCTGTAGAAAATCAAATTCCATTTTTCATTCTTGAAGACTTGTTTCAATTAGCCAAAACTAGAGTACCTGAAAATCAGTACTGTTATGAGGGCGTTTTCATGAGCGAACTTGTTTCTGATTTCTGCGGTCCTTTTTGTGAACTTCTTTCAGTAGACAAGAGTTCGTTTGAAAACAACTTCTCTGAGGCAAAACATTTTCTAGATTTGCTAAGGCTTTGTATTGAGCCACAAGATACCGGTCAGGTTGTTAATAATGAAAGTGAACCTTCTATCTATCCAATTATCTCACCCACTATAAGGGAACTTCACCAGGCTGGAATCAAGTTGAGGGTTGCATCAAGCAAGCATTTATTTGACATAAGGTTTGATAAAGAGACTTTGGAAATTCCAAAGTTGAAAATGAATAAGATCTCAAATACTTTCAAATATCCGCAGACATTTGAGGGATTGCATTGCAAAACAAATCATATAAACGACTATGCTGTGCTCCTTTGTTTCCTCGTAACCTCTCCAGAAGATGCTGAATTGTTAATTCAGAATGGAATTATTGAACATACAGAGAGGGAAAAAGTGTCAAGCTTTTGTCAAGAAGTTGGTAAAAATGCTTGGGTGCGGTATCACGAATTCAAGTAAGCCGACCTTGCTAGAGACCTAAACGCCTACTGTAAACTTCCACGGCACAAGTGGAAAGCAAACTTGAAGCAGAAGTATTTCAACACTCCATGGGCCTCCATCTCTGTCTCTGCAGCTGTTGTTCTCCTTATACTCACTATTATACAAAGTGTTTGTTCTATTTTGGCACTGTAGGTGTCATGTGTGCCATAGTTATTGTAATTGATCTCGTTTTATTTATCTCTTGTCTCGTTTAGTTCCTTGTTTGTAACTTGCAAAATTAAATGTGTGGATGTGTTACTAAACTAGTTGTCTTCGTAATGCTAGTTTGAGATAATTGAATTGCATTATTTTCTTCTTTTTAATTGATTAGAATATGTAAAAGCAAAATTTATTGAGCTTAATTAATGCCAGTCTAGAGTTATCAAATTAGATTTAATCTGTAGCTACAGCTCTGAATTCTTTTTTAAATTAGATTGAAAAATTCGATAAATTGATTGCTTAATCTTTCCTTTATATATATACATACATACATACATATATACACACACATTAGAATACAAATATTGTAACTTAACTTCTTCCTTCTTGATATGTTTTAAGTTTGGTCAATGGGTCCTTTTGTGCTAGGGCCTAATATGACTAACATCAACAAGACAGACCTTCCCAATTTAATGAAGAAATTAAATTTATATATATATATATATATATTTGAAACAAATGCCTTTTAAGAGGATATTATTGAATGGAATCAGCAGATACAACGAAGGAAATAGGAGGGTAACCTGCATCGCAATAAATATCCCCTTCGAACAAGAAAAGCGAGTTTGGCAAGCGACAGAGCTATGGTATTTCCCTCTCTAGGAATGAAAGAACAACAATGGGCCCCAAAATTTAGAGATAACTTACATCTTCCACTGAGGTTCCTGCAATAGCCAAACCAGTGCTTTAAACTTAAAATCGCATTGCGAGAATCTGTTTCTACCGGTTGGAACCAAAACCTTTGTGATAAGCAAAATACAGTGCTTCTCTAATTGCAAAACTTCACCAGTATCTGAACTAAATCCACCAACTCGTGGCAGAGCAAAGGCAGCACGAACATGGCCTTTCTAGTCTCGAATGACTGCCCCAACACCTGCTATATTGTTATCAATTAACAAGAGCTTTCAAGATATTATCATAAATGTAGTTAAATTATTTTACTATAATATTAAATTATAAAACAGTTATAAATAATTAAATCAGACTTTTTGTTAACATAACCTAACCTATAATTATTAATGAAAGAAGCAACATCAAATTTCTCTTTGGTGGCAAATCCCTTTTTAATTTGTATGGTTGTACACCTACTTATCTATTTTAATACTGGGGTTTGAGTTTCACTCTATAAATGTTATAAGCATGTGTGAGGTGATTGTGAATTTTTTCGTTCATCTTAGTGGTAGGAATTTAAGTCCCATTATTCATATTTTACGAGTATATATGAATAGTTTTCTTTTTTATTGTAAGAGTATATATCTTCTAATTATGAGAATAAATATTCAGATTACGAAAGTAGATGTTTTTCAATTATAGAATTATATACTCAGATTGTATAAGTAGTACTTGATCTCGTTAAGTCTCTATAGTCTTATGGTCAGTGTTAGCTTTAAAAGAAAATTCACTTTGAAGCTAAGTTAATGTCATGTCTACTAATGTTAAGGGCGGTAAATTGGTCCTTGTATAGCGAATGACCCAGCAAATGTTAAAGAGGTAAAATGGTCCTTTACTAAACGAATGAAAGTAAATTAATTTATCATGATCTCATGATTTTGATAGCCTGATTGGTCAGATGACGATAGCATTGCTTTTGTCATGTATAAAATGCATTGCTAGAAAAGCAAAGGCCGAGAACGAAAGAAGAAGAATGCCAGGATCCTAAATATTTCATAGCAAAATATTTGGTGAGGTCTTTCTATAATTTCTCAATCTTACTAGTATTGTGACCAACAACTAGTATATCATCCACGTAAAGCAAAAGAATGATAAAATCAACATTAGAGAACTTCGTCCCAAAATCACAATGGTCAAAAGTAGTCTTACGGTTCCGAGAAGTCTCCATTAACCAGTCACAACAAATAATTGTTCTCATTGTTCTTCACCAAATAATTAAAAGGATATTTGAGATGATTTTTGTTGTTAATTTTGCTCAATAATATTCAACAATAATAGGCGAATAAGTTCCTAACAACAACGAATATTATAATAAAGATTTTTACTACGATAAATATTTGAAAGGCTCTATTATAATAATAATAATTATTTTTTGTACGTTTATCTTTCAATGTCGGAGAAGTTCGTTAATAAATGTTGCAAGAGAGACATCCTCTTGTTCGTTTTATCTCTAGCTTTCCCTTAACATTCTTTTCCTTTATTAGGCCTTTTGTTAAACTTTTATTTTTTTTACCAGAGTTACTAAACCTTTTGATCATACAGAATTCATAAGTTATTAGACTTTTTAACTGACTCTCTCATCAAACAAAACCTCGACTCCTCTTCTAAGAATATTAAAAAAAAAAAAAATTATAATAGAACACAAAAAAAATTGTATTATAATATTTAACGATAGTATTTTTTTATTTTTATAAATTGTATTATAATATATATATATTTTCTGATAGCAACATTATATTGCAAGATTAATGAGAGAATTATAGTGTTATAGATATTGATTTCTTTTATATGTATATAAACAATTCTTGGAGCACAGAGCTAGGCAGATGCTAAACTTTACTTAAAATCTTCATCCAAGAAGTTCATTCCTTTCTCCTGCTGCCTCTTTTTTCACTTATAGAGGGAAAGGAATTAGGAACCTTCTGGTTATCTATAAAAATGGCCTACATTAACCGTAAAGTTCATAGGATTGAATTCAGAAACGCATTCTAGGGAAGATTTTGTTTGCAAGAGCTAAAAAAAGATTGAGCTGCTTTTCTATGGTAAGAATATTGTCTCAAAATTCTTTTTAATTAATACTTCTAGTTTGAAATTTTCGGAAAAATAAATTCTAGATTTGAAACATCGTGAAACCTCTTCGGGTTTTTTTTTTTTTTTTTAACCTTATGGTTAATGAATGCTTTAATTGTTGGATAATTCTCATAGGCTAATTCAGAATTAGATTTTAAGTCCAATTTGATATTACTGTTGCTTTTTTGAAAAATAATTATTAGTTGTGTTAAAGAAATACTATATAATTTTTGTAAGATTCAAACTTAATATGCATGCATTTGGTAGATATTTACTTTGATTGCTTTGAATTTATATAATGTCTAAAATAGATATGAAATAAAATATTTAAATTGATATTTGGTATAAAAAATTATATGTAATTAAGGTTGGGACACGAGTATTTTTACATTAAAATTAATAAAAATGATTTGGTCATTTAAACAATTAATTAAACCCAACAATAGATTATTTCATAATTACTTTACGAAAAGTTACCTCCACTAGTGGTTTTTTTTTTTTTTTTAAATGTTTGTCAAATCAATTGAGATTATCAAATAGTAATTTTTGAAAATTTTATCAAACAATTTTTTTTATACCAAAATTATTACACAAGTTGATTTTAACTTTTCAAAAGCAATACTAAAAGTGACAATATAAGGTTATCTCAACCATAAGCCCCTCACACTTATATCTAGAGGTTGTGAGTTTAAGCCATGTTTCCCTTTTCTAAATTCCTATTTAATTGTAATAGTTAAAAAAAAAACTAATAAAATTAATATTAAAAAGTGATCTTAATATATATATATATATATTTTTAATTTTGTTAGTAAATGATTTCGGTTAATCAAAAATGTGAAATTTATTTGAAGTTATTTTGTAGATTATCGAGATTATGGTGGCTACCTTGTGATAGTTCCATGTCAATAATCATTTCATTTAACATGAAAAAAAACACATATTTGTGAAGAATGATTGTATATGAATGATGAATGAAACCGTATGATTTAATGTTAATTGCTGACTGGTAATTTTATTTTGAAACACCGGTTTATTTTGTTTTTGAAATAAATGCCTAGGTCCATTAAACTTTCTAGCTATCAATGGGAACAGTACTAAAAAGTTAAGTGGTCTAATGAATCTTAAGACAATAATAAAAAGGGAAAGAAAAGGAAAAAATAAAAAATAAAAGTAATCAACAAGAGGAGTTAACAAATAAATTCCAACCTATTTTTTTAATCATGTTTCTTAGACTTCCAACTACGTTATTCTTTTCTTTCCAGTTAAATTCTAACTATATATGATATTTGATCGTTTTAAGTTTTATAGTAATCAAGAATTAAAAAAAAAAAATTTCTATATAAAAATATTTATAATTTCTCTTTATACATTTTAAGTTAGTTTTCTTTGATTATTCCTTTTATGTAGCAAGCAAAAAACATGGATACAAGTGAGCATGAATCCATTGACATTGATATCTTAGAGAAGTCTTTGGAACGAGAGTTTAAGTCCTTGCCTCCCTTATCCGAAGATTGTTGCATCTATAGAGTTCCTCCTGAAATGTGATGGCTAAATGAAAGGCTCTATGCTCCACGAATAGTCTCCATTGGTCCAATTCACCATGGTAGGGAGGAGTTAAATGCTATGGAAGAGCACAAAAAAAGATAGCTACAAGATTTTCTTCAACGAACCAATGTAAGTATGCAGAAATTTCTTCAACTTATAAAGGATAGAGAAGCAACTTTGCGTGGCCGTTATGAAGAAATCCTTAAAATTGGAAGTGAAGACTTCGTGAAAATGATTTTGGTGGATGCTGCCTTCATCATCGAGCTATTTCTGAGGCTAAGTATGCCTGGCTATTTGAATTTTGGAGTTGATCGTATTGTTACTAAGCCACGGATGTTAAACTCTATAGTTTTTGACTTCTTCAAGCTAGAAAATCAGATTCCTTTATTCATTCTTGAAGACATATTTAACCTAGCCAAAACAGAAATGCATTATAGAGGGCATCACGATGATGTTTCCATTATTTGGCTGACCTGTAAGTTCCTTGGACCTCTGAACAGATGGTTCTTGTTAGAAGAAAAGTTGGTAGAAACCCACTTTTCTAAAGCGGAACATTTCGTTGATCTCATAAGAATTTGTCTTCAACCAACAGAGGTAAAGTCCGGTGAAAGTAAAACTCTATATATACCCAGTGCAACTGAGCTTCATCAGGCTGGAGTCAAGTTTGAGGTGGAATCAAGTAAAAACTTATTTGATATAAGTTTCAAGGATGGGATACTGGTTATTCCTAATCTGAAAATCGATGGTTCATCAGAAGCATTGTTCCGAAATCTTCAGGTCTTTGAGATCCTACATTGCAATTCTAACTACGTAAATGATTATATTACATTTATCAATTTCCTCGTCAACACTCCAAAAGATGCAGAATTTCTCATTTATGAAGGCATTATTCATCATTTGTTGTGGGATAGTGAAGGGGTATCAACTCTTTTTCACAACCTTGTCAAAGAAGGAGCACTAAACTTTCTTGACTTTTCCTATTCTGGTATTGTTAAGGATCTAAACTCCTATTGTGAAAACCCTTGGCACGAGTGGAAGGCAAACTTGAAGCAAAATTATTTCAACACTCCATGGGCTTCTATCTCTGTCATTGCAGCTCTTATTCTTCTTGTACTCACTTGTATACAAGCTGTTTGTGCTATTCTCGCATTGTAAAGTTCTAGCTTTCTTGAATTTATAAGCTTTGCTGGATATTTAAACGCATTTGATAGTACATACATTATAGCCCAAATGTAAAATGGAAAACGAATGACAGAATATATAGGTAATGCATGGTTAATGTCTTTTGTACTTTGTATCATATTCTATAGAAATGCGTGAAGTATGAATATAATTATTTCGGTCATATTACATAATTCAAAAGATTTGTCCATAAATTAATCCAATGGTGTAACAAATTATTCATCCAAAAACAATAATAATAACATAAATTTCATTTGCTGATACACTATAAGTAAAATTTGAGATTTAATTATGTAATCTTCTCTACACATAATAAAAACAAGTCCTAATTGGAATATAGGCTGATACTTTGCTTGAAGATATCAAATTCCTCTATTCTATTAAAGAAATTCATCCAAAGAGAATTGCTTCCACAAGCTGCAACCATAATATCATTCATGGAAGAAAGGAATTTTAGTTCATTTTAAAATGTATATAAAAAGAGACACCAAGCTGTAATACCATCAAACAGGTTTTAACTAATAATCATATACAAGAGGCATCTGCAGTCATCAGCAAACATAAATAGGAATGAGATTCTGCAACACATAAAATTCTAAGGTTGCAGCTCAATCTTAAAGTTGTAAGTATATATAAATTTGGGTCCGATTCAGGATAATTCTTTTAGCTTACTAAATTTTAATTTTTCCATATGAAATATAAAATCAGCTTAAGTGTAGCGATATAGAGAAATGTTGAGTTCTTCAATATGACCTTCTCTATCAATCTTTGTTCATCTTGATTTAACCATGAAAAGCTTAATCTTATTGTTGATGTTCCAATCACAGAAGGAAGATTGTTGGAATACGAAGTGAACAAACAAGAAGGATGGACCGTACAGCGATTGACATAGAAGTAGCCGAAATATCCTTGAAGAATGAATGAGAAGTCTTACATCCTTTCTTGGATGAATGCAGTATTTACAGAGTTCCTGAGAGACTTCGTGGGCTAAATGACAAAGCATACACACCTCAACTTGTGTCCATTGGCCCACTTCATCATGGCAGGAAAGAGTTACAAGCGATTGAAGAGCACAAGAAAAGATATCTACAAGATTTTCTTCAAAGAGCACAAGTAAGTATGAAGGGATTTTTGGAAGCTACAGGATAGGGAAATGAAAATCCGTAACTGTTATGCAGAACCGATTTCACTTAGTAGTGCTGATTTCGTGAAAATGGTTTTGACTGACACTGGTTTCATCTTTGAGTTCTTATTGAGGTATAGTTTCCAGGAACAGAGAAAACAAAATGACCCTATTTTCAACCGACGGTCCATCACTGATGCAACTCTTGATATGTGGCTCCTTGAAAATCAACTTCCATTCTTCACTCTTCAGGAATTGTTTGACCTAGCCAAGATAAACAGATCTTTTGCCAACAATAAGGTAGTTACTATGAATACCCTTATCCGAAATTTCATCACATTTATATTTCAATCTTTCTCGATGGAGGCCGAATCTGATGAAAATATTTTTTCCACAGCAGAACATTTTGTTGATATCATAAACATCTGTCTTCAACCTCCAAATTTGGTCACTAAAAAAGCACTACATGCTCTCAAGGCACCAAGTGCAACTGAACTTCATCATGCTGGAGTCAAGTTTCTGGCTGGATCAAAGAAAAACTTACTTGAAATTAAGTTCAAGAAAGGGATTCTTGAGATTCCACCTTTGAGAATAGCAAAAGCAACGGAACCTTTATTACGAAATGCGATGGCATTTGAGCAACGACGTTCTCCTCACACTTACATCACTGATTATGTAAACATGATTGAACTCCTTGTCATTTCTCCCAAAGACATCGATGTACTTGTTCAACACGAAATTAATGAAAATTGGCTACCCGGTGGAGAGAAATTTTCATCTCTTTTTCACAATCTTATTAAAGAGACTCCTACAAATCTTGGTGATTTTTATTTTTCAAATGTCGTTGATGATCTGAATGCCTATTGTAAAGTCCCTTGGCACAGGTGGAAGACAACATTGAAAGAAGAATATTTCACGACTCCATGGGCTGTTGTCTCCATCATTGCAGCTGTTATCCTCCTTGTACTTTCTTTTATACAAGCAGTGTGTTCTGTACTTCAAGTTGTGTACATGTAGGGTTCTACCATTTCAATTTATTTCTGAATTTGCTTTTTAAATAGACTTCGAATGTCTTTGCTTTTTAAATAGACTTCGAATGTCTTCTCTGCTCCTCAATGATAAATAAATATATTTTGAAAAAAAATGCTCAATAGTTTTAGTATGATTGATGATCATTGCTTTGTAAGTTTTTCAGGTATCTTCAAATTTTTATCTTCAAGAATTTATTTGAGATTGGACATATAAAACAAATTGAGTGAGAATTTGATAGGAGAATTTATCAATGATCCCAAATATATATTCAATAATATTACGAATTATTACGAAACAAGGATGATCATGAAGAAAATTGCTCTTCTAACTAATGAGCCCCATGTGTGACATTGTGAAGCTAGGGTAAAGGATATTTAGTTTACGGCTCAAGAGAAAAAATGCCACTGAAATTAGTGTCTTATTAAATTTACAGATCCTAAGAAATTTACTATTTCTACCTTCTCTAGAACAAAATTTTCTCTCGTCAAACTAAAAAAATTGCCCAGGGTAGAAAGACAAAACTAATGGCAAAAACAAATAGCCATCGACGGGGGACTGCTCTCATTGAAGAACCAGACGTTCCTTTGACAAGAAGCAGACACACTCCTCGATCAAAAGCGCTGGTCATTCTCCCTGTTGAGGAGCACTAGTTACGCTGATTAGCGTGAGACATGTCCAAAAGATCTGCAGATCTGTTCCAGTGAAGGAAAAAGAAGAACAAAAAAAAGAAGAATGTGAGACTCGAAGTCATTCGGCATTGTTGGAGAGGATGCTCTGGCAAATTCCAATATTGGGAATGGAGACGGGAGCTTTTTTTTTTTATTTAAATTTTAATCTTTTTAAGAGTAAACGGTGCGAAATAGCACCAAATAACTGAAGGATTGTTTCACTACACTAAAAGAACTTACTTGAGGATTGCTACTAACTTCTCAAGTAAAAAATCAATATTGTTCTTCATTAAAAAATCTGTTTATCATTTTTCCAGTTCTAGTGTTTTCTCTCTTTTGAAATCTTTAAACTCTCTTCTTCTTCTCTCGCAAGCCAACGATTGAGACACTATCCGTGTCTCTGGCTAACGCTGCCATAAACTGCGGAGATATGGTTGAGTTCACGTTGCTTTTGGTTAATGAGAACTGTATTTTAAATGGAAGTTGAACAAAAACAACATGACATGTGTCTATGCTTTTTGTTCTTTCCATGGCCTATGCAACATATTGTTGTGTCTTTTTTCGTTTGGCTCTCTTTAAGATGATGCAGCATTTTCATTTCCATAAACAAGTAGTAAAGAAGAAACATCTATAGAAGCAACTTTGCGGGTTTTACATAGTAATTAAACTAGAAAAGTATTTTTCATTTTTTGTTTTTGTTTTGTCATCATTATAACTTTTGCATTATAAATACCTCTGTTTTCAAGATGAACAACAGAGCAACATATATAAAGCAACAAGCCTCTGTATTTTTGCGAATGAAGATGAACAAAGCATCCCGCGAACTGTTCACCAGTAACACAACCTTAGCGCTGAAGTCCAAACCAGTTTCATTTGCCATCTTCCGCACCTGCACTCAAAACAGAACCACAAAAACCAATCAAACTCATAAACATTTCTCATCGAAACCATCAATCATTTATCATAATCAATAAACAAACAAGATTCACAAGTATTTCGTAATTAGTTCGCGGGTCGCTTTGATCTGTTTTCAAAGAAGAAAACAGATGGTGTCAGTCTTATAATGAGAATATTGTGGTCACCCAATTGAGCATCGCGAACTTATGCATGTATTTCAACAAAATAATTGGAGAACATAGTGTTAGTTTTACAATGAGAATTTGTGGTGACTTAGTTGAGAATCGGGACTGCAATTGGCGTAGAGAGAGGATTGGCTTAGGGAGAGGAGGAAAAGGTTGGTGTTTTAATTGAGAGAGATCGAGTTAAGGAGGTTGTGATTCGGTTCATGAATACTGATGCTGGTCAAAAAGATGCGGAAGAAATGAGAAAAAGACCGAGTGAACTCGGTTAGAGTCGGTGTTTTGGCGTGCGAGAGAGCCATCTACCTTGAACCATTTTGCTTCTCTGTTTTTTGGCTTCAAAACGGGTCTTTATAAAATAAGAGTACTTTTATTATTAAAAAATAAACAGTAAAATGATACTAATAAAATTTAATTCAATTTTTTTTTATAGTTGAACTTATGTCCAGTTATTTAGTAATATAAAAGGAAAACAACCCTCTTTTAACGGTAGATTGGCATATTCTATTAGTCTTGACAGTGATATTTTTAGATAAAAACAATAAAAACATTAGAGAGAGATAAAAATAATAACAACTAAAAATAGTTAATTTAATTTTTTTTTTTTTTACATTATAAAAGTAAAATACAATTGTGAGTTTTCAGAAGTGGTATATTTACATTTTGGGTTATTATGAAAAACCCCCCTGGAATGAAAACTAATCGAAATTTACCCCCCGTTTTTAAATTATTAGGTAAACTGTCTCATACCGGTTAAAAAAACCGGATGATGTTAACTTTGAAGGATAAAATAGTAATTGAATATATAATTTTATTTCAACTCTCTCTCTACCAGTCTCTCGCTCTTTCATCTCTCCCTCACTTCACCATTTTCTTCTCTCTCTCACTCCTCCATCTCTCTTTTTCTCTCGCCTCCCGCGTCCTCCTCCATCGCCGCCGACTAACCCACACCCTTCTCCTCCATCTCCTTCTTCTTTTCTTTTATGTTTTGGTTATCTAGTTCTAGGTTTCGAAACCCAGAACCAGATTGGTTCTGGGTTCGAATCGAGCCAAAACCAGACGGTTCTGGGTCGATTAGAACCCAGAACCAGTCTGGTTCTGGGTTTCGAACCTTAGCACCAGACGATTCTGGGTGGGGTGTGGTGGTGGGTGGTTTGTGATGGTTGATTTAGGGTTGTTCTGGGTGGTGGGTGGGTGGTTAATGGTTGTTTTTGGTGGTTTGTAGTACAATGGGTCTGGGTCTCTGTTGGGTCTGGGTTTTTTTTTCTCAAATTGTTGTTGATGTTGTGAGTTGATGTTGATAATGATGGTTAGATGTTGTTGATGTTTTGATGATAATGGTGGTTGACTTGGGTTTCTAGATTTGGTTTTGATTTCAAATTTGATTTTGGTCTCTCTGGGTTCAAATTTTTTCTTCAACCAAAAACCAGAAATTTTGGCCGGAAAATGTTATTAAGGGTATTTTGGTCATTTCATTAGTTTGGACGGAAAATGTTAACATTTTGGATGGAAAGTTAACGGTAGGGGGCGGTTTACCTAATAATTTAAAAACGGGGGGTAAATTTCGATTAGTTTTCATTCCAGGGGGGTTTTTCATAATAACCCTTACATTTTTTCTTAAAAATAAAGTATTTTTACTTTATTATTATTTTCTTCTAGGTTGTAAATTAAACTTTTTATATTACATCGATGAAGTATAAGGATGCGTTTATTTACACTTAATCGAAATAACTTAGAACCAGAATGATATATCGAAATAAAAATAAATTATTTAGTTTAATTGTCAGAATTAAAATCAGCAGTATTCCATTAAGATGTTTACTTTTGAAATCGAAATTGATTAATTATAATTTATGAAAATGCCCTTAATCAAAATTATATACTCCATAAGCATTTTTTTAATAAAGAGTATAAAAGAATTTTTAACTTGTAAAAGGGAATGGGAATGAGATTTTCAAATGGGCTGAGGGGAATGGAATTCTCATTCCATAACCCCAAATTCATATAGGATCCACAATTTTATTCTTATTACGGATTGATTTTAGAGTAAGTAAATACCAATAATTATTCTTATTCTCTATTTTCATTTCTTAATCCATCAAGTAAACACACCATAAATATAAACTCATAAAATCTATTCTAACAATCCATTCCCTAATGACAGTGTGATATTGCTCGTCTCGCAAGTAGGAACTTCCTGATCCATTATTGACTTCTGCACTAAATTAAAGTTCGAATATTAATTTAGGATGAGACTCAAACTACCTAGCATTTATGATAATTTCCAATTAGATAGTAAGAGATTCTAATACTACAAAGCTTACTCATTCCTCTTTAGTTTTTGTGCCTCAAAAGTCTCGGATCTCAGATTGAAATATTCTTTTACTCTTTTGTGATAAGAACTATACAGGTGAAAAGATCGAGGAAAAGATTAAAGAACATAATAGAAAAGGGAAAATATACTTATTTGTGATTAAATATTACGATTCTTTTCTTTTGTGATCTATATGCCATTATTTGCTTTGTATTCTCAATTCCTCGGTTGAATAACTCTGAAGCATGCTATCTTGAGATGAGGTTTAAGGAATATTGTGTTCTTTTCTTCATTTAAGACGTTTGCTTTGTTCTTTCTAGAATTCCTGGCGAAATATATACGTAAATTACAAAGTAGGCAATCTTCTATCACTAGCAGCTCAGCATAAAACATCCTTCGAAAGTGCTGCATATTCAGGAATTAAAGAAAACAATTTGGCACTCTTAATAAATACCTAATTAGTGACCCCTCATTTCATGGAATAATTTCAATTTAAGGATTATAAACTATATATTCTATTAATTATGTATTCCTAAAATTTGACTTAAGAGTCTTTCCACTTTTAAATATTTATTACAAATCAAATAACGACCAATTAAACTTCAACTATATATATCTTGTATGCATGCTTTAAATCATTTTGGTAACGAAAGCAAAATGAGCTTGCTTTATGTGTGCTCTATACACTTCGCAATGATGTTTAAGAATTAATACTATGAGCTATTACTTGTCTCTTTTTACAATAAAATGGAGTTAACTATGAGCAATATTTTATTAATTGGCATCAATCAAAGTATTAGGCAAAGCAGCAAACTAAGAACAACCTATTAAATAAAATATAATAATAAGAAATCCAGTTAAAGAGAGGAATACTTCCTTGCTGCAACATTCCGTGTTACTCGTGTGGAAGAAAGGAATGTTGGATGCTTTCAGTTATATAGAAGCCAATTAATCTCTCTCACACAATCAAGATAGTTTTGCAAATGAAAAGGAAGCCTATCATTGTCTATGTCCAAGTAAGGAATTCATTGCAGAAGCAGAAAGTCTGAGGTTGGATTCTTGATCTTCCAAAAATTGTAAGTATGCATATATGCTTTTAATCGTCCATTCATTTAAACATTTCTAACCCTCTTTGTAGTCTTTTCTGCTCCATGTCAAAGTTTGTGAGTGTAATTGATGTCTATATCTTTTGATCCATTAATGCAAGAAATATACATAGGCTAGCTATTCTGCCATTATCTGCTTTGCTATTCACAAAACCACTTTCGAAGATTTTTGCCTCCAAAATTTCATGACTTTTTGTTAGTACAATCTTTGTAACTGATATTATTGTTTAGTTCAAAATAAATTAACAAAACAATTTTCAGTAGTCAATTTTTATCAATACTATTCTAATGTACCAGAAAGACTATCTTAGGAAATATTTTATTCTATATATATATATATATTTTAAGAGTTATTTTCCTTTTTGGATGGTATTTACTTTCTTTAATTGATTCCTTGGATAAGTAGTAAAATCTATCATTCACAAATAGACAACTTCAGTAGGACTAAAAGACTAATTTTGTCTTTCACTAAAAAAAGGCTGGTTTTTTTTTTTTTTTTTTTTTTTTTTTTAAAAAATTTTTTTTCCTTCCTTTTATTTAAAGAAGAGCGATTAATTAATTATAAATGGATCTGTCATTTTTATACTATTAATAATAGAGTTTTTTCTTTTTAAACTACTATAATTAAATTAGGATGGTGTAAAAATGAGAGACTTAGACCAACCTCATCTTATCAATAAATAATAAAATTGAATAAAATTATGTTCATTAAAATTTAGGAGATAATCTTACAGTCATCTTTGTTATCATTATTTTTAAAGTTAGGGATTAATCTTATAATCATCTTTACTGTCATTATTTTTTTTTAAAAATAACATGTACGTGTAGTCACTCAAACTTGTGTCATAGTTCGACTCATTATTATGACAATTTTGAAATACAACTTAATTATGGTAGGTATTCGATCCTAGTCAAGCTCATAATTATGATTTTTTTTTTTTTTTTTAAATACCATCTATGATGTAGTTACTCGATCCTAGATCATTTGTTAGGCTAAATAAGTGTTTTCTTACCATTAGGCCACGTTGAGTGTTATTCAACTTTATTACTTAAATATCAACATTAATCCATCTTGTTTATTCCACATGAATAAGGTCTCTTGTTTCTTTTATCTATAAAAAGAAAATCTTATTGCTTTAATTTAATGAAAATAGTCTCTTTAAGTTGTTTCATTAAGTATTTTAGTGGGGAATGAATATAATTTTAGTATTTTTTTGAATCAAATAATTCTGGAAAATTATTTTGGTATATTATAGGAGTTTTTTTTTTTTTTTCAATTTTGTTTTTCATATAATTATAGAAAGTTTTTGTAATTTCATACCAAATATCTTTTTAGCCATTTTCTAAAGGGTTAATTACATAAATACCCATGAATTTATTGCTTTGAACAAAATTTCAACAAATACTCTAAATTTACACAGACACCCCTACTATTAAGTCAACCCGTTAAAACTTAAAACTAACTATTAATCTACTTTTACTTATGAAAAAGTATTAATCTACTTTTACTTATGAAAAATCCAAATTGCCTATACCACATCATTTATAATAAATTAATAAATAAGAAAAATTAATTAATAAAAAATAAGAAGATTGAAACTCCACAACTTAGTTAAGTAATTAATTTTCATAAATATTTTTTTTTTGTTAAATTAACTAAAAAATAATAATATTGAAACTCCATCGGGAAGGAGATCATCAAGATCTCTTCCTTTGAAGGAGACTCCTAATTAGTTAATTAATTTTTTATTTTTTATTAATTGAATTTTAATAATTTAGTAATTAATTAAAGATGGTCTAATAGGGCAATTTGGTTTTTCACAAGTTAAAGTACATAAATGGTTAATTTTTACAGTTTAACTTAACGACAAGAGGTGTTTAGTTTGGAACATTTGTTTTATTTTTACTCAAAGTAATAAATTTTGAGGTGTTTGCGTAATTTTATCTTTTAGTAATTTGTATGGGCAAATAGTTTTTGAGGGATTTCTCCACAAAAGTTAATAGAAATGCTAAAAATAATGATCTGGAGAAACTAATTTGATAAAAAGTTAAACCATACTATTATTTTCAAAGTAATTGCAACTATAGGCATTTAAGGGTCTAATTCTCTGCACTCCTAGGCTAAATTGATATCTTTCATATAATAAAATGGGTGATTTTAGTACTGCTTTTAAAAATGTTTCTGTCGGGTGCAGTTATCTTGCTTCATCGATCATTTCATCAAATTGTAATCCTCCGTCACTCATTTTTAGGTTTAAGTAGTAGTTAGATACAAAAATTTCTTATTCATTATACTATTTTATTGATATCCTAGAGTGGTACATAGATTGGTTAATGGGAAATCTTGAGATTTATAATAGGATATGGGTTTGTTCATCTAATAAATGAGGCATGAATAAGGCTTTTTAGGTTGAACAAAAATGGTTCTGAAAGGTTATCACATATAAATGGTAGTAAACATTCATTTCGTATAATTAGTGTTGTTTTCATTGATTGTGATTCCTATTCAATTGCAACAGCAAATTTAGAAATGGAGAGGAATGCGCCTCAATCTTCTTCCATTGTCAATATTACTGAAGAGCAAAGAGATGATGTTAGCACCATGATTGACATCCAAACCCTAGCAGAAGCTTTGAACAACGAGATAGAATCCTTGCCTTCTCTATCGGATGAGAACAATTCTATTTATAGGGTTCCAAAGCGACTGCGCGAATTGAATGCAAAGGTTTACACTCCACAAGTAGTCTCCATTGGCCCACTACACCATACTATGGAGAAGTTGAGACCAATGGAGGAGCAAAAAAGAAGATACCTCCAAGATTTTGTTCGAAGAACTGAGGGTAATATAACTGATTATCTCTTAATAATAAAAATGAACGAAGAGAGATTACGCAATTCTTATGCAGAAGACATTAAACTTGGCAGTGACGAATTTCTTAAAATGATTTTAGTGGATGCTGCCTTCATCATTGAGATCATGTTGAAAAGCAAATTTAGCAATTTGCAAAAGCGAAATGATCGTATATTCACTAAACCGTGGATGATAGCTGATATAATGTTTGATATGTGTTTGCTTGAAAATCAACTTCCATTTTTTATTCTTAAGGAATTGTTCCAAGGTGCCAACATATCCATGTCTTCTAGGAATGATTACACGCCTCCCATAATTAAGCTCATTCACGGATTCGCTAAAGATGCCTGGGATTTTTCAGAGATAGAAGATGACAACTTGAAGAACAAAAGTTTCAACAAAGTAGAGCACTTGGTTGATTTTTTGAGCATTTGTCTTGTTCCACCGGAAACAGAATGGCCCACGAGAACGAAATTGGGAAATCTAACCACACCAAGTGTGACAGAGCTTCACCAGGCAGGAGTCAAGTTCAAACCTGCTGGAAAAAGGAGATTATTCGATATAAAATTCAACCAAGCAAGTGGAATTCTTGAGATTCCACATTTGAAGATAGTGAAA
This sequence comes from Nephelium lappaceum, assembly GCA_021234005.1. NCBI lineage: Eukaryota > Viridiplantae > Streptophyta > Magnoliopsida > Sapindales > Sapindaceae > Nephelium > Nephelium lappaceum. The sequence continues at coordinate 10,220,104 of CM038009.1, forward strand.
GAAACAGAACTTCTTTTCAGGAATCTCTTGGCATTTGAACAATGTCATGGCTCTAGCAATTTCATAAATGACTTTGTGGTCCTCATCAATCGCCTTGTTAACACTCCCAAGGATGTTGATTTGCTCATTCAATTTGGAATTATTGAAAATTGGTTGTGGGACAGTGCTGGGGTGTCTACTTTATTTCATGACCTTGTCAAGGAGACAAGTATTATTCCTGATAATTTCTATTATGCTGGTCTTGTTGAAGACATGAACATATATTGTAGAACTCCTTGGCATAATTGGAAGGCAACCCTGAAACAAGACTATTTCCGGAATCCTTGGGCTGGAATCTCTGTTTTTGCAGCCATTGTTCTGCTTGTACTTACTTTCATTCAAACTGTCTATTCTGTTCTTAAATAATAGGCTGAGGCATTTCAGTTGTAAATTAGTGAATGAGAATATTGTTGTGGTGTTTAATTTGATTCGTATCTCGCTTCTTATAAGGGCTAATGATCTCTCGAATATGTGATATAATCTACATATAAGTTCAAAGATTGAACTACTTTAAGAAAAAAAAAATTGAAGTGAAAATCAACCTTTAACAAATCCTAAATTTGAGCTAATATGGAGCTTATTATTTAACCAACAAAATACTTAGTATTTACCATTTCACATGATCTACAATTTTTGTCAAGAAACCCACTCGAGTTTAAACAGAAAATTGAACCTGAAGCTAAATTTATTGTATACCAAAATCAGCCCAAAATCTACTCCAATTATTTTTCTTATTTTGTTACTTTTTCTGCTCGCGATATTATTTCTTTGCTGCTGTTGATTCTGTTAATTATGTGTTGGTTTGCTTTGTGTCACTATCAATTTATATATATGTCTCTACATATGGTGGTCGCGTAACTCCTTACATCCATCAATATTGTTTTAAGAATCTTTAATGGGACTAATGTGGCTTTGTCAGGTCCAACGCTCAATGCTAATCCTCTTTAATTCGTTTCACACTTGGACCCCTCCCCCAGCTAATTGTCTCAAGCTTAACACTGATGTGGCTCTCAAAGCAGGTCATCGAAAAATAGGCCTATGGGCAATCATTAGAAACGGTGATGGCTGGGTAGTAAGGGCTGTCAAAGTCTTTTTTAGGAAACTTAATGGCAGAAACGGGTGAACTCCTTGCCCTTCGTGAAGGTTTTCTACTTGCCAAATCTATGAACCTGAAGATTTGGAGAGTTGAAGTTGATGCCTACAACGTTGCATCCATGGTTTTTCAGTTGTTGAACTCAGGAATGATGATGCTAGTTGTATTGTCAAAGACATTAAAGCTTTATGCTCTAAGCTAGGGAATAGTACTTGTAGCCATATCTATAGGAAGAGTAATGTGGTTGCTCACAAACTTGCAAACCGAGCATGTTTATCCTTTCAGGAAAGAGTTTGGTCTAATACAAGCATCAGTTGTATCTCTTCTGTTTTCCAATATATCAGGTTTCTTTCTGAAAAAACAAAAGAAATCTTTAATGGGACATTTGTTCGTTTAAGTGAAAACATAGCCACCAATCCTATTGCTTTTCTAAAAAAAATCAGCCTATTACATTAGCTTTGGTTAGCTACCAAACCAATCTTTTTTCAATTCCATTTTTTTTTGTTTTAGTGACGATGGTTCCACCCCTTTGAAATAGTATGTACACCCCAAATTTGTGTGTATATATATACATATATTTAAATTCCAATACTATTTTTAAATCAAATTATTAATATTATAATAAAAATAACATAATCTTTTAAAGAAATGATAATAACTTCGCACATTCAAACTCTTCTACTACCATCTCTAAACTAAACCCTACCACTACCTTCAAACTCTCTTCTCTTCCTCCTCCACTAACTCATGGACGACCACTCACCTCAAAACGGTGAGTTTACTCACACCACCACTTCTATCTCTCCAAGAAGCCAAAACCCAAAAACTGACTTTAAAATACACACACACACACACAACATACACTCAAACATGACACATGTCGATCACGATTCTTCTCACTCTCAGTTTTTCTCTCACTCTCATTCAAACATGCCGATCGTCACTCTCAGTTTACAGCTGATCATCCATTCTCCTCTCTCTCGCTTTATCAACCTTTTTTCTCCTCTCTTTCTCGCTGATCGGCAACTACCCAAACCCTATACCCGCCGCGCAATGCCAATGGCAGCTCAAGTTCCTCCAGCAGTCGAATGACTTCTACTTCAACACTCTCCGTAGCGGAATCCTTCGCTCTCGGACCGACATCAAAGGCCTCATCAATGCCGATGACGTCGACAAAATCTCCCTCATCGACAACGCCACCACCGCCACCGCTATCGTCTTCCAGCAAATCTAACGCTGCTTCACGGGTTACAAGTTCAATCAAGGCGACACAATTTAGTTGTTTTTAACCTGAGAACTTATAATATATATATATTTTTTTTGACATAATACTATGTACATTTTTTAAATTATTGGAAATGACATAGTTGGTATAAAGTGGGGTATATTTACAAAAATAATTAAAAAAATAATAATAGGGTATGACATGGTTGGTATAAAGTGGGGTATATTTACAAAAATAATTAAAAAAATAATAATAGGGTGCACAAAAAAAAAAGGTGTACATATAACTTTAAAGGAGTGATAATATTGCCACTCTTTTTGTTTTTCTGAGAAAAAAAAAAAAAAAAAGGCTTTGGGCTTGAATTGGACTTAGTTTGGTTAGCCCATGACTCTTTTAATTCCAACATTTCTTTTGCTTTTGATTCACGTTTTTATCTTGTTAATAGCCCATTTAAATTGGGCTTGATTGATTCATAAGAGCTCATTTGATTTGGGCTTGATTGGGCCCAATAAGTTTAAACCCTTTTTTTTTTTTTTTTTTTCATTTAGGTTCTCTTAAAATTCAACCCATTTACAATTTGAGCTTCAATTAATATTTTGGATTCATTTGAATTCGAACCTTACAATAAGACCTTTTTTATTGACTATAAAGAGCAATGAATAAACCAATCTAAGATGTGTTTGGAAATAGATGAGGTGGTGTTTGTTTCGAAGTAGAGAAAATGAGAGAGAAACTATAGGAGAGTAAAAACCCTAGCCAAGATAGTAGAGAAGTGCGAGTGATTGACTTAGACCAAAACTAATCTTAAAAACCCTACTATTAGGCTACTTTTGGTATGTCATATTAGATTGGATTGGATTTGATAAGATTGACATGAGTTGAGTATAAAATATCCTATGTTTTGTATGATAGAGAAGTGAGAGTGATTGACTTAGACCAAACCTTATCATAAAAACCCTATTGGCTAGGTTATTTTGGTATGTTGTATTAGATTGGATTGGATTTGATAGGATTAGATTCAATTAATAAAATTGGTTTGGACAAGAAATAGAATATTCTTTATTTGATACGATAGAGTTGTGAGAGTGATTGACTTATACCAAACCTTATCTTAAAAACCCTATTAGTTAGGCTACTTTGGGTATGTCGTATTGGATTATATTGAATTTGATAGAATGAAATTGGATTGGATTGAATTGAATTTGACATAATTGAATTAGATTGGATTAGACTGAATGTAGAATATTCTTTGTTAGGTGCGGCAAAGCAGTGAGAATGGTTGACTTAGTTCAAACCTAATCTTAAAAAACCTCACTAGTTAGGCTACTTTTGATATATCATGTTGGATTAAATTGGATTTGATAGGTTATGATTGAATTAATGGAATTAGATTATATTAGATTAGATATATAATATTCTTTGTTTGGTAACTTTGGTACAATAGAGAAGTGAGAGTGATTGACTTAGACCAAACCTAATCCTAAAAACCCTACCAGCTAGTTAGGCTATTTTGATATATCGTGTTAGGTTGAATTGAATTGGTTTGGACCATATATATATACATATGTATATATATTCTTTGTTTGGTACATGTGAGATAGAATAAGAATGTATTAAATTACATATTTTTTAATAAAATAGATTATTTTCAATTTGTTAGATAAAGTAAATTAGAATTGTTATAAATAATTAATGTTGAAATAAATTAATTGTAAAAAATAATAATAATAAATTGACACAATAATATTATAACATATTTAATTTGATTACAAATCATCAATAACTAACGTTTTTTGACCTCATAATAAATTATTGCGAAATGTTACTTTCTGCAACCATTATATCACGGTAGTTGCTCTAATGACAAATTATAGCTTTGTTCATTCTATTACTAAATTTTGTGATTTGTGACTAATAATTTAGTTTTAAAAAATTATATATTGTATGATAATATGATGCTCTTTCATCTTCACAAATTCTTTTATCAGTAGGTGTAAGCAGCAATATCCTATTGACTGCAACTGAAATTACATAATTACCAGTACATAAATGTGCAAAAAATGAGTTTTCTGATGTGCTAAAAAGTGGTGCCCTTTCACCAGCAATTAGATTTTAGCTATGGGACATGTTTAGATCTTCCAGATTCATAAATAAAATTTCTCCAATATTTTCTTATTACAGAATCATAGGAGGTGGATCAGACTCACGCTTCAACTGTATCATGAACAGAAGTCTTTAAACTTGTTTTGAGCACATGTTGCCTAGACCTCACGCAGCCACACTTGAGATCTCGCAACTGTTCATGGCCTTAAGAGATGGTGTCCATGTCATCATCATCCTCAGGTGGTTCAAGATTTAAGTCAAAAGGTAGAATCTTCCGAGAGTTAATATCTTGATTCATAATGTTCTCCTTTTGATTTGCATCCGTAAGTCCTGGGGGAGGATTGTTATCTGTCCCACCCTCCTCCACAAGTACTGGCAAAGAATTACAAGGAAATGATTCAGTGAGGATATATAAGAGGGCAATTGTATGAGAGTAGTCGAGATAGAGAAAGACCTGCGTTGGAGGGCTCAGCCACCACCAAGGATTTATACAATCTAAGAGCACCTGGAAACATCAATGTATTGTACAATCTCAACTCATTCTTTAAGTCATTTTTAACTTCAGAAAAACCATATCGCTCCGTCCACATTTCATTTACTTCCTGCACTGAAGGGATAACTAGATTTTCTACTTTAAGTTGGCTGAGAATCTGCAAATTATAGATATGCATGTGTTAATTAGAACTTGTTCAAAGCAGGATGAGGTTAAATACAAGCAATCAAATAGATTAATAAGCAGAAGGTTTATGTGACTCAATGAAATTATTCAATAGCTGTTTAAAGGAAGGAAGAACAAGAGGACATGAAGGGAGACCGAAAATGTGTTTTTTTTTTTTTATTAATATAATTGTGATTAGAAGACGATACAAATCAGATATAAATCAGACCTTGACTCCGTCCTTATTGCTTGTGAGAATTCATTTGAAGATCTTTACTATTATTAGAAAATATCTAACTACTAAATTACCTCAAGATGGTAAGGTTTCTATTTTTTCTTGAGAATGAAGAAGTTTTAATGTATTCCAAAGAAAGAAAAACATATGAATTACATTACATGTTATTTATGCAACAATAGAATTAAAGTAGAAAACTTACAGATTCAATAGCAGAAAGCAATTTCCGCAGCATTCCCTGGCGCCTATATTCTGTACAAGTGGCTACAAATGGCATCTCAGCTATCTTGGCCCCATGCACTCTGTACAATCATCAAGTGAACGCTCCAAATTAAGTGCTAGCATGTTTCAAAAGCTCTCTCTATATACATGGCTGCGACATAAAAAGTCAATAAATATATATACAAAAATTTAGGAATACCGTATGGTTGCGACAGAAACGATTTTAGAGTCTCTTTCCAACACTGCAGTGTAAAATCTGTCAAAATTTATCCTCATCAAATTGGACCTGAAACACATAATTTAGAACAAGTTAAATCTTAATAGGAATTGTTTGTTAATTTTCAAAAACAAAGTTGTAACTGTCACTCAAAATATAACGAATATATGACCGATCAATCATATACATCATGCGAAAATACACTTCAAAAATTTGAAAGAGATACAAGGAGAAGTGAAAATGGTTACATACCCGCCGCTGTAGAGCACACGTTGTAGTACATCAATTTTAGTGTGTCTGTCTATGATGCGGCAGAAACTCTCATCCATGATAGTGCAGGCTTCTTCAATTTTGCGGTTGCATGTTATCCATTTAAGCTTATCATTGCTATTCCCGATAAAATCCAGTGACTTGTGCCGGAGGAGAGTCCAAGAAAATTCATTGTCTAGCTGAATGTTCAGTCCAACCAGATTCTCCAGCTTGTTGAATATCTGTTACAAAAGCTCAAGGCGGTATCATTATAATCCATGCATTTGTTACAATATATAAATGTATTGCGAGGAAAAGTACCTTAGCACAAGTAGCGCCACAAAAAGAGTTTTTCCTTTCCCTTCTAAGGACTACGATGTTTTTGTTGAGAAGACAATCTTGGTGAACTATAGGAAACACAAATTGAAATTTATTTAATTAAATATTAACAAACACAAGTTGAATATGGTTCATAGAGATTTTTTTGTGTATGTATACACTTAGGTACAGGCACACTCTAATATATAACTTGATAAAAAATAAAAAAAATAAAAAAAACATGATTCTAAATTTACTCAAATTTAATAGGAAGTGGAAGTCAAAAAACATACATTTCTTCTCACACTGGTCACATGAGAGTAATTCTTGATTGGCAGTCCCGCAATATTGACAAATACAGTAATTGCAGAACCAAGCTTCTTGTGGTATGTTCTGCACCAAATTCAATAATTCATAAAGAATAATAATAATTGTCATTACTCTCAGTATGTATGTGTATGTATATATATATATATATACCGTAATCAATATAAAATTAAAAAGAAAAAATTAATACATTCAGGCCCATGCATTCATGGTGGATGGTGGTGGGACATTTTTCACAACACATTAACTTCCCACCGTCTGCACAAAGCATGCAAGTGTCATCACTTTTGTCACTAGCACTGGTTCTTAATTGCTCAACATCGAAAAAACCACAACGAGCCTTTTCGTCTTTTATATTCCAATTAGGCTCAAGTGTCGGTGTTGGCACTTGGGAAGGTTCTTCTCTTGTCCTATTTGGTGTTTGAACTGTGTTTGTGCCTCTTCTTCTCACTTGGGAAGGTCTGCCTCTTCTCCTTCTCACAGCATTTCTCCTAGAACTTTCTCCACTATTTTGCTGCAATTGGTCTGCCCTAGATGAGGTCATGTTAACTTATGCAAGTTTTTTTTTTCTCCCAATGTAGATGACACCTGAAACAACACTCAAAGAAATCATATATTATAAAGATTAACATATAAACAAAATTAATATTTATGAACACTAATAAAGAACCAAGACTATATTGATTTATTCAATATTAGCTTTAGAACCTTTATGTGGTCATGTCAAAATCTAGTTCAAGCAATTTTGGTGGTAAAAAACTGCTACAGTTTACTATTTGTACTGATTTAGTAACGATAATAATTTAATCTTTCTTTTTTAAATGTCAAAAGACTCTATTTTCTATTTTTCTAATTATTTAAAATTTGAAGTTGACTTGATAAACCTACTGGACTTTTGAGCATGGAACTTTTCGTTATGAGGAGGAATTATGTATTGCTTAGCAGTTTATGACTTATGAATTTTTAAATAATAAAACACGTTTATCCCATGCTTCTCTCCTATAAAAAAAGGGGGTTTATCTTTTTTTTTTTTTTTGTTAACTTTTCTTAACATTTATCTAATAAAAGTATAAATAAATATTGAATATTGTTTCCGCCATCACTTATCAATTATCATTAAGCCATCATCAAATAGAGATCCTATGATAATCCTCTAAATAAAAAAATTAGCTATGCATAATAAAAACACTATCAATCCCCCTTTATCATCACCATGTCATCAACAATGGTAAACATTATCAACATTGAAACCCTATAATCACCTCTATCAATGTATCATAATATTGATATCTAACAAACTATAGTTATCATTATCCTTAGTCATTATGAATAACAATGATATTCATCATCGATCAATAAAACCATCAATGATTTTTTTTCAAAAATTACATCAATGATTTATTGATCACTGTTGCCATCTGCTATCAATCATCATCGTCGATCACTCTTCTTATAACAGAAGTTCATGACCATTAACCACTGTCACTTTACACTCCTCGTTTGAAATGGGGTTGATACTCACAAGTAGTTCTGAACAATATTTAGAATATTATATCAAACTTGAATTATGATATATGTATAATTATAATTATGTATATATAAAACATTATAGAACCAATACTTTTACTATAGAGAACCTAGAATTTTCACCATTAGAAAATTATTGTAAACAAAATCCCATTTCCCAAGCCTGAAATAATAGTCGCATTTTGAGTGATAGTTACAACTTTATTTATGAAAATTAACAAACAATTCCTATTAAAGCTTTACTCGTTCTAAATTATGTGTTTCAGGTCAAATATATATATATATATATATATATTAATAAAATAAATACCGCACTTGATTTCAATAATCATATATACACTTGATAATACGACAAGAAAATAATTTTTTCATTTTACAATAATCTTAAAATTAGATTCATATACTTTATTAGAAAAAAAAATGAAAGTAAATAAAACTAGACATGATTTCATATTCGATCTAGAAATTATTCAATCTAACAATACTTCAAGTTCGAATTACTGCATCGCATATCATATCTAAAAAAATTAAAATAAAAAATAAAATAGCCATAATCCACATATAACTTAACATATCGGACAGCAAAATTAAGTTACTCTCAATTATAATAATAGTGATTCATGTGATCTATTCGATTAAGAAAATCCGTCACAATTTAGGTCAATTGAAATACCTAAATATAATAATCAATATCATAATTTTATATCATAAATTATGATGGAGAAGAAAGGTTACCTACGATGCTTATAAGAAAGATCCCGCTTCAGATTATTGACAAGGAAGAAGTCTTCTTCGAAATTTCGTCACTAATCCTTCAAAATGAACAATCGGTAATTACTCAAAAGGCCTGCATAATTCAAAATTATCAGATTTAGATTGTTGTAAAAGATTTGATCAATGTTTCCGAGTTATTAAATCTTTTGTGTGTATGCAATACACAAAGGGGTATTTGACAAATTGTATTGATGGGATCGTGAAAATGCAATTTTACGTTTGCTTAACTTTCTCGATTACAAAAGGTTGAGGGTGCTGGAAGAGGAAGTTACAAAGAGATAAAGGATGGGAGAGCGAAAGAAAATAAAATAAAGTGTGCAAGCGAATCTAAAATGGATACGAGAATATTTAAGCAAGACACGAGGTGAAAAAGGAATAAAATTACACACGTAATTAAGATTAAAATATTTTAATTAATAATTTTTTATATTTTATATATTTTATCAACATTGCTAGACATTCTGCTTTTCGTATTTCATTTAATCCCAATCAATATTGTGGCAATTAGTAAATAAATATATTTTACAAATAAAATAAATAATCATTAATATGTATCTATTTATCAACTGACAAATTATTAAGGGGAATGCAAGTAAGACACAAATGGTGTAATCTCTAATATTTATGATATTTTATTATTGTTTTTGTATAAGGAAAAACCAAAATTCTTCATTTAATAGTTATGATATTTTATTATTATTTTTGTATAAGGAAAAACTAAAATTCTTTATCTAATATTTATTATATATATATATATTTTGTGTAAGGAAAAACCAAAATTCTTTGTATTTATAAAAGTTGCAAACAAAACTTGGATATAAGTTTATGTATCTTAATTTGTCACGCTAATGTCAAATTACCTACACTGTTTTTTTTTTAACCATAAAATATGGAAAATAAGCATTGATATGAAACATCTACATATTATAGTTTACAACAACAAAATTCCACTAATATTTAAATAATTTTCTACTGAAAAATATATTTATAATTTCATTTTTATTAGATTATTTTCTAATTACATTTATGTTTTGACAGGTATATATGTAGATACATATATATCAGCTAGAATGGAATATGTTTCCATTTCCATCTTTGGAATTTTCAATAAATTTTATAACATATAGGAACTTTAAATATGATAATAAATTGAATCACCTTGTTGTTTATTTTCTGTCTTTAGTACCTACAACTAGTAATTAAAAGACAATTATGGTATTTGCATCTACTACATATGGCACTTTGTATATAGTCTCCACTTAAAATTGATATTGATATTAGAAAATATTTTATTCTAGTCCCTATATTTTGGTGATTTATTTCGTTTTTAATTGTGAATACATTAGTGAATGTCGTGGTCCCTAAAATTTTCAAAACTCTATCAATGTGATTCTTTAAAGTTTCTTTAAATTCTTGTTTAGATGGACCACATTGATGGGTTGAGAACTTTAGAGACCACAATTACATGTATCTGCAACTAAAGAGTATATTACGATAATATAGGTACTAGAATAAAAACTTCCCTTTATATCATTATATCTCTCCAACCATCTCAATTTAAATTAAAAAATATTTTCTATAGTTTTGCAGTCTATAAAGCTTAATTAGATTTATATCTTATGCAACAGTAAGAAATTTAAGAATCAATCTCACACACTGAAATGGGTAAAGACTATTGCTATATATATTGTATATTTGGTGAGATTATAAAATGTAGTCAATTTTGTATTTCCACTATTAGTTGTGCAGTGCTTCTTTTTTTCTTTTTCTTTTTCTTTTTTTTGTTTTTTTTGTTTTTTACGTTTGTGGTGGCGACTTCAAAACATCATCATATGCATTTATTGATAAGTAATACTATATAATCCAATAATTTAATTCAAATTCATATTCAAATAATGTGTTATATCAATTATTAATATCATACAAATCATGAGATGATTTAATCATTAATGTATGTTAATAACTCATATGTCATATTATTTAGAAGTACATTTGGATAGAAATTTTAGGTAATCTATCAATATTCTTTACTAATTTTTGGTTACTTTTTAGTTCATATTTTAAGTAATAAAGCTTGTAAATATACGAATCGTATAGATGTTGTATAACAATTGAAGGATGGTTTTCATAGGGATGTGGGAATCGATTACTAAACTAGCCCTATATGAAAATAAACAATTGTAAACAAATAAAAGGTGTTACGATTCCGGATTCCACTCAATTTTAGATTTTGATCATTATAGCATTAAAGATATATTTTGGTTGTGGTGTTCCTAGTTTATCACTAATCCTCTCAATATATTTCTTTCAATAATACATTAAGCATACTCTCATCCACCAACACTTATCTTTTGATAGCTATCAAACGAACAAAAGCTTAATAGGTTTAAGATAATCTACTATTTAAGTTGGATTGAGTTTTCTGATAAGATATTCGATTGTCACTTGAGCACTCATGCATACTCATATGTCATACAAGTGATTTATTTCCTCTCCTTAACCTAAGGTAGGTATTTTATCAAACAAGTTATGTGCTATTTCTTTTGGTCTTAACACATAAACTCAAATCATGCATATGGTGGCTGATCATATAGAAGTATTGAGTTCTAAAATCCGAATCAACATGCACAAACCATCCTCAAGCAAATAATAATCAAATTTATTGATGTCAATTATCAATATACATCATCATCCTAACGCAACATAAAATCAATGGTTACATACACAAGAGAAGTTCAAGAAACAACCCATGAGCCTCTGTGGGCATTCTTTGAGTTTGAATCCATGAAGCTCCTCTCTTTTGAGTTCGAACCTTTACGTTATCTTCTTCACTCATGCAAAGCTTTCTCTCCAAAGTGTGGTGAATGAATGATGTTGGTGGGTAAAGTTTGGAAGGTGAATAAAGGTGTATAAGGATGAAATTTAAGGGTGAGAGAAGGATCACTAGGGCTCCATTCTCTACCTCTTAAAACTCTCTCAAAATTATGAAGATTGGTGTATTTAAGGGCTCTCAAAGTTAGGGCACAAAAATAATGGCTAGTTGAGCATTCCTTGGGGCGCCTGGCTAGCTAAGCATGCAAGAAGGCACACTTATGGTAGTCGAGTGCTCTCAATCGGGCGCTTGGCTGGTTAGGAGCGCCGATCTGACCATTGCTCGTTAAATTGATCATATCTTTCTCTATGGACCTCCGACTCCTGAACTGTCAATGGTTAGGGAAACTAGATATTCGTAGCTTTAATTTTATAGGTTATAGCTCACAGAACTCAAATCGATGACTCCGTATGAGTTTTTATAAAACTGCCTATCTATTTAGACCAGAAATATATAATTACGCCACTTTCTTTACAACACCTAAACTTGATGATGCTAAAATATGTCATGATTTTACACTCAATAACTTATCGTTTGTGATGAAAACTTAAGTAATTATGAATGTTCTTAATAGTTATTTTGTTAATATTTTCAGGTGAGCTATGGGAGGTGTTGATGAGCAAAATGATAATTTTCGAGGCCATAATAGCATAAAAGGACAACATGTTTGTCTGTGTGCAAAATACAGAAGTTGGAAGTCCAATTAATAATTTGTTTAGAAAATATATAATTTCCAAGAAGTTTAGGGCCTAGAATGAAATTTGGTTGCTAGTGATGAATGTGAGGCATTGCTTAACATTGAAGACTAGCCATGCATGGCAAGTATGGGCCGAGAACATAAGGCTCGTGATAATGGGTCACGCAAGGCCGCAATCACAAGGCTCATAGCAACACCTTGCGGAGGAGTCATAAGGGATAGCAGCAATGCAGCTATCACGGTAGGCTCTCACAGAATGCGGTGAGTGTGATCACTAAGGTAGATGCTTACATTGCACAGTGATTGGTGGCAACAAGCATGGTCCTTACGTCTAGCACTCATTATGACATAAATGGTTGAGTATGAGAGAAGATCACAAAGGAGAAGCTCTCAAGAGTAAAGTCGTGATACACATATCTCAATTAAAAGAATATCTCGTTGAACATAAATAATGGAGGAGAGAATAAAGGAGAGAATATTCATGATGCCAAAAGATATTCAAGCTAAAGATCTAGGGATATTATGCATGAAAATATCACTCCTCTGCCTATAAATATAGCCTTGCTCAATGAATAGAGTAAGACAAAGCCGAGATGAGAAACATACAGGTCTGTGACAAAGGCTTGAAGGTACGTTGACAGGCTAATTCTATAGCATAGATTCTTATTATTTTGAGAACCTCTCAACCCCATTCTCAGTAGATTCTCCTCCACTACCTTTGGTGAAACTATTTCAACAAGTCAATATCAAAGCTATCATCAACATTGGAAGCACAAGAATTGCATACTAATTAAATTAGATTTCCTTTCAACTCTATTATTCTTCATTAAATAATGTTGTCCGATTTTTGTTTGTATAATTATAATTGTGATATGATGATGACCTAGATCTTTGATCTAAGATTATAATGTAATTTTAAACCATGAACTCACCATATGAATATTATTTTAATTGAATTCTCATTATTGTGTTCTATTCTATTTTATACTTAATGCTCTTAGATTAATTGGTCACTAGTTTAAGAGATTTGGTAATCTTGAATGTGCTTGGAAAAGGTATTCATGGTTTAGACTTAAAGAGAATGACATGAATTGCATAGGATAAGAATATACCTATGTGGAATGTATGGTAATAATGAGTAGCTGATGCTTAATTTGCTTAGGTTAATTAATCATTATAGGAATATAGTTGGTAAATTAATTAAGGTAATTCCACTTGATCATTCGGAAAAGGCTTATGGATAATTTAGAAGTACTTTATCAATCACATAACGAGAATAAATTGTTAATAATAGAATTACAGGTTGAGTGAATTGATTGGGTGAAATTGTAACTCTGATTCTAATCTCCATCGACTATGATTTAGTTAATTATTTGTTTCCTATTATTTTATTTTCTTTATTTTTATTTTTATTTCAATTTAACAACTTATTATTTCGATAGTTTGGATAAAGTTTAGTTTTGATCAGTTTAATATTTAACATGAATAATTTGGACAATCCTCGTGGAAACAATACTTTATTTATCACTGTATTATTTATGGATTATGTATACACTTTCACGGGTTTCTAGTATGTGTTTTGTATTGTGTTTTTATTGAGTATTTAGCACACTAGAAATTTAGCCACAAGTTTTTGGCACTGATGCTAGGGATTGTGCCAATTATAGTTAATATTAATACTAGTCAAGACTTTCATAAGTCAAACATTTATTTTTTGTTACTGATTTATTTTTGTTTTTCAGGGAATGGCTTATAGGAATTACAAGTGGTTCAACGCTAGTGGGGAGAACACTTTCTAAGGCCCATTCGGGAGTTATGATAATAGGTGTGGTAGTGAATGAAGTGATGGTCGCTGGAGCAGTCATGCATCAAAACATTATGTGTTTGATTTCGAGAGACAATACTATCACACAAATTCGAACATCTAAAATCCAAATTGAAGTCAATCGAAGTTTTAATGAGGTAAAGATCATGATCAAGCCTTATATATGTAGCCATCATATATGCCTAATTCTCAAGGTTATCATTAGTAGGTTGATATCCCTTCTCAAGAAAATAGACTATCATCAAAATAGGTACTTAAACAGATCTTATACAATCTATAGAGAGGATGCACTAGTCCATAGAAAAGACGAACGAGTCCATAGAGTGGATGGACAGTTTATTGCAAGAGCAACAGACCACAATTCTATGCCAGCAGGCTCTACATGTTCAACTAAATCAGTTAACTAGAGAATGCAATAGTAGCAACAATAACCATTTCCTAATGATATGAAAAACAATCTGGAGAGAGAGGAGGAGAAATAGTGTCATGAGATTACCTTGAACAGTGCTGAAGAGTTAACCATAAGCGATAATGAGATCATTTTAACATCTAAACTTTTCATGTTCGATGAGTTAGTTAAAGATAAAGAGGAAGATGAAGTTGAGAGGACTCCGAGTCAGGAACAAGAACCTATGGAGCCACCTCATGCTAAAATTATATCATATGTTTCATTGTTATCGATATCTAAGAGATTCAATTTGGGGGTGTTCGAGCCTACCGCCATTACTTAATGGTTGTTGGATAAGACTCTCAATTGACATAAGGAATTCATTGAGGATGGTTTAAAGGTGTAATATGGTAAAATTGCAAATAGGGGTCATGATAAAGAGATTATATACAAGGTACTCAAGCCCAACAAAACTTCACAAATACAGGAGAAGAGTTGGAGAGGTCATTCGAAAAAGAAAACGAAAAAAGAGGTAAAAGACAAATGGAATAAAGAACTACGTCGGACCATTATGAGCTCTTTGAAGGAATGAGAGACTTCCAATCTTATCTATACGAGAGAGAGAGAGAAATTTTAAGAAGAGACTTAAAGGTTGGAATGGACACAAAATTTTGGAAGTTCATCCTACATCATGCCAATAAGGGTGCATTTCCAATGCTTGAGATAAATTTCTTAGAACAAATTCAAGCATAGAGAGAAAGGCTATTCATGTGCATAAAATAAAGAGAAAGGTCATCCATGTGCATAAAGACTTACTCGTGGAAATCAGGTTGATTGAAGAAGTGATGGAGAAAGTCAAGTCGATGATTATAAATCTAACAATGCTTGGGAGGCAACCCAAGAGTTTTAAATTTCTTTTTGTTCAATGTAAATTTAGTTTGTTTATCTTGAGTTCTTGTTAATTTTTGTGCTTGTTTGTGTTTTGTATAGGAACTTAGAAGGAAAGAGAGCATTGAAAAGTCAAGATCATCAAATCACCAAGCCTAAGCTTGCGAAGGGAGTTTCTTAACTTCACTCTTATTGTGCTTTACATTGAAAATACAACAAAGCTTAGGTCTAGGGGTACACCTACAATATTTTGTTTTAGGATGTTAGATTTTATATTTCTAGATTAGTTTAGTTTTCTTCATAAATTATGGGATATCTAGAGTTGAGAATTGGGTATTTGATTGATAATGATAAGCGTGCGAATTTCTAGTAACTAATTTTGTTTGAATGCTTTGAAGATTTATGCATTCTCATTTATGCACATTCTTGACATTGTAGTGAATAGGATGCATGTTTACGTCATCCAAGATCGATAGTAGAGATTTCCCGTCTAAGTTATTTGAGCCATTAGCATTTTGTTTTTGAGGGATATTTTCTTTGCATTCTTAAACACTCTTCTCATGTTCTTAAATTGTATAGATTGACCTCTATATGTTTTGATTGGAAGGAAATAACATGTTTTGCATCTAACAAATCGTTTGCTTTAAATAAGAAGCTTGATGACTATTAGGAAGTGATACTAGGCTTTGTGTGCTTAAACTGGTAAAAGACCAAACACTTTTCCCTATCTTGTTATGTGCGCGCCAAAAGCTAATTTGAAGTCAAACACATTAATAGTCTAATATTTTTGTTCTTAATTGACATAAATTCATATCTAAGCCTGAATTAATTTAGTTTTACCCTTTTGAGAATTAATTATTAATGATAGAAATACTAAGTTCTTAATTTTAGTTTTGCCCTTTTGACATAAATCCATATCGGAAGAGGCTTGTGGATAGTTTAGAAATACTCGATCAATCACTTGATAAGAATAAATTACTAAGGATAGAAATACAGGTTGAGTGAATTTGTAGGGTAAAATTGTAACTCTAGAGTCTAATCTCCAATGGCTGTGATTTAGTTAATTATTTGTTTCCTATTATTTTATTTTTCCTATTTTTATTTTTATTTCAATTTAACAACTTATTATTTCAATAGTTTGGATAAGGTTTAGTTTTGTCAGTTTAGTACTTAACATAATAATTTGGACAATTCTCGTAGAAATGATACTCTACTTATCACTGTATTACTTGTAGACCGTGGTATACTTACATGGGTTTCAAATGTGTGTTTTGTATTGTGTTTTTATTGAGTATTTTGCATATTAAAATTTTAGCCATCTAAAATCAACACTGCTTTGACCCGATTTCACACCCAATCCTTTCCAATTAAGCGTCCATGCCATTTAGAGGCTTTTTCCTTGAAAACACATAAAACTATAAACCCTCTATTTTTATATTGTACGGGTTTCTTAGGAATAGTCCATAAATATTGATTAGAGACCCTAAATGGTTTATGGAAAGACTTAAGGTCATAGAGAACTCATAGGGATTGATTTAAACTCAATTAGAGATTAAACGAGAAGTTAAAATAGTAAATGAAATCGAAAAATTTTTAAGGTAAAAATGGACTAAAGTGAAGATAAAATTTAAAATTATGGTCATAGTAATATTAAGCTAAAAGCTAAGGGAGGAGAATGAAATTTTCTTAGGGCGTAAGTGGAATTATTGAGATTTGTTGGGGAGGAAAGCATAAAGTCAAAAGTTGTCTTAAAATCAAAAGAGAGAGAGTGAGGGCTGTCGTGAATCCAGGAGAAGAAAAGAAAAAGAAGAAAAAAGAAAATAAGAGAGAAGAAGAAGAAGGAGTTCACGCCGGCGATGAGCAGCTCCGACCAAATCGCTGACCAACTCGAACAACTGCGAAGCTCGACCTGAGCTTGATCTGAAGCAGAGCAGAACTCATCGCGGAATCGAAGACATCAAGCCGAGAGAACCAGACTCGTCATCGCTCGCGAACCAAAAGACGATGCCGACCATCAGCTCAGTCGGTCGACGGAGGAGCTCGATGAACAGCGCAGGACCTGTGCACGAACCGAAGCAAACCAGACTGGAACCGAGTTGAATCGTCGAGCAGATCAGACCCGATCGACGCGAAAGAAGACGACGACGAGCTGCCGTCCGGTCACCTGTAGACCCGCATGGAAAACCCAGCCGATTCACTCCCTTTTCAGTTGCAACCGAGCTTGTTTTCAACTCAAAACTGCCACTCAAACCTGACCCGAGTGCAACTGAAACCGAACCAGAAAAGGAAGTGACCGATCGGAGAAGAAGAAAGGAAGTTTGGCCGGAAGAGAGAAGCCGTGCAGAGGAGAAGAAAAAGGAAGAAAATCAATCCAATTCCAGCCCAGATCTGTCACCAAAATTAGTTCAAAACCACCCCAAAACTAGTTCAAAGCGAAGTTAACTCGAAGAGAAAGTAGGGCTGAATTGTTTAAAGTTTTAAGTTGGTGATTATATTGATTTAAATTGGATTTATTTCGATTTGTTTGTTGGTTAGTTTTGATTAAATATAAGTTGAAAAATAAGTGGATTTAAGCATATTAGGAGTTTAGAAAACTAAGAAAATACCAAAGATTTAGAGAGGAAACAAAACATGCTCTAAAGTAGTTCGAAGGGTAATTTTGTAAATTGGCTCATATGACATCCGTTGAGAGTTTGGATGACCCTAATGAGTTTAATTAGGCGTATTGAGATTAATAAAAGTCGAAGATTAAATTAAGGAACCAAAAATGGAGAGTTACGCCTAAAAAGGGTCACTTAGTGGGGATTATGTATTTTTTTTATTATTTCGAGTTTCTAGAAGTTGACGCGAACGTAAATTTACGTATATACGTGTTGTGTAGGTGAAGAGCATCCGATCGGATCACGAGAGGGCTTTTGAACCTCATCCGAGTTAAGCCCAAGCTTAAGGTGAGTGCACTTTCAAAGAGTTTTCTAAAGTGATTTTATGCTTTTACATTGATAAGCTAGATTTTATGTTTTTGCATGTATAAGTTCTTGTATTTAAATACATTTATTGTATTTGTAAGTGAACGAAACGAGTCTAAGGACTCAAGTTTAAACCTTTCAAGTTAAAGCTTTTGTGCTTATGCACCAAGTATAAAGATTTGTAAGGCATGACATTAGAGAAAAATAAAGTTTTCAAAGGCCATAAGTACCCACCAGTTTATCGAGTTCAGACCCGTACGGTATATCCCACTTAGTAAGGCAAGGGTTGGAGGAAATGAGTCACTAACTGTGTGGTTAGAGTTATGAGTGAGTGTGTCGTCCCTACTTTGTGGGATATGATCTAGCACTACGGTTAGCGATGCAGAATTCTGCACGTAGTTGCTGAGAGGTTTCAGAGAGTTGGTTGCGGTGAATGTCAGATACATCGCCTTGTGACCTACCACACCTGCGACCTTAGCTAAGTCGCCGTGTGGTCAAGAGATTAAGGTTACGAATTGTGCTTTTATAAAGTTCAGTTATTTTAAGTATGTTCAGATTTATGCTTTACAAGTTTATTATAAGTTGTTTATATTAATGCTATGCAATTGAATAAGATTTATACTTTAAATATCTTTTAAGAAATAGAAACTTTTATTAAAGTTTTCTAAGGAGGAATTTTCGGAAAGTAAAGTTAAGTTTCTAAACTATTGCATTCACTGAGCTTTATAGCTCACTCTTCAAGTTGTTTATAAAAACCTTCTCAGGTATTCATATGGGTGAAGACTAGTGAAGCCTCCCTCTTCCATATTCAAGTGGGCGCAAGTATTGGCAATTGCTTCTTGAAGAATGTAATATGCATATTTTGTGTCTTTTGTATTTTGCAAATGTTTGTACATTTTGTATAAAAAGAGTTATATCTTTAGAGTTGTGTAAAAGTGCATCATTTTGTGCTTGTAAAATCAAGCTTGCTAGATTTAAAAGTACATGTTTATATCTTGTCTTTGAAGGTTTCAAACTTTTGTGTTTATGTTGATAAATTGGATAGGAGAAGTTGGGTTGGATTGTGATTATAATTTGAAGTGTCCAAATTACTTTTCAGGTTTTTGGTTTATCCAAATTGCAGTCGTTATGCTGCCGATTTTGAGTTTTAAAAAATGATCAAATGAATAGTGTCAACCCAACCCAAATCATTTTAACTTTAAGGTTTAAAAGATTAAGCTTCCGCTAAAGTTAAGTTTCAAGTTAAGAGGGTTCGCTCCTCGAATGTCTTTTTCTCATCAAGATGGGCTTAGAGGGATTCGTTGGGGTGCCCGGACGTACCATTCGGATAGGAGCCTAGTGGCGGTCCGGATTGGGACATCTCAAAAACACTTGAGAACAATGTTAGGTCAATATTCATTATTAATTTGGTATATATTATTTATGTTATGTTTTCGAGTGAAATTGGTATTTTTATTTTGTTTTGTGTTTTTGTGTTTAAATTTAGATTATGAGAAGAAAATATAGAATTTACAGATTTTTAGAATTAATTTTAGCAAAGGAAAACTAGAGATCTGGTTCAAAGAGCTTATGGTCCAACAATTATGTTGAAACAACAATAAATGAAATTTTTCTAGGAATCTATTCCTGAGATCATATTGTAAGAAGATAAAAGAGCAATTAAGAGAAGCTCGAAAGGTTGATTATGTAATGTGCCAATCAAATTTGAATTGGAAAGGAAACCAAACAATTCTGGAAATCAATTTTGGAAAGAAATGCAAAGTAATGATTAGTCCCAGGTCAAGAGTCGTAGGAAGGAGTTAAAGATGTAGCCAATGTCAACAAGCAACGTGGAGTCATAGTTTGGGTCGCAAGATGACAAGAAGAGACCATAACCAGTAACTAGGTGGTGTAATTTGAAGACACATAAAGCTAAGCAACAACTATATCTTGGAAGGTCGTCGTAGCTTGGAGTCGCAAACTACAAATGGTTCACAAGCGGCGACTATAAGATGCGACCTCCTATTTCAGTCGATTTCCAATTTCGTTCAAAACATTAATTACACTCTGATTTTCTCGCTTAGGAGTTCGAGTGAAACTTGACTTTGATGCCTATAAATAGGTGCTCTTTCCACACCAATTGAGACACATATCAAAAGGAGGGAGATTAGAGGCATGGACTACAACTACTCTTCTGTTTATTCTTGTCTAATTATTTTTATTTTCATGTTTTGCTTTTAAGCCACAAGTGGGTAATTTTCTTATTAGTTAGGGCTAACTTGAAGGTCTAAATATGAATTCAATCTATTATTATTTAATGAAGTTATAATTTTGTATGATGAAATTAATGTCTCTATTTTAATTGTATTTTATTTATCTTGTTTCTTTGACTGGCCATCTTAGAAACATGTATTTAGAATAATGTTGTAAGAATATAAACGACATGCCAAACGAGAATATATATACATTTTTTTAACAATCAGTTGCTCATGAACCAATTGAGGGGTATTAATTCATATATACTTAAGATAAACACCATGTTTTAGGATTTGTGTGATATTCATATTCTTTTAGTTCTTAATAAATTCCTATTATTAAACCTAAGTAGATGTCATGCTAAGTTGTAATTATGAGTACAAATATTTACATAGATGCCATGTGATTTACATACAATTTAAGGAAGAATCAATACGACATACAATATGACCATTACCTTGTCATGAATGCCTTCATCATACATCAATATTCTTATGCTTCATTAATTTATTCATAAATTGAAGGATTGTTTAGTAGTGAATAGGATGTCCTAGCTAAGTTCTTCTCTATTGATTTTCCTTGTTTAATATAGTAATCCTATTGCAATTTGACTTTAAGTTCTCAAACCCAATTTCAAAACCCTCTTCAGTTTAATTTAATTGTCTTAAATTTATGATTTAAAATAAACTTAGAATTAGAGTAGGTAATAACTCCTAATGGGATTGACCATTACTTGTCATTATACTCAATCAGATGATTTGTGCACTTGTAAGGTTTAAATAAAGTTGTTTGTTAAAATTACAACCAACAAACAACAACAAAGATTTAGGTTTGGAGGCTTAAGTCTTCACTAAATTTACTCCTATTACTAACATAAAGTAGGTAGATTTTCTCAATGTTGCAAAGGTACATAGTCAAGCCTTTCATTATTTGATCTCTCTAAATCCTAACAAATATTTGAACCCCATTGATGTTAAAGTTTTATTAGGGAAATTAAGAATGATCAATTTCTTTATATTTTTTTAACAATATAATAAGTTGTATTGATTTAAATTTATCGTTTTAAAAAATTTAATTATTTTTTTTAAATATTGAAAAGTAATAACTTAAAAAGAAAAGAATGTCAACTCAATAACCAATATAACCACGAAATGATAAATAAAAAATTGTTATTGTTAAAATCAAAATTTTTGAATGCTTATCTTCTCATTATTACATGAGAAACTAAACACATAAGGGTTTTTTTTTTAATTATTATTTTAATTATTCTTTTTTTATTTTTTTATGAGTTCAAACAATTTAAAACATGAAAATTTGAAAAATTGGATATTATCCTTAATTAGAAGGAGAACTGACTGAAGATGAGTTGTTCATTGAAGATAGCTAGGGAGAGGAAGTAAAATTGGTGACATATAATTAAACAAGTTAGAAGTAGAAATGAAGAGGTTGATATTGAGAATGTGCATTCAAATAAGATTCTAGAACATAATAGTTCTTTTGGAGAGAATAGATTTGTAATAGAATATTTTAATTATCATTAAATAATTTGTAATTAAGTTATAAGTCAAGAATTCTATTTTTCTTTTTTTGTTGTTTTTGAGTAATTTTAAGTGGTTTAACCCCTTAAAATAAAAAATAAAAAATAAAAAATAAAAAAATAAAAAAAGAACTTAATGGCTACAATTTAGCATCATTAAGTTACAAGTGGAAATAACAAACAACCTCTAAGATTCTAGAACATAATAGTTCTTTTGGAGTTAACAAGTAGACCTTGGTTTCATAATTGCTTTAAATAAATTGTTGTGATTTTCTTTTCTTTTTTTTTTAGAACACTGATATCTTATAGGTCAATAAATTATCGAAACCTGCTAAGATGAGTCATTGAGGACTAAAAAGGGAGAACACTCTCTACATCTTGTGTTATAATAGAATAAAAATAAGACTAAAACTCTTGATCTCTTAGGGTAAAAGGAGGTATCCATTCCTACCAAAAAATGGAGTGGTCAGTTGTTATGATTGTTTAGCCATGTTTGTTCTTTTATTTTAAAGGGTTTTAAATTGATCTTTAGAAGGGAAAACGTTTTAGTTAATTTGCGGAAGTCATTTTCTACTTTTATACTATTGAAAGAATTGAAAGAAAGGAAAGTACATCTTCCCATAATAATTTATGTTTTGATACGATTTTTAAAGAAAGATTGGAAATTAAAACATTGTGCAGAAATAGTGAAAATTATAAACATGTGTTAAATGATAAAAATAATAAAGAAAATTTTAGAAAATAGCTGAAAGAATTAACATGAATTTTTCAAACAAACATTTACGATAAAAAAGAAAAAAAATACTGGCAAACATTTATGATAAAAAAGGAAAAAAAAAACTTGTATTTTATATTGTTTTTGAAACACACTTTCTTTAATATTCCTGTGAAAAAGAGTCTTTTTGTTTTATTTTATTTTGTTTTTTTTTTATTTGATTTGAAATTATAATATATTGTTTGATTCATATTAAAAAGGAGAATAAATTTTGTATCATATTACCACATTCAAATGTTTTGGCCGATATTTTCAATTTTTTTTATAGTATTTTCAACTCTCGTTAATGTTAACACTGTTTGTAGATGTTAGAATCTTTATCATTCACCGAAGTTTATTCGTTTGTCTCTCTAAGTTTTAACTTTTTCTTTATCTGTTTTGAGTTTTGTGGGTTTTAATTTGAGGAGAAAATTAGGGATACCTTTTTTCTTTTTTGAACAATAGGATTACTTTTATTTGAAAGCCAACTTTATTGCTAGTAAAACTCAAATTGTAAGTTAGTGACAAGTTATAATTTCGTTCCTGTATCTTATTTTATATTATTTTTTACATGCGAAGGTCATGTAGAAAATTATTTCATCTTTAAGAATCCATTTGGGTTTCGTATAACAAAAAAAAAAAAAATTGATTGACACTTTGTTAGCAAAATAATTACCCTTATTAACAAAGGGCAAT
Source organism: Nephelium lappaceum (assembly GCA_021234005.1). Lineage (NCBI taxonomy): Eukaryota > Viridiplantae > Streptophyta > Magnoliopsida > Sapindales > Sapindaceae > Nephelium > Nephelium lappaceum. Next base: position 10,243,949 of record CM038009.1, read on the forward strand.
ATCAGTGTAGAAACGTGAATATGATATTTCTAAAATTCTCACCAAAGAAAAATACATGCATAATTTCGCATCTTCCTGACAAGTATAATAAAATATAGGGTAAAAATTATTTTAATCCCTAAGTTTTGGGAAATGATTAAATTTTTAATTATATTTCGAAAGAGACTCAAATCATCCTTGACATTTCGAAAAAGTATCAAATTAGTTCCTTTCGTTAGTCAATTAATAGTCAAACCTAACTAAAAATATGAAAAAACTCATTTATCCTTGGACTATGTTAAAAGGGACAAAAAGACCATTATGCACCTATTCATAACTAAATATTATAATAATATTTAATTAAAAAAAAACCTTCAAAAAATTAAAAAACAAAAAAAAAAACCATAAGAAAATTTTTTTAAAAAAATTAAAATTAAAAAAATAAAATAAAATTGAACACAAAAAATCATTAATATCCACTGGATTTAAAAAAAAATTAAATTAAATTAAACTCTAAAATAAAAACAAATTAAAAAAAAAAAAAAAAAGAAAAAAACCATCTTCAACCAATTCCACATCCATTTCCAAAAAACAAAAAAAAAAAAAAAATCCATTCCACATAAGATTCATCCTCAATCAAGTAAAAAACACCCATAAAATCAATCAAAATTTCTCTTCTATCACCAATTCAATAAAAATCAATTCAGGTTAAAAAATAAAAATAAAATCAATTCAAAGCAAAATAATGTTAAAACAAATACCCATAAATTAAAAAGAAAAAAAAAAGAGGAAAAAAAAAAAAGATTGGGTTCAATGGAAGAATCTACCCAAGTCGTCGAAGTTTGGTTCAAAGAATCTACCCAGCAATTCATTCAAGACTGGGTTCGAAGTCTGGTTTCCAAACCTAGGGGAAGAAGAATTACCTAGGTCATTGAAGTCTGGTTTCATCTTCAAACCCAGGTGAAGAAAAATCAAGGTTCAATCGAACCCTGATTAACCAACAATGATGAACAAACCTAGCGCCTTGACCGTGTCTGTTCATCTTCAAACCCAAGTGAAGAAGAATCTTCACGCAAACACAGACCCATCTGTAAACATAGCCCCACAACCGCCTCCTCACTATAACCATCACTTCAACCACAGACTCGCCACCGCCATCATCTGCAAACACAGCCCCGCAACTGCCTCCTTACTACAACCACCACTTCAACCACAGACCCGCCACAGTCCGCCACTGCCATTTGCAATGCGAACACAAACCCGCCACTGTCCTCCACCACCTCCTCACTAAAACCACCACTTCCACCAACAACGCCGCTCTTTTTGGTCCTCCACCGGCTCAGCTTTGGTGGCTGTCGCATTACTCTTCAGTGTTAGCAGCTGTTGCGTTACTCAGGGTTGGATTCATAACCATATATATTTTTTTGTTTTTGTTTCTTTAAGTTTTTTTAATTGATCCGATTCTTTTTTTTTCCAAGTTTTTTAATTATTTAATTTCATTAATTTAATTTATTTTCTACTTTATCATTTTTAATTTAATTTATATTTCATTTCACTCCTTTTTAACTTTTTTCTCAATTTATCTAGTTCATACACGTATCATCATCCTAGAGTGTAATTAGAAATGATAATTTTAACCTCTCTCATCATGTTGTTTGTTATATTTGACCAAAAAGTTGATTGACGGGATATACTAATTTGACACGTTTTCGAAATATTTAGGATGATTTGAACCTTTTTTGAAACATTGTTAAAAATTTGACTATTTCCCAAAACTTAGGGATCCAAATGATTTTTACCCTAAAATATGCAAATTTGTGTTCTAAAAGTATATTGAAATTCCTAATGCATCATAAAATCTAAAGTTATGTTTAACTGTGCTCGTGACATCAAGTAGCATTCCGCACATATACGATGAAATTTATAGTTTACTCTATTTAACCTTCTTGTTTTCATGTATTTCCTTTGCCCATTTTGACAAAGCCCCTATGGTGTGAATCACAATCACCACAATTTTTTGCTTGAGAAGAAAAGAAGAAAAAGAAAATGGTAAAAGAAGCATTGTCGGTGAATTATATTAAATATGCTAATTTTTTTGTTATTTGTAAGTAAAAAATTTATATGCTTTCTTTTTAGGACTCTGCTTTCTTCTCTATGTACTTCTAGGCACTCATGGGCATGGCAGTTTAGTACACTTACGGAATTTGAGGTTCCTTTTATTGATGAAAATTATATACCGTATCAAATTTTTTTATTCGACTTCGATTGAAAGGCATTAAATTTGGGATGCCAACGTATCAGTGGAGGTCACCTTGTTCACTTTTTTGATGTCTCTAATTATAACTGAGTAAAAAGGACTCACAGAGGCCATAAACCTATGAAATTTTTTCACACGGTTTGTACTTCATTGTTGATTGTCTAGTCACACACATATATATGTATAAGGAAAAATTATGTTAAATATACTGACATTTCGTGTATATGTGCAAATAATTCGTGTTTGGAAAGGAATAATTTGGTACCTTTGAATAAGTAGACTTTATTAATTTTAACAATTTGACTACTCATTTTTATGAAAAGACACAAAAACCCTTACCTTTATTTTTTTTATAAATAAATTAATAAATAATACATTAAAAAAAGAAAAGAAAAAGAAAAAGAGGGAGATCAACTTATCTCGATTAGGGATCTCCATGGAGATCCATGATCCCAATGGAGGAGATCTAAGGTGTCTCCACTATGAAGATTGTTGTATAAAACTTTAATAGGTGAAAACTTTCACCAAAATCCAGAAACTCATATAAAATCATTAAGAATTATTGTAGAGGGGTTATACCTGAATCTATATTGACAAACTTGAGAAAAATTTAATCTTCCATAATTAAATCTCCTTAGGATGTTTTATAGTTTTCTTCTTGAATAGGGAAAGAGAATGAGAGCAAAATTTTACGTATGTCAATTTGACTTGGGAACCATAACCCTTATAATATTCTTTATATATTAACTCAAATTAGGTTTCTATTAACTAGAATTTCATTAGTATTAGGTTCCTATATACTCAAGCTCATACCTAGTGGATATCTCTAGAGCTCAATTAATAGATCGGACTCTATTAAAATAAATAGTCTATAATATAATTGATATTTAATATGCAAGTCTATAATAAGAAATATAAAAATCCCAACAACATCTCTTACTTACGCTATATATATTTCCTGAAACAATTATATTATTTATAGTCTTGAGTGTGCACTAAAAAGCTATCCATTCTAAAATATCTTCTTAGTCACAATCTGGTTCATCTATTATATTAGCATGAGATCAAAATGACTTTTGTTACATATATTTGTAACTAGACCCATCAATGATCACCATGTTAATATATTTAATGACATAGATCGAATATGGATACATAGCATGGAAATTACATACAATGTGATCTCAAACATGTCTATTTCCAACTGGTCCAACTTTAATCTTTAGTGAGATCAAACACAAATAACATTTATAGTTGATAAATGAACCATATACTTTATTCTGTAGAAAATAAATATACAACACCCATATGAAGAGTATGCTCATAAAAGACCTTGGGTGGTAATCCCTAAATAAGAGGAGGATCCGCAATTATGGAGCTTGTCTAGATATGTTTTATAGCCACTTAATGACTCTGAACTATTTATTTAACAATGAGAAATTTATTGTTTATGTGATTATTATTATAATTACAGCCACATATATCAAATTATATTTTATCTAGAAATATAAAATATTCTCTCATTGTTTGATAATATTTAATAATTTTTTTATTCCTATCTTAAGTAGGAATATTTAGTTTCTCATTGTTAACATATTATGTATTATTGTTTAAATTTTACTCTACATTTTCAATATTGATCTTAGTTATTGTATCTAAACTTGTCAAGTTTGACCTTGTAATTTAATAAATATTTTATATATGTTTTTTAAAATTTTGTGTCATTTATATATACTTTTTAATAGTTTATTAAAGATTAAGTTTGCAATACGGTGAAACATGATTTTTTCATAAACTCTTTGATCATTTGAAACGGAAATCGTAGAAAAAATTTAATGTAATTTTGATATTATAAAAATGATTTTTAGTGATTCAAAAGAGTGATGAATTCCATCTTTTGTTATAAGACTAAACGTTATTATATTTAGTTTTTCAATGACTTAATATTTTAAAATAATTCATTCTCTTGCATTAACCTGAACATTTAGTTTTGTTTTGGTTCCCCCAAAACCAAAATCCTAACTCTACACCTGGGTCAAATAAAAGTCAATTTAACGAAACCTTAACATTGTTAGAATTCAAAGGAAAATTTTGAATAAATCTTCCTCTGGTTGTTCTATAATACTTGAAAGTGTGCTTGAGGATTTTACATTTAATTCAGTTCATCTCAAGAATCATATCAATTTTTCAAACGTAAGTTGTGTGTACAATGGACGTCGATGGTAGTATTTCTGTATAGACGAATTTGCCTTTTGCACCATTTTTTTTTTTTTCAGAACTCCCTTTGCACCGTTAAATCTATCAGAAGTTGCCTGATGTTAAGGGTGTGCCAATTCAGGAAGAAGATGTATCCATTCATAATCAATTGAATCTCACATAGGTTTGTATTTAAATACTCTTATTTTTAATTAATTGAAGTGTGAAAATATAATATATTTGTCAGTAATATCAATCTCATAGATATTAAAGTGGATTCTCTATCACCTTTTTAATAAGATTTTATTTTCTTTTAGACCGAGTCCAAGCAATATACAATGATTACATTGAATTCAGATTTTACCCTTTAATAGTCATTATTATTGGCACAAAGTCTTTCCGCATTATACGCAAAAACTCTTTCAATTAAAAGAATAAAAAATAGAGCTTGACTACACGATTGAACATTTTTTTACACTTTATAAAGCCAAAACAAATATGTGACTCAAATCCTTGGGATTAGGTAGCATATTTTAATCAGTTTCAAATTGCTAACAACTCAACAATTTTGAATGACAATTCTTGACTGGCTCTTCCAATAAAGCTCATTGTAGTTGATTTCTATTTTTATTTTTTTTTTCTTATGTGCTTTAATTTGTCAAGCCCAATAGTCAACTATCTTTAAAAAAATTAAAGATATATAACATGTACCATAGGGACCTATTCCTGGATCAATTATTTTATCGCTATCATCTAGACTTTTTTTTTTTTTTTTTTTTGTGCAAATTAAGCATCATATAGGCTGTTAGCAATCTATAAATCAGCATATAAATCATTTACATGGTTAGGTTTTCATCAAGTGACAGATGGATAAAGGAGTTGAAAACTTTGCATCTTTCATCTGATGACTACTGTTGCATCTATAGAGTTCCACAGAGATTACGCCAGCTAGACAGTGGAGCCTACACACCTCGAATGGTCTCCATTGGACCTCTTCATCACGGCAGAGAAGAACTAAAACCAATGGAAGAGTACAAAAGAAGATACTTGAAAGATTTTCTTCAACGAACCAAGGTAAGTTTGGAAGATTTTATTAAGTTTATAAAGGAAAAGGAAGTGAAAATACGCAATTGTTATGCAGAAACCATTAGACAAAGTAGTGATGATTTTGTTAAAATGATTTTAGTAGATGCTGCCTTCACAATTGAGCTTATGTTGAGATATAGTTTAACTCGTTATAGAATTTATTGTAAAGATGGCATTTATGAAAAACCATGGGCAATAATCGATTTAACACATGACATGTGGTTACTCGAAAATCAACTTCCTTTCTTCGTTCTTGAGGATTTGTTAAAATTAGCCAACATACCAGTATCATTTGATCTCAAAGATGGAAGACTTTCAATGATTAAACTAATACATGAGTTCTCCAAATACTTTTGGGGTTTACTAGTGATGGGGGATGATGTAAATGAAATCCGTTACTCTAAGGTGAGACATCTTCTTCACTTTTTGAGAATTAGTATCCTACCATCGGATGCTTGGGCAGCAAGAAAACGAAAAATGCTAACAACTCCCACTGTAACTGAGCTACATCAGGCTGGAGTTGAATTTAAAATAGGATCAAGTAGGAACTTATTTCGAATCAAATTCGATAGTGGGGTACTTGAAATTCCAAAAATTGAAGTACACAGCACCCTAGAGCCTTTACTTAGAAATCTCTTGGCGTTCGAGCAGTGTCACTGTGTTGGTAATTTCATAAATGACTATGTGTTGTTCATGAATTATCTTGTAAACGCTCCAAAAGATGTGGAATTGCTTGTACAACATGGGATAATCGAAAACCGGCTAAGGGACAGTGAAGGCGTATCAACTCTGTTTCACAACCTTGTGGATGGGAGTGTACTGTATGGTGATTGCTTTTACTATTCTGAGCTTGTTGAGGATCTGAACAGGTATTGCAAAACACCTTGGAACAAGTGGAAGGCAACCCTGAAACAGGACTATTTCAACACTCCTTGGGCTACTGTATCTGTTGTTGGTGCTGTTATTCTCCTCTTACTCACATTCATACAAGCCATGTGTTCAGTCCTAGCACTTATTTGATTAGGTACTATCATTTCAAATAATTTTGTGCCTGAATTTTTTACTGATATTTGCTTCTTTCAAGATGTATGTTCTCAGTTAAAAAGCAGAGGAAAACAAGGGTGTGTAATTGTCTCCTTTTCTCTTCTCTATTTAAACATTATCTCCATTGAAAAGATTTGTATTATTGTATATAATTTCAATTTGTTGAAATTCCTACATTTGAATTCAGTGTTCAATAATAGTAAGCTATTTCCCCGGAAGGAAAGCAGGAAGGTCAACTGCCCAGACTAAAATTTCATTTTAGACAAGTTTAATTATCTCATTAAGAAACCTAATAAAATTTCTTATTAAATTTAATAAATAAACTAATAAAATCAAACAAAAGAGCCCGCACATGTAATACAAAAAAGAAAAAAAAAGAAAAGGAGCCCACACATGCAATTGCCTTTTTGTTTTGTGCGTTATTTTATTTTATTTTATCGTAGTTCAAAACTCATCGTTTTATTTATTTCATTCTATATTGACTTTTGGTTCCCCTCCCAGAGCCGCTCTTCTTACTCTATTTTCCCTTTTGAAAAACCCTAGATTCCCTCAATTTCCACCCAGGACTCTCAACTTATCAATGCCGCATCAACAGAATATATATATACTGCAACTACGTAAATTTGAAACATTATTAGGCTAAATTAGAGTTCTTTATAATTGAATCACATTGAAAGGTACAATTAACTAGTATAATCATCTACAAGTTAAAGAGTTAGTAGTGGATATAAAAGAAATAAATATAATAAGAAGAAATCAAAAAACTTATTTGACAAGTTTCTATTTCTATGGAGTTCTAAAGGCAACTCAACACTGTTCTATTAGGTTGTGCATCTACACATGTGTCTCACACACTGATACACTCTTCTCCTCTCAAAAATTTTCTTCCCTTTGTTTTTTTTTTTCTTTCCCTTTTTCCCTTTTTCTTTAAATAAGAAAAAAACAATGTCTCTCAACAATTAATTACATTCAATTCAGATGTTTGAAAACTCAGGACACCGCTTACTCTCTGTTGGTCACTCTCCTCATCTCCCTCTAAAGAATTCTCCTCCATCGTGCTACCGTAAGACCTCCTCACTCAACTATTCTTCTCCCTTCCAAGCAAACCTCCGGCTGCCCTATCATTGGCATCCTCTCTCACCCCAGCGATGATGACTCCTACCGCCTCAACCCACTACCAACGCCTCTAACATCACCGCCTCTTACGTTAAGTTCACCAAATCCGTCGGCACTCGCATCATCCATCTTATCTTTGAGGTTCAATCATCAATGTTGAATGGCTTACCGAGATCGAAGTCGACGACAGTAAAGGACGATTGCAACCGGCGACATGTAAGCTGTAGACTGAGTCCATGTAATATACAATGATTACATTGAATTGAGATTCTAACCTTTAATAGTCATTATTGGCATAAAGTCTTTTCGTATTATATGCACTAACTCTTGCAATTAAAAAATAAGAGAGTTTTACTACACGATGGAACATTTTCTAACATTTTAAGGTGCATTTGTTACAACGGATTAGATTTCTCCAATTCCATGTTGGTGGGATAAATTTAACCCACCAAATTGGTGGGTTAAATTTATCCCACCAACATGGAATTGGAGAAATCTAATCCGTTGTAACAAATGCACCTTAAAATGTTAGAAAATGTTCCATCGTGTAGTCAAACTCTCTTATTTTTTAATTGCAAGAGTTAGTGCATATAATATACAATGATTACATTGAATTGAGATTCTACCCTTTAATAGTCATTATTGGCACAAAGTCTTTTCGTATTATATGCACTAACTCTTGCAATTAAAAAATAGGAGAGTTTGACTACACGATGGAACATTTTCTAACATTTTAAGGTGCATTTGTTACAACGGATTAGATTTCTCCAATTCCATGTTGATGGGATAAATTTAACCCCACCAGTTTGGTGGGTTAAATTTATCCCACCAACATGTGAATTCTTTTTGAACTTTCTTTTTTTTTTTTTCTTTTTCTTTCTCACATTAATTATATAAAACATTAAATGGCAAATTGCACAAACCTCTTCTCAAGTTTGGCATAATTGCATAAAAATGACGATATTTAAGAAACTCACACTGGTCTTCCCTGAGGTTCCAAAACTCATCACAAACCTCCCTTATTGTCAATCAACTATTAGTCAACCACTGTTAAATCAAAATTATGAAGAGTAAAATAATCAATTCATAACTAATAAATATTTTAATTAAAAATAATATTTTTAATTACTAAAATATTAATACAATATTTAAAATATATATATATATATATATATACCATCTTCATCTTCTATTTCTTATCATCTTCCTCATCTACATATTTTCATCTTCTACCTCTCATTATCTTATACATTCATCAAAATCATCATCTTCATCAAATCAACATCACCCAAATCAAATATCATCATCATCAAACCAAACATAACCCAAATCAAATAAAAATATTATAAAAATTTAAAAACTTTATGAAAATTTAAAAAAAAAAAAAAGAAAAATTGGAGATCGAAGATTGGTTGGAGATGGCTTCAGCTTATCACCACCATCGAAGACTGGTCTTAGACGGTAAATATCCTCCGGTCTCCATCATTGGAGACCGACATCTCCATAATGAAGATCATCTCCATCGCTGGAGATGAAGCCGTCTTAGCGAAGACGAGTGGTCTCCATCATCGGAGACCTCCAGCAATAGAGACCTCTATCGCTGGAGTAGAGATAGAAGTCTCCAATGATGGAGACCACTCATTTCCATGGTTAGAGATATCACCTCTATGGAGATAGTTTTGGTCTCTCTAGGCTGATCTCCCATGGAGACCAATATATATATTTTTTATATTTTAAGTCTTTAATTTTTTATATTTTTAATTATATTAAAAATATATATTATATTAATTTTAAATTTATTAAAGGGTATTTTACTCTTTTTGCAACTTTGCCCATTGACCATAAGAATTTAACAATTGTTGATTGATGACAGGGAAGGTTAGTGATGAGTTTTTGAAACCTTAGGGGAGGCTAGTGTGAATTTCTCAAACATCGTCATTTTTATGCAATTATGCCAAAACTTAGGTGAGGTTTGTGCAATTTTTCCAACATTAAATTTATTTTTAATATCATTTTTATATATAGTGTTAAAAAATAATATATTTCAATAATAATTATAAAATAAATATTATTTAAAAATCAACTTTAAAGAGTTAAATTATAATTTTCAAAATAATATTAAAATATTTTTAGTTTTATTTTATAAAAAATATTACATAATTATTTTTTGTCCAATCTCATAATAGATCAAATAATGGACAATATTATTTTTAATCCAATTCTATACAGCACCAAACACATTATAACATTAATTTATCCAATCCAATCCACTCATATCCAATCTCATCAAAATAATCCAACCTAATCTCATGTGCTAATTGATGTCTTGATGTTAATTGAGTGGAAAGATGAAATTAAGCAAGCTTAAAATTACATGGATATTACAACTTGACCTTGTTGGGATATTTGTCCATTTTACAGAGAAATGGTATAAGTCAAATGATTAAAATTAGAAAAACCACACTTCATACTTGATTTTAATTGGTTTAGATTCTTGTCGGTTAGCATTATTTAATATTCATTGAGAGGTTAAATGTAATCGGACAAGCTCGAAACTTACATGGAAATTGCAACTTTACCTTGAAAAATGGGTCACAATCCGTTGTACAGAGAAACAATATAAAGCAAAAAGAAAATTAGGAAATCCACACTTTAAGCCCGATTTCAGTCATCGTCGATTCTTTTCGGTCAACATCATTTTATATCAATTGAGAGGTAAATGAAATCAGGCAAGCTCGAAACTTACTTGGAGATTGCAACTTGACCTTAAAAAGTGGTATCTCAATCCATTTTAAAGAGAAATAGTATAAATCAACAATACAAATTATATATATATATATATATATATATAATTCATACTTGATTTTAGTCAGCTGGAATCTTGTCAGTCAACATCATTTAATGTTAATTGAGTAATGAGCTCAAATCAAGCAAGCTCGAGACTTATGTGGAGATTGCAACTTGACCTTAAAAAATTTAATCTTAGTTTATTGTATAGAGAAAGAATATAAATCAAAAAGAAAAATTAGAAAAACCATACTTTTTGCCTGATTTTGGTCAATTTAGATTCTTATCGATTAGTATCATTTAATGAGAATTAAATGGTGAGCTTAAATCAAGCAGGCTCGAAATGTACATGGAGATTGTAACTTAACATTGAAAACTAGGATATCAGTCCACTTTATAGAGAAATAATACAAATGAGATAGAAAATTAATAAAAAGCATACTTCACGCCTGATTTCAATCAGTATCGACTCTTATCAGTCATCGTCTTTTAATGTTCATTGAGAGGTGAGTTGAAATCGAGCAAGCTTGAAACTTACATGGGGATTGTAGCTTGACTTGAAAAACAAGATCTTAGTCCGTTTACAAAGAAACAACATTAATCAACGAGATAATTAAAAATAAGGCAAATTGCACAAACCTCTCCTAAGGTTTGGTGAAATTGTACAAAAATGACGATGTTTGGGTAACATACACTGACCTTCTCTGAGGTTCCAAAAACTTAGCACAAACCTCCCTTACTATTAGTCAACTATTAGTCAACCTCCATCAAGTCAAAGTTGTCAAGGGTAAAATGGTCAATACACACCTTATAAATATTTTAAATTAATATATATTAATTTAATTAATAAATAAACAAAAAATTTAAAAAAATATTTTTTTAATTAATAAAAATAATAATATAATATTTATACCCTTTAAACAAAAAAAAAAAAAAAAAAAAAAAAAAAAATCTTCATCTTCTACCTCTCCATCATCATCTTCCTCTTCTCCATTTCATCATTTTTATCATTTATCTCTTATTTTCATCAAAATCATCATCTCCATAATTTTCATCAAACCAACATCACCAAAATCATCCATCATCATCAAAACAAATATCACTCAAATAAAAAAAAACTTAAAGTTCACGAAATTAAAATATATATATATACATATATATATATATATCACCCTTTGGAGACCAAATCTGTTCTCCATCGTCGGAGACCAAATCTAGTCTCCGACGAAGGAGACTTGGAGATCACTGGTTTCCAAGTGTGTCTCCAACCATGGAGTCCATCCTTGGAGAGACCTTTTGGTCTGCATGGGAGACCAAGAGCTGGTCTCCCATGGAGACTAGGTTTTCTTTTTTCTGTTTTTTTTTTTTTTAATTTTTTAATTATTTAATTAAATTAAAATATATATAACATTAATTTTAGATTTACAAAAAATTAAAAAAAAAAAGTTTGACTTTAAATTTGACTTGAGGGGTGTTTGATCGTGTGAATTTAACCATGATTGACTAACGGTAGAGAAGGTTTGTGCTAAGTTTTTAGAGTTTCGAGAGAGGTTAGTACGGGTTATCCAAACATCGTCATTTTTATGCAATTTCGTCAAATCTTAAGAGAGGTTGTGCAATTTGCCTTTAAAAAAATCATGCTTCAGACTCGATTTTCAGTAAGTATTTTATAATCTTTGGAGCATCTTATGATAAATTTACACAATAAATATCCCAAAAAATTATTAAAAAAAAAAAGAATTTTAAAATTAACTATAAAAAAATAAAATGAGTTTTTGCTAGTACTATTAATATTCACAAACTATAATGTACAAACTCTTGGTACTAAAAGAAACCTAATTTAGTAATTTACACCATTATAGTGCTAAAACATTATGAACTCATTCATGTCTATAACTTTGTTTGATATTCCTTGGTTCGTAGATATAGCATTATAATGCGAGCAGGAGACCAAAACTGAGTGCCTTATTCTGACATGCAGAGGTTAGTAATTTATGTTCCAACTGTAAGATCCGAATCTAAATGGATTTAAAAGATTAATTGAGTCCAAAATAAGAGTGACGATATTTCTACCCCTAAAAATTGTTTATACGCCCCCTTGCCATAGAAAGCTTAAATTTTTTTTAATCTACCAAGAATACCCTTTTCTTTTAATTTTATTATATTATATTTTTATAAGTAAATTTCATGAAGAAGACAAAAGGAGAAGAAGAACAAAATAACACTTGAGGCAGAATTGGAAAAAGAAACATTTGAAGGTGCTTCTTCACCGGAAACTTTTGCAGATCTAGAAAATGAAGATAAAAATGAAGATTCTGTAGAAAATGAAGCAGAGACAGCTCCAAAACGAGAAAATGAGGAAGCTTTCGATGAAGAAAGTGAAGAAAATGAGCAAGAACAGGATGGTATAGTTGCAGAGCTGTCAATAGAGGAGACACACAGACCCTAGAGAAGAACAGGTTGCGGTGTATTGAAGATCCTGAAACTTGATACTAAAGTATTGATGTTAAAACAAACAAATCTAAACGAGAAATGATCAAGATTGATCTTGTAATTACAACATATATTGTAGAGAATTTTTATTTCTTTTTCTCATTTTATTTTTTACATTCAATAAGCAATACACTACCGTATATATATTTACACTAGAATTTGTCACATAAGAAAAGTGTGACCTCTAGACTTGATTCTGATTGGCTAAACATTAGCTGAGCTGGATCCCCTCAACTTATTTTCCCGCCAATGCTAGACCAGAATCTAATATGGTTGAAGCATCAAGATTGTCATGCTATTGCCACTTGATTGTTACTAACTTATGTATTTGATGTTGATCAAACTTAACTTGGACAAGTTAGTTTGTTATGTCTTGCTTGTGTAAGCTGAACATTCTTCTCAACACTCTCCCTCAAACTCAATGGAGAGTCTGACACATTGAGTTTGGCCTTCAGAAACTGAAATCTAGGAGTTGATAATGATTTAGTAAAAACATCTGCTACTTGATCAACCGAAGGCACATGATTAAGTAGAATTTGCTTTTGCATGATCTTTTCTCTAACAAAGTAAAGATCCAACTCAATATGTTTTGTCCGTTCATGTAAAACTGGGTTGTTTGCCATAGCAATTGTGCTTTGATTATCAACCCAGATTGTGGGAACTCTTTGTTGAGGTACCTTGAGTTCTTGAAGAAGAGATCTGATCCATGTTAGCTCAGCAACTACAGAAGCAAGGCTTCTATATTCAGCTTCAGTTGAAGATCGAGATATTGTGTGTTGCTTTTTGGCACTCCAAGCAACAAGGTTTGATCCAAAATATATACAGAACCCTGAAGTAGACTTCCTATCATCCGGATTAGATGCCCAATCAGCATCTGAAAAGCTTACTAGATCATAGCATGAGTTAGGATTGCTTGACTTGTCAAAGAAAAGACCTTGAGTTAAAGATCCTTTTAAGTATCTAAGTATTCTCTTCACAGCCTTCCAATGCTCATCCAAAGGAGTTTGCATAAATTGACACACTTTATTGACAGCAAATGCAATATCAGGCCTTGTGATTGTTACATACTGCAATGCCCCAACAACGGATCTATACTCTGCTGCATTGTCAATTGGATTGCCTCTATAAGCTGATAATTGACTTCCTACACTTGCAATCATAGGTGAGGAGTATGGTTTTGCATTTTCCATCTTGGTTTTCTTAAGCAACTCCTGAACATACCTATGCTGTGACAAGTGCTGACCTGTGTTTGTTCTCTGTACTTCAATTCCTAGAAAGTAGTTCAACATACCCAGATCTTTCAAAGCAAAAGAATTATTCAACTCTTTAACTAGCTTTTCAATCTCTTGCACACTTGAACCAGTAATTATGATATCATCAATATACACAAGAATGTAAAGATTGAAATCACTTGTGAACTTACAAAAAGTGATTGGTCTGCTCTGCTTGAGTTGAAACCAAGCTGAAAGAGAGTGTTTTTAAACCTGTCAAACCAGGCCCTAGGTGCCTGCTTCAGTCCATACAAGGTTTTGTGGAGTTTGCAGACTAATTGATTACCATTCCCCTCCTCAAAGCCAGGTGATTGCTGCATAAACACCTCTTCATCAAGAATGCCATATAGAAAGGCATTATTGACATCTAACTGCCTTAAACTCCAACCATTGGAGACTGCAATGGATAGAATAATTCACACTGTGATAGGTTTCACCACAGGACTAAAGGTCTCAGCGAAATCAAAACCGGCAAGTTGATGGAACCCTTTAGCTACAAGTCTAGCTTTGTGTTTAAGAATAGTTTCATCCGGATTCCTTTTGATTTTAAAAACCCACTTACATCCTATAATCTTTCTACCAGGAGGTAGAGACACCAAAGACCAAGTATGATTGTCCTTAAGAGCCTTAAATTCTGCATGCATTGCTGCTAACCATTTAGGATGAGATAGAGCTTGTTGAAGAGTTACTGGTTCCGTTTCATCTAAAAGAGCAATCCAAGCTTTAGGCTTGAATATTCCTGCCTTTGCTCTTGTCACCATAGGATGTTTATTTTGAATAGCTGAAGGTGAATGTTGAGAAAAAGAGTGTTATGGATGCTCTTTCTTTCATAGGATATGTGTTGAGTGAGAAGGATAAAGTAATGGCAATATTGAGTGGTTTGGCGACAGATTATGACTCATTTGTGGTTTCAATTACCTCAGTACTTGTTAGTCATACGGTAGCTAATATCACAGCTTTACTACTCACTCATGAGGCTAGAATTGAGAGACACATACAGACTGAGAGTCTGAGTGTTAACACGGTAGTAAATAAGAGAGGTGGAGGTAATAATCCTAGTGGTTTTGGCAAGGAAAATATGAACGTAAATATTCATTCAGTTAGAGGTAGACAATCTGGTCAGAATACTGGTGGAAGAAGAGGTCGTGGCAGAGGAAGAACAACAACAATAAGCGACCACCTTGTCAAATCTGCTACAGGCCAGGACATGGTGCTCTACAATGTTACTATAGATTTGATCAGTCCTATCAGCCTCAATACAACACTCAATCTGGTGGAAATGGTAACAATCCATATCCTGGTAATGTTGGAAACATGGCTGCAATGTATGCTGGACAGGATATTGGCTCTTTTGGAAGATCAGATGCGAGTTCATTTGGAAACTCTCAGTGGTTTTCAGACAATGGAGCAACTGACCATTGTACACCTGATGTATCCAATCTCATGAACAAGTCAGATTTCCATGGGAAGGAGAGAATTTATGTGGGGAATGGAGCAGGTTTGAATATCTCCTTAATTGGTTCAAACTCTTTTTATCTTAATAGACATGCTTTTCTACTCAAAAACATATTGCACATTCCTCAAATTACCAAAAATCTCATTAGTGTCTCCAAATTTGTTAAGGACAATGATGTGTTCATTGAATTTCACCCTTGTTTTTGTCTTGTGAATGACCAAGCTACGAAAAAGGTTCTCCTTCAAGGTGTCCTTAGGAATGGGTTGTATGTGTTTGACTTGCCTTTACAGTGTTCAAGCACACACAAGAAGGTCTCAAGAAGTCAAGTGTCTTCACAGTTCACTCATTCAAATTTCAAGCCTAAACATAATCTATTTTCATGTAAAGATTTCTCATTGTATAAACCAAACACTGTCAATACCAGTACTTCTTCAGCTTGTACAAATAGTGTTGCCAAGTTTGACAAGTCTTGCGTAAATAATGATTCTAGTCTTCTTCTTTGGCATATGAGGTTGGGACATCCATCCTCTTCTATTGTAAAAAACATTTTGAATAAATGTAAAGTTCCCTTTTCCAATAGTTGTACCTTTTTCTGTCATGATTGTCAAGTGAGCAAATCTCACACACAACCATTTCAACAATCAAACACATCCTATTCTTATCCTCTTGAACTTATTGTAGCTGATGTATGGGGTCTTGCACCCATTACATCCTCAACAGGTTCAAGATTTTATGTGAGTTTTCTAGATGCATACACTAGGTATACATGGTTCTTTCTACTCAAAACAAAAGCTGAAGTTGCTCAAATTTTCAAAGTATTCAAAACTCAAGTAGATGTTCAATTCTCTTCCAAAATCAAGGCCTTTCAAACTGATAATGGAAGAGAATTCTTAGTGCTTAAACCTTTTTTGGAAGAATGTGGAATCAGGTTCAGGCACTCTTACCCTATACTCATGAACAAAATGGGCTTATTGAGAGGAAGCGTAGACATATAGTTGAAACAGGTCTAAGCCTCCTCTCTCAAGCATCATTACCCTCTCGTTTTTGGTCAGAAGCATTCAGTACTGCTACTTAATTAATAGAATGCCAACTGCTGTTTTGCAAGGAAAAACACCCTTCTTTTGCTTATATGGAAAAGAGCCAAATTATTCACTCCTTAAGGTGTTTGGATGTTTAGTGTATCCACATCTCAGGCCTTACAATCAGCATAAGCTGGAGTATAGGAGTGAACCTTGCACTTTTCTAGGATATTGCACTCAATACAAGGGTTACAAGTGTATGAGCTCCAATGGAAGAATGTACATAGCCAGAAATGCAGTTTTTAAGGAGGATATATTTCCTTTTGCCAACTCAGTGTCACAAGCTGCAAAAAAATATCGTTTCAGTTCTGTGACAAATATGCAATCTTCACATCCTTCTTTATTTCCACCAATAGCCACTCCATCACTTAGTCCTACTCAAGAGTGGTCATAAGGGTCTGAAGTTTACAATGAAACTGTAAATGCCGAACATGATTCACAGCAATCAGTTGATAATTTTCCAAGTAATATTGCATCAGCTACTGATATTCCTACACATTCTCAACACGGTGGTGGCTTTTTCCTTGGTGGATGCTATCTGACGAAGTCTGGCTACAAACCCATGTCTCTTTGGATACTTCCATTGACATCTTGGGTTCACACATCATCAATAGCAAGCAATCCGGCCTGCTCAACTATTATTTCTTGTTCTTGTTTAAGAGTGAGGTAGCCATGGATGATTACGTGATGGCTTGTGGATTTGTGGATTTTGTTGTTTTTTTTGGTTCGCGTTTTGGACCGATATTTTTTGGTTTGGGTATTGACTGTTTTTGGGTCTGCCTTGACCCAGAGTTAATAGGTCTTTACTTACAAAATCACAATATAATAAAATTGAGAGGAAAGGGTATTAGTGGTAAATTAGAAAAATTTTAAATTTTTATGGTAAAAGGGGTGTACATAACAATTGTTGAAGGGCGGAAATATCGCCACTCCCAAAATAAGAATCAATAAATTGGGCCCAATTAGAAAACCCAATCAAAGAGCCCAATGAGAAAATAAAGGAAATGAAGTGATGCGCCGAGTGTCCACCAATTTGGTGGACAGTAAGCAAGCCCAAATCAATTGGGCTGATATCAAAGAAAAACAAGCAAGAGAAGACATTCACAAAGAGACAAAATCATGAAGGACCAATGGGCTTGAGATTAGTAGCCCAAATAAAATAAAATAAAAAAGATGTGATGAAAATGAAGGCATGTGATGTGGGGCGGTTAGCATGAATATATATATATATATATATATGTATACCGGAATCAAAAGTCAAGAAACAAAGAGAAAGAGATTAGTGGCAAATTTTATATTTTAAATGGAGACAAGTGTCACTTAGATGAACATGCTAAACAATTGGAAGAATGAAGAGGGGTTGAGATTGAAGCTGCTATGTATAATGTATATAAGTAATGTTAAAAGCAAACGGCGAACATAGAGTTTGGAAGCAGACATCAGACGAGAAAAAAATTATTGGCAGCGAGAAGAGAATTATTTCAAAATAATAATAATAATAATAATAATTGGGGGCTGATTTATCCAAATAAATAATTTTTATTTTAATATAATTTGGAATCCAAAAAATTAGTTAATTTTTTCATAAACTCTAATTTGAGTTTTATGTAATTTTAAAGTGGATCTAAAATTATGAGAAATTAGACGGAAACTCGTATTATACCTAGATATGAGCATAGGAGTTCTATGAGTTGATTGTTTTATTTAAATTGAATTAATTATTTATAGTTATATATATTTTTAAGATCTTATTATTTATCATGGATTATTAGAAATGAATAATTCATTAGTTAATTAATTTTCTGAATTATTAATTTTGATATATGTTTGAAATTAGAATTTAATTGTATATGTATATATGTGTTTACGTATTAAAAATTTCAATTGGAATTTATTATTTTCTAGCTCAAGTTTATTTTATGAAAACTTTTCCGAATATTCAACTTATTATTATGTATGTTTGAGAAAAATATTTATTAATAATTATTTGTTTATCTAGAAATAAAATTACAGATATTTACATATGAAAATTGCTTGAGGCATAAAACAAGATTTTTAGAACACCAAGATTGTGGCATCCCCTCTAACGATCAGACTATACATGTGTAAGTTTAAAGAGTCACCCAACACATGTATGGTAGGTGTCCTTATTGCTCTGTGTGTGTGCAATGATGTTTTTCGCCATGTATGATAGCGATTACCCCCTACTTTGCGTGTGCGACGATGTTTTCTACCACATATGACATGTTTCCTTGAGTATTGGATTGGTTTAGATTAAGATTTTATAAATGTGCAGAAATAATATATACAAATGTTATATACGAGGATTGATCAATACAAAAAGAGATTTACAAAACACCGGATTTACAAAAAAAAGATTTTAGAAAAGTTTTACAAGTAATATATTATTAAAGTTATAACGATAATTTACATAGAAGTTTAAAGTTTTACTACAATGTGAAATTTGAATTCAGTTTTACTTTAAGATATGATTGCATATGAATCTTTGATAATTATTTATTATTACCAGGAAAATATTATGTTTTATTTATAAATATTTTTAGAAAAATTATATCTATTCACAGAGGGTTAGCACTCACTCTTTTATCAAACCTATTTTTCCAAGTATCTATCGTAAGTTTATGTAGATTATTACATATCGTGAGAATGGTCACATGGCGATGACAAAATACATTATTATTATTATTTTTAGAGTTATTATTATTTTCCTTCCTGATGATTAATAAATCGTCATTTTTCCCTCTATTAATTAAAAAAACATCAGTTTACATCTTCTTTTGACTTGAATTAATATTATTACCAGGGGGTTTTTTTTTTACCATTTTAAAATCATCAATGAGAAAAATTATGATTCATAATCATCAAGGGAAAAAATGATAATAACTCTTACTTTTAAATAGAAACAGTTTTGTTTTTATGTATATTATTTTTAATTAACTAGATTTCTTAAATGTGTTTTAAGAATAGTTTTGCAGATGAAGTATCTTTTCCAGATATATTGAGGATATTTTATACATTCAGTATATAGGTCTAACATGAGAAACATATAGATTTTTTATTTGTTCCAATTATATTACAAAGTGATGATGAGATTTACGATGATTTTTTTTAAAGAATTTTAAAAAAAATCTAGATTCCAATTAGAAATATTAGAGTTTTCACGACATCCTCCTAAACTCAAGACAATAATCAACATAGTTTTCGTCAATTTTCATGGGATTCTCTTGAACTCAATAGAGAAATCAAGATGGGTTCTGTCAGTTTAATAGTTTAAAAATGAGTTAATATTTACTGTTTAGTGGATCCATATAATATGAATCTAATTTATGCGCTAACAATGCTTCTTATATTTACTCTTTGAATATGAAATTTTAGTTTGATAGTTTAAAAATGAGTTAATATTTACTGTTTAGTGGATCCATATAATATGAATCTAATTTATGCACTAACAATTCTTCTTATATTTACTCTTTGAATATGAAATTTTATTTTACTTATGATTTCCAACAAACATGGAAATCCAAATGCATTCCCAAATTATAAATTGTAGTCAGGAAAAACAGAAATCCAGTTGACAAATAGCTAGCAATATATATATATATATATATATATATATATATTTTGAGAACAAACAACAAATAAAACAAAAGGACAATTACAACTCAGAAAAACTAGGGAAAATAAAGGAGGCACTAACAGAATGCCAACATCGCTCCTCCGGAGAGGAGAAAGCCAAGGAAGCGAGATAGTGAGCCAAACGGTTTCCGGATTTGGAAATGGCTTGGAACCTAGAGACACCCGCTTCCGAACAAAGAAGCTTTAAATCACCAACCAAAATGCTAGCAATATATATATATATATATATATATGGGGCAGGATCGGGGGACACAAGTTTTGACACAAATTTTGACACGATTTTATTGACTATTGGATGAAGAGGATTTTAATGATTTAGATTTACTCACACTACTACATACAACTCCATTTTACACTCTACATAAATATTTTCTCTCATCTCTCTCTTCATTATTACATTAGCTCTCTCAACTCTCTTCATTATTATATCATCTCTCTCCTCTCTCTTCATTATTACACTATCTCTCATCTCACTCATTAATATTAAAATCTCAATATTTAAATTATTTTTTTCTCACCCAATCCAATTATATTTAAAAACTCATCAAGAAAATTTAAAAAAAAAAGCAGCAATTGTTTTTTTTTTTTTAACTTGATAAATTTATTAGTTAAATGATGATTTATTTTTTAAAATAGTTTAAACCAAGCAATTTTTAGTAAGATAATTTTTACTACCACTAAAAAAAAAATCTTATTTCAAAAACAATTTCTAACCAAAATAAGTAAAATAGATTTTATTTTTCAAAAACACAAAACACTTAACCAAAAAGTTTTTCTTACTAAAAATTGTTTGGTTAATTTAAACTATTTTAAAAAATAAATTATCATTTAAATAATAAATTTATCAAGTTAAAAAAAAAAAAAAACAATTGTAGCTTTTTTTTTTTTTTTTTTTTAAATTTTCTTGATGGGTTTGTAAATATAATTGGATTGGGTGAGAAAAAAATAATTTAAATATTGAGATTTTAATATTAATGGGAGAGAGGAGAGATAGTGTAATAATGAAGAGAGAGGTGAGAAAAAATATTTATATAGAGTGTAAAATGAAGTTGTATGTAGTGGTGTGAATAAATCTAAACCATTAAAATCCTCCTCATCCAATGATCAACAAATCGTGTCAAAATTTGTGTCCCCCGATCCTACCCCTATATATATATATATATATATATCTATATCTATCTATCTATCTATCTATCTACTATCTCTCTAGCAATTTTCAGATGATTGGCACTGAATGGCATATTATTATATTGTAATCATTTTAGTTTTGCAACGAAGACGCATAAATATTCGCAATTTTATGTTATATATGATGCTGGGTGCCAATCCTAAAAAAATATCTTGTTACAAAGCTTAGTGATGCCATAGACTTTATTTTGGAGCAGTCTTGTTTTTTTTTTTTATAATTTTTATTTTTTAAAAAAAAATCTTACATCAAAATTTATCTAATCAGGAATATGTAAAAATCAAAATCTATGTATGAAATTTCGAGATTTACTTTCAACAATCAGGATATTTTTACATCCACAATTTATTATGAGCATATCTCAATTTATAGATAAATATAAGATTTGAATTTCTATCATAAAATCCGAGATTTACGTTCAACAATCAAGAGGCATTTATACCCATAATTTTTAGTGAGTATATCTTATTTTATAGATAAACATGAAATTTGAATTTCTATTATGAATGTAGAAAAATAATGCACTAATATGTATACAGCAAATTTTGTTTTAGAGAACCTAAAAAGAGAATCTCGTAGATTCATAAACTTTATCCATAATATTATTTTTGGCAGAATTCTTTTGTCAATTGTTTTAATCTAGATAGATTCAAATGTGATTAGAATAAAGAGAAAGCAAAGGGAAATCTCTAATACCGAATAATTAGAAATATATATATATATATATATATATGTATATATGTCTTACAAATTCCTGTGCTGTTCCGACAGGCATGGTTGGTGAAATAGTGTGCAAGTGGAGCAAACATGCTGCGATGACTTGACCTTAAAGCACTAAATGTGTAGGCTCCACACAGCCACAGAGCTTTAATTTAAGAACCAGAAACATCAATTCAAAAGCTAATTTAAAGCTTAAAAATTGCCGTGCTGTTCCTACTGGCAGGGTTGGTGAAATAGTATGCAAGCGGAGCTAGCATGCTCAGATGACTTGACCTCAAAGCACCGAGTGTGTAGGCTCCACAAAGTCACATGGCTTTAATTTAAGAACCAGAAACATCAATTCAAAAGCTTATTTTCAGGATCAGTCATCATTTCTCTGTAATTTCCTTTCTATGTAATGGTAGCATCAAATATTTCAACATTTATAATAATCGAAAACTAAATTACGAAATTTCCTTTGTGAAAGTTCCACTTCCACCAAATAATTATTGACTGATTACAGCTATTTTCAATCATGATTTTATCTTTGGTGACTTTTAATACTATTTAATTTTTAGATAAAAAAAACCAATGTATACAATAATTTTGTTTTAGAAATCCAAAAAATAAAATCCCATAGATTCATAAACTTTATCCACAATATTATTTTTAGAAGAATTCTTTTGTCAATTGTTTTAATCTAGATAGATTCAAATGTGATTAGAATAAAGAGAAAGCAAAGGAAAATCTCTATGTGAAATTGGAATACCAAATAATTTAAAAAAAAAAAATTGTCTTATAAATTGCTATACCGTTCCTACAGGCATTGTTGGTGAAATAGTGTGCCAGCGGAGAAAACATGCTACGATGACATAATGCACACGGTCACAGGGCTTTGGAGAACCTGAAACATCAATTCAAAAGCTTACTAAGAGTTTAGGTGGCGTTTGACAAAGTTTTCTAAAACTATTTTTTATTTTTAAAGATGAAAAAGGTTTGAAAACGTGTTTGATAATAGTTTTAAAAAATATTAAGATAAAAGTAAAGAATAATTTTTTTTATAATTTTTAAAAACTATTTTTATTTATACAATAAAATTCAAAAAAATAAAATTACTTAATTTTATCAATCACATCATTATTTTTAAAAATAGTTTTCATTCAAATATATTTTCAGTTTTATTTATTTTTAAAAATAGTACTAAATAATTTTCATTATTTTTTATTTTCGAAATATATTTTTAAAAATACTATCAAATGCATTATTATTTTTTAAAACGTCATTTTTAAAACATATTTTTTATTTTTAAAAATATTTTTTAAAAATACCGTTTTAAAAACGTATCTAAACATATCCTTATTTTTCAAATCAATCATTATTTCTCGGGCAAATTACACTAAAGTACCCGGACCTATCGAATTATTACAGTCATGATGCGAGTTTTATCTAAATTACACATAACTACCTTTGACTTGGTTTGACTAACAGTCAATTAGTAATAATATTAACATCTCAAGGGCAAATTGGTCTTCTTATATGTCAAACATTCCTTGCCCAATCAAAAATTGCCACATTTCACATAAAATTATAATAGCTTAAATAATTAATATTTGGGATATTATTAAAAAAAAAATACTAAAATTAAAAAATAAAAAAAGGGGTTTCAAAACCAAAACCCCAGATTTCCCAACAGTGCAACCTTTTCCCCCACCTCCACCATGCCGTCTGCCCCGCCTCCCCAAGAACCAGTCCACTCTGAGGTCCTCTCTTGCTACACCAATCTCTTCAACGATGCCGAATACATATTCTCCATCGTCCGATCAACCATCTAGCTCCCATTCATCATCTGTCTGTGACGCGTCTGTTCGAAGCTCTCCAAGCCAGATCTGTGACGCGTCTGTTCGGAGCTCTCCATGCCAGATCTTGCTCCCTGCTACACCAATCTCTTTAACCATGCCGAATACATATTCTCCATCGTCCGATCAACCATCTGGCTCCCATTCATCCTCTGTCTGTGACGCGTCTATTCAGAGCTCTCCACGCCAGATCTGTGACGCGTCTGTTCGGAGCTCTCCATGCCAGATCTTGCTCATTTGGATGGAGTTTGTTGTTGATGATGATTTTTTTTTTTTTTTTTTTTGTTTCTGGATTGACATCGATGATGAATTTTTTGAAAGAGCTAGTTGGTTGGAAGAGTTGGTTCGGCGTGATTGAGAGAGAGGAGAGTTGTGTTCGACGTGGTTAAGAGAGAGGAGAGGCATGTTTGATGGTGAATTTACAGTGGGTTTTCAGATGACGAATTTTTTTTTGGGTTTTGAATTGATGTTCATCTGTGAATAAAGATGAGGAACTGGGTTAACGATGATTCACTGATACTGGGTATGATGATTTTTTTTTTTCTTTTGGGTTTTAGTTGAAGTTGATAATGGTGATCTATGGAATTGAAATAAAGATGAACAAATTTTTTTAAAAGAATGTATAAAGATGAAGGATCTAGGTTATTGAAGAGTTAGGTTAATGTTGGTGGTGAGTTTTGGGCTTAAAAAGTTGACGCTGATGATATGTTGAAATTGTTTCTTTTAATTTTTTAATTTTTTTTAAAATAATAATAATAATAATTAATTAATTAAATTATTTTTAAATTTAGTGTGATTCGGTAGTTTTAAAGTAGGATATAACTATTTTTTATTTTATTTAATATTTAAAAAGACTTATTTACCCTTCAGAGTTTAACTTTCTGTTACATTAATGTTAGTCAAACTGGGTCAAGGGTATTAATGTGTTATTTAACTTAAACTCGCATCATTATTGTAATAATGCGATAGGTCAAGGTATTTTAGTGTAATTTTCCCTTATTTCTCCGTAATTTCTGTTCTATGTAATGAAAGCATCAAATATTTCAACATTTATGATAATTGAAAACTATTTACTAAATTTCCTTTCTTAAAATTCCACCAAATAAAATGGTTACAACTATTTTCTAAGTGGTGGAGTGCACATGGTTTGAATCTCACATTTTTCAGTCTTTTGAGGTGCATGTATACATACTATATTATCAATTCAACTGCCTATCATAAAGGGTGAAAGATTCTTCAAAAAATTCGTTATATAGGTAAAGTTTGATTGATTTAAATTAGAACTAACTAAATAGCATTTAAAAAAAAAAAAAAACTAAAATTCTAAAGCTTTTACTACAAATTATTGTTAAATTTATCATTCAATTTTTATAAATTAAACAAATCGCACTTCATGCCTAATTTCGATCTATTAGAATCTTGTTGGTCGGCATCATTTAATGTTAATAAGTGGTGAGTTGAAATCGAGCAAGCTCGAAACTTAAATGAAGATTGCAACTTGACTTTGAAAAATGGGATATCAAATCGTTTTATAGAAAAACAATATAAATCAAACGATCAAAATTTGAAAAACCACATTTCACACCAGATTTTGATCAGTGTAGATTATTGTCTGCCAACATCATTTAATTTTAATTAACTTGGATATAATTTATAGCCAAAGTGTGTATATATATGTACGCAGAATAATATACAGACTCATCCTAATCTGTTGGCCCATGTTTCAATTTATTATGTGCAATAAATGTATGCAAAATATTAAATATTTTAATTACTTATAATGACTATATATCTTCAGATTTAATTACATATACTTCACCCATCAACCAAACCATTTATGTCGAAGTTAAATATTAAAATTTAGTAAATCCATAATGAAGCATTAAAAGTCAACCTCTTTAGAGATCGAAGTCCACACGGTTGTGGCAAAATTAGAAATAATGCTGCTTCGTATAAAGATAGAGCACTCACTATTTAAAAATTGAAGTAACAAGCACTTTAATCTTATAGTTTTTTTAACAACAAAGACAACACACAATCTCTTGATAGGAGTGAATGAGTACTCTTCGTTATAGTAAGAGGTCAATGATTATAATCTCATCCTAATTCTGTTAAAATATAAATTGTTAAGAGTATTCTCTGTTTAATAAGAGTTATTGTATCCTAATTAGTCATTCAGACCGTACTATTACTAATTCTTCTTAATATATTCTGATAGCTCTTTAATCCGTTATATATTAGTGTTAAAAAGAAAAAAAAAATAACAAAGACTATCAAATTACATCACTAAAATTTTTAATTGTTTATTAAAACAAGAATTCACACTTGCTTTTTCAAAAAATTCAAACTTCCACATAAACCAAACCAAACCACTATGCTCTGTTTTCATGTGACAAGTTAGAAGACAAAATGCTATTCAAACTGTATTAAATTCGTCTGAAAATGCCCCTAATACACATGCCATCAATTTATTCTCCTAGTTAATTATCTTTTCAAATATTTCCACCATGAATAGTCAATTAATTTTCTAAAAAACTCTCTTACAAAGGAAATTTCTTACAATAAAACAAAACCTATGCAAGAGATGTAAATTCAAAATTCTACATAAATGACTAATCTATGTTTGTTCTGTGATAATGTTAGATTTCCCACATTTATATCTTAATTCACGTAAAGTTTCAATTAATTATCAATGTATAAGAGTAGTGGCGAAACTGGAAATTTGAAGTTGGAGGATAAATATATATCCCATAAATTCTGTACAATATACATAATGATGAAGCAAACAATAAAAATTTAACAATCCCTCCTATGTAAATTAATGAATGAAAAAAAATCACATATTTATATTTATATTTATATTTTTTTTGTTTATTTTTCTAAGGATTCATCAATCAGTAGTTACAAAAGCTTGGATATTAGGATATTTTTTAAGCGATTCATTTAACAAAACTTCACTTAAAATTTTTATGATGTGATGTGGGCATGTGAGAGTGTCTAGGATGACTAACAAGTACTTCATGACCCTCAAAGCATCTAATGGTAAATTCATGTATACAACCTTATTTAATGTTCATTTGTCCTATAGATAACTCTTTAATACAATGAGGTGCTAGGACATAGTTCATCATTCTTACATGTGCAACATTTTATGTTGTAATATAACTTAGAGTAAATTACAATTTAACAACGCAGTTCAAACTTTAATTCAAATGGAACAACTATTTTGCTTTTATTACAATTGACCCCCCAGCATTAGTAATTTTCCGTTAAATCTAACAGCAATAGTATAAAAATAGCGAAAAGACAAAAATATCCTTAGAAATTAATTAGGAAAAAAATTTAATGAATGTTGTTCTTCATTCCTCATCAATAAATACCAAACAAAATCATCATCATCATCAATTAACAAATAACAAAAAAATCATCAACAATATTTAAAAAATTTAATGAATGTTGTTCTCCATTCTTCATCAATTAACACACAACAAGATCATCACCATCAATCAACAAATAAAAAACAAATCATCAACAAATAACAAACAAAAATCTTTAAAAATTTCTTCTCTCTTATTTATCATCTCTCCTATCACAGTCTCTCTCTCATTCTTCTTCTTCTTCCCTTCTTTTGCTTCTTTTTCTTCTTCTTCTTCTTCGAACCCATAAATCTGGGTTCAAAAAGTGTGAATGAACCCAGAACTAGGTTCATTCGAATGAACCCAGTTCTGGGTTCATTTGATTGAACTCGAAACCCCATTGAACCCAGAAATCTGGGTTCATTTCAGACAATTTTTTTTTTTTTTTTTTCCAATTTGTTCCTTCGAACACCTACAACACATTTGCTTCCTCAAGAATCCATCATCTGGAACCACTAGATCTTCTTTAAGAACTAGGAAAAAAAAAATGAACCTTAAAATCATCTTCAATCTCAACCCATCATCAACCAATCTTCAAACTTTTGCTTCCTTAAGAACCAATCATCTAGAACCACCAGATCTTCTTCAAGAATTGGGAAAAAAAAAAATGAACCTCAAAATCATCTTCAACCTCAACCCATCATCAACCAATCTTCAATCCCAGCCCAAAACAATCAAACCCAACTTCGAACGAACCCACCCAAATTTTTGGGTTCATTCAAACCCAGAAATCGAACAATTTTTGGGTTTGATTCGTATGTTCAAATCGAACTCAGAAATCTAGATTCAAACGAAATCAAACCCAGAATTTCTGGGTTCAAACAAAATCGAACCCAAATTTCTGGGTTCGATTCGAACCAAGAAGGAGAAGAAGAAGAAGAAGAGGAAGAAAAGAGAAAGAACAAGAGAAGAAGATGGACGGCAGAGAGAGGGACGACGATGGCGAAGAAAGGAGAAAAGGTTGAGGGATGAAGGGGAGGAGAGAGAGACGGGGTTGATTGATTAAAAATTTTCTTATTTAATTTATTTCAAAGTATTTATTTTTTATTTTTATAAAATAAAAAATAACGTCAAAAGATAAGTTTATCCCTTAATCAATTAATTCTACCGAAGATCCACTAACGGCGGAGGGGTTAGTTATAATAAAAGCGAAACAGTTACTCCTCTTGAATTACACTTTAAACTGGGTAGCTAAATTGTAATTTATTCTATAATTTAAAGAAAACAAATTGGGTTCAATTAAATCTGTCGAAACTGTTAGATATTTTTAAAATGATTTAATATCCGGTGGATTCATATAATACTTACAAGTAAATAAGTTGGGAACTAAAATTTTCCATTAATTATTCTTCTTATATTTACTTTTTGAAGATGAAATTCTATTTTATTTATGATTTCCAACTAGAATGGAAATTCAATTAAAACATAGCTAGTAAATTTTAGATGATTTATGTCCTAATTTTTTTGGATAATAATTATAATGTGAAAATATATAATTATGGGGAAACTTCATTTTAGTCCCTAAGGTTTCATGAAATATCAAAATTTTAAGCATCTATTGGAAACAGCTTTTTTAATCCATAACTTTTCCAAAACTTTTTAAAATAGTTCAAACCGTTAGTCAACTAACGGTCAACAGTGACAAATAGTTTAAATAAAAAGGGCAAAATGATCTTTTCGTATGAAATGTTAAGGTCGTGACCCATGGATGGTTAGGATTTTAAAATATTTAAAAAAAAATTGATAAATAAGGAGATTTTAATAAATAACTTAATTTGAAAAAATAATAATAATAATTCATTTTCTTCACTAACAAAATCACCATTCATCATCAACACAAATTCAGTCCTGAATCATTATTATTAACACAAACAAAAACTCATCTTCATCACCAAAACAACAAAAAAAAAACAACAGCCACCATACAATCACACCCAATCTAAAAATCATCAACACTTCATAACATATTAAACAATCCACATAATCACCAGTTCAACAATCCACAAAAAGTCATCAACACCAAATCAATCTAAAAATCATCAACACTTCATAACATATTAAACAATCCACGTAATCACCAGTTCAACAATCCACAAAAAGTCATCAACACCAAATCAATCTAAACATCATCAACAACCACTAATCTGTGAAACACCAAGAAACCAAAGCTCTTTCTTTTGCAAAATCAATCACCAAAAATGCGAATCAGATCTCTACACGACAGTAAAAATCCAAACAATCTGATTCGTCGATCTGGTTGGCACCATCTGATCAACGATCTGGTTTGCACCAGATCATCACCAGATCGGTCCCAACCAGATCGACGATCTGGTTCGCACCAGATCATCACCAGATCAACGATATGGTGACGATCTGGTGCGAACCAGGTCGACGCACCAGATCGACGATCTGGTGTGCACCAGATCGATGATACTAAACGATCTGGTTCGCACTAGGTGCAACGATCTAGTTCGTCGTACCAGATCGATGCACCAGCTTATCGATCTGGTTTGAACCAGATCGTCACCAAATCTGGAAGTGCGACGATCTGGTTTGTGGCACCAGATCGATGCACCGGCTCATCGATCTGATTCGAACCAGATTGTCACCAGATCTGGTGCATTGATAGAACCAAATCGACGCACCAGATCGTCGATCGATGATCTGATGCGTTGGCCCTGTCATTCTTTTTTTTTTTTTCTTGCAATCTCAAGGAAGAGAGAATGAAAAGAAAATATTATTTTTCTGCCATTTGTTTTTTTTTTTTAATTCTTATTTAATTAAAAAATAATCATATTTAAAAAAATAATAATTATATATACATGTGTCAACTTTTTATTGGATAAAAAATATATAATATTTTGGTTTTATTGGGGGGCAAAACGGTTATTTTAAGTGATGAGAGTAATTAAGTCTTTTGAATTTTTTTATTTGGTTTGACCATTAGTTGACCGACGGTTTGGACTATTGTGAAGAGTTTTGAAAAAGTTAGGGATTAAAAGAGCTGTTTCCAATAGATGCTTAAAATTTTGATATTTCGTAAAACCTTAGGGACTAAAATGAAGTTTCCCCTATAATTATTCAAACGAGGTTAAGTTCATAGTTTTTAAAATGAGTGAAGTTATTGACTTATGATAATTTTTTTATTCTTTCTAGGTGTATGTTTATAAAAAAATAAAAAATAAAAAATAAAAAAAATAAAAAAATAAAAAAAAAGACACGATTGCAATTACCTATATGAAATTAAAGCGCCAATTAATCGTTTTCTTCAATTTTAATGCGCTGTCCTTATACCGGTGGGTAAAAGTTATCATGTGCTGTCGTCGGGACGTGTCATTTTCTTTAGTTCCTACAACAATGGCTTGACTTTGACTTACGATTAAGTTAGAGGTGGAGTCCACACAGTTTTGTATATGAAGTGTACTGGTTCCATATAAAGTACCATACCTAAAATAACAATTATGAAGATTAAACTTATGATAATTTGATTTTGGAATGACTATTGTGTGACTTCCATTAAAGCAAGATAATTTGTGTGGTCACACTTACGGCTCTGATCAATCCACCAAAATTTTCAGAGGTTGAGCTGATTATTACCTAGAGTGATGTAAGCCCAAATCATTCTAAAAATTAAATTTTCTAAATTTTTTGTGGTTCAAAATGGTCATTAATAATTGCTGATTAAACTGACTGAGATATATATGATCTATAAAAAAAAAATGTACTATGTGTGCCTGGTTAAATGTTCGACATTTTTATATAACACTTTCACAAATAGGATCAAGAGTTAAAAGATTTAAATCAGATCATGAACTTTGAATTAGTTTCATATGAAATTCAGTTTTCCACAATAATCAAAATAGAATTAAAATAAAACAGGATTCATGAATATGCAATAGGGAAATCTCTTATAGTTCCTACTGATATTTGACAAAATTACAAATAGATCCAACTTATTTTAAAATTACTTAACAAATGAAAACCTTATAATCCTGAAAATTGTTACAAAACTATTTTTTAAATTATTTAGAATCTGGAGTAGTGTTTAGATGAATTTGTCTCTAGTTTGCTGAACAAAAGAGAAAAAAATTACCTGTTAAACACTAGATGAGTTCTTCAATTTCCGTATTGTCCACCTTCTTTGACTATTGATAAGAAGACTTTTCTTCGATTGCTGAACGATTGACACGGGTTCGGACAATTGCAGAGGAAAGGTGGAGTCCACACGGTTTGGAGAAGAGCCAAACCATCAATTTTCAATAATAGCATTCTGATTCTCTATTGGTGCATGCTCAGCAGGAAAAAACTTGATTGCAATGAAAATATATTGTATGATAGTAACAAATTAAAGGTATATTTATAAATGATTATGTAAAAAGTTCATTGTATTTAATGTTTAACAAAATGGTTGACAATTTTCATTGATATAACATCTTCATAGTCAAGCAAATTTTTAATTAAACTTTCATACGAATATATATATATAAATTTACACTCTTTTCACACAATAGCCAAAAACCAGTCTCTCTTATCTCTTTGTTTGCTCTTATTGTTTGCTTTGCTTGTGTTGTGTTTGACAATCCTTTACTCAATTCTTTTCTTTCGAACCAACAAAACAAAAAACCATGCCTTTGGGACTTCGGAACAACACATACATACATAATAAAACAAGAAAATGAGCCAGTAAGATTTTGCATACAATCTATGTATCAATATACATGACTACAGGATTTTGGAGCATTTCATTGGTTTGGGGTGCCATGGCCCTTGTGGGCACCCCCATAACTTCGCCTCTGACACTGAAGGTACAAGAGAAAAAAAAAAAAGAACAACCTCATATTAATTTATTGTGCTAGCTAATTTTATTCTTCCCACAATTTATTCAAATCTTTAAATCTAAAATAATATTATCAATCATAACATATATATTTTTGTTAAGTCAATATTTCAAAAAATAATTTTTATATATTTGTTTTAGGGCAAATTGCACAAACCTCCCATGAGGTTTGACGAAATTACACAAATATTACGATATTTGAATAACTTACACGGGCACTACTTGAGGTTTCAAAAACTCTACACCAACCTCCCCTGTCATCAGTCAATAACGGTTAAATCCTCATGGTCAATGGTTAAAAGTATAAAAAGACTAAAATATCATTCAATAAATTTAAAATTAATATATTATATATTTTTTAATTTAATTTGAAAATAAAACATAAAAAATAAAAATAAAAAAATAAAAAAAATAAAAAAAACACACTGGTCTCCATCGTTGGAGACGGCCGTCTCCATCAGACGGAATCTCT
Source organism: Nephelium lappaceum (assembly GCA_021234005.1). Classification (NCBI taxonomy): domain Eukaryota; kingdom Viridiplantae; phylum Streptophyta; class Magnoliopsida; order Sapindales; family Sapindaceae; genus Nephelium; species Nephelium lappaceum. The sequence goes on from CM038009.1 coordinate 10,276,836, forward strand.
ATCGCTGGAGATTACTCCAACGATGGAGACCGGTCTCCATCGTTGGTCTCCCGAGACTAACGATGGAGACTCCATCACTGGAGATGCCGTCTCCAGCGATGGGGACGGAATCTCCATTGCTGGAGATTACTGTCGTCTCCATCGCTGGAGATGCCACCGTCTCCAGCGATGGAGAAGGTCGGTCTCCATGGGAGACCAAATCTGGTCTCTCGTGGAGACCAAAATTTTTTTTTATTATTTTTGTTTAATATTTTTAATTTTCATGACTTTGATATATTTTTATTTGATTTGGGTGTTTGATGATGATAATTGATTTGGTTAGTTTGATGATGATGAATGATTTGATGATTTTCATAAATGTAGAAGATGGAGATGAAGGAGATGATGATGATGGAGGTAGAAGAAGATGGTGATTTTTTTTTTTTTTTTTAATATTATAATATTAGTTTAATAATTAAAAATATTATTTTCAAGTAAAATATTTATTAACTGTGAATTGACTATTTCACCCTTCAAAATTTTGATTTTACGTGATTGACTAATAGTTGACTAACGACAGGGGAGGTTGGTGTAGAGTTTTTGAAACCTCAGGTAGTGTCCGTGCGAGTTACCCAAACATCATAATATTTGTGCAATTTCATCAAACCTTAGGGGGTTTGTGCAATTTACCCTTTGTTTTATGACAATAAAATTATAACTTGTATAAGTAATAAATATATTAGTTTACACCTACAAATGTAGCAAATTAAACTTGGTAAAACTAACTAAAATAATAAAAAATAAGTATGAAGTTTTATACATTTCATTTCAATATGCAATTTATTAGTTTATAGTGTAACAAATGGGGCATGACATGTAGGCAAACGCCAACACATGTCAACGAACCACTTCAACATTGCTTTAAACAGTATATATATGTATAAGTTGATCCTTGAACAACTTGAAAGAGAAAAAAAATAACATTTTTGTTTTTACAGTTTTAATAAGATATTAGGTTCTTATTAGGTCTTACGATTCTAATTACCATTGTTATTATTATTTAGTGATAAATTATAACAATATGAATTTTATATTAATTATATTAATTTTATATTATTGAATACATAAAAAAATAAAATAAAATTATAATGAACTTCAATAAAATTTAAAAGATTTTCATACTTAAAATTTTGATAAAATGTTATCCCTACACTTTTACTTTTGAACATGTATTATGAATATGATTAAATTAAAATATAGTAATTTTTTTTTTGTTAAATTAAAATTCTTACCTGTAATTGAAATATAAATTAATTGAGAATCGCTTTTGAATGTAAAATTTATTTTTTAGCTTGCACGTGTGATACGAACACTTATCACACGTGAAACACTGGAACACTGAAAAGCTGACACACTGAAACACTGCAAAGAGTAGGTATCATAGCTGTTTCCATTATTTGTCTGGCTCAAAGGCAAAATCAGTATCTAACTTCTTCTCTCTCATTCATCTGCTCTCTCTACCCAGTCCCTTCTCCTTCTCTCTGTCATATGTCTGGCTCTTTCCAGCCTCTCCTTCTCCTCTCTCGACTGTTACTTGCCATTTTCAGTGTCAATTTCGTCCAACATCAAACACAAACACAGCCTTGTCTGATGGTGCTCTCGCCCATCATCGAAGCCGATAGAAGCCCATCATCAGTTTCAGTTTCAGTTTAATTCAACATCGAAGCCGAGCGGCGGTTGAGACCGACCACAACCGGCGACAGGTAAGCGATGACTGTAAGCTGGTAGTACAGCCCAAACTGTCTCTCTCTCCCTCTCTCCCTATGGGTGTAATGCGTTTATGAGAGAAGGTTTATGTGTGTCGTACAGCCAAACTGTCTATGTGTGTATGTGACCAGTGTTTCTGTTTCAGTTTCAGTTTAGTGTGGTCAGCGACATAATTGTTGGAGAAAGGAATCAAACTTCTTGAGAGACCAGCCACCACCAGCTTTTCTGTTTTTGCTTTCTTTAACCTTTGACCCATTCCTCACCTTCTTAATTTCTGCATATAACAACTCGGTTTTCTCTGCATTTACTACTGGGTATTTAAACTAATTTTTTCATATGGTTTTCCAAATTGGATCAACTATGATTTATTGTATAGAAAACAGAATGGAAAAAAAAAGTTTGAGTTATTCTACCAGCATTAAAAATATGGTACCAAGAATTAACATAGGATAATAATTTTTTTTCTTTCACTTCTTTTTTCTTTTGTTCGATATAGAGTTTTGTTAGAGTTTGATGATTTCTTTTAAATGATAAATTTCAATTGAATTCATGAATTTTATAAATTTCATATAGATTTTATTAGAATTTTTTATGAAATCTACGAGAGTAGGGTAATAATTATTATAGACTTCGCTAATAATAAATTTCACTCTAATATCCATCGAACTCCATTAAATTACATCATTAATAGAATCTATAAAGTTTTGGACTTTTAAAGTTTAATTTGAATATATTTAGATTTTAATAAAATATATACAAATCTAAATTAAATATATTTATATTACAATGAATACCATATAAATTTATATCGAATACATTTAAATTATTATAAACTTTTTGAAAGTCTAAATTGAATAGGCTCCATTTATTTTACTAAAAACAATGTAATAAGGAAAGTTTCTTAATAACTACGGTGCTAGCTAGTAATAATTTTGTTATTTGTTCACGGTTTCTGCAGCTCAATTGATACAAGTTTTGTTCTGTTGCAAGTGAAGCAAAAAAGAAGATGGACACGGGCAATCAGTTGTCCATTGATGTAGACTACTTGGAAACTCGTTTGACAGAGCAATCACAGAGATTGCAATCCTTATTAAGAGCCTGTTGCGTCTATAGAGTTCCTCCTAGAATACGAGATTCAGATGGAAGGCTCTTTACTCCAAAAATAGTCTCCATTGGCCCAATTCATTACGGTAAGCATGGAGGACTGCAAGCTATGGAAGTTCAGAAAATGAGATATCTAAAAGATTTTCTTGGACGAACCGAGAAAAGCATGAGAGATTTAGTAATATTTATAGGAGGAAAGGAACGTCAATTGCGTGATTGTTATTCAGAAACCATAGAACTTGAAAGCGATGAGTTTGTAGAAATGATTTTGGTGGATGCTGCCTTCATCATTGAGCTCTTACTTAGACATGCCGAATGCATCGATGGGAAGGCATATCCGGTCGATCGTATACTATCAGAACCTTGGATGATCAATGACATCCGGCCTGATTTGTTTCTGCTAGAAAATCAGCTTCCCATGTTCATTCTCGAGGAACTGTTTGAGCTAGCTGACAATAGCGACCAACTTTCCATGCCTAACCTAATATATAAAATGTGGTTCTGGGAAGATTATTTCTTGATAGAGGAAGAATCGATAAAAAAACACTTGCCCGCAGCAGAACATTTTGTTGATTTGATAAGACGTTGTCTTGAGCCACCGGAGCTACAATTCACACCACTTAAGACCTTAACCACACCAAGTGTGACAGAACTTCATCAGGCTGGAGTAAAGTTTGCGTTGGGTTCAAAGCAACACTTATTTGACATTAGATTCAAGAATGGGATTCTGGAAATTCCAAAGCTAAATGTGGTCGACGAAACAGAAGGTATACTTAGAAATCTCCAAGCCTTTGAGACATTGCACTGTGTGTCCAACTATGTGAATGATTACATCACAATGATGAATTATCTTATCAACACACCAAAAGATGTGGATTTACTTGTAAATAATGGAGTTCTAGAAAATTGGTTATGGAACAGTGAAGCTGTGTCCAGTATTTTTCACAATCATGTGAAAGGCGGTCGCATAAACCGTCAGAAGTGTTATTATTCAGGTCTTGTTATAAATCTAAACGCCTACAGCGGATCTCTGTGGAACAAGTGGAAGGCAAACTTGAAGCAAAATTATTTCAACACTCCATGGGCAACCATTTCTGTCATTGCAGCTAGTATTCTTCTCATATTAACCTTCCTACAAACTCTTTATTCTATGAAAAAGTAGGTTCCACAGTAACATATTCATTGTATGTCTTGCATGGATTTCACTTGAATTGCCAGACGTGAAGTGTGCTTGTAAAATAAGGAATGATTATAAGGAGTGCTGATTGTTATCTTATATATGAAATATCATTAATGCTTTTGTTTCTTCATACGTGTATAATTTATGATCTAATTATTTTGTTACAGTTTCAGGTTAACAAACTGGTTTGTAGAGATTTTTTTTTTGTTTTTTGAAAAATTTCATTGTAATCCTCAAGGTTTTAGAAAAATCAAGTTTTTAAAACTTTTTTTAAAACAGCTCTTTTCATCTCAACTTCTTACAACTCTTCAAAAAAGTCCAAACCATCAATCAGCTAACGGTCAACGGTGACTTTAGGCCATTTTTAACAACTTAAATTTAGAGTTATTTTAAATAATTTACCTTATAAAGTCATTTTTTTATTAGGATAATTCGATAATTTATATGAAACTAACAACCATTAAGGATAAAAATATTTTTTTATGCATTTTGTAAATGTTGATCATCAATTGACTAACGGTTTGGACATTTTTGAAGAGTTTTTAAAAAGTTAGGGATGAAAAAAACTGTTTTTAAACTAGCTTTAAAAATCTAATTTTTTTTCAAAATCTTAGGGATAAAAATGAAATTTTTCTATTTTTTTTTTAAGATATTACTTGTTATAGAGTTGACTTGAATTTAAGATATTATCAGATTAAATGAGTATAATATTAAAACTTATTAATTAGGGATGTTTCTTCTTCTAATGCATTATCTAAACATGGAATTTATAACTAAAAAAAAATTTTTGTTTTGAGAAACTTAAAAAGTACTCCAAAATTTATGACAAACACTTTTTTGAATTTACCTCACTTCAACCATTAGTGTACTTCATTTTTTTGCCTACTTGGACCCAAATGGACTAAAATACCGTTACAACTCAAATTAGTTACTTAATTCGAGTCAAGTACTCCATGGGATCTAAACTGAATGCCTAAGACATGTGTATCATTTATTTTGTGCAAGATTGTCGAATTTAAATTAAGATTTGGATTGAAGTTTGAAATGGATGGAAATTTTTTTATTAGAAATTATGAAAAAACATATTCTGTATGAAATGTGACCAGATATTCCAACAATCAGAGCAAATCAATTAAGCTATATTCCAACATACCAAGCAAAACATTCCAATATGCACTAAATGGTCCAACACACTAGACTAGATAGCTCAATATACCTAACTCATTGATCACGATCTTATAATACATTTTTAAGATTGTGCAATTGTTTAAACAAAACTCAAAACCTTATACATGTACAACATTAAAACAGATACGTGAAAAAAAATTTCAAGAGATACAATTGAAATGTAGGATTAGGGAAAAATAAAAGGGTGTTTTTGGTCCATTTTGATCAATATGGACATTAAAAATATAAAATAAACTAAGAGTTGAGGTATTTTAAAGGGATAATCCTAAAAAACCGTACATAGTTTGCAAATATCTTCTTTTTGCCATCCATGGTTTCATTTTTGTTCAAAATACCACCTGATGCTAATAAAAACACTCAATTTTGTAAAAGATCTCATACAACTTAACTTAATCAATCTTTTAAAACAAATAAATTCCAATTGAAATTTTATTTAATAAATTTTAATGACAAAGCATAATCAATGGAATTTGTTAGGAATATAAATAATTATCGTTGTATCTTAACTTCAACTTAGCAAATATAAATTTCTAATTGAATATTGTTGATGCACAGCTTGTTGTCCATAGAATATTGGCATCTCATTTAAGGTAGTATACTGTAAGCAACATAATTTATGGACTACTGAGATGTTATAATATCAGACTTGAAAAAGTGTTGCAACATCAGTGCACAATTTGTGTTTCAACACTTTTTGTTAACAGTGCTCAGTGTAAAACTCAGAGTATTTATCAAGTAGTGACTTGATTGACTTGATTCTCTTGGTTTATCTTTCTCAAGTTTTATCTGATTATTTTTCATGTGATCTTGTATCAAGATAAATATGTAATTAAGTTTTTAAAAATAAAAGATAATTTTCTCTTTATATTTTTTGGAATTTATCTTTAGAAAATTTTCATGTAAATATATATCTCTGAGTATTTTTGTAGGGTTTGAAGTTTATCAGCTGATATGCAAAAACAAAATGTATCTGGATAGGTTTTCAACCAAGTTTGGATAAGAAAATAAAAAAGATGTGATCTTTGCTAATAGGACTGATCTAATTTTTAGCTGATTTTATTTTCTTTAATTGTGATATTTATCTTTTGATAATTATTTGATTTTCTCATCTGATAATTTTGTTTCTATCTTTACAAATTTTAAGCTGTACCTAACTACTATAAATAGAGAACTTGGGCGTGCAGAATAGGCAAGCAAGTGATTGAGAGTTAAAGTGTAGTATTGAGGGTTTGCTTGCAATCCCTAGAGAGTTTGTTCTCTAAGTTGTTTTTATTTCTAGACATAGGAAGTAAGCTAACTAGGTCTTTGTTTGTGTTTAGATGCTTGTTGAGATGACAAGACATTAGGTCTTCGAGAGAAGATTGATTCATAATCCTTGAAGGGATTTCAAGGAACATAAGTTCTTTGGGAGGAAGAACGTTTTCGTCCTCGAGAAGAGGCGACTGAAGTCTTGAAGGAAGTTCAAGCAATAAGTGTTCTTTGGGAAGAAGAACCGATTGGCTTTTGGGAGAAGGCATGTTTGTAGCTATTGAAGAGAGTTCAAGGAGTTAGCAATCATTGAAGGCAAGGGGAGCTTGCAACAACCTTATTGATGAACTTGGACTTGCATCAATACTAAGAGAGAGTCTTGGTTTGTATGAGTCAAGTATAGGTTTTATCATCATTTGTTCATTAATGAGTTGATATTTCTAGGCGTGGTCTCGTGGATATTGGGTAAAACCTAACCACGTTAAAAACGTACTTGTGTTATTTCTTTACTTTATTGTTTTTATTTTTCTGTTGTGTTGTAACATGTTGAATTGAATGTTGCGACATTCTGGTTCTAAACGTGTTACAACATTCTTATGTTTTTATGTTATAATATTTTTGCAAAATTGGGTACTGTATAGTTAATAGGTCATTTCAATTGACATCAGAGCAGGTCACAAGCCATCACTTAGTGAGATTATTGGGACTTTTTAACCTATTTGCTTTGCAGCATGGCAACTTTAACAAAAGGAGCTTCAATTACAAGACCTCATTTTCTTGATGGATCAAATCATCCATATTGAAAAGCAAGGATGAGAGCTTTTATCAAGTCTGTTGATGAAAGAGCATGGAAAGTTGTTCTAATAGATTGGACACATCCTACCATAACTGATGAACAACAAAGGATTATACCAAAGCCAGAACTATCATGGACTACTGAGGAAGATAGACTTGCTAATTACAACAGCAAGGCCTTATATGCTATCTTCAATGGTGTAGATGCAAATAAGTTCAAACTAAAATCTACATGCACAACTGCTAAAGAAGCTAGGGAAATACTTCAAAACACTTATGAAGGGACAGATGATGTCAAACATTCTAAATTGCAAATGCTAACATCTTGATTTGAGAATTTAAAAATGGTTGATGATGAATTGCTTGCTGATTTTTTTGCTAAGTTAAGTGATATTTCTAATGAATGTTTTGCCTCGGATGAAAGGATTCCTGAAAGCAAGCTTGTGCAGAAAGTTTTAAGGTCTCTCCAAGATAAATTCCAAGCAAAGGTGGCAGCAATTGAAGAATGCAAAGATATGAGTGTGATGAGAATGGATGAGCTGATGGGATCTCTTCAAGCTTTTGAGCTGAATTTGAAGCAACGAAAACAAGAGAAGTTTGTTACCTCACAATCAACCTAAGATGAGAGTAGAAAATATGAAACTTCAGAAAATGATGAGAATTCGAAGTTAACACTGCTAACTAAGAATTTTCAAAAATATTTCAAGAAAATTGGAAAGAATTCCAAGTTTGGATCAAAATCATTCAAAGGTAATAATTTCTTTGATTTTTTATAATCTAACAAGAATAAAGGTATTCAATGCAAGGAATGTGAATCATTTGGCCACATACAAGCTGAATGTGCTAATACTCAAAAGAATAAATCAAAGGCTATGCATACCATATGGAGTGATGAAAACTATGAGAATGGAAGTGATGATGAACTGGTAGGTCAAATTACTTAATTTCCTCTTTAAATGCTGATTTTGTTGTTCAAAAGTGTGTAGGAAAAATCTTAGCGGCTTCACAGATTATGTCAGCACATCTTCAAAATGTAACATCTGATGAAGGAGGTTATGTTATTGAATCAAACCAAGAATCAATTTAGAAGGCATATCAAGAAATGTATGATCAATTCCTAAGGGTGTGATGAAAATCAATCTCTTGTTAAAAACAATGTGTCTCTTGTCAAAACTAATGAGTTTCTTGAGAAAAGAGTGAAGGATCTTGGAAACTTAGTAAAAGAGAGATATTTTGAGATTGAGACACTCTCAAGTGAGCTTGAGAGGACTCAAAAGGGATTGAAAATGCTGAATTCAGGAACTAAAAAGCAGGATGAAATTCTGTCTATAGGAAAACCAGCTGGGAATAATTGTGGTTTAGGTTTCAAAGGTGAAAAAACTAAGACCAAAATAGTATTTGTGAAATCTATTGATAAGGATGTCACAACATCTTCTTTTCAGAAAAAGATGTTGCAACATTTTTCAGAACTAATGTTGCAACATCACACCAGCCAATCATATCTCCAGGTAAACCAATCAATTCAGGTTTCATAGGTAAGCATTCCAAGTTTATTCAAACTTGTCATTTCTGTGGTGTTAAAGGTCACATTCAATCTATATGTTTTGCTATGATATATTTTCTTAGAAGAGATTTTCCAAAACAAACACCAAGAATTAAAGTAGATTTGATTTATTCTCCTAAGAAGATTTGGATAAGAAAATATGATCTTAATTGTTTTACTGCTTTATCTTGCCCAAATAATTGTTCTACTAACTCATGGTATTTTAAGAGTGGCTGCTCAAGACATATGAGAGGAAACAAAGAAATCTTAGAAAATTACAAAACTTTATTAATTGGTGAAATCACATTTGGTGATGGAGCCAAGGGAAGAGTGATTGGCAAAGGAATCTTGAATGTTAAGGGATTTCCAAAGCTTAGTGAAGTACTTCATGTGGAAGGACTTCAAGCTAACTTGATTAACATAAGTCAAATTTGTGATCAAAACTTTTATGTGAATTTCACTCATGATAGATGTCTTGTGTTAGACCAATCAAATAGATATATGGTAGAAGGAAAAAGATTTGTAAACAGTTGTTATATTTTAACTCAATCTTTCATTTGTCACAATGCTTTTAATTCTAATATAAATTTATAACATGAATGTCTTGGCCATTTGAATTACAAGTCTTTAACCAAACTCATCTTTATAGGTGTTTCAAAGGAAAAAGAAATTGACAGCTTGAATAAAGATAAAGCTGACAGTACTGTCAGATATCGGGCTGTGATTGAAAGAGCAGAGTGTGTTGTAACAGAAGATGATAGTGTTATGATAGGATCAGTGCATCAGCAAACAGCAACAAAAACAGAAGAAACTTCAACAAATGCTGCTCAAAATTTTAACAAAAAAGAACCTTCAACCATGGTTAAGAAAGAACATCTAATAGAATCTATCATAAGTAAGCTTGATGAAGGTATGGTTCATGTGAATAGAGTTCAACATACATGTTTTAAATTTTTGATTGAACCAAAAAATGTGACTGAGATTGAGCATGATAAATTTTGGATGAAAGATATGCATGATGAAACTTTAGCTTCTGTTGCTTGTTGCTATATTTTAGATGCTTGTTAGGATAACAAGACATTAGGTCTTCATGAGAAGATTGGTTCATAATCCTTGAAGGGATTTCAAAAAGCATAAGTTCTTCGAGAGGAAGAACGTTTTGGTTCTCTAGAGGAGGCGACTTTAGTCTTGAAGAGAGTTCAAGCAACAAGTGTTCTTTGGGAGGAAGAACTGATTGGCTTTCAGGAGAAGGTAGGTTTATAGCTATTGAAGGGAGTTCAAGGAGCTAGCAACCATTGAAGGCAAGAGGAGCTTGCAGCAACCTCATTGATGAATTTGAACTTGCATTAACATTAAGAGAGAGTCTTAGTTTGTATGAGTCTAGTATAGATTGTATCTTTATTTGTTTATTAATGAGTTCATATATTTAGACATGGCTTTATGAATGTAGAGTAAAATCGAATGACGTTAAAAACATGCTTGAGTTATTTCTTTACTTTACTGTTTTTATTTTGCTATTGTGTTGTAACATGTTGAATTGAATGTGTTGCAACATTCTAATTTTAAACGTGTTACAACATTCTTATATTTTTGTGTTATAACATTTTTGCCAAAATTGGGTACTGCATAGTTAATAGGTCATTTCAAATATGATCCAACTTATACACCAGATGGAAATCATAAAAAATGACCAACCAAAAAAAAAAAAAAAAAACTGTTTTGAAATATAGTGATAAAATAGATTTTGGTGGCTAATTGAAAGCATTTTGGGGAAGTTATTAATAAATATGAATGAGTGTCACAATGTTTAAACTATTAGTGGGAAAATAATAATTTCATAACTATAAATTTTCTTACTACAAGTAAAAAATTATGAAAAATGGTGGAACATATAATAGTAATAAAAATAGTCATCAAATAGACTTTACAAACAATTTTGAAAAACTTTGGGACAATTAGTGAGGAACATGAATGATCATCACTATATCCATACTTGTAGTGAAAATATGTAAATTTGTGATTGACTAATTTTTTCAAATTATAAGAAAAAATTATGTTGAATATTTTTCCAACCATAAGCTAATATCACAAATATTGGTGATAATTAGCGATAAAAATCCAATCATGAAATAGACTTCCGTGGGTAATTAAAGTCACTTTGAAATTTTAATGAGGGAAATAAACATCTATCACTAAAAAGATTGTAGTGAGAAAATTTAAATTCGCAAACTGATCATTTTTCAATATATCATAGGCAAAATTCATAGAAAGTGAAGGGAAGTTTATCAATGAAAACAATATAGTAATGAAATAGACTTTGGTGACTAATTAGAAACACTTTAATGAAATTAATAATTTATATAAATACTTGTGACAAATATAAATTCGTTAAAAAAAAATTATTATTAAATCCATAAAAAAAATTATAAAGTGTGGAGAGAAACAAATTACTATGAAAAATATAATCATGAAATTGACTTTAATTAGTAGCGAATGACAATCATTATGGTGCTATGCGTGAGAGACATATGAATGGTCATCACCATATACAGGCTTTTCGTGATGAAATATAAATCTGTGACTACATATTTTCTCATTAAAGTCATATGAAAATTAAAATAGATTGGTGAGAACCTTATTAATATAGTTACAAAGATACAGTAACAGAATAGCTTTTTGTGACAAATTGGAATTAGTTTGGAAGAATTAGTGAGAGATAGGAATGATATTACTATATTCATATTGTTATTAATGAAATTTAAATTTGTCACTAATTAAATAAATATTTTTTGATTGATAGGGAAGGGAAATAATTAGTGACAAAAATATAGTTATAAAATTGAATTTATAACGGATTGTATAAGTTTCTTCGAATTAGTGTAGATTTTGAATGGTTGTCCCTATAACTACATTTTTAGTGATAAATTGTAAATTTGTAACATCTTTTTTTTCGTAAAATCATAATTCCTTGTAGTGCAAGCTTTCAGTTATTTAATTATATTGTTAAAACTCAAAATTATTTATATAGCTATCTTATTGTCTAGTCGATAGAGAACTTTGGATCATTCAAACTTAGCTCCTTTTATATTTTAGTTTGGTGAGATACTTTCAATGTAATAATAGCACATCACTTTTAGTAAGAATATTTGAGCAATTTTTTGATCCTAAGAGGTCAAGAGTTCAAATCTTAGCTTTATTGAATGTGTATGTAGCTTTCCATTAGTTTAATTCCCCTTCTCCACCATAAAAATAAATAAATAAATAAAAATAAAAAATTCAACGTAATAGTTGATATAATTAAATTGCATTCAAGACGTGTTAAATGCATTAGTCTTTTTCCTTTTCTTTTTTTTTTTTGTATTGTTACTTATCTAAAATTTTGTATGCTAATTTGTCCCATCATCATGCATAAAACTTATATTATTATTTAATTCATTTCCTTCTTACGTGAATATCAATTTTATTAAATAGAAAAGTTATAGATATGTTATGCAGTAGTACGGAGTTGGAAAAAGAGACTGAATCTCTAAACATGACAAAGTATAATTTTTTAATGTAGGTTATACTTTCCGGATAATCATAAAACAGGGAAGATTCTATCAAATTTTTTATAAAATTGTTGTACGAAGTGTATTCGTTTGTTTGAAATTGTTTTTGTCAACTTTTTTTTATTATTTTTATATTTTTCTTCCAGGAGCCTCAGACAGACACCGTCAAGATCCTATTGAGTCTCCAAAATTAGTTGGTTGGTGTCATGAAGTTGTTGACATCACAAGATGAGCTATTGAGGAGATAAGATAGGAGATTGAGTAGGCTGGAGAGGGAACATGCAAGGCTAGAAGCTCATCTAGGAATCGAGTGGTCTATTGATAGTGAGGATGATCCGAAGGACGATGATGATGATGATGCTGAGAGGACCGATACGGCTGTGGATGTCCGTTGCTTACCACCACGTCCTCAAGTTGATGATGATGTTGAAGTTGTTAACTCTAGCTTTATTCCTCTCTCGAACTTTGGTCAGATTGCATATGCATTTTCCTCTCATTCTCAGATATGAATCTTATATTATTATTCAATTTACAGTATGATGTAGAAGTTGTTAACTCTAGCTTATTCCTCTCTCATTGGTCAGATTGTAAATGCATTTTCCTTGTCCTGATATAAGAAAAATTTCTTTTGGTTCTAGATTGGTTAATAAAATTGATGATGATTTAGCCAAGTTGACTTTATCTTGTATCTCTGATTCCATTTGGATTGATGATTTTCCTTCTTGTATCTTTAATGTATTCCTTTCTCTTGAAAAAAAAAAGTCCTCTTTAATAATTTTAATTAAGGTTATTAACTTCTATTAACTAAAAAGTTTAAAATGAAGTGTAAATTATAATTGTTGGATTATTAATAACAATCACTCTGCATTTAAAACTACATTTAACAAGTTTGAACTTGACCGAAATTAAAATTTCGATCTTACAAAGATATAAAATGAACAAAAGATATTATCTATTTAGTTACTTTCAACTAAATAAATGTATTTTAGGTTCATAGATGAAGATACTGTCATAAGTTTGCAAAATGGGCATAAAACAGTTATCTTTTGAAAATGTAAAAAACTCCAACCTAGGTAAAATACCATTACTTCGCAGAGAATAGTAATACTGCAGTTAATCATCTTATATTATGTACAACTATTGGAAATGTGTCATGTGACATGACATGAATAAAAAAACTCTTAGAATGTAAAGTAAATTGCATCGAACAAAAAGACTAGCACAAGAAATGCTGTTTCCAAATTTCTTCTTGACTTTGATTGACTCCCTACTTTATTTACTTGGGTTTTGTATAAGAGATGTGAACCAAATATGAGTTTACCACATAAGCTCATAGAAGAAATAATTGAGGAATGCAAACCAACCTCAGCAGTAAAAGGAAAATTTTCTTCCCTTGACATTGCATCATTGGCTTGTCCAGGCCTCCCATCATTTTTATTTTTCAATTTTGAAGTAAACAGTGTAATGTTCATCTCTGAAGCTCAGTAATGGTGACAGAAAAAAGTTCCTGTTCACTCCTTTTGCCACAAAGCTGATGGGATCATATTTGCTGATTCCTTTTCCCATTTCAAAGCTGGCTCTCAGGATAAATTTAGTGTCTGATGACTCCCTAACGCCGCTGAGTTTCAAGCTTGCACCTGAAGTTAAGTACTCATCAACATATATGAAGCAACCCCTTTTGTGAACTGACTCCAAGGATATTGATTCATGTCTTCCATCCGGTCCACTAACCACGCGAAAATAAGAAAATCTGTTATCACTTAGTATCAGAATTTGTGATTTTAATTCTATCATTTGTTCCTTGGTGCACTACAAGCATTCCTGAACGATCAAATGTTCTAGCATGACTGATTTGCCAACAACATTTTTGACTGATGAGAATTTTGAGGAAGATGAATCATTAAAGATGAGTCTGAACGTGGCATGAACTGCACCATCAATGCCAGACTTGGGCAACTTTTCCATCGTAATCGACTTGTTGGAATTGGTCAAGACAAAAGATGACTTTCCAGACACTTGGGAGAAAGTAACCAGATGATCATTATATGAGGCAGGAATTGGAGTTACCCAGTCTGAAAGAGATCTGTCTGCTTCAGTCTTGATGTTCCAATCTCTATTGCTATATCCGGCAAGCAGATAAGGACCATAAAGTATAGCCTTAATAGACGCATACTTAGGCCAGTCATCTAGGAAGAAAATACACAAGAAAAAATATTCAATCAAACATCATCTAAGACAAAATGTTTATGCATAGCATACAAATATATATCTAGATTTTGACTGGTAAATCATTCATGAAATTACCTTGAATAGCTTCTGCCCTCAGGGTAATGGGCAGGTGAAGTGTTAATTTGTCACCATTGATCCATTGTTTAGTAACAGAGAGAAAATTACCTGCATTAGAAATGTTTGTTCCATTGGTCATTTGTCATTTTCGAAAAACATATAATAAGATAGGAGTTAAGAGGATCACAATAATAACACAATACAACAATGTTATGTTGAAAACGGAGGCAAGATAGTATTTCTGTCTCTATTGTGCACCTGGAGATGGAAGAGGCAAGTTCTGATTGTTTAATGTTGCCTTGGCACCATTTAATTTCTTCCAAAACGGTATCCTTAGATTCAGGGTAGATGACTGGCCTGACCCCCTGCATAAATCACATCGAACATGTAGAATAGCTTCTTTTTCCTTTGACGTCTCTTAATAATCCAGAATGAAGATTAGTTAGACGATAACCGACACCAGCACAATTGACATGAAGAATATGACAACAATAAATTAGCCGAATGGGTTTGACATGATACCCTCATTAAAATATATCTAGTTGTGTCTCAACGTGCCAATTCCAAAGGTTTACTCCAAGCCGCAGAACAGTTGAGATAGTAATTGTTCTAATGCAAGAGAACTAGAGCTTAGGTTCAAAGTGATCTTATTAAGTTATTATGCTACCCCTGCTTCTGTAGATCATTGTTTTCATATGTTATATAGTGAAGAGAAGCAGCATATATATAAAGGGAGAAATCATGATCAATGTCAAGAAACTCATTTAAGATCATTTTTCTTGACCCAAAATAATTAAAGATTATTATTAGTTTGTGTACCTCCAAAGAAATTGTCAGTGTCAAGCAAAGGAAAGGATCCGAAGAAACAACAGGATCAACTTTCTGATCCAGCCTCATACGTCCATATTTCCAACTAAGCACACTTGATATGTACTGAATGATGTAAAGACCAGGGACTTTTCCTTCCTCTTCAAAATATATGGAATCACCTAGCTTTGAGAATGATTCAACTCCTAGATTGGCAAGAATGTCAAGTGACATAATTGGTTAAATAGCACAGTCAAAACACGATATGTGCAGAAGCAAATCATAAGATTAAAAATGAAGTAAGAATATAATTGTGGTGAGTGAAACGCAAAAATGTATGTTAGTTCAATCTATCCTGAGAAGTAGACTTCTAATATGAGCAAGGAATCCCAGACCTGAACCATAAGAGCACCAAAAAGACTCAAACTTTGTTCCCCATCCATGGATGCTTTTGGCCTTGGAATCTCCAGGACCTAGCAAAAGCATGTAGAGCATCACTCCTGGCTGTGTCCCCCATTAAACGCTAAGCACACCATTCGTCAATGCACACTCATAATAATCAGCATATGCCATTTCTTTTGTCCATTTAAACAGACGGCGAGACCAATAAAGCCAAAAAAATGCGCTATAGGATTTCAACAATATAGAACATTTTTATGCTGACATGGTATGAAAAATGACAAGCATTGGGCATACATTCAACATGTTATAAGTTGAGCATGATTCTTCGTTCTCCTTCCCTAGAGTGCTTGCCAATCTCTTCAGGTCTGATCCACTCAGCGATAAAGGCAAGGCCAGCAAGAAAGTTACAGGATCAGAAAAGATTAAAAGGAAACCAACTATGATCAGATAAAGGATACATGTAAAGAACATTGAAATTTAGATAGAGGCAGCAGCTTATCGATGGATATGAATAGATTAAACCAACAAGTTGCGTGATATAGTAGCATTAGTACCAGTGCTCCTTGACTGTGGTTCCTCCTGTTGCATAACAATGAGAAGAGTTAACAATATCCATGAAGAACGTACCCATCGCCTGCACACCAAAATTAGAAGTTACACAACTAACTATAAGATTCTCACACCATGAAGCCAATGATTGAAGTCTCTCGAAAGTAATATCCTAAAATTAAAACCAAAGTCTACAGAGTACAGACCAACAATGATTCAGAAACGAAAACTAGCTAGGCATGAGCAAAAGCAACTGAAATGGAAGGGCAGACTTTGGTCGGTTTGGTCACATTAAGCAGTTTACCTTGTAAAGAGGATCACCAGTGATTTTGTAGCGCCTTTGAGATCCGACAACAATAGGGATATGTGCATTGGCATGGAAACCAGACAAATCATCAGCCTACAATAAAAAAGAACAAAGTTTTATGAGTATATGCATAGTATAAAGAACAAACTACTATGAACTAGACACTCAATTTTCCTCTCCCATGAGCCAGTTAAGTGCAAAACTATTGATATCATAATTAATTGATAATTATGGAGAAAGTTAGATGTTAGAAAAAAGGCAGAGTTGTAATACAACTCCACTATACATTTTACTTTCTCAATGTTAGTACCATATCAACTTAAATGTTTACCTGTACTGCCAACAATCGCAAAAAGCAGGGTTTGTCGAATAGTGGAGCTAAAACTAAATGTTTTGGATCTCTCTAAACACAGCAACAAGAAAGTTAAATATCAGAAAGCAAACAGTTTTTCATAACTTTGCACCTATAAACCTAAACATTCAAAATAAATATGCCATAAAAACTACAAAACCAATCATGATTAAAAATATTGTACATTCTTACTGTACTTTATATAAACCAAGTGCATGAAAAATTCAATCATGTTGTTGAAGTGTAGAATCATATGAGATGATAGTGAACTTGTCACGGTTGATGCAAAATAGAGCTGAGAGCAAATGTGAACAAAGAAAAATGCAGAGAAAAAGAAGAATGGACTAAACTGATTTTTTAATTAGATAAAGGTTTATATATACACCAAGCTTTGCTCTCATGTGCTCAAACTTTCCCTTAGGAAGTGCTTTGGTCAAAATGTCTGCAATCTGTTCTTCAGAGGTGCAGTGAACAAGACTGACTTCCCCAAGCTTTTCAGCTTCTCTGATGGCATGAAACTTTACTCTAATGTGCTTTGTTTACCATGCTAGACTGGATTCTTAGTGATTGCAATGGCTGACTTGTTATCTACCCAAATAACAGTAGCTTCATCTTGTTTTTGCCCAACATCTGATAACACTTTTCTGAGACAAATGGCTTGATTTGCTGCTGCTACTGCTGATATATATTCAGCTTCAGCTGTTGATTGAGCAACAACCTCTTGTTTCTTTGAGTTCCAAGAGAAAACACCATTTCCAAATGAAAAAACATAACCAGAAGTACTCTTGGAATCATGAAAGCTTCCAGCCCAATCACTGTCTGCATAACCTTGCAGTTTCCCATCTTCATTTTTTTCATACCAAATGCCATAATCGACAGTCCCTTTTATGTACCTTAGGACCCGTTTAGCTGCACCAAAATGAGTTTGACTAGGAGAATTCATGAATCTTGAAAGCAAACTTGCTGCAAACATCAAGTCTGATCTGGTGGCAGATGAATACAACAAACTACCAATCAAACTTCTATAAGTTGAAGCATTTACCTTGCTTTCTTCATCATTTAAAATGAGTTTTTCATTAACAACCAGTGGTGTAGCTACTGGTTTACAATTTTTCATCTGAAATCTCTTCAAGATCTCCTTGGCATACTTGGTTTGTGAGATGAAAACACCTGCATCTGATTGACAAATTTCCATTCCCAGAAAATAACTCATCTCACCCAAGTCTGACATTTCAAACTCACTCTCCATGCAAGTCTTGAATTTTTTTAACCATGTTGTGTCTCCTCCTGTAACAAGAAGGTCATCAACATACAAGGAAACAATGAGTTGCACATCATCTCCACTTTCTTTCACATACAAGGTAGCCTCATTTTCACTTTTCTTGAATCCTTGTTTTAGCAAATAATTGTCAATTCTGCTGTACCAAGCTCTTGGAGCTTGCTTTAAGCCATAAAGAGCTTTATTAAGCTTGTAAACTTTCTCTTTACAACTAGTAACCACAAAACCTTCTGGTTGTTCTACATAAACATTTTCATCAAGAAAACCATTTAAGAAAGCTGACTTGACATCCAAATGATATATTTTCCAACCCAATTTTGCTGCTAAGGCTATCAACAACCTTATTGTATCATGTCTTGCGATAGGAGCAAAAGTGTCTAAGTAATCAACACCTTGTTGTTGAGAATACCCCTTAACTACAAGCCTAGCTTTTAGTTTGTTTATAGAACCATTTGAATTCAACTTGGTTCTATAAACCCACTTCACACCAATGACTTTCTCATCTACAGGCCTGTCAATAAGTAGCCAGGTTCCATTTTTCTCAATCATGTTGATCTCTTCCTTCATTGCAACTCTCCAATCGTGTGACCTTGCAGCTTCATCATAGCTTGTTGGTTCTAAGGTTACTACATTACATCTTGCATATATGTCATCCAAATGCCTGGTGCCCTTAACAGCCATCTCAGAATCATCATTTGAATCACTTTTTGTCTCAGCAGCCTATTCTTGTTGGAAAACTGCTCCATTGCTCTGATTCTTGGATGTCATTTCAGCTTCATTCTTCTCTCAATTCCATTTTGCAGCTTTAACAAACTTCACATTTCTACTAACTAAAACTTTCTCAGTCTTTAAGTTGAAAATTCTGTAGCCTTTCGAATTACTGCTATAACCCAAAAGTATTCCAACCTCTGACTTTTGATCCAGTTTATCTCTTTTAACATTCGGAACTAAAGTGTAACACACACAACCAAAAACTTTGAGATGCTCCACCGAAGGCTTTACACCATACCAAGCTTCAAATGGTGTTTTTTCCTTTTAAGGCTTGTGTTGGAAGCATGTTAAGCAAGTACATTGAGGTGTTAACTGCCTCTGCCCAAAAGATTTTTGGTAGACTTTTCTCAAACAACAAGCATCTAGACATATCCATTACTGTTCTATTTTTCCTTTCACTTACTCCATTTTGTTGAGGAGTGTAAGGTATGGTAAGTTGGTGTTGTCTGCCAGTTGCATCACAAAACTTATTAAAATCTCTAGATATATATTATGTTCCATTGTCAGATCTTAGCTTCTTTATCTGACACTCTTATTGATTTTCAATATAGGCTTTGAACCTTTGAAATGCATCAAATACTTCTGACTTTTGCTTCAAAAACCAGACCCAACACATCCTTGTACAATCATCTATGAAAAGAAGAAAATATTTACTCTCATTCAAAGAAGGAGTACTCATTGGTCCACACAAGTCAATATGGATTAACTACAGTTTTTCAGAAGCTCTCCAACTTTGATTTAAAGGGAATGGCAACTTACTTTGCTTCCCATATTGACACACATTACACACTCCTTGAGTCTCATGAATAAGTGGCATATTTTGAGTTAATTCATGTGTATGCATATGCTTTAAAGAAGTATAATTGCAATGTCCAAACCTTTTATGCCAAATGATTGAATCATCAACAACACTAGAATGAGCATACAAAGCAGGTTTTTTCGTTTCAATTGAGAAACCTTTATCTTTCATATTAACTATCATAAGCTTACAACCATAAGGGTCATTTATGGTGCATGACTTATCTTGAAAAATCAAAGCATACTGTTTTTCAAGCATTTGTCCAACACTTAGCAAACTTTGATTTATCTCAGGAATAAATAAAACATCATGAATGAGTTTTGTACCTGAGGGAGTCTCAACTGCAACAACTCATTTTCCCAGCACATCAACATAATCTCCATTGCCAATCTTCACTTTAGAGGTATAAGACCTGTCCAGCTCCTTGAAAAATGCAACATTGTAAGTCATGTGCTTTGTGCAACCACTGTCAATGAGTCAAACTTCTTTATTGTTGTCTGCTGTATAACAAGAAGCAACAAATAAGTTTTCTTCTATCTGTTCCTGATTCTCAGCAACTTTTGCTTGTTGTCCCTGCTGGTTAGGCTTGTTTTTACACGCTTTATCCATGTGACCAAACTAATTGCAGGCTTTGCATCTTATTCCAGGTCTGTACCAACAAAAATTTTCTGTATGGCTGGTCCTTTTGTAGTGAGGACAAGGTGGATATTTTCCTTTTCTAGCTCCACCTCTGTAGTTGACATCTTCTTTCTTTTCCTTCTCTTTTTTCTCTCCAGGTTGCTTTCTTCCTGTACTGCTATTTGGTTGTTTTTCCTTCAACTGTGCTTAAAATGCCCATTCTGAAGTTTCTTCAAGTCTGAATGCTCTCCTTTGCTCAAGAGCTTGAAGTGCATTGATCACTTCTGACAAGGTTAGCTGAGATATGTCTTTTGAATCTTCTAAAGATGATATTTTAGACTCCAATCTTTCCGGTACACTAACAAGCACCTTCTCAACAATTCTCTTCTGAGTTAACTCTTCTCCAAGTAGCCTAATTTGATTTACAATCTTCATGAGTCTGTCTGCATACTCTTTGACAGTTTCACTCTCTTTCATCCTGAGAATTTCAAATTCCCTCCTCAAATTTAGCACTTGCATCTGCCTTGTCCTGTTGCTGCCTTGAAACTCTTCTTTAAGCTTATCCCAAGCTTTTTTTGCTGTTTCACAAGCCATGATTCTTGTGAAAATTACATCTGAAACTGCACTATGGATGGCAAATAAAGCTTTGTATTTCTTAGCACACTTTTCATTGTGTTGCTTAATTTGAGCAACTGTTGGATTTGCTCTCAATGGAGGTGGTTCAACTCCAGTTTCTACTACCTCCCATAAGTCGAATGCTCTTAAGAAAGCCTTCATTTTCACTGTCCAAATCTGGTAGTTTTCACCTATAAATGTTGGAGGTGAAGGAGCTGAAAAACTCTTTGAAGCCATGATAGATTCTCAGGTGAGTTACAAATGTTAAGGAAGACAAGCCTTGCTGGATTTCACTCAAACTCATAACCCTTAAAGATCACTTTAGCTCTGATACCATGTTATGGTTGATGCAAAACAGAGCTGAGAGCAAAATGTGAACAAAGAAAAATGCAGAGAAAAAGAAGAATGGACTAAACTGATTTTTTAATTAGATAAAGGTTTATATATACACACAAGAGACAAAGTATTAGGTACAAAAAGATTGGTAAAACATCATCATAACCAACCCATACCAAATACAAAAAGGCCATACCCTGAAGACATGGGTTACCATAAGTTTTCAACTAAAAGTTTGACAATTGAAACTTGTACAACAAGATAAAAGACAAAAACAACTTTTATGGAAAAATCTCATAGTCTAACAGAACTACGTGGACAAATTTGGCTAGCGTTATGGAGAATAATCAGTATAGGATATCATTCATGCCACCAGTTTCGTCATTAAGAGACAACCAATATCTTTCCACAGTGTATTTCAAAATTACATTTTGAACACGATTGTAGAAATAATATCCATGTTGTCATGTTCAAAGCTTGAACATTATTAGCAAATTTGTACTGATCCAACAAGCCCGCCCATATCTACAAAGCAGACAAGAAGATGGAAGTTGGCACATGTTGGATAGCTGAGTCAAAAACATGATTACTATCAAGTACCGCTCCCAATCCCTCATTTGGAGGACATGCTTGACAGACTTAAAGCGGCCAAGTTTTTTTCTGAACTGGAGTTGCGAAATGGTTATCACCATATTTGTATCCGACCAAGGGATCCTGTGGAAAATGGTGTTCAAGACTAGGGAAAGTTTATACGAGTGGTTGGTTAAGCCATTTGGACTAAGTAAAGCGCCGAACACCTTTATACGTCTTATGAATCAAGTCTTGAAGCCATTGATTGGGAGGTCAGTTGTCGTTTTTTTTTTATGATATTCTAATATATAGAAAAAGTGAATCTGAACATTTGCAACACTTATGAGAAGTACTTGATCTTCTCCAAACTAAGAAGCTTTATGTCAACCTAAAGAAGTGCGAATTTCTTACAAACCAGCTGCTGTTCCTAGGCTTTATTGTGAGCGCATAGGGAATGCAGGCTGGCCCAAAAAAATTCAGGCCATTGTTGATTGGCCTATTCTCACCACCATCCATGAAGTTCGGAGTTTCCATGGACTGGCTATGTTTTATTACAATACCATCATGGCTCCTCTAACTGATTGTTTGCGCCGAGGCAAGTTCTAATGGGGGCCCGAATAAGATGCTAGCTTTTACCATACTTAAGGAGAGGCTTAGTATAGCCCTAGTTCTTGCATTACCGAACATTGAAAAGGTCTTTGAGGTTGAAAGTGATGTCTCCATGTCTGGTATTGATGCTATCCTCCTTTAAGAAGGACGACCAATTGAGTTCTTCAACGAAAAGCTTAATGATGCTCATCAAAAGTGGTTTACCTATAAACAAGAACTATATGCCGTCATTCGAGCACTCAAGTATTGGGAGCACTACCCTATCCCCAAAGAGTTCGTGTTGCAGCATGACCATCAAGCCTTAAAGTACATAAACTCCCCGAAAGTCTCGCAACTGAATTCATGCATGTGGGCTATCTTTCTTCAAAAATTTAGCTTTATTTTCAAGCATCGGGCTGGACAACAAAACCGGGAAGTTGATGCCCTCAGTTGTCGTGCCTCCCAATCGGTTGTCTTACACACGAAGATAATTGGTTTTAGTGCGTAAAAGACCAATCGAGAAGCAGTAAAAGACTTTCATATCCAATAAGAGTATCTCTTCGAAGGTAGTTAGTTATGTATTTCACTGGTTGTCACTTTGTGAGCGAATAATCAATGAATTTCATAAGGGTGGCTTAGCTGCTCATATGGGGCATGACAAAATCATTGCACTTGTTAAGGATTGGTTCTATTAGCCCCATTTGAAACGTGATATGACCTGGTATGTCCAACGATGTGCTACCTGTTAGCAAACTAAAGGTCATACTCAAAGCACCGACCTTTATACTTCCTCACCAATTCCTGATAATATTTGGGAAGATTTGATAATGGACTTCATCTTGAGACTTCCAAAGACACAACGACAGGTTGATTTAGTGTTTGTGGTGGTGGACCGCTTCTCCAAAATAGCACATTTCATTCCTTGCAAATGCACTACTAATGCCTCTTATATCGCTAATTTGTTCCTCCGAGAGATTGTCAAGCTCCACGGTATTCCTCAATTGATTACTTCAGATCGAGATGTCAAGTTTGCTAGCCATAAGTTTGATATTGCTCTTAATCTTAGCAATGCCTATCATCCTTAAATGGATGGGCAAATTAAAGCTGTTAATAGAACATTGGGTAAGATCATTCATAGCCTCACAAGTGATAAGCCCAAGCAATGGGATGTCATTCTAGCCCAGGCTGAATTTGCATCTAATAGTATGGTTAACAAGTCCACTGATAAGTCTCATTTCTCTATAATCTACCTAAAGGTTCCAAACCACACATTAGACCTTATTTCTCGTGTTAACCCAATAGTATGTCTGTTGAAGCTTTAGCTAAGCAAATCAAGTACATGATGAGGTTGGAGCCCACCTTGAAGCCACAAATGTAAAGTACAAAGGCTACCATTGATCTACATTGAAGGGAGAAAATCTTTCATGTTAGAGACCTTGTCATGGTTCACATGCCCAAGCAACGCCTTTATGCTAGTGCCAATCCAAAGTTGCATCCCAAGGAGATTGGACCTTTTTGCATTGCCCACAACATAAATGACAATACTTACATTATTGACTTGCCATTATTTGTGAACTGTTGGTTGCAAAAATTACTAGGAATCAACAATTAAAAAAAAAAAAGAAAAAAAAAATTCATGGCTATTTGTAATTTTTGTGTTTGACAAAATTCTTTGTGTTTGTAATTATTTGTGTATGTCTTAGTGTACGACATCATAAGTCTTCAAAATAATTTGTGGTTGTTTATAAATTATAATTATTTGTGTATTGTTGGTTATAAAAATTATTTAGGTGTGTTTTCTTTGTTGTTTTAGGTTTGTGTTTGAAAGCATGCAATTGGGACAGATTTTGGCGTGGCTTTTTTTTTTTTTTTTTTTTTTTTTTTTTTTTTTAGTGTTTGTGATGAAACTTGGTTATGTTATTGTTATTATTTTGGTGTTTGTGAGAGAATTTTTCCATTTAGTAGTAATATTTTGGTGTATGCAATGAAACTTTATCATGTACGTAATAAGTATTGTGATATTTACAAAGAAATATTTTTATGTACTAATTGCTTTTTATATTTGTATTTAAAGAATTTATATGGTACACAATTTTGTAAAACTCGACGAGCTTCTCCAAGTTTTCACTGGTTAGTGCTTAGCCAATCTGAGAACCCCAAAATCTGAGGTTCTATTCGCCTTCGGCGACAACTCATTGAGTTGGGCCAAATACTCAGTTAACTCGACCCAACTCGGCCAACTCATTTCCAACTCAATGTTGTAACATCTTTGTTTTCGCTTTAACACTATTGAAAGTTTGACTGTTCGCTGCTCTGTTTTTGGTTTCTTCTTCTAGTGTGTCTCATACGTAGAAAATGTTACATACTAAATCAAGACTTCTGGTATGCATTGTAGAGAGGGAGGCCTTTGAGGACAAGAATGGGGTGGGCTTTTGTAAAGAGGGAGTGGTTTAGGTGTAGGTTGATGAAATCTAGGCCGTCGATTAGAGAACAGAAAAACTTGGAGAGACAACGAAAGTGGAGGAGAGTTTTGATAAGAAGACGGTTAATCAAGTCGGTGATGACATCTAAGGAACTCTAGACATGGTTTGGTTTTTTTAGATTTTTAAGGGTTTGTTTTGGTTGAGAAGAGGAAGAAGAAGAAGAAGAGCGTAGAAGAGAGACAGGTGTAGAAAAAAGTGGTAAGGGAACATGCATTGATAGGTAGATTTGGATTGCTTTTTTGGGTACTTGTGCATCTAAAGTGGTTAGGGGTGGGCAAAAAAATCGGACTGAACCAAACCGGTCCGGTCCGAACCGAACCGAACCGACAAATCTATTTTTTTTCGGTTTTTCGGTTCGGTTCGGTTGTAATTTTAAAAAAATCGAAAATTTTCGGTTCGTTTTGGTTTTGACTCAAAAAAACTGAACCGAACTGAAAACCGAACCGAATTATTTTAAGTGTTGTTTTGAAAAAGTTTTAGGTGTTGTTTTGAATTGTTTTTATTTTTGCCAATTATTTTTTATGTTCAAGGCTGTTACTTTTGAATTGAGAGTTGTTACTTTTGAATTATTTGAATTATAATTTATATAATATACTGGGCCTAAAACCAACTGAAGGCCCAAAATTATAGGCCTAAAACCGAATGAACCGAACCGAATGACATCGGTTCGGTTCATGTGGTTTATTCGGTTCGGTTCAAAAAAAAAAAAAAAACCGAAACTGAATCGAACCGAACCATATCCACCCCTAAAGGTGGTAGTGGGCCTTTTTTTTTTTTTTATTTTTTGAACAAGGTAATGGGCCTTATTTCGAAAAGTGATTTTAGTATGAAAACAAAAGTGATTTTTCTTTTTTATTTTTTTTGTTAAATAAGATTTTGTAAAAAATTGACGCATTTCACGTGTTAGTGTTTAGCTTTTTTAGGTGATAAGATTCTATAAAAAAATTGACATGTGTCACGTGTTAGTGTTTTATTTTTTAGGTTGATATCAAATGAGTTATTGATTTACTTGGATTTACTAAAATGTCCTTTTCAAGTTCACATTATTACAGTATTGCCCAAATGAGTGTTGTTTACCCGTTAGAAGACATTTAGACAAACTCATCATGCAAACACTACACTCATTAAAAAATTTGTCCACTAAAAATCGGTGGGCATCCACTTATACTATTATTATTATTTTTTTTGTTTTAATAAAGAAACACATGGGTGCAATTAGCCATCCAAAGAGTGTTGTGAATCCAATAAAACTACTACTTAGACTTGCATTAAAATTAGGCCAATTTATAAATTTCATTTGGGCTCAATTTATTTTTAGGTCAATTAATGACTATAGTTAAACTTTTTTGAGATTGCCTAAGACATTTAACTTGTATTTTTTTGACTTTTTCAAATAAGCTAAGACATTTGAATTCTTATTTTTAATACATCTAGTATACCGTGGTCATATGATTGTGTTAAAGTAGCTGTTGAGATTGTATGAGATAAGTTATAGGTTGTTTTGTGATCATATGATTGTTTTTTGATCATCTGAGAAGAAGAAGAAGAGCTCTAAAAGAAGAAAAAGAATAGCTCTAAAAAAAGAAAAAAAAAAAAAAAAGAGAAGAGTAAAGAGCCTTAAAAGAAGAAGAGGAGCTCTATAAGAAGAAAAAAAATGATAGAAGTTCTAGAAGAACTAAAAGAATAAAAAAAGATTTTTAAAAAAAAAAAAGGTGGAGAAGGAAGGTAGAGGAAGAAACAAATAAAAAAGAAAAAAAAGAAAAAAAAACTCTAGAAAGCGAAGAAGAAAAAAAGTGGAGAAGGAAAGAGAAAAGAGAAAAAATGACAGAGAAGTGTTTCAGCAAGTTTGAGACAATGACTGGAGATGAGTGGTCGGAGATAGAGACGGGATCACCAGAATTGAGTTATGAGAGAGGAAATATATATATATATATATATTTATATTTTTTATTTTAAAATGGTAGATGGACATTTTAATTCTCTCAATGACATTTTTTGGCAAAAACATTGAACATACTGATTGACGGAAAACACAATAACTGCTCTTAATTTTGTTCTATTCTTCACATATTTCTCTTTAACATAATTCATTTATTTGTATCTTAGAAATTGAAGAAATCTGTTTGCCATTCTTTGCATTGTAATAGTAATTAGTCATCAAAATAGCCAAACTTAAAGAGCTTAAGCTAGCGATTTCTACTGAAAGGTTAGTTGCTCAATTATCATATATAAACTTCTGTTTGCAAATTTTACAGATCATGTTTTAACTTATAATATGACTTTCTTTTTTCAGCAAAATACTTGACTTCCATTACAATTAAATTTAAACTTTATTTCACTTTAGCCATTGACCCATACCACTACTTCTACTCCGATAGACAATTAGATATTTCTAAATGCCCAAATACAAGCCATAGATTAGATTCGAAAGCTAATTTCACTTGATAATAATTTGTCAAGTAAATTTTCTGTCACCAGCCTAGCGTTGATTAGCGCACCGGTTGATCTCATTTGCTTTACATCAAGTTCAACCAAGAAAAGTAATATTTTAGTTTGTGATTACAAGGCCTAACTCAAATGTCCAATTGTTTTCAAGTCTATATCCTCTTCTATCACCTTATTAAAATGCCAACCAATCTATATGGACAAAACGTAGTGCCAACTTTCTCATTCAAAATTCTTTGAGTTTTACGTCAACGTGTCCATCAATTATTAATTGAGTTTCTACGCCAAGCTTACTAGACATCAGAGATTTGACTAGCCAATTTTATACTTCTACTTGCCCGACTTGGAAATATAAATGAACATGAATTATAACTTTATATCTTGCCTACAATTATTACAGCTAGACTTGGTCTATTTTCGAAAGACTATAATACTCTATCTCAACAAGCAAGATTGCAGTGAAAGAGCGACAATGAAAATGGAGTTTAAGCACTTCAGCCACCCACATAACTTGAGAATTTTTCTACTACAGTCAGGGCAAAAGATTCATTGCTCGGGCTGTGAATCATTCTGCTCGTCAGGTTCCGCGTATGGCTGTGCAAATCGCATATTCTTCCTACATGAGCAATGCGGAAACGCAAATCGCACAATCCAACATCCATCACAGTCGTTGCACTACCTTACTCTCATGCCATTCACCACATACTCTGCCAGTTCCTTTTTATGCAATGCCTGCAGTGCACCTGGCACCGCCATTGCATACATACTGTTGTGCTCTATATGACTTTGATCTTCACGTTGATTGTACTCCTTTGCCTCAAACTATGAAATTTGATGTTCGCCCACATGAGCTAAGTCTTAATTGTGCTCTTCCACACAATGAAGCATCACCGCATTCATGTAACATATGCCACTAAGTTTTGGACTCTAAATTTTGGACATACGACTGTGCTAGTTGCAATTTCAATGTGCACACTAATTGTGCTACCAGGAAGATACGAGAGACAGCCAGTCAAGAAACAGAGAAAATGTCTTGTGGTCGTCATGAACCTGCAATGGGGCACCATGGATTTCATGACGAAGAGAATACTTTGATTCACAATAAACCAAAGCCAACACCATCATCTGGACGCCCATACGTTAACCCTCAAAGTGCTTTACTTGCACAGCATCTACCACAGGTTAACGCATCACTCAGTCTTCTCCGATCGATAGGTTGAGAACATTAAAATAGTTTCAATAAAGGTTTTTATTTTTATTTTTATTTATTTTTATTTTTACATGTCAATTGAGTGCCTAACATTGCTGCAATTATTAATAAAGCTGTATCTCAATGTGAGAGCGCCATTTGATTCGAGCTTCTCAATAAAAAATTTGTATGTGTGTTTTGTTTCATTAATTTGATATATATAATAGGATTTCTCTGTTTATCTTTCATCATTTTTGTTTCAATGTTTTCAACTTGTCTTCCATGGAACCAGAGAACAAATGTTTTGGTCATTTTAGTTTTCTAGCTGAAAGGAATATTATTTTCATGAAACTCCATAAACCATTTCGATTCATTTTAACAGGAGAAATATCAATTTCGTGTCTACGTTTCAGAAAAAACTTCACTTTTTTAAATGTGAATGGGTTTATGGACCATCATCCCTAAAGTTTTAAAAACGTTATTAGTTTCATCCCTTTGACCCAATTTTTAATGGTCAACATTAACAGAAACTATCAAATGATGTTTTTGCCCTTGAACCTTTAAACAATGCATCAAATGACCAATTTGCCGTCTTTGAAAAATAAAATTTATAATTACAACCCATCTTCATCTTCAATCAAACTATCACTGTATCAATCTTCATCTTCAATTAATCACAAAATTAGACGAAAGTGTTTCAATCAAAATCAATACGTAATCCACAAATTATATTATAAAAAATGCCACAAATTAATAAAAAAAAAAAGGAACTAATAAATTTGGATGAAACATAGACCACCACTCTTGGGGATGATTTACAGAGGTCGCCTCTTGCACAACTCAGACTGAGTATGAAAAGATTTGCAATCCAATTAAAAATCAAAGCAAAACAAAAATTAAAAAAATATGAACTTCTGTGCAGTTTCTAGTAAAAAATTGAACTTCGATGTTAAAATGAAAATTCTGGTTTTTCCTACAATCAATGTTGTGTTGAAAAATAGCACCTGAGCCAAAAGCTTGTTAAGGCCCAACAAATCGGTATGCCCAAAGGGTTAGATAGGGAGTGACGTGGTGCAAAGTCCATTAACTTAAGACACATCAACAAGAACACTAAACGGGTTCAACCATGCGAAGGCAATAAGGCGACCTAAATGGACCAACTCGCATCGAAAACAACTCAAGAGTATATTGGTATAATAGCCCATGACACGTGACCAACTCGTGATTACCTAAATAGTACAAGTTCTAAAAGTAGAAGACTTTCTACAATCAGTTAAAATTGGTATATTTCCTTATTTCAACAAACCTCTGGAAAGAAAAAGAGAATATCATCAAACTAGAAGATCACTATAATGCATAGAAAATCTCTTCAACTGTCAAAAGTACACTTTTTTTTTTTTTTTTTTGAAATTGTTAGAAGTACACTTTGATTTGAATATGTATGCATGAATTATAGTTTCATGTAAAATAAAAAGGAGAATCTCAATATTTCTTATATTTTAATGATCAAATCATATGTAAAAAAGGAATCCTAACACTATATAAATGAGTCTTTTGCGTATGAAGGAAAACACATCTAGACTCACAACGAGTTAATTATGCATCTTTAATAGAGGTTCTACTAAAAACTAACAATTCTTCTCCATAAATAACATACCTATAGACATAAACATTATTCAAAAGGGCCGAATCATGTTAAAATTCTCTCACCCTTTATTTTCATTCTTACATTCTTATTGTTCTATTTACTCACCATCATTATATATATTCATCTATTATTCACATTCAATTCACATCGATTTGGGTGTTGATCGATTTTTTATGTCAATATTTTGGCGGTAAAAGGAAGGCCAAAAAAATTCTGATTCAATCAATCTTACATCAAATCTACATTCTGTTTACTTGTTTTTGCTAAGTAATGGCTAGAATGTCTCAAACATAAGAAAGAGGTGCTTCTCATAAAAGTGTGCAACTAGGTGGTCTCTAAAGCATACACCGAACGATGGGAATCAATGAGAGGAAGATCATGCCTGCAACCATGTCGATCTAAACCTTATAGCAAACTAGCATTGGAGGGCTATGCAAAATTTGTCCTCAGTCAATGTGGCAATTGGACCAACAGGTGTTTTAAACACTGGAACCGAAATAAATAGAGAAGCCGAGGTAAAGGAGGTGCTACAAACATTGATTTAGACTATCCAATTGCTCATTCAAAGGCAACAATATTAAATAAATCGCCCACTAAGCGAAGATCCACCTAAAGGTGAAGGACAACAGGCAGGTCAACATCCTTCCTAGCAAAAGAATAGGAATGAGATTCGCGATCAGGCTACGTACTAGACACATACCAGAATGACATCTTTAAATCATAGCACTACCAATAATGGCCAGAGAGATTATAGGATTGTCCGAATTGTGAAAGGATCATACACTACTAAAGGTGACTCGTGTGATATAAGTGATTCCTTAAAAGACTCAACCGCTTGGAATGACAGGGAAACGAGAACCAAGACTATCTTCATGAATTGAATCCATTAAGTGGTGAAGTTAATGAGCTAATGCTAATCATTTCAAGATGTCATCTATCATCATGTATCAATGAGAAAGCGATCTATATGATCACTTGGATGCTTTAACGTGAAGATGGACTTGCTGACAACCAACGACAGCATAAAATGCAAGTGTTTTCCAGCCACTCTAGAAGGAGCACCATAAAAGTGGTTTAGGAAACTCCTAACCAAAAGCATAATGAGTTGGGAACAATACTAGTGGTTGTTCTTGTTGCATTATCAGACTTAAAGGAGGCTATATGTGCCGACATATTATATGATAACACTATTTCAAAAGAAGGGGAAAGCTCTAAAGGACTATATAGTTCATTTCCATAGAGAGCTCAATTACATTGATAATCTTCAAGACAAGAGCATCCTTAGTTCGATTTCAGAAATGTTGGATAAAAGCGAGAAGTTTTATCACAGCATCTACAAGAATCTCATAAAAACCCTTTGAGATTTTTATAATTGGGTTGTGATCTACATCAGATTGGAGGAGTCTTTAAATGCCCTAGATTGCAAGGCCCAAGGAGAATCAAGCAAGAACAAATAAAAAAAGAAGAAGTAAGACAATAAAAAGGATAATTCAAGGGGTATAGCTTTCCTACAAAAGGCATACTCATCTTTATGTCAGTTTATCAAGAAGGCTCTCACAAATGACAAACGAAGGCAGTTCACAAGCCGATATGATACTTATGTTGAGTTGACATACACTAAGAAAAAGATCTACATAGTTGAAAGAACTAGGGAGGGAAGTCAAAATCTAAACAAATTCTATCATTATCATAATGAGGTTGGACATATGACCTCAAAATCCTATGCATTAAAGGATGCTATTGAGGAGCTCATTAGGAAGGAAAGACTATAAGAGTATGTAGCTTGCCTGAGAAATAATTAATAGCCTATGGCTACTCCTCAAGAAGCTCTGTTGGTGGTTAGGGAGCATATACTTTAGGGGACCTTACATAATAGGAACCTATAATAGGTCACACGACTAGTATGTTAGAAAAGCGAAGTACCCCCCATTACTCAATTTTCATATGTATGAGAGACCTTGGAAGTAGGCAAAAGTACAAAACCTGTCACATTCACTAAGGTGGATGCAAGGAGAATATATCACCCCCATAATGATGCCCTCGTTATTAATGCCACTATCGACAATATCAATGTCCACCGCACGCTGGTGGACAATGAGAGCTCAATCAATGTACTATACAAGAAAGCTTATCAGCATATGGGATATAGATTCGTTCAACTGAAGCCGGCACCTGAACTTTTGTGTAGGTTCATAGGAGATTAGATACAACTACTGGGACACATCAAGCTCCCTCTGATATTGGGTGAGCCAGGTCAACAAATAACTACCTTGGCAAACTTTCTCACATAAATTGCCCAGTTGTCTATAATGTAGTTTTAAGGCGACTTGCCCTTAACCACCTAGAGGCAATCATATCGACATATTATCTAATAGTTAATTTTTCTACCCTCAAGTGGTAGGGTGTGTACGAGGAAGCCAGTAGGTTGCAAGGACTTGTTATGAAAAGGCGGTCAAGCTAGGTCACCAAGGACAAAAGCTGTCAATGCCGCTGGCGGCTCTTTGAGAACAATGTTTTCTTATGAATTGTTTGAGAACAACTTTTAATTTTTTTTTTTCCCAAGGAACTTGCTGAACAAGTGATAGTTATATTCGCTATTATTATTATTATTTTTTTGTCATGTTTCTTGGATGATAATAATAATCATTTGTTTAAAAAAAAAAGTCAACTCGCTCTAACAAAACTTTGTTTTCTTTTAACTGCAAGTTATAAAACCTAGGGGGCTAATGAGATCTAAAGTCAATTCGAGTGCACTTGACCAAGCAAGCACAAACTGCTCCCACTATAACAAATAAAACTACAAAATCGCCCCCACAATTGATCAACACTAGGCTATCCAATCGTGGATATACATGGCATAGGCCCATAAAATTCTTATGGATAATAACACCTGGTCGTTGAAGGAGGACACAACAACACCCCACTTTCGCCACCTCAAATTGGCTCCACCTTTATAATGTGGTACAATGGGGACATGACAATGCCTAGCCCCTGTCACACTATACTTTATGGGACACTCTATCGATTGCTCCGCAAGCAATTTGGATGGAGGAAGTTCCTCCTTTTATTTCCAAGTTTGTCTTAGAAGAAATCTCACTAGCAATTAAATTTAAAAATTAAACAATCTAAAACTGCCGTAAAACAAAACATATTAAAATTATGGAAAAAAAAAATCAAAATCAGTGAAATTAATTAAATACTACAACGTATACTATTTTTTGATAGAAAAAATGGTTTGTAAAATAGAACAAACGGTTTTTATGAAAGAAAAAAAAGAGAACAACAGATGCTGCAATGACAGATATGGAGGCCCATGGAGAATTAAAATAGTTTTGCTTCAAGTTTGTCTTCCACTTGTGCCAAGGGGATTTACAGTAGGCGTTTAGATCTTCAACTAGACTAGTGTAGTCGAATTTCCAAGGGTACATTCTGTTCTCTTTGATAAGGTTGTGAAAAATACTCGACACCGCTTCACTGTTCGCTAACCAGCTTTCTATAATTTTATTTTGAATGAGCAATTGGGCATCATTTGGAGTGTTGGCAATAAGATTCATCAATGTAATGTAGTCATTCACGTAGTTGGTATTGTAATGCAACTGCTCAAAGATTTGGATATTTCTCAATAAACCTTCTGTTTTATCCACTATTTTTAAATTTGGAATTTCCAAAACCCCCTTTTCAAATCTTATGTCAAGTAAACGTTTGCTTGCCCCTATCTTAAACTTGACTCCAGCTTTATGAAGTTTAGTTACATTTGTGGTGGTTAGAGTTTTGAGTTCGGTGGCTTGCATCTCTGGTGGCTTAAGACAAAGTCTTAGCAAATCAACAAAATGTTGTGCTTCATAAAAGTGCTTTTCTATCAATTCTTCCTCTATTGAAAGACATTTGCATATGTTAATCCAGGACCACAACTCAGATATAAGCTTAACCATGGAAAGTTCATCGATATGGTAAGCATACATTCCTATTTGGCTAGCTCAAACAAGTCTCTAAGAATAAACATTGGAAGCAGATTTTCAAGCATAAACAAGTCAGGCACTATGTCTTTATCATCCTTGGTTTTTTTAATACGATCAACTCTTATATCCAATCCCTCATAAAAGATTAGTCTCCGCCTAAGTAAAAGCTCAATGATGAAGGCAGCATCCACCAAAACCATTTCTACAAACTCATTGCTTCCTAGTTTAATGGTTTCTGTATAACAATCACGCAACTGACTTTCCCAGTTTTTTATGAGTACAAGAAAATCTATCATGCTTACCTGAGTTGGTCGAAGAAAATCTTTTAGGTATCTCCATTTGTGTTCTTCCATGGCTTTTAGTTCTTCCTTGCCATGCTGAATCGGGCCCATAGAGACTATTTGTGGAGTATATAGTTTTTCATCCAATTTTCGCGTTCAGGGAAGAACTTTATACATGCAACACTCCCTGGATAAGGGGAGCAATGTTTGGAATTTTTCTTTCAAAGAAGCTTCTAAGTTGTGAACATCAATTAATGAATGATTGCTTCGGTACATGTTCTTGCTTCTTTCTCCACGACCAACAGAACAAACGAAATATTAACAAAAGAATTACATAAGAATTATCCGGCTTGATAGAAGTGAACGAAAAACATAAATATATACACTAAAACCAGGAAGAAATTTATTACCTTGGTCTTGGATTCTGTAGGCAAAGTTGGTTCTTTTCCTCGCCTTTTTTTGTATCAGCTTGACCTGCTATCATATATATATATATATGAAGATGCAGACTACCCGCAGCTCCACCTGCACAGGAAAGCCCCGTAAAAATTCGTTGTTGTCAAGTGTATTGTAGGCGTCTCTCTCTCTCACATCTCCACCTGCATAGGAAAGCCCCGTAAAATTCATTGTTGTCAAATGTATTATAGATGACTATCTTTCTCTCTCAATCTATATATATATATATATATATAATTTTTATAATTAGGACATTCTGATTTTAAAATGTAAAAACCAACCAATTAAATTCATCCATTGCATGTGAATTAAATAAGAGAGAGAATTTATTTTATAAGAGATAATGCAATAAATAAATTTAATTAACCTGTTATCATATATATATATATATGAAGATGCAAACTGCCTGCAGCTCCACCTGCACAGGAAAGCACCGTAAAAATTCATTGTTGTCAAGTGCATTGTAGACGTCTCTCTCTCTCACATCTCCACCTGCACAGGAAAGCCCTGTAAAAATTCATTGTTGTCAAATGTATTGTAGACGACTCTCTTTCTCTCTCAATTTATATATATATATATATAGCTTTTATATAATCAAAATATAATAATTTTAAAAAGTAAGAATCAATCAATTAAATTCATTCAGTGCATGTGAATTAATTAGGAAAGAGAATGTAATTAATAAATTTGATTGATTAGTCCTTATTTTTTAAAATTATGTATACCTGATTATAAGAACCCTCTATATATATACATATTCTAAGATATTCCTTGGTTTGCTTTCATTTTGTAAGTTCCAGAAGTTGATTATGAAAATTCATTGCATCTAATTAAAACTTCAACTGCAAGCTATCTATTCATTTTCCCTCTTCAGAATTTCGAAGTCAATAAAAGTGGCCAAGTTGTGAGCCCATTCAAATAATTTTATTGTCATGAAATTAAGATAATTAATATAAGTAGTAAAACTCGTTAATTTTTCGTTCTTTAGGTACATTGCAATAGAAGTTGATTATGAAAGTTCACTGCATCTTCATTAAAACTTCAACTGCAAGCTATCTATTCATTTTCCCTCTTTAGAATTTCAAAGTCAATAACAGTGGCCAAGTTGTGAGCCCTTTTTAATACTTTTATTGTCATAAAATTAAGATAATTAATGTAAAAAGTAATACTAGTTAACTGTTAACTTATCGTTCTTTAGGTACATTGCAATAATTGATGTCGTTGATATTTGGCAGTATTATATTGATATTCAACGTTTTCGTTAATTATATATGTGTTCCAATCCCTATAAGTAGTTGACTTATATTAGATTTAAGTATTAATCAGTTTGCAGTTTAAAATAGGAAAAAATCCAAAAAATCCCCTAAAATGGAAATATTAGCAGTTTACCCTAACTTTTGAAAATATTGGTAAAAAAACCTTCTAGTGTCAGTCCAAAAGCAGTTTTCATCTAAAAGTTGAGTGGTTTTGTGATAAAACTATGAAAAGACGAAAATAACATTACTAAATTGAAAATTTTAAAAATAAAAAAGCCAAAAAAAAAATTACAATAAAACAATTATAATTGAATACAATTATTTAGTATTTAATAATTAAAATTTAAAAATTTTTATTAAAACTAAAAAAAAATGAAGATCAAGGTTGAACTCAAATTTCATTAAATAAAAAAATAAAATAATTAAAAAAAAATCCAAGTTCAATCCAGATCTTTAACAACATTTGAAGATAATGGTTGAACCCAAATCTTCATTAAATCAAACCAGCACCGCCATGCCCATCATAAAACCACCCAACACAACCAACACCACCCACACAACCATACCCATACCACTTAGCCTTTATACACCAAATAAACAACACCCATACTTCATCCACAAACACAACCAAACTTCAACACAATTACACATAAATAAAGAGCATCGTGTTTGCCACACATCTATACCAATACCACCCAAACAACACCCATCCTAACCCATAAACCCGGCAAGTTTACCAACCTAACCACATGTGGATAGAGAGAGAAAGAGAGAGGGAAAGAAAAGGGAAAAGAAAACACTGATAGGACTAGGTTGATTTCCTTCTAGTAGATCTAGTGGCACTGATAGGAATAGGTTGATTTCCTTCTACTGGATCTAGTGGCACTTATGGGAAGAGAAGGTTGATGACGGTTAGGTTTCAAACTCAGATTGTCTAGCGAATTGGTTTCCATGGAAACCAGATCAATGGTATTCGATCTAGTTTCTGTCGAAACCAAGTCCAATCTACAAGCTGCAGTGAAAGAGAGATGGTTAAAGATTGAGAGAGAGAAAGAGCAAGAGAGACCGGTGAGATGGAGAGAGAGGGACTAGTGAGACATCGAAAAAAAAATTAATTATTTTTATTTTATTTAATAATTAAGAATTCATTATTTCATCCAATTGTCTATTATAAATGCATTTACCTTTACACTATTACATCTTAATTGAATCATCACATTATTGACAAAAATTTCTAGGCCTCTAACAGTCGGACCATTTTAAATAATGTTTTCAATATAAAGGGTGGTTTGATATTATTTTCAAATCCGAGGGTTAAATAATAATATTCCTTTAAAATGTATATATTGTCCCTAGGTTGGCAATTAATTTATCAAGTGGAATTTATTAAAAATATCCCAAAAATGATGTAAATTCATTTTGAGCCCAAAAAAATGTTATTTATTTTTGGCCCAAATGAAAAATATCAATTGTATTCGTCTGAATTAATTTTGTGAATTATTTCATGTACCTTAAATGTTTTGATATTTCATGCACGTGAAATGTCATCTATCTAAAATATTTTACAAATTCAAAATAAGATAAAAATGATTGCAATTTCATTTGAAATTAAAAACGAATGATAGTTTTTAAGGCTAAAAGAGAACTTCTGTTAAATTTTTTTGTTCAAAAATGAATTTGTCCATCAATTATTATTGTATTGTTATTTCCTTAAATATATGTTTAAGATAAATAATAATATTTTTTAAAAAATTCTTTAAAAAAAAAAATGCTTAAGCAATTAAGAGAATTTTTCCTTAGTGATAATTTGTTTTAAAATTTACAAAAATTAAAAAAGTTATTGAAGAATATCCCTTACATGGAAGAGACTTAGTTTGATCTTTCTATCATCCCACACCATATCACCTTTATTTATCTCCTCCTTGGAGAATAGTCTAAACCAATGTATGAAACTCACTACTCGTTGCTTGATCGGCGAGGCAGCAAGTGGAAGTTCTCGGTTTTAGATGCAACACTCTCTGGATAAGGGGAGCAAGTATGTAATTTTTCTTTCAAAGAAGCTTGTAAGTAGTGAACATCAATGAATACATCATTGCTTTGTCCATATTTCTTGCTTCTTTCTTCGCTAGCAACAGAACAAACGAAATATTATCAAAAGAATACGTAAAAGAATTACAAAAGAATTATCCGGCCCGGTAGAAGTGAACAAAAAAACAGAAATATATACACTTAAGCCAGGAAGAAATTTATTACATTGGTAGATCGGATTCTGTAGGGCAAAGTTGGTTTATTTCCTCGCCTTGTTTGTGTCAGCTTGACCTGCTGTCGTATGGATATATATATAACTTATATAATTTATATGTACTTTCTTGGGGGTTTTCTCATGTGACTTCATATATACTCCTTAATATTCTCAGAATTTTCTCTCTCCAATTTTAGAAGATTTTCAATTAAAAATAGGTTATTTGAGAATATTCCTTGGTTTGCTTTCATGTTGTAAGTTCTAGGAAGTTGATTATGAAAATTCTTGGCATCTCCATTAAACCTTGAACTGCAACCTATTTATTTATTTTCCACTCTTCAAAATTTCAAAGTCGACAAAAGTGGCTCTTTCAAAAGAAAAAAAAAAAAAAAAGTCAATAAAAGTGGCCAAGTTATGAGATCTTTGAAATACGTTTATGTCAAGGAATTTAGATAATTAATACAAAAAGTAATACTTGTTTGTCGTTCTTTTGGTACATTCCAATAATTGATGTTGTTGATATTTGGCAACATTTTTTTTTTCAATACTAGTGCTAGCTCAAGAGATAATCGAGACCAAACAAGAAAAGACTTTGGTGGCATAGCCTAGAAAATAGTTTCCAAGTGACGAGGAGGGAGCAACCCACATCAACTGTTTAGGAGGGGAGGCACAATGGATGGGCACCCACAAATTGTGGAGGAAGCAGGTGTAGAGCCCATAACTTGAGAAGATCATGGGGAAGGATCCACAAATTGTGGAGGAGGCAAGTGTAAAACCTATTACCTGAAAAGATCATGGGCGACGGTAACTTACCATTCTAGTACTCCCCAAACCTCTTGGCAACATTATATTGATATTAAACTTTTTCGTTAATATATAGGTATTCTCTACAAGCAGTTGACTTATACTACATTTAAGTATTGATCAGTTTTGGCCAATGGCTTTGTAGTGTAGTGGAAATACATAGGCTACCTTGGTTTTAAAACCGAGCTTCAACACGCCATCCACATAATGGGTTGTCTCCCACTCATATGTGGGTGGCTCCCAATCCTATAGAGGATGCTTGTCCAGGCCATGCTATTAGAGTTTTATTAGTTTGATCTCGATTGTATCTTGGATTTATCCCAGTATCTGAAAAAAAAAAAAACGTATTGATTGGTATTGCATTTTAAAATATACACACTATACCTAGGTTAGCAACTAAATTATCAAGTGGAATTTAATAAAATTATCCCAAAAATTATGTCAATTCATGTTGAGCCAAAAAAAAAAATTTGAAAAATATCAACTATTTTTTCCTGCTTAATTTAATTTTGTGAATTATTTTACGTACCTAAAATATTTTAATATTTTATACACATGAAATGTCACCTATATAAATATTTTACAAATTCAAAATAAAATAAAAATGATTGAAATTTTGTTTGAAATTAAAAACGAATAATTTTTTAAGGCTAAAAAGGAACTTCTCTAATTTATTTTGGTCAAAAATGAATTTTTCCATCAATTATTATTAAATTATTACATTCTTAAAGATATGTTTATGATAATTTATAATATTCTAGAAAAAATCTAAAAAAAAATAATAACACTTAAGCAATTAAGAGAATTTTCAGATAATGATAATTTGTTTTGTAATTAACAATTTTTTTTTTTTAAAAAAAGGCTATTGAAGAATATCTCTTACACGAAGAAGACCTAGTTTGATCGCTTCTATGATCTAACACCAGGTCACCTTCATTTATCTTCTCCTTGTAGAATAGACTAGACCCTTAGAGAGGAGATTACACCAAATTCCCTGGTCTAGATAGTTTTCTTGTGTAGATAGATTGAATTATATTTTCTCCAATGTTTCCAAACCCAGCTAAGTAGACCGAGTTTTCAACGAGTACTTTTAGATCGGCAAACCCCAAATCTGGGGTCTTGCTAAGGCCAGGCAAGCACTCGACCAACCCTCCCAAATACTTGGTCGAGTTGGCCGAGTATCGGGGCCAACTTTGTCCAACTCGCTTGTGCTCTTAAAAAAAAAAAAAAAAAATCTATGACACCAAAATGACATTGTTTTGGTGTGCTCAAAATGACACCGTTTTTTAAATTAACCCAAAACGGTGTCATTTTGGGCACACCAAGACAACGTTTTTTTGGTGTGCAGAAGGCAAAAATATAAAATAGGGTTGTGACAGCAACCCTCTTCATCAGTTTTACTTTTTTAGTTCTTCTCACTTCTTCGATCCCTTCTTCTCAATCTTCTTCTCAGTGTTTCTCTTTTACTCGTCAGTCTGCTGTGTGGTTGTCATCCTGCCATTGCCACTCTAGTGAGTTTTTTTGTTTTTTCTTAATTTAGAATTTTTCTTTTTCATTTTTAACATTTTTTTTAAAATTTTTCTGATAAATTTATTTAGAACATAAATTTATAGGCACTAGAAGTTTATATTTTGTTGTGTTAGTTCTTAAGTAGTGATGGAAAATTTTTAAGTTTTTTTTTTTTTTTTATCAAGTTTAATCGTCGATCAACGGTCGCTGAGTGCTCTCTAAGTAATCGAGAACTCGTTGTCTCGCCATCTCGTTGGTCAAGTATCGAATAGTGAGTTCTAAAACCATGATCTCCTCCTTAAAAGTCGGGTCTCTATCTCAAGGATGAGATTAAACCAAATCTCGACCATTTGGATGATTTAGATTGTTCACCGCTGCAACCAAATGCATGTGAATTATGTAAGAGTTTCCATGACCTTTACGACCTTAATTTCATATATCTTTAAGTCTTGTAAAATTGGGAACAAATCGAGAAATGACTATCAAAAATATTGAACAAGAAGTTACATGGAAAATCGGATTTTTTATTTTATATTTATTCCTTCTGAAAATTTTCATATGTCAAGCCTATAATCTTGACATATATGTACGTTGTATAGTGTTTGTCATGTGTGAAAAGCAAATATATTTGCACAGTTAGGTGAAGAAATTGAAGCCAATTTCATGTACATGTGGGCCTGTGGCTATCATGACGTAAAATTTTGGTGATGACTCTCGTTTTGTGTTCATACGGTATGCTTCAGTGACTAGCAGAACTAGGTGATGACTTATGGAGATCGGAACCATGTTTATTTCTAAGAGTGCACGTATTAAAATAAGGGAAAAATTTAAAGGCCCCTTAAAATGAAAATATTGTCAGAAAACACCAGCTTTTGAAAACTTTTCCAAAAAAAACCCCAAATGTTAGGCCAAAAGTGGTTCTATCCAAATATTAGATGGTTTAGCCCAAAAAAAAAAAATAAAAGACCTAAAAGACAAAATTATCCTTATCGTATTGTATAAAAAATTTAAAAAAATACAACTTTAAATAATTAAAATAAATTAAAATTAAATAATAATTAATAATAATAATTATAACAAATAAATATAGTCAATTAAAAATTACATTATATTAATATTTAATATTTAAAACAATTAAAATTAATAAAAAATGAAGGTAGAGATCCTAGATGTGATCTCTACTTTTTAAAATTATTTGGGATTCAGATGTAATCCCTAAAAAAAATTATATTAATTTTTTTTTAAAAAAAAAATTAATAGTTTGGGGTTCAATTCTTCACAACCTCCAAACCAACACCACTATTGTCCACCATCACCCATATATCATAGGTGTTCAACACCCATCACCTACACCACCAAACACTAAACCATCATCATCACCATTCATCATACACAACAATAATCAAATTAAATTAATTAGTATTTAATAATTACAAACCATTTCTAGACATGTCTCTACTTTTTTTTCAAAAAAAAAAAAAGAAAAAAAGAAAGAAAGAAAGAAAAGTAAACGTTAAAAATTAAACAAATATATATGTTAGGTCCATCTATGGATCCAGAAGATGGATCCAAAAGGTCTCCATCTTCTAGATTCAAAAGGTTTCCATTTAAAAGATGAAGATTTGGATCTAATAGGAGTCCAAAAGAGGGTAACTTCAGAGGGTGAGAGGCAAGGGAGCGATGGTGGAGGATAGAGATGGAAGAGAGAGCAATAGTGAAAGGTGGAGAGGGAAGAGAGAAACACCGAAATGGGGAGAGGGAAGAGAGAGTGACATCAGAGGGGGGATAGGGAAGAGAGAGAACGACACTGAAGGGTGGAGAAGGAAGGGAGCACGGTAAAGAAGAGCGTAGAGGAAAGAGAAATAGAGACGATGAAGGACGGAAGGGGACGGCGACAGGTTGAGTGGTGATGAAGGAATGGGAAAGGTTGGTGAGATAAATGGTGATGATAGAATTGTATTGTTTATATAGGTGAGTTAGATGGATGCCAGGTGCCTT
Source organism: Nephelium lappaceum (assembly GCA_021234005.1). NCBI lineage: Eukaryota > Viridiplantae > Streptophyta > Magnoliopsida > Sapindales > Sapindaceae > Nephelium > Nephelium lappaceum. The sequence continues at coordinate 10,319,737 of CM038009.1, forward strand.
CATCCAATCCATCCATTAACTTGATAGATCAATGTCAAGTGTCTTCATCTAGTCCATTTATTTTTATTAATATTAAATTAAAATCTAAACATAACATGTAATTACTTAAATCCCCTTACACCTAACAGATCCATTATTTTCAGGATAGAAAGCATCAATCCACTAATGTTTGGGTTTTTTGGATAATAGTTTAGAAACCAGAGATGGTTTGACATTAGTTTTCATTCCAGGGGCTATTTTGATAATATCCCTTAAAATAAGCATGTAAAGAATGCAGGAAATTAAGAGGAATATGGATATATTTAGTATATACAATTAATTCCAAATTGGAGGCTTTACTGCAGTTTGCTATACCATTTGGACTTGAGAAAACGAGTACATAAATGTAACAATGTTCAATCAAATAGGAAGCCTGCGTTCTTATATATATTGAAACATTTCCATTAATGCACCAGCAACAACACAACATAAAATAAATCTCCTCTCCTGTGCATTTCTTCATTCAAAAGTTTCTTTCATCTTTTCAGTAAAAAAGGTTATAATTCTGATTTTTAGTGGGCGAATCAAACTCTTCTCGTTTTCGTTTCTAGGATGAATACAAGCAGTCATCCTTCAGCTGATACTGAGAATCTCACAAAATGTTTGAGTGAGGAATTGGTAGCCTTACATCCTTGGTCTGAAGAATGTTGTATTTATAGAGTTCCAAAGCGATTACATCGCTTAAATGAAACGGCTTACACACCCCGAATAGTTTCCATTGGCCCATTTCACCGCGGCAAAGACGACTTCAAATCCATGGAAGAGCACGAAAGAAGATACCTACAAACTTTTCTTTCACAAACCAGCACAAGTTTGGGGGATTTTGTGAAAATTATAAAGGAGAGGGAAGAAAGATTGCGCAACTGTTACTCTGAAACCATTGAACTTGACAGTGACGACTTCGTAAAAATGGTTTTAGTGGACAGTGCCTTCATCATTCAGCTGTTATTGAGGTACTCTTTTCATCAATTCAGCGAGAGCTTTAGCTTTATATTTAATCGATGGTTGATCGTTGATATATTGCATGACTTGTGGTTGCTCGAAAATCAGCTTCCATTCTTCATTCTTGACGAATTGTTTGAGCTAGCCCAAATAAATGTGAATCATATAAAAGTTTCCATGATTGACCTCATCTACAATTTCTTTCAAGATAGTTTCATCACAGAAAGTTTGAACAGAATCTTTTCTTATGATGTAAAACATTTTGTTGACCTCATAAGAATTTGTCTCCAACCACCACGAGTAGATGCAGGACTCAGAAAACAACTCAAGAAACTATACATACCTAGTGCACTGGAACTTCATGATGTTGGAGTCAAGTTCAAGGTTGGATCAAGTAAGAATTTGTTTGACATAAGATTCAAGAAAGGTGTTTTGGAAATTCCACGTATGATAATATCTGCGTCAACAGAATCAGTATTATCAAATGTAGTGGCCTACGAGCAATGTCATTGCGTTGATATTTACATGAATGACTATGTGAGCTTCATGGATAAACTTGTATCCATTTCCAAGGATGCAGAACTAATTGTCCAAAAGGGTATTATTGACAATGATCTAGGTAATATTGCATTGGTTCCAACTCTTTTCCACAACATTTCGACCATTGTAGCGCATGATACTTTTTATTTTGCTGGTCTTGTTGAAGATTTGAATGACTACTGCCAAGTACCTTGGCACAAGTGGAAGGCAAACTTGAGAAGAGACTATTTCAGAACTCCATGGGCTACTGTTTCTGTTATTGCAGCTGTTATTCTTCTTGCTCTCACTTTTATACAAAGTATGTGTTCCATCCTAGCATTGCGATAATCTACCGTATCGGATTTTATGTATAAAATTTCAATGGTATGTAGTTATGTGTAAGTTTTTAAATAAATTTTTCCTGTCTCTCTCTGTGCTTTTTCTTTCTTTTTCTTCTCTATATCTATATATCAGTTTCTGTTTTAAATGAAAATGCAATCCTGCATGTGAATTTGTTTAAGGTGACATTTGATCTATGTTGGTGTGTGAAGCCTCCTGAAATCACTGTCACGCTAACAGTATGTAGTGCGACTTGGCTCCGCGAGTTAGAAGTCGCACAGAAAGTCGTGCTGGAACACTAGAGAGCAGCACGAGATAGATGTCGCTCCTATGCGACCAGAAAGTAGTGCTACTTGATCCGTAGATGTAAGGATTTCTTGAACGACTAAAAAATTTGTATCTCTTTATTTATTGCTTTGTATCAAGTATGTACTTGATTTGTACTTTGCAATCGCCTGTTATTTCCTAACATCATATTCTTTATAACCTAAAATCATTGCTTTATTCTCTTATTCTTGTATAAACATGATATTCAACAACCCTGTTTATACCATGTATACACTGCAACAAATTGAAATATATTTCAAGAACGCTATGGACTATATATGGACTTGTAATGGATTTTTTTTTTTTTTTTTTTAAAAAAAGGTGGAATTGCAAAAATTTTATATATATAGTGTTTTTACTGTCAATTTCTCCTAACTTTAATAAATTAAGACGAACCAATCAAATTCACTCATTATATTCTCTCTTCTAAAACAAATTCACTCTTCTATTTAATTTAAATGCAATTAATGAATTTAATTTATTCGTTTTAACTTTTTAAAGTTAAGAGATACTGATAGTAAAAATATTTTTGCTATTAATACCTCATAACTTTAAAAAGTTAAGACGAACCAATCAAATTTATCCATTGCATTCTTTCTTCTAAAATAAATTTTCTCTCCTATTTAATTCAAATATAATGCATTAATGTAATTGGTTCATCTTAACTTTTTAAAGTTAGAGGGTACTGATAGTAAAAACATTATATATATAAATGACCTAGATTACCCCAACATTCCATCCTTTGCATTATCTCTTCTAAAACAAATTCACTTTCCTATTTAATTCAAATGCAATTGATGAATTTGATTGATTCGTCTTAACTTTTAAAACTAGAAGGTACTGATAGTAAAAATGTTTTTACTATTAGTACCTCATAACTTTAAAATATTAGGATAAATCAATCAAATTTATCCATTGTATTTTCTCTCCTAAAATAAAATTTCTCTCTTATTTAATTCAAATGTAATGGATGGATTTAATTGGTTTGTCTTATCTTTTTTAAAGTTATGGGACATTGATAATAAAAACATTATATATATATATATATGACCTAGATTACCCCAACGTTCCATCTAACTAGTGGCCACTTTTTCCTTCTTCTTGTTCTATGCACTTAGCTTGATCCATCCATTTCTCTCCTATTTCTTCTGTCTTCCTTTTGCCCAATGGTTTTAACCCTAGCTAAGATGGCAAGCTTAGGTCATTCCTTTTATCCTCTACTACGCGATACCCTGTACTCCTAACTTTTAGCTTTGCCTATGAATCTGCCATGTCTGACAACCTTGCTACTTGGGTGACTGATGAGGCCCGTCATCCCTATTTGAATTTTGAAATGGCGTCACCTCTCATGGGCTTCATACGCCCTATTGTTTTGAGGCCTTTCACTCTTCCCTGCCCATTTTAAATAACTGGGCCCTGTCCCGAACACTCCCCTGGTTTTTCTTGATGTCTCCTTAGGAATTTCCATCCTTTAGGGTTACTTTTTCCAAGCCAGGCCCATGTGATAGTGGGCCTCTCACCTTGAGTTGCCCGCAATTATAGAGCTAATTCCCCTCCAAACACACACACATGCACATATATACATATACATATACATATATATATATAATTTAAACAATTAATCAAAGCTCAATGAGAGTGTAAGAAATGGGATCTGTGAATAGCAAATTAAAGGTATCTAAGATAAATTTGCTTCTTTTTAATAAAATAAAGCAATAATAATTTGTATGCTTTTTTATAAAGAAGTCATGGGGAGAAAACCATTGATTTTCTAAGTTCTTTGATTTGTCGATTCAATCATTTGTTACATACTTGTCTTCGAAATTACATGATAATTTCATAACAGTTTCGGCTTCCCTGTTAGACAGACTGCTTCATGACAACTCCTAATTCACATTGGAAAATTCAAATACGTGTTAAATTGTATTAATTTAAAATTGTAACTTCAAAATTTGTTTATTTAAATTGCATTTGAGTGAGGTTTGAATGTAAATAAATTTATGAAAGTTTAAGTGTACGATTGCACGGGTACAAATGAGTCAAAATAAGGTGCATTTGTGAGCGTTGCGTAGTTAAATTGTGATATAGAAAAATAATTATATTTTGTAAGTTCTCTGTATTTCAACTATAATATTTTGTAGCTTAAACTATAGACAAACGGATCAAATTAGAAGTTTATATAAATTAAGTAGACAGAAAGGGACAGAGGACGTCATTAGAAGCAGTGGCTGAGCCAAGAATTTGGTAAACTATATAAGACGTAATGTAAAGTAAATATATATACATATTAATATTTTAAAATTTATTTATTAAAAAACTAAATATAATAAAAAAAATCTAATGGTTAAATATATATATATATATATATATATATGTGTGTGGTTGGGCCGACAAACCAATACAAATATAATTCGCATAAAACATTTGAAATATTACTTTTCCTTAATGTAGCCAAATTATGACAAGATAATATTGGTCCAATAATGAACTTTTCACACATGCACGTTAGAGATCACAAGTTCAAACCATTTCTTCTCTCCAAACTTCAATTCAATTGTAATATTTGAAAAAATATATAGCCAAATAACATTTATAATAATGAGCTTATCATACTTACAGGTTAGAGATCATAAGTTTAAACCATCTCTCCTTTTCAAACTTTAATTTAATTATAATATTTGAAAAAATATATAGCCAAATAACATTTATTCACACGTACAAAAATATGAAACAGGGTCGTTCAAATATATATATATATATATATATATATATATGAAACAGGGAGAGAATGTAAAAGGTAGCCATTTTTTTATTTTTCAAACTACTACAATTTTGTGTTGGGGGGAGAGAGATAACATAAGCTAATCTCTTTTTGTAGAAACAAATATCTAGGTTTTTAATAGTGGTGTTTAATGTTTAATGTAATCTATTTATGCTAGTTAGAAATGTATCTCTCTCTCATATAAGTAAACTAGTGAATAATTGTTGTGTGATATGATCGGAAATTGAAATCTAAAATTATAACACTTCCTTTGGTTTGAAAACAACACATACATAATATTAAAACAAGAAAATGAGCCAATAAGATTTTGCATACAATCTATGTATCAAATATACATGACTACAGGATCTTGGAGCATTTCATTGGCTTGGGATGCCACGGCCCTTGTGGGCACCCCCATAACTTCGCCACTGCTACTAAATGTAAAAGAGAGAAAAAAAGAACCTCATATTAATCTATTGTGTACAATTTATTCAAATCTTTAAGTCCAAAATAGTATTATCAATCACCACATGGATAATTTTGTTAAATCAATATTTCAGAAAAAATAATTAAAAACCTTTTTTAAATTTATTTAACATGCACCTCGAAAATATATGTTGATATAACTCTTATTCCATTGCGACACCTTTGAAAATTATTTATAAAATTTCGTTGTTGTCACTGTTAGCTAGAGATTGACCACATGAGATGAATCTCATTAATAGAAGATTGTATATTCTGTTTTCTTGAGAAGGAACTTTCACCATAGAGAAGGTCATAAAAATCAATTGATATAACAAAATTTCATAATTTGAAGTTGAAATCACAGGTTGAATTGTTATTGGCTGATTGGCATATTCAAATTGTGATTAATGAAAGGTGGGATTTAAATGTGAAATAGAAGTACTCAACCACTTTACTAAGAGTGGATGTGCTTATAATTCATTAATTAGATCTTAAAAAAATAATAAATAAATAAATGCTCTCCTTGGTGGATTTATAACATTGAATTAAGAGTTAAATACACAAAACCCCTTTGAAGTTAGCTTTAATACAAATGCATGAATATTTCATGTTTTTTAACATCATACCACACCACACCCCACACCACCCCCCCTCCCCGCCTCGCCCCCCACCCACCATTTAATAGTTAATTAGTGTCAAAAGTGAACGCTAACCGGTTATTTCAATGGAATGACCAAAATGCCCTCAACTTTATAATTTTTAATTTTTTAAAAATAAATTTAAGAACTTTAAAATAAAAAATAAAAAAATAAAAATAAATTTAAAAAATAATTGAATAACAAAAAACAAAAAACAAACCCAAATGATTCATCGCTCTCCCTCTCTTGTTCCTCTTTTTCTTCTTTTATTCTTTTTCTTCTTCTTCTCTCCATCATCTTCTTCTTCTCTTCCTTGAACCCAGATGATTTTTCTTCTTCTCTTTAACAATCCCAAATGAATGTGAATTTTTTGGCTATGATGGTGTGCTCGGAGCGAGAGTGGGCAAGAATGGTGTGGTTTTGAGAGACGAGGGTTTTGGCGAGGAATTAGTCGTAGTTGGCGAAGCTGATGATGGTTATTTTGAGGTGGGTGGAGATGGGGTCGAAGTCAGAGTCAAAGTCGAAGAAATGGTAGGTGGATCTGGGTTCATCACTCTCTCTCTCTTCTTCTTCTTCATCTTTTCTTCTTTTTCGACATTTGGATTCGAATTGACATTGGCTTGATTTTATTGAAATCTTGGTTTGATGTTGGTTTGATTTTCTTGAGGTTGATGATGATTTTTAGATGAGTTTTAGATGGGATTGAGTTAGTGTGATTGAGTTGAAGATGATTTTTTTTTTCAATTGCAGATGAATTTGAGGTTGATGGTTGATTTTTATATGGATTTTCAGATGGGAGACGAGGGTTTTATGAGGATGGTGTGGTGCGATTGATGGTTTTTTTTTTTTTTTTGTTTCTTTTTTTCAGTTGAAAATGAACAACACTGGTTTGGGTGTTTGATTTTGCTAATGATTCTGGGTTTGATTCTGCCATTTGATGGTCCTGTCAAACATCATCTTCAATCAAATGTTCTGTCATTTCATGGTTCTATTTTTTCATTTTAATTTTTATGATTTTCAACTTCATTTTTATGATTCTGTAGTGATGATTTTGGGTTGCTGTCGATGGTCAGTTGATGTTGGGTTGCAGAATGAGGAAGACCAAGAAGATGTTCATCTTGTTTGAAGATGAAGATATAGATGAAGATGAAGATGTAGATTTTAACTGTTTTGTTTGCTTAATTTTTTTTTCTTTTTAATTTTTCATATTAATAAAAAAAATTAATAAAAACAAATTTTGTCTCTACCATCCATCTTAAAAGATGGATGGTAGAGATTTATTTTTTTAATTTATTTTTTATTAAATAAATTTTTATTATTTTAAAATTTAAAAGAAATTTAATTTGAAAACTAAGGATATTTTTGTCTTTGTACTTCAAACCACAATTGATCGTCAAACTTAATACCATTTAGCCATTAAATTGGGGGTAACTTATTACAAATATCAATCTTAGTTTCCATCTGTACTAAACTTAACCTCAAGAGGGTTTTGCACACTTAACTCTTGAATTAAAGATTGATAAAATTATCTTTGATAAAGGGAAATCGTTTTATGCAAGTTTTCAATGAATTGAAAAAATAAAAACAATATAAGAGTATCTCCAATGCTATTATGTATTTTTGAATATCTATTTGTGATACATCAACAATTTTTTTTTCCTTGAATATAGATCCACTTTAGTAAAAAGATTATAGAAATGCATATTATTTTCTTCATTCCAGTTATTAAAAGTAAAATATGTATCAACATTTAACTGATAAAAATAAAATATGTAGGTGAGACTGAAATAGGAGAAATACTATTTCACAAACTGATTCTCAGAAAAACCACTAGGGGTTAATAAATTAATGAGATACCAATTTATATGAACATCTTAATTTTTGTTTGAGCTTGTGATTTTCATCCAAGTATACCTTAGACTCTCAGTCTTCTATCTCCACTTAGACTCCTAGTACTCTAGTAAGACAAAGCAGCTGCACTTCAGCTCATGGTAGTATTGTTCAATACTTGTTTATCTAGTTTATACAATGGACCTATAGCTCTAGATATCAGCCACGTTACAGCTGTGATCAATCAACTCATGGCATGATAAGGTCGATAAAGTGATGTTGGCCAACTGGGGAGTACTCGGCTAATTCGCAAGTACTCCCCAATTGGCCAGTTAAATTTATAAAAAAATAAAATAAAATAATAAAATCAGAATACAATTATTTGATCAAAAAACATTAATATAAGAGCACCCCTCTACAAACATTAATAATTGTGAGACCACAAGGAAAAAATTATTATTTTTAAAATCTAATAGTATAAACTGATATTTCTTTAAATATCAAAGATATAATCAAATTATCTTCTCTATATAAACCACAACTCACTTAATATATGAATATGTCAAAGTGTCATGGAAAATAGAAGAAAAGACAAATAGAGTAGCTTCCATGAACATTAAATTTATGATTTAATTTCATAATAATATTTTCTGGCTTAAGGGCTCAAATTTAGAAGGTAATTTTAGATTCTGAAAATTTGTTTTGGTTGATTTGAATGCAATAAAATCCAATGATATTTGTTAAAATTCACTATTATATATGTAGTTTTTACATAGGTGTGCTACGATAATTATCAATAATGTATCTCAGTCATGGGCCATGACATTTTAGTTAAATTGATGATATAATATTTAATAAAAATAAAGATTATATACCTCAGGGAAACTGAGTGAAAGTTCTGTACAGGATGGTTTTTATATGAATTTGTTTCATAATTGTAAAGCTATAATATTATACATGTTTCATTACATTACTGCCCCATAAAATTTACTTCTGATATAAATCCAGTAGTTTAAACAAGTCAAAAAATTGGAGTATTCTCCAAGTATATACAGAGGTCTGTAACTATACAAAATCCAATAAAAAAGATATAAATGAATAATACTTACTAATGGTAAATTAATAGGTTAGTGGAGATTCACTTAAAACAAAAAAGGTTAGTGGAGAAATTATTGGTCTGGCTCAAAGTAAAAAAAAAAAAAGTTAGTGGAAAAATTATTGGTCCGGCTGAAAATCCAAAACTGAAAAAAATAAAATAAAAGGGTTGGTGGAGAAATTATTTCTCTCTTTGTCTGCTCGCTCTAGGCTCTACCCAGTCCCCTCTTCTCCTCCTCTCTCTAACGTGTCAGGCTTTTTCCATCCTCTCCTTCACCTCTCTCAACTGTTACTTGCCATTTTCTGTTTCAATTTCCAACATCAAAGACAAACACAGCCTTGTCTGATGGTGCTCTCTCCCATCGTCGAAGCCGATCGAAGCCCATCATCAGTTTCAGTTTCAGTTTTAGTTTAATTCAACATCGAAGCCCATCGAAGCCGAGCGGTGGTTGAAGACGACCACAACCGGCGACAGGTAATCGATGACTGTAAGCTGGTAATACAGCCAAACTGCCTTTCTCTTTCTCTCTCTCTCTCTCCCTATGAGTGTAATGTGTTTATGAGAGAGGGTTTATGTGTGTATGGGCTTATGAGAGAGGGTTTATGTGTGTATGGGCTTATGAGAGAGGGTTTATGTGTGTATGGGTTTATGAGTGTAGTACGGCCAAACTGTCTATGTGTGTATGTGACCAGTGTTTCAGTTTCAGTTTTGTGTGGTCAGCGACATGCATAATTGTCGGAGAAGGGAATCCAACTTCTTGAGAGACCAGCCACCACCAGCTTTTCCTTTTTTAGCTTTCTTTAACCTTTGACCCATTCCTCACCTTCTCAATCTCTATAATTTCTGCATATAACAATTCGGTTTTTCTCTGCAGTTACTACTAGGTATTTAAACTCTGTTCTACTGGGTATTTAAACTAATTTTTTGATATGGTTTTCCAAATTGGATCAACTATGATTTACTGAATGGATAACAGAATTTAAAAAAAAAAAAAAAAGTTTCTTAGTTATTCTAGCAGCATTAAAAATATGGTTCCAAAAATTAACATAGGATGATAATTTTTTTTCTTTCACTTCTTTTTTCTTTCATTCAATATAGAGTTTGTTAGAATTTGATAATTTCTTTTAGACTGTAGATTTTGATTGAATTCATAATTTTATAGATTTCATATAGAGTTTGTTAGAATTTTTTATGAAATCTATGAGAGTAGGGTAATAATTGTGATAGACTTTGTTAATAATGAATTTCACTCTAATGTCCATCAAACTTCATTGAATTATATCACTAGTAGAATCTACAAAGTTTTGGACTTCTAAAGTTTAATTTGAATATACTTAGATTTTAATGAAATATATACAAATCCGAACTAAATACACATATACTATAATGAATACTATACAAATCTATATTAAATATATTTAAACTTTAATGAACTGTTTAGAAGTCTAAATTAATTACACTTCATTTATTTTACTAAAAACAGTTTAATAATGAAAGTTTCTTAATAACTACGTTGCTAGCTAGTAATAATTTTGTTATTCGTTCACGGTTTCTGCAGCTCAATTGATACAAGCTTTGTTTTGTTGCAAGTGAAGCAAGAAAGAAGATGGACAGAGGCAATCAGTTGTCCTGTGATGCACGCTACTTGGAAGCTTATTTGACACAGCAATTACAGGGATTGCAATCCTTATCCAGTGACTGTTGCGTCTATAGAGTTCCTCCTAGAATACGAGATACAGATGAAAGGCTCTTTACTCCAAAAGTAGTCTCCATTGGCCCAATTCATTACCGCAAGCATCCAAGACTACAAGGTATGGAAGTTCATAAAAGGAGATATCTAAAAGATTTTCTTCAACGAACCAAGATAAGCATGCGGGATTTAGTAATGTTTATGGGAGAAAAGGAAAGTCAATTGCGTGATTGTTATTCAGAAACCATAGAACTTTTCAGCAATGAATTTGTGGAAATGATTTTGGTGGATGCTGCCTTCATCATTGAGCTCTTAGTTAGAAAGGCCGAATTGGAAATCTATGGGCATGCATATATCGTCGATCGTATACTAACAAAACCAGAGATGATCAATGACATCTTGCCTGATTTGTTTCTGCTCGAAAATCAGCTTCCCATGTTTATTCTCAGGGACCTGTTTGAGCTAGCTGACAATAGCCACCAACTTTCCATGCCTAACCTAATATGTAGAATGTGGTTCTGGGAAGAATATCTCCTTTTAAAGGAAGAATCAATAAAAGAACACTTTCCTGAAGCAAAACATTTTGTTGATTTGATAAGACGTTGTCTTGAGCCACCAGTGCTACAAGTCACACTACTCAACACCCTAACCACACCAAGTGTGACAGAACTTCATCAGGCTGGAGTAAAGTTTGCGTTGGGTTCAAACCAACACTTACTCGACATAAAATTCAAGAATGGCATTCTGGAAATTCCAAAGCTAAAAGTGGACGACTACACAGAAGGTATGCTCAGAAATCTCCAAGTCTTTGAGATGTTGCACTGTGAATCCAACTATGTGAATGATTACATAACAATGATGAATTATCTCATCAACACACCAAAAGATGTGGATTTACTTGTAAATAAGGGAGTTCTAGAAAATTGGTTATGGAACAGTGAAGCTGTGTCGAGTATTTTTCACAATCATGTGAAAGGCGCTAGCATGAACCCTCGGCACTTTTATTATTCAGGTCTGGTTATAGATCTAAACACCTACAGCAAATCTCTGTGGAACAAGTGGAAGGCAAACTTGAAGCAAAATTATTTCAACACTCCATGGGCAACCATTTCTGTCATTGCAGCTAGTATTCTTCTCATATTAACCTTCTTACAAACTTTTGTTCTATGAAAAACTAGGTTCTAGTACTATATATTCATTGTATGTCTTGCATGGATTTCACTTGAATTGTAGAAGTGTGTTTGTCAAATGAGGAATGATGATAAGGAGTGCTGATTGTTATCTTACATATGCAACATCATTAATGCTTTTGTTTCTTTCATAACTGTATAATAATTTTTTTTTTTTTTTGTTTTTGAAAGGATACCTGTATAATAATTTATTATCTAATTATTTGATTACAGTTTAAGGTTAACAAACTGGTTTGTACAGTAGTGTTTTTTTGTTTAGATACTATTGGTTATGTAGCTGAGTTTAATATAAGATATTATCAGATTAAATGAGTATAATATTAAAGCTTATTAATCAAGGATTTTTCTTCTTCTAACACAGTACCTAAACATGAAATTTAAAACTGCAAATAAAATTTTTCTTTTGAGATACTTAAAATTGATGACAAATACTATTTGATTTATCTTGCTTCAATTATTAGTGTATTTTATTTTTTTGCCCATACTTGGACCTAAATGGACTAAAATATCCTTTCAACTCAAATCAGTTACTTAATTCAAGTCAAGTACTCCACGGGACCTAAAGTGAGTGCCTAAGACATGCATATCATATAATTTGTGCAAAATTGTTAAATTTAAATTAAGATTTGGATTGAAGTTTGACTTGGATGGAAATTTTTTAATTAGAAATTATGAAAAAATATATTCCATATGAAATGTGACCAGATACTCCAACAATAGGAGCAAATCATTCCGCTATTCCAACATATTAAGCAAAACATTCCAATATGCACCAAATGGTCCAACACGCTAGACTAGGTGGTTCAATATACCTAACTAATTGATCACGATATTGTAATACATTTTTAAGATTGTGCGGTTGTTTAAACAAAACTCAATACCTCATACATGTACATCATTAAAGAAGATAAGAGAAAAAAAAATTTCATGAGAAACAGTCGAAATGTAGGGTTAGGAAAACAAAGGTGTTTTTGGTCCATTTGGATCAATATGGACAAAAAATATATATATAAAATAAACTAATAATTAAGGAATTTTAAAGGGATAATCCCAAAAAACTGTATATAGTTTGCAAATATCTCATTTTTATTACCCATGATTTCATTTTTATTCGAAATACAACCTGATGCTAGTAAAAACACTCAGTTTTGTATAAGATCTCATTAATCTTAACATAATCAATCTTTTAAAACAAATAAATTCCATTTGAAATTTTATTTAATAAATTTTAATGACAAATCATAATCAATGTACGCAATTTGTTAGGAATATAAATAATTATCATTGTATCTCGACTTAGTTAATATAAATTTCTAATTGAATATGATCCAACTTATACACCATAAGCAAATCATAAAAATGACCAAAAAAAAAAAAAAAAAAAAAAAACTATTTTGAAATATAGTAATAAAATAGATTTTGGTGACTAAAAATTAGCTGGCCCAAAGACTCGTGGGTCGATCTATAGCCTGAATGGCCCAATTCACACTTTTAATTCATCACGTTAGATCTAGTCTATTCCTTCGGATCAGCCCATGGTTCGAACGACAGCCCAAAATTCAAGCCCAAAAGCTCTCCTTCCTATTTCGTCTGTGATCTAATTGGTTTTGTTCTCACAAAAGGATCTTTCCTAAGTAGGAACATGGAAATATTGAGAATAGGAAATGCACCATTAAGGACAAATGGTGGATTTCCATGTTCCTATATAAACACACCCCACTTAATATATGACTATGTTAAGTGCCATGGAAAGTAGAAGAAAGGACAAATGGAGTGTTGTCTATGAATATTACATTCATGATTTAATTTCATAATAATATTTTCTGGCTTCAGGGCTCAAATTTAGAAGGTAATTCTAGATTATGAAAATTTGTTTTGGTTGATTTGACTGCAATAAAATCCAATGATATTTATTAAAATTCACTGTTATATATGTAGTTTTTACATAGGTGTGCTACGATAATTATCAGTAATGTATCTCGTTCTTGGACCATGACATTTTAGTAAAATTGATGATATAATATTTAATAAATATAAAGATTATGTATGTCAGGGAAGTTGAGTAGAAGTTCTGTACAGGATTTATGGTTTTTATATGATTTTTGTTTCATAATTATAAGGCTATAATATTATACATGTTTCATTACATTACTGCCCCACAAAATCTACTTTCTGATATAAATCCAGTAGTTTAAACGAGTCAAAAAATTGGAGTATTCTCGAAACATGTGCTGAGACATGTAACCATACAAAACTCAGATTCAAATGATAAATTAATCGGTTGGTGGAGAAATTTGTCTGGCTCAAAGTCAAAGTCCCTAAGTTCTCTCTCATTCGTCTGCTATCTCTACCCACTTCTCTCTCCTCCTCTCTCAGGTGTTGCTTACCACTTTCAGTTTCAATTTCGTTCAACATCAAACACAAACGCAGCCTTGTCTGATGGTGCTCTGCCCCATCATCGAAGCCCATCGAAGCCCATCATCAGTTTCAGTTTCAGTTTCCGTTTAAGTCAACATCGAAGCCGATCGGAGCCGAGCGGTGGTTGAGGACGACCACAACCGGCGACAGGTAAGCGATGACTGTAAGCTGCTGATACAGCCAAATTGTCTCTCTCTCTCTCTCTCTCTCTCTCTCCCCCTCTCTCCCTAATTGTTGGCAAAGGGAATCAAACTTCTTGAGAGACCAGCCACCACCAGCTTTTCTTTTTCTGCTTTCCTTAACCTTGGACCCATTCCTCACCTTCTCAATCTCTGAAATTTCTGCAAATAACCACTGGGTTTTTCTATGCAGTTACTACTGGGTATTTAAACTAATTTTTCATATGGTTTTCTAAATTGGATCAATTATGATTTACTGTATAGAAAACAGAATGAAAAAAAAAAGAAAAAATCTGAGTTATTCTACTAGCATTAAAAATATGATACCAAGAATTGATATAGGATAATAATTTTTTTTCTTTCACTTCTTTTTCTTTTATTCAATAAAGAGTTCGTTAAAGTTTGATGATTTTTTTTAAATAATAAGATTTTGATGAAATTCATGAGCTTTATAGGTTTAATATAAAGTTTGTTAGAATTTTTTATGAAATCTATGAGAATAGGGTAATAATTGTTATAGACTTTGCTAATAATGAATTTCACTCTAATACTACTAGAATCTATAAAATTTTGGACTTACAAAGTTTACTATAAATGTACTTGAATTTTAATGAAAAATATATAAATTTGAATTAATATATTTATATTATAACAAATATCATATAAATTTATGTTGAATTATATTATAACGAATATTATACAAATTTATATTGAATATTTTCAGATTTATATGAACTTTTTAAAAACCTATATTAAATACACTCTTTTTATTTTATTAGAAACATTTTAATAATGAAAGTTTCTTAATAACTACGGTGCTCGTTAGTAATAATTATATTATTCGTTCACGGTTTCTGCAGCTTAATTAATACAAGCTTTGTTCTGTTGCAAGTGAAGCAGGTAAGAAGATGGACAGAGGCAATCAGTTGTCCCTTCATGTACACAACTTGGCAGCTCATTTGACTTGGCAATTACAGAGATTGCAATCCTTATCCAAAGACTGTTGCATCTATAGAGTTCCTCCTGTAATACGTCATTCAGATGAAAGGCTCTTTACTCCAAAAATAGTCTCCATTGGCCCACTCCATTATGGCAATTGTCAAGGACTACAAGCTATGGAAGTTCACAAAAGAAGATATCTAAAAGATTTTCTTGGACGAACCGAGAGAAGCATGAGTGATTTACTAATGTTTATAGGAGAAAAGCAATATCAACTGCGTGATTGTTATTCAGAAACCATAGAACTTGGAAGCGATGATTTTGTACACATGATTTTGGTGGATGCTGCCTTCATCATTGAACACTTACTTAGACGCTACGAAGTGGAAATCCGTGGGGAAGTAAGTTTCGTCGATCCTATACTAGATAATCCAAGGATGATCACATACATCCAGCTTGATTTGTTTCTGCTTGAAAATCAGCTTCCCATGTTTATTCTCAGCAACCTGTTTGAGTTAGCCAAAACAGGAATAAACCGTGTCGAGATTCGCCAACTTTCCATGCTTAATCTAATATATAGAATGCGGTGGTTGGGATTTCTCTCGATAGAGGAAGAATCGATAGAAAATCACTTTCCTGAAGCAAAACATTTCGTCGATTTGGCAAGACGTTGTCTTGAGCCACCAAGGCTACGAGTCACACCACTCAAAACCTTAACCATACCAAGTGTGATAGAACTTAATGAGGCTGGAGTAAAGTTTCAGTTGGGTTCAAAGCAACACTTGCTTGACATAAGATTCAAGAACGGGATTATGGAAATTCCAAAACTAAAAATGGTCGACGGAATGGAAGACATGCTCAGAAATCTCCAGGTCTTTGAGATATTGCACTGTGAGTCCAACTATGTGAATGATTACATGACAATGATGAATTACCTCGTCAACAAACCAGAAGATGTGGATTTACTTGTAAACAATGGAGTTCTAGAAAATTGGTTGCGGAACGGTGAAGCTGTGTCGAATATTTTTCAAAATCATGTGAAAGGCGGTAACATGACACCTTGGGAATTTTATTATTCAGGTCTTATTACAGATCTAAACACCTACAGCAAATCTCTGTTGATCAAGTGGAAGGCGAAAAAAATAAAGTGGACGGCACACTTGAGGCAAAATTATTGCAACTCTCCATGGACAATCATTTCTGTCATTGCAGCTAGTATTCTTCTCATATTAACCTTCTTACAAACTCTTTATGCTATGAAAAAGTAGTTTCTCGTACTATATATTCATTGTATATCTTGCATGGATTTCACTTGAATTGCTAGACATGAAATGTGCTTGTCAAATGAGGAATGATTCTAAGGAGTGCTGGTTGTTATCTTATATGTAAAATATCATTAATGGTTTTGTTTCTTCCATACGTGTATAATTTATTATCTAATTTTTTTATTATAGTTTCAGGTTAACAAACTGGTTTGTACAGTAGTTTTTTTTTTTTTTTTTTGAGATAGTATTTATTATGATTTGAACCTAAGATATTATCATGAGTTATTAAAATTTATTAATCAAGGACTTTCTTCTTCTAATACAATATCTAAACATGAAATTTAAAACTGTAAATAAAAGTTTTCTTTTGAGAAACTTAAAATTTATGACAAACACTTTTTGATTTATCTCACTTCAACAATTAGTGTACCATATTTTTTTGCCCATACTTGGATCCAAATGGACTAAAATACCCTTACAACTCAAATCAGTTGCTTAGTTCGAGTCAAGTACTCCATGGGACCTAACTGAATGCCTAAGACAAGCATATCATATATTTTGTGCAAAATTGTTGAATTTAAATTAAGATTTGGATTGAAGTTTGACATGGATGGAAATTTTTTTTAGAAATGGTATTTATATATTTTTCTTAAAGATAAAGTATTTTTACTTTATTATTACTTCCTTCTAGGTTTTAAATTAAACTTTTTATATTACGTAGACAAAGTGTAAGGGTGCATTTATTTATACGTAATTGGAAAGATGTATCGAAATCAGAATAAGTTGTTTAGTTCAATTGCAGGAATCGAAATCAAAATCAACAGTATCTCATTGAGATGTTTACTTTGTTTTTGAAATTGAAATTGATTAATTATAAGTTATGAAAATGCCCTTAATTAAAATCATATACTCCGTAAGCATTTTTTTTAATAAGGGCTAGGATATAAAAGAATTTTTAACTTGTAAAAGAGAATGAGAATGAAATTTTCAAGTGAGGTGAGGGAAACGAGATTCTCATTCCATAACCCCAAATTCATATGGGATACACAATTTCATTCCTATTATGGATTGATTTTAGATTAAGTAAATACCAATAATCATTCTCATTTCTTAATCCATTAAATAAACACACCATAAATATAAACTCATAAAATCTGTTCTAACAATCCATTCCCTATCGATAGTGTGATATTGCTCGTCTCGCAAGTAGGAACTCCTGATCCACTATTGACTTCTGCACTAAATTAAAGTTCCAATATTAATTTAGCAAAAGACTCAAACTACATAGCATTTATGATAATTTCTAATTAGATAGTAAGAGATTCTAATACTACAAAGCTTACTCATTCATCTTTAGTTTTTGTGCCTCTTAAGTCTTGGATCTTAGGCTGAAATATTCTCTTACTCTTGTGTGATAAGAACTATACATGTGAAAAGATCGAGGAAAAAATTAAAGAACATAATAGAAAAGGGAAAATATACTTATTTGTGATTAAATATTACAATTCTTTTCTTTTGTGATCTATATGCTATTATTTGCTTTGTATTCTTAATTCCCCGGTAGAATAACTCTGAAGCATGCTATCTTGAGAAGAGGTTTAAGGAATATTGTGTTCTTTTCTTCTTTTTAGACGTTTGCTTTGTTCTTTCTAGAATTCCTGGCGAAATATATACGTAAATTACAAAGTAAGCAATCTTCTATCACTAACAGCTCAGCATAAAACATCCTTCGAAAGTGCTGCATATTCAGGAATTAAAGAAAACAATTTGGCACTCTTAATAAATACCTAATTAGTGACCCCTCATTTCATGGAATAATTTCAATTTAAGGATTATAAACTATATATTCTATTAATTATGTACTCCTAAAATTTGACTTAAGAGTCTTTCCACTTTTAAATATTTATTACAAATCAAATAACAGCCACTTAAACTTCAACTATATGTATCTTGCATGCATGCTTTAAATCATTTTGGTAACGAAAGCACAATGAGCTTGCTTTATATGTGCTCTATACACTTTGCAATGATGTTTAAGAATACTGTGAGCTACCACTTGTCTCCTTTTACAATAATATGGAGTTTTAACTATGAGCAATATTTTATTAATTGGCATCAATTAAAGTATTAGGCAAAGCAGCAAACTAAGAACAACCTATTAAATAAAATATAATAATAAGAAATCCAATTAAAGAGAGGAATACTTCCTTGCTGCAACATTACGTGTTACTCGTGTGGAAGAAAGGAATGTTGGATGATTTTCAGTTATATAGAAGCCAATTAATCTCTCTCACACAATCAAAATAGTTTTGCAAATGAAAAGGAAGCCTATCATTGTCTATGCCCAAGTAAGGAATTCATTGCAGAAGCAGAAAGTCTGAGGTTGGATTCTTGATCTTCCGAAAAATTGTAAGTATGCATATATGCTTTTAATCGTCCATTCATTTAAACATTTCTAACCCTCTTTGTACTCTTTTCTGCTCTATATCAAAGTTTGTGAGTGTGACTGATCTCTATATCTTTTGATCCATTAATGCAAGAAATATACATAGGCTATTCTGCCATTATCTTCTTTGCTATTCACAAAACCACTTCTGAAGATTTTTGCCTCCAAAATTTCATGACTTTTTGTTAGTACAGTCTTTGTAACTGATATCATTGTTTAGTTCAAAATAAATTAACAAAACAATTTTCAGTAGTCAATTTTTATCAATACTATTGTAATGTACCAGAAAGAGTATCTTAGGAAATATTTTATTATATATATATATATTTAGAGTTATTTTCTTTTTCGGATGGTATTTACTTTCCTTAATTGATTCCTTGTATAAGTAGTAAAATCTAGTATTCACAAATAGACAACTTTAGTAGGACTATAAGACTAATTTTGTTCTTCGCTAGAAAAGGCTGCTTTTTTTTTTTATAATTTTTTTCCTTCTTTTTATTTAAAGGAGAGCGATTAATTAATTATAAATAGATCTGTCATTTTTATACTATTAATAAAAGAGTTTCTGTCATTTTTATACTATTAATAAAAGAGTTTTTTCTTTTTAAACTACTATAATTAAATTAGGATGGTTTAAAAATGAGAGACTTAGACCAACCTCATCTTATCAATAAATAACAAAGTTGAATAAAATTATGTTCGTTAAAATTTAGGGGGATAATCTTATAGTCATCTTTGTTATCATTATTTTTAAAGTTAGGGATTAATCCTATAATCATCTTTATTGTCATTATTTTTTTTTAAATAACACGTACGCGTAGTCACTCGAACCCATGTCATAGTTCGACTCAGTATTATGACAATTTTGAAATACAACTTATAGTAGGTATTCGATCCTAGTCAAGCTCATAATTATGATTTTTTTTTTTTTTTTTTGGAATACCACCTATGATGTAGGTACTTGATCCTAGATCATTTGTTAGGCTAAATAAGTGTTTTCTTACCATTAGGCCACGTTGAGTGTTATTCAACTTAATTACTTAAATATCAACATTAATCCATATTAATATAATTTCCGTGATTAATAAATTTTTTCATTCTACCAGCATTAAAATATGGTACCAAGAATTAACATAGGATAATAATTTTTTCTTTCTTTCACTTCTTTTTTCTTTAATTCAATATAAAGTTTGTTAGAATTTGATGGTTTTTTTTTTAAATGATAGATTTTGATGAAATTGAAATTTTATAAATTTCATATAGAGTTTATTAGAATTTTTTATAAAATCTATGAGAGTACAGTAATAATGGTTATAGACTTTGCTAATAATGAATTTCACTCTAATATTCATCAAACTTCATTGAATTATATCATTATTAGAATCTATGGTTATGGACTTTTGAAGTTTAATATAAATACATTTAAATTTTAATGAAATGTATATAAATTTGAATTAAATATATTTATATCCTAACGAATATCATATAAATCTATATTGAATATATTTAAACTTTTTAAATTTTTATGAATTCTTTAAAAATCTAAATTGAATTTTATTTTACTAAAACAATTTAAAAATGAAAGTTTCTTAATATCAACGTTGCTAACCAATAATAAATTTGTTATTCGTTCACGGTTTCTGCAGCTCAATTGCTACAGGCTTTGTTCTGTTGCAAGTGAAGCAATAAAGAAGATGGACAGAGGCATTCAGTTGTCCTATGATGTACACGACTTGGAAACTCGTTTGACGGCGCAATTACAGAGATTGCAATCCTTATCCAGAGACTGTTGCGTCTATAGAGCTCCTCCTGACATACGAAATTCAGATGAAAGGCTCTTTACTCCAAAAATAGTCTCCATTGGCCCAATTCATCATAAGCATCCTGCACTACAAGCTATGGAAGTTCACAAAAGAAGATATCTAAAAGATTTTCTTGGACGAACCCAGATAGGCATGAGTGATTTAGTAATGTTTATACGAGACAAGGAACGTCAATTGCGTGATTGTTATTCAGAAACCATAGAACTTGGAAGCGATGATTTTGTAGAAATGATTTTGGTGGATGCTGCCTTCATCATTGAGCTCTTACTTAGAAATGCTGAATTGGAAAAATATGGGAGAGCAAATTTCGTCGATCGTATACTGGAAAAACCAAGAATGATCTTAAACATCGGGCCTGATTTGTTTCTGCTCGAAAATCAGCTTCCCATGTTTATTCTCAGGGACCTGTTTGAGCTAGCCAAAACAGCAATAGACCCTGACGATAGCCTCCAACTTTCCATGCCTAACCTAATACATAGAATTGAGTGGTTGGGATTTCTGCTGATAAGGGAAGAATCGATAAAAAATCACTTTCCTGAAGCAGAGCATTTTGTTGATTTGACAAGACGTTGTCTTGAGCCACCAAAGCTACAAGTCACACCATTCAAGACCTTAAACACACCAAGTGTGACAGAACTTCATCAGGCTGGAGTAAAGTTTGAGTTGGGTTCAAATCAACACTTACTTGACATAAGATTCAAGAATGGGATTTTGGAAATTCCAAAGCAAAAGATAGGCAACGAAACAGAAGGTATACTCAGAAATGTCCAAGTCTTTGAGAGATTGCACGTTGAATCCAACCATGTGAATGATTACATCATAATTATGAATCATCTCGTCAACACACCAAAAGATGTGGATTTACTTGTAAACAATGGAGTTCTAGAAAATTGGTTATGGAACGGTGAAGCTGTGTCCAGTATTTTTCGCAATCATTTGAATGGCAGTACCGTAGACACAGAGAAATTTTATTATTCAGGTCTTGTTAAAGATCTAAACATCTACAGCAAATCTCCGTTGAACAAGTGGAAGGCAAACTTGAAGCAAAATTATTTCAACACTCCATGGGCATCCATTTCTGTCATTGCAGCTGTTATTCTCCTCATATTAACCTTCTTACAAACAGTTTATTCTATGAAAAAGTAGGTTCTAGGACTATATATATATATATATATATGTTGTATCTGTTGCATGGATTTCACTTGAATTGCTAGACATGAAGTGTGCTTGTCCAGTAAGGAATAACTATAAGGAGTGCTGATTGTTATCTTATATATGAAATATCATTAATGTTTTTGTTTCTTTCATATGTGTATAATTTATTATCTAATTATTTTATTGCAGTTGCAGGTTAACAAACTGGTTTGTACAACTTTTTTTTTTTTTTTTTGAGATACTATTTGTTATGGAGGTGACTTGAATCTAAAATATTATTAAGCTAAATGAGTATAATATTAAAACTTATTAATTGGACATTTTTCTTCTTCTAATACACTATCTAAACATGAAATTTAAAACTGCAAATAAAATTTTTCTTTTGAGAAACTTAAAAAATACTCCAAAATTTGACTAAAACTTTTTAATTTACCTCACTTCAACTATTAGTGTACTTTACTTTTTGCCCATACTTCGACCCAAATGGACTGAAATACCCTTACAACTCAAATCAGTTACTTACTTCGAGTCAAGTGCTCCACGGGACCTAAACTAAATGCCTAAGACATGCATATCATATATTTTGTGCAACATTGTTGAATTTAAATTAAGATTTGGATTGAAGTTTGACATGCATGGATGGAAATTTTTGATTAGAAATTATGAAAAAATATATTCCGTACAAAATGTGACCAGATATTCCAACAATCAGAGCAAATCTTTCTGCTATTCCAACATATTAAGCAAAACATTCCAATATGCACCAAATGGTTTAACACATGCACTAGACTAGATGGTTCAATATACCTAACTAATTGATCACGATCTTATAATATATTTTTAAGATTGTGCGATTGTTTAAACAAAACTCAAAACCTTATACATGTACATCATTAATAAAGATAAGAGGGAAAAAAAAATAAGGAGAAACAGTTGAAATGTAAGATTAGGGTAAAAAAAAATGTTTTTGGTCCATTTGGATCAATATGGACAAAAGAAATATAAAACAAACTAATAGTTAAGGTATTTTAAAGGGATAATCCCAAAAAACTATGTGTAGTGTGCAAATATCTTTTTTTTATCATTTATGGTCTCATTTTTATCCGAAATACCACCAGACATTAATAAAAACATTCTATTTTGTATAAGATCTCACACAACTTAACATAATCAATCTTTTAAAACAAATAAATTCCAACTGAAATTTTATTTAATAAATTTTAGTGACAATTCACAATCAATGTATGTAATTTGTTAGGAATATAAATAGTTATCGTTGTATCTTAACTTGAACTTAGTAAATATAAATTTCTAATTGAATAGGATCCAACTTATACACCATAAGCAAATCATAAAAATTGACCCAAAAAAAAAAAAAACTATTTTAAAATATAGAAGTAAAATAGATTTGGGTGACTAACTGAAAGCATTTTGGTGAAATTATTAATGAATATGAATGATTGTCACAATATTTAAACTTTTAGTAAGAAAATAATAATTTCATAACTATTAATTTTCTTACTACAACTATAAGTAAAAAAATACGAAAAATGGTGGAACATATTATAAATAAAAAAAAACTAGTCATTATAGTAATTAAAAATCATGTGTTTATATATGGACCTAGGAGCCCATCAACAAAGTTCATAAATGGCCCAATCAGCTCTGTCTATCCATCATGACTTGGGCTTGCGTGACAATTGGTTGGCCTAAAGACTCATGGGTCGATCGACCTCATAGCCTTAATGGCCCAATTCACATTTTTGATGCATCATGTCAAATCCAATCTATTCCCTCTGGTCAGCCTATAGTTCGAACGACAACCCAAGAGTCAAGCCCAAAAGCTCTCCTTCCTATTTTGTCTGTGGTCTAATTGGCTTTGTTCTTAAGAAACGATCTTTCCTAAATAAGAACATGAAATTTTCGATCTTAAAAAGATATAAAATAAACAAAATATTATCTATTTGGGCACTTTCAACTAAATAAATGTATTTTAGGCTCATAGATAAATGCTATTATCATAAGTTTGCAAAATGGGCATAAAACAGACATTAATTTTTGAAAATATAAAAAACTCCAACCTATGCAAAATACGATCACATCACAGAGAGTAGTAATACTGCAGTTGATCATCTTATATTATGTACAACTATTGGAAATATGTCATGTGACATGAATAAATAAATAAACTCTTAGAATGTAAAGTAAATTACATCAAACGAAAAGACTAACACAAGAAATTCTGTTTCCAAATTTCTTCTTGACTTTGATTGACTCTCTACTTTATTCACTTGGGTTTTGTTTAAGAGATGTGAACCAAATATGAGTTTACCACATCTGCTCATAGAAGAAACAATTGAGGAATGCAAACCAACCTCAGCAGTAAAAGGAAAATTTTCTTCCCTTGACATTGCATCATTGGCTTGTCCAGACCTCCATCATTTTTATTTTTCAATTTTAAAGTAAACAGTGTAATGCTCATCTCTGAAGCTCAGTAATGGTGACAGAACAAAGTTCCTGTTCACTCCTTTTGCCACAAAGCTGATAGGATCATAGTTGCTGATTCCTTTTGGCATTTCAAAGCTGGCTCTCCGGTTAAATTTAGTGTCTGATGACTCTCTAACGCCGCTGAGTTTCAAGCTTGCACCTGAAGTCAAGTACTCATCACCATATATAAAGCAACCCCTTTTGTGAACTGACTCCAAGGATATCGATTCATGTCTTCCATCCAATCCAATAACCACGCGAAAATAAGAAAATCTCTTATCACTGGGAGAATTTGTGATTTTAATTCTACCATTTGTTCCTTGGTGCACTACAAGCATTCCTGGATGATCAAATGGTTCTAGCATGACTGATTTGCCAACATCTTTGACTGATGAGAATTTTGAGGAAGGTGAATCATTAAAGATGAGTCTGAACGTGGCGTGAACTGCACCATCAGTGCCAGACTGAGGCAACTTTTCCATAGTAATCGACTTGTCGGAGTTGGTTAAGACAAAAGATGACTTTCCTGACACCTGGGAAAAAGTAACCAGATGATCATTATATGAGGCAGGAATTGGAGTTACCCAGTCTGAAAGAGATCTGTCTGCTTCAGTCTTGATGTTCCAATCTCCATTGCTATAACCGGCAAGCAGATAAGGACCATAAAGTATAGCCTTAATAGACGTATGCTCAGGCCGGTCATAAAAAACACAAGAAAAAATATTCAATCAAACATCATCTAAGAGAAATTGTTTATGCATAGCATCAAATATATATCTAGATTTCGACAGGTAAATCATTCATGAAATTACCTTGAATAGCTTCTGCCCTCAGGGTAATGGGCAGCTGAAGGGTTAATGTGTCACCATTGATCCATTGTTTAGTAACAGACAAATCATCAGCCTACAATAAATAAGAACAAACTTTTATGAGCATATGCATAGTGTGAAGAACAAACTATTATGAACTAGACACTCAATTTTCCTCTCCGATGAGCCAGTTAAGTGCAAAACTATTGATATCATAATTAATTGATAATTATGGAGAAAGTTAGATGTTAAAAAAAGCAGAGTTGTAATACAACTCCACTATACATTTTACTCTCTCAATGTTACTACCATATCAACTTAAATATTTACCTGTACTGCCAGCAATCCCAAAAAGCATGGTTTGTCGAATAGTTGAGCTAAAACTAAATGTTTTGGATCTCTCTAAACGCAGCAAAAAGAAGATTAAATATCAGAAAGCAAACAGTGTTTCATAACTGTGCACCTATGAACCTAAACATTCAAAATAAATATGCCACAAAAACTACAAAACCAATCATGATTAAAAATATTGTACATTCTTACTGTACTTATATAAACCAAGTGCATGAAAAATTCAATCATGTTGAAGTGTATAATCATATGAGATGATAGTGAACTACATGGACAAGATTAGCTAGCGTCATGGAGAATAATCAGTACAGGATATCATTCATGCCATCAGTTTCGTCATTAAGAGACAGCCAATATCTTTCCAGAGTGTATTTCAAAATTACATTTTGATCCGATTGTGGAAACAATTAACCATCCATGTTGTCATGTTCAAAGCTTGAGCATTATTAGCAAATGTGTACTGATCCAACAAGCCCGCCAATATCTACAAAGCAAACAGAAGATGGAAGTTGGCACGTGTTGGATAGTTGAGTCAAAAAAATGATTGCTATCAAGTACTGCTTCTTGATTCCTCATTTGGAGGACATGCTTGACAAACTTAAGTGGACCAAGTTTTTTCCTAATCTGGAATTGCGAAATGGTTATCACCATATTTGTATCTGACCAGGGGATCTGTGGAAAATGGCGTTCAAGACTAGGGAAGTTTATACGAGTGGTTGGTTAAGCCATTTAGAATTAGTAAAGCTCCAAGCACCTTTATACGTCTTATGAATCAAGTCTTGAAGCCATTGATTGGGAGGTCAGTTGTCGTTTATTTTTATGATATTCTAATATATAATAAAAATGAATCTGAACATTTGCAAAACTTATGAGAAGTACTTGATCTTCTCCGAACTAAGAAGCATTATGCCATTCTAAAGAAGTGCGAATTTCTTACAAACCAGCTGCTGTTCCTAGGCTTTATTGTGAGCACATAGGGAATACAGGCTGGCCCAAAAAAATTCAGGCCATCGTTGATTGGCCTATTCTCACCACCATCCATGAAGTTCGGAGTTTCCATGGACTGGCTATGTTTTATTACAGCACCATCACGGCTCCTCTAACTGACTGTTTGCGCCAAGGCAAGTTCAAATGGGGGCCCGAATAAGATGCTAGCTTCTACCATACTTAAGGAGACGCTGAGTACAGCCCTATTTCTTGCATTACTGAACATTGAAAAGGTCTTGGAGGTCGAAAGTGATGCCTCCATGTTTGGTATTGAGGCTATCCTCCTTCAAGAAGGACGATCAATTGAGTTCTTCAACAAAAAGCTTAATGATGCTCATCAAAAGTGGTTTACCTATAAACAAGAACTATATGCCATCATTCGAGCACTCAAGTATTGGGAGCACTACCCTATCCTGAAAGAGTTCGTATTGCACAATGATCATCAAGCCTTAAAGTACATAAACTCCTCGAAAGTCTCTCAGTTGAATTCATGCACGTGGGCTATCCTTCTTCAAAAATTTAGCTTTATTTTCAAGCATCGGGCTCGACAACAAAACCGGGAAGTTGATGCCCTCAGTCATCATGCCTCCCAATCGATTGTCTTACACACGAAGATAGTTGGTTTTAGTGCCTAAAGGACCAATCGAGAAGCAGTAAAGGACTTTCATATCCAACAAGAGTATCTCTTCAAAGGTAGTTAGTTGTGTGTTTCCCCGGTTGTCACTTCGTGAGCGGATAATCTATGAATTTCATAATGGCGGCTTAGCTGCTCATATGGGGCATGACAAAACCATTACACTTGCTCATTGGTTCTATTAGCCCCATTTGAAATGTGATGTGACCCGGCATGTCCAAGATGTGCTACCTGTCAGCAAACTAAAGGTCATACTCATAATACCGACCTTTATACTTCCTTACCGATTCTTGATAATATTTGAGAAGATTTGATAATGGACTTTGTCTTGAAACTTCCGAAGACACAACGACATGTTGATTTAGTGTTTGTGGTGGTGGACCGCTTCTCCAAAATGGCACATTTCATTTCTTGCAAATGCACTACTGATGCCTCTTATATCGCTAATTTGTTCCTTCGAGAGATTGTCAAGCTCCATAGTGTTCCTCAATCGATTACTTCAGATCGAGATATCAAGTTTGTTAGCCATTTTGGCTTGCTTTTTGGCATAAGTTCGATATTGCCCTTAATCTTAGCAACGTCTATCATCCTCAAACGCATGGGAAAATTAAAGTTATTAATTGAACATTGGGTAAGATAATTCATAGCCTCGCAAGTGATCAGCCCAAGCAATGGGATGTCATTCTAGCCCAAGCTGAATTTGCATTTAATAGTATGGTTAACAGGTCCACTGATAAATCTCCTTTCTCTATAGTCTACTTAAAGGTTCTAAACCACACAATGGACCCTATTTCTCATGTTGGCCCAATAGTATGTCTGTTGAAGCTTCGGCTAGACAAATCAAGTACATGATGAGGTTAAAGCCCACCTTGAAGCCACAAATGTACAATACAAAGGCTACTATTACAATACCATGGTGCCAATCCAAAGCTGCATCCCAAGGAGATTGGACCATTTTGCATTGCCCACAACATAAATGACAATACTTACATTATTGACTTGCCATTTGATATGCAAATCTCTTAAACATTCAATGTCTCAGACCTATTTGACTTTTTCCCTCAAAACATTATGCCAACAACTGCCATAGAACTGAAGTCAAGTCGCTCGCAAAGCCATCGTTTACACTTTGTTATTGTTGTTTTTGTCATGAGTCATAGTTATTTGTTTTTTATGACTTTTATTAGCGTCCAACCTTTGTTTTATGTTATTTGTCATTTTATTTGCTTTGTTTTGCATTTTGAACATCCGACTCAAAGATTATAGGAGAGCCGTCAGTCATTATAAGGAACTTTTATCATTTTTGCAATAGAGCTTTACTCCCTAATATCCAAAATAGCAGGAGGAGCTCCTTGGTCCTTCTCTACTTTTGGGAAACTATTTCTCTCTGTTCTTGACTTCTACGTCATCAATATTTTGAAGGTTCCTCCAAATGAACCCTTTCACACATCAAGGTGTTATTGGCCTAAAGAGAATCACTTAACTTCTTAATGGCACAGTGCATATATATATATATATATATATATATATATATGACCTAGATTCCCCAGCGGTCCATCCAGCTGATGGCCACTTTTTCCTTGTTCTCATTCTACGTGCTTAGCTTGATTTATCCATTTAAGCTTGATTTAGGGTTACTTTTGCCAAGCCAGGCCCAGGTGATAATAACCTCTCACCTTAGGGTGCCCACAATTATGGAGCTAATTCCTCCACACACATATAATAAAAATAATTAAAACGATTAATCAAAGTTCAACGAAAGTGTGTGAAATGAGATCTGAGAACAGCAAATTAGAGGTATCTAAAATAAATTTGCTTCTTTTTGATAAAATAAAGTAATAATAGCTTTACGTTCTAATAGGGAGTCGTCAAATGAGAGGTTAAATAGTCACCAGTGGAATTTTCCTTGGGGGCTCAAAATACCATGTAAGGTTAGGATTTTTGGGTGGTGCATTTTTCATGATTTATTGCCTACTGGTGGTAACTTGTTTCACTGGGGGGTGAATTGCTCTAAACTGTATGGCTACCGCTATGAAGAGGAGAAATCTGTCTTTCATGCTCTCATTTTGTGCCAGCGGGTAGAAAGCAATCGGATAAAAAGTATTTTTTTGGATTTATCTTAGAAGTTTCATAGGTTCGTCGATGCCGAGTTTGATGCTTTATTTGCGTAATTATCATTTCATCTCCAATTTTGAGTTGTAGTTATTGGTTTTGTGGAACCTTTGGAGGGATAAAAATCATTTTCTTCATGATGGAGCACCTAAGAATGAAGTGCTCATCCTAGAAAAAGCTGCTCTTTATCTTGCTAAGTATCATAAGTTTAATGGAGTTGATCGGGTTCGGCTTGAGATAATTTATTTTGTTTCGCCTGTGAGGTGGCAACCCCATGATCGAGGTTCTCTGAAACTCAATGTGGATATCGCAATAGGTAATGTGACTAGTTTTTAACTTTTTATAGAGATTAGAGCTCTGATTCGTGATCATCAAGGAGATATTAAATGTGCTCTTCCTATGAAGTTGTCTAGATTTTTTACCCTTTTTTTGGCTGAATGTCTAACTTTCAAAGAGAGTTTGAAATTTGCTTTGACTCATGATTTTAGACCCCAGGTGGTAGACACAAATGCTCGTCTTGTTATCGTAACAATTCAGACTGAGAATTTTTCTGCTGTTGAAGGTCCCTTCATTAGGGATATTTCTTCTTTGTTAGCTCAGTTGGGCAATATTAAGTTTCAATTCACTCCTAAATAGAGTAATGAAGCAATTCATAAACTAACAATTTTGGTTTTTCGTAGCAATTTTAGTTAATTTTGGTTTAATTATATTTCATATTGTATCTTAAGCATTGTTTTGGTTGATGTTTTTCTATTAAATTCGTTTCTGAATTTACAAAAAAAAAAAAAAAAAGATTAATGCTTGATGACCACGCATGGATTTCGTGGGATTATATGTAGATTTTGTAGTCAGCCTAGAGTGGACGGCACATCATATCCAGATTCACGAATTGCGGAATAATATAATCTTTTTCTCAAAAAAATAAAGTAATAATAATTTGTATGTGTTTTTATAAAGAAGTCATGGGGAGAAGACCATTCATTTTCTAAACTCTTTGATTTGTCAATTCAATCGTCCGTTACATACTTTTCTTCGAAATTACATGATAATTTCATAACAATTTCCGCTTCCCTTTTAGACTACTTCATGACAGCTCCTAATTCACATTGGAAAATTCAAACACGTGTTAAATCATATTAATTTAAAATTGTAACTTCAAAATTTGTTTATTTAAATTGCATTTGAGTGAAGTTTGAGTGTAAAAAGTAAGTGCACGATTGCGCGGGTACAAATGAGTCAAAATGAGGTGTATTTTGTGAGCGTTGTATATAGAAAAATAATAATATTTTGTAAGTTCTCTGTATTTCAGCTATAATATTTTGTACATTAAAGTATAGACAAACGGATCAAATTAGAAGTTTATATAAATTAAGTAGGCAGAAAGGTACTGAAGAAGTCATTATAAGCAGTGGCTGAGCCAAGAATTTGGTAAAATATATAATACGTAATGTAAAGTAAATATATATTAATATTTTAAATTTATTTTATTAAAAAACTAAATATAATAAAAATCTAATGGTAAAAAAAAAATCTAAATATGGTTGGGTTGACAAGCCGATACAAATATAATTTGCATAAAATATTTAAAGTGTTACTTTTCCTTAATATCGCCAAATTATGACAAGATAATGTTGGTCCAATAATGAACTTACCACATTCGCACATTAGAGATCATTAAGTTCAAATCATTTCTCCTCTCCAAACTCCTATTTAATTGTAATATTTGAAAAAATATATAGTCAAATAACATTTATAATAATGAACTACACATAAAAATACGAAACAGGGCTTTCAATATATACACGTGTGTGTATATGTGAACAGGGAGTGAATGTAAAAAGTAACCTTTTTTTTAACTTTATTTTTCAAACTATTACAATTTTGTGTTGGGGGAGAGAGATAACATAAAGCTAATCTCTTTTTGTAAAAACAAATATCTAGGTTTTAAAAATGGTGTTTAATGTAATTTATAGAAATGTATCTCTCTCTCATATAAGTAAGCTAGTGAATAAGAGTTGTGTAATATGATAGGAAATTGAAATATAAACTTATAACACTTCCTTCGGTTTGGAAACAACACATACATACATAATAAAACAAGAAAATGAGCCAATAAGATTTTGCATACAATCTATGTATCAAATATACATGACTACAGGATCTTGGAGCACGTCATTGGCTTGGAGTGCCATGGCCCTTGTGGGCACCCCCATAACTTCGCCACTGCTACTCAATGTAAAAGAGAAAAAAAGAACAACCTCATATTAATCTATTGTGTACAATTTATTCAAATCTTTAAGTCTAAAATAGTATTATCAATCACAACATTACATATTTTTGTTAAATCAATATTTCAAAAAAATAATTAAAAACCTTTTTTAAATTTTATTTAACATGCACCTCGAAAATATATATTGATATAACTCTTATTCCATCGTGACACCCTTGAAAATTATTTATAAAATTTCATTGTTGTCACTGTCGGCTAGAGATTGACCACATGAGATGAATCTCATTAATAGAAGATTGTACATTCTCTTTTCTTGAGAAAGAAGGAACTTTCACCATAGAGAAGGTCATAAAAATCAATTGATATAACAAAATTTCATAATTTGAAGTTGAAATCACAAGTTCAATTGTGATTGACTAATTAGCATATTCAAATTTTGATTAATAAAAGGTGGGATTTAAATGTGAAATAGAAGTACTCAACCACTTTGCTAAGATTGGATGTGCTTATAATTCATTAATTAGATCTTTAAAAAAAAAGTGCTCTCCCTGGTGGATTTATAACATTGAATTAAAGATATATAAAATTATCTTTGATAAAGGGAAATTACTCTATGTCAGTTTTCAATGAATTAAAAAAATGAAAGCAATATAAAAATATCCCCAATGTTATTATGCATTTCTGAATTTCTATTTGTGACATATCAATAATTTTTTTGAATATAAATCCATTTTGGTAAAAAAATTGTAAAAATACATATTATTTTCTCTATTGTAATATTTTCTCACATACCAATGTAGGAGAATTCAAATGGTATAAAGACGTATTTCTGACAAGAGTAATGCAAAGAATAGATAGTAATGCAGCATATTGGAAAGAAAAATTTATTTCAGGATTACCAACATTATTCGCTAACAAAGTTCGAGACAAAATAGTAACCTTACAATCTGAAGACAATTGGTTAGAAGTCGATATGAAAAACATGACCTATGGAGAAATAATACAGGCAATAGAAGTAACGGGATTACAATTATGTAACAACCTAAGGATCCAAGATCAAATAAAAGAAGATAGGAAAAAGACCCATAAGGAATTAAGATCTTGGTGTGATCAATTTGGATTCGATAAAATTAAAAAATCCTACAGAAAAAAAAAAAAAAAAAAAAGTAATCACAAAACTTACCCACCTTATAGAAGACACAAAAAATACCCCAGAAATCAAGACAATAACTATTACAATAAAAATAAGAAAAACCGATCCTTTAGACCATTCAAAAAACAATCTAATAAATGTTACAAATGTGGAAAAACAAGCCACTATGCTAACAAATGTCCAGAACTGAAAAAGAAAATCTAAGACTTAGAGATAGAAAACTCTGTTAAACAACAAATCATGAATATTCTTGATTCTGGTTCTACTAAATCAGAAGATATCCAAACTGATAACGATATTTGGACCCTCTCTGATTCTTCAGTAGACTATAGTGATAGCGAATCAACCAGTATTAACAAACAAGCTTGTAATTGTAAAGAGAAAGATAGTTCTGTGAAAACAATCTGTGTCCTAGAAAAGAAAGATTTAATTAATTGGATAGAATTAATAGATCAACTTAGCAATCCAGAACAAAAGGCAAAACAATTAGCTAGCCTTAAAGAAATGGTTACAAACTTAGACAATGAAGCTAGCTCCAGTATTAGCAAAATTAAAAAGCCTTTTAAACCAATCGACTTTGACAAAAATGTCCTCTCTAGGTTCAAACCTAAAAAGACAACTATTAATGACCTCCAACAAGAAGTAAAACAAATTAAAAACGAGATAAAAGAACTAAAATTAACAATAAAAGTCCTCCAAGAAAAATCAAATCTTAAGACCACATCCCCATCTTCCTTTAGCTCAGATTCTGAGCAAAACGAAAATCAAATTGAACCAATCTCAGACCATCTGTTTATAAATCTCACTCAAAGAGTAACATTTCGAAAATGGTACTGCAGTCTTCAAATAAGAATAAAAGATAATTATGTCTTAGAAGTCCAACATGCCCTAATAGATTCAGGAGCTGACTTAAACTGTATCCAAGAAGGACTAGTTCCTACCAAATATTTTAAAAGAACTTCTGAACTCCTTTATGGAGCTAACAAAACACCTCTTGACATTAAATACAAGTTACCATCAGCCAAGGTCTGTAATCAAGGTGTCTGTTATAAGATGCCATTTATATTGGTTAAAACATTGACACAAACAGTCATCCTAGGAACACCTTTCCTAGAATTAATTACTCCTTTCCAAGTAACAGACAAAGGAATAATTACAAATTACATGAATAAAGAGCTACTGTTCGAATTTTCAATGCCTAAGCAAACTAAAGATTTAGATCTCTTAAAGACCAATTCAAT
Source organism: Nephelium lappaceum (assembly GCA_021234005.1). NCBI lineage: Eukaryota > Viridiplantae > Streptophyta > Magnoliopsida > Sapindales > Sapindaceae > Nephelium > Nephelium lappaceum. The sequence goes on from CM038009.1 coordinate 10,353,805, forward strand.
TTCCATAGACATAGCCATTCAATCCTTAGACAGAAAACAACAACAATTAACTTATCTACAACATGATATTCAATATCAACGACAAAAACAACAATTAGAAAATCCGTTAATACAACACCAAATTCTCAAGTTTCGTAAAACATTAGAATCTCAAGTCTGCTCCTCCTTTCCTAATGCTTTCTGGAACAGAAAAAAACACATTGTAGAACTTCCTTATCGAAAGGACTTCAATGAGCGCCAAATCCCCACCAAAGCACGACCAGTACAAATGAATGATGCTCTCTTACAATTCTGTCAAAAAGAAATACAAGAATTATTGGAAAAGGGATTAATAAGAAAGTCCAAATCCCCCTGGAGTTGTGCAGCTTTCTATGTCCAAAAGACCTCTGAAATCGAGAGAGGAGTACCAAGATTAGTCATAAATTACAAACCACTCAATGCAGCTTTAGAATGGATTAGGTACCCTATCCCTAACAAATCCGACCTTCTTAAAAGACTTCATAGTGCTATTATTATGTCCAAATTTGATATGAAATAAGGATTCTGGCAAATACAAATAGCTGACAAAAATAGATATAAAACAGCCTTTACTGTACCATTCGGCCAATATGAGTGGAATGTCATGCCCTTTGGCCTTAAAAATGCCCCATCAGAATTCCAGTCCATTATGAATGATATTTTTAACCCCTACTCATCATTCATAATAGTTTACATAGATGATGTCTTAGTTTTCTCAAACAATATTGACCAACATTGGAAACATTTGAATATCTTCCTTCATATAGTCAAGAACAACGGATTAGTGGTCTCAGCCCCAAAGATAGTTCTTCTATAGACAAATATTAGATTCTTAGGCCATAAAATCGACAATGGAACTATCATTCCAATTCAAAGAAGTCTTGATTTCACTGACAAATTTCCTGATGTCATCAAAAATAAAACCCAATTACAAAGATTTCTAGGATGTCTTAACTATATTGCAGATTTCTGTAAAAATATTCGACCAATATGTAAACCATTGTTTGATAGATTAAAATCAAACCCTCCAGTATGGTCTGAACACCATATCGACATAGTCAGGTCCATCAAAAGACAGGTTAAAAAGATTCTCTGTCTTACAATTTGTCACCCATTAGCACCCAAAATAGTTGAAACAGATGCCTCTGATATAGGGTATGGCGGGATACTGACGCAAACCATTCAAGGCCAAGACCATTTAGTTAGATATTTCTCAAGAACATGGAATGAAACCCAAAGCAAATATTCTACAGTCAAAAAAGAAATTTTGGCAATTGTTTTAACTATTCAAAAATTTCAAGATGATTTGATCAATCAAAAATTCATTTTAAAAATTGATTGTCAATCTGCCAAGTTCATTTTACAAAAAGATGTTAAAAATCTTGCTTCCAAACAAATCTTTGCCAGATGGCAAGCCCTTTTATCAATATTTGATTTTGAGATCCAACATATCACTGGAAATCAGAATTCTCTGCCTGATTTTCTGACAAGAGAATTCTTGCAGGGAAGAAAATGAGTGTCAATCTCCGCCCTACTGCTTCCAAAGGAAAAGACAAAAATAGCCCGGTATCTTCGGGTGAAACAAAAAGGGTACAATTAAAGGCTTCGGCCTCAAAACAGACTTTGATCTCCACACAACAAATCACTAGCCCAAAACTTGAAGACAAACCGGCCTACACCCAAAAATCAAATTATTCCATGGCCCAAACTTCTTAATCAACCCAAGGCCAATCTCCACAGAGTCAATTGGTTCCTCTAGGAACATTCCCACAAAAACTCCTTACCCCCTTAGACTTGACAAATCGTTTCAGCCCAATTACTTCATTGACAAATACATATAAAAATGCAGCCTCCACTTCCTTGACCCAACAACCTGCCAACCAAGCATTACTTTTCCCACAAGTCAACCAACCAAAATTCACCTATGTTAACAAACCATACTTTGAGAGGATTTTCCCTCTAGAACCCTCAATGTTAACAGAACAAAATCTAAACCAGCCCAAAAGATTGGCTGACCATTATCTTTCAAATCAACATTTTCGTTTATATGAAAATTTCCACAAAACTCAACAATTTTATGAATTCATTCCGGTGGATTCAGACTCAATAGGTCTTCAACCTATTGCAGACAAAATCAATCCAGCCAAAATAGCATTTTCAAAAGTAAAAATTAGAAAAATAATTTCCCAAGGGCAATGGGGAAACCCAAATACTGTCAAAACTTTATCACAAGTCTTTATACCTCAAAGTTATACCCATTGGGACTATATGGATGAGTGGTATCGCACATTTTACAATCAAAACTTTTCAAACTCAAAATCATGGTTTTTTTATTTTGACAAGAATTTTCAACTAGTTGATTTACCCCACTGGTTTTACGAATGGTGGGACAAATGTGGACCGACAATTGATTTTCTTCTTCCTCCAATCAAAAGAGGATTTGATTACTAGACAACCCACGTGGTGGTCCCAAAAGATCAAGAATTCCTTCCAATCCTTTTGATTTTTTACAAACATCTCAGTCTCACTTGGATCCTGATGCTTGACTATCAAATTCAAGATAGGCAAATTGACAATTTTACGGTCCCATACTTTGGAAGACAATATATGATTAAATGGTGGAGTGGTATGAACCTCTCCAAGATTGACGAAAATGCAGTTAAGCAATACCTTGCAGACAACCCTGAGCTCTGCCGAGCTCCCACCATCAAACCCGAGCACGAACAATTTCTTCTCTCTAAATCTCAGCTCCAAGCACGACTAGGAGCAGCTAAATCCAAGGAAGAGGTTGCTGCAATAATGGCAGAATTCTTGCCAACAGTTTCCTCCTCAACCAAGTCAGATTCCCCACAAAATGAAGACGATGATGACCAAGAAGGACTCGAAGATTTCAATCCAGATCTCTTTGGTTATGACCTGGCCTCATATCAGAAATTATAACTCTTCTAAATTCACGGGTCATGACAGCTTGACAAGCACGTTGCAAAATGACAAAAGACATTTCAATGAATTATTCCTGACCAACACCATGTCCAATGTTTCGACAAACAAACTTTCAAACCAAGATGCCTGACAACATGATTCTCCCAACAAAAAACATGTGCATTGATTCCCTCAGTCACTACCGACATTTTCGGAAAAGCTAGAATCATATGGTCATGTGATCTAAACCTGAGTTACTTGAGGGAGCTAACTAGGGTTTAGAATTTTTCGAACCAATATAAATATGTAACTCTCCTTCTGAGGGAGGCAGAGGTTTTTTTTTTTTTTTTCTTTTTACCTAAGTCTCAGACCGAGTTCATGTGTTGAACAAACGATCTGAGTTAGCACCATTCCCCTCTCTGAAAATTTCTACTATCTCCATTTGCAAACAATATTTTGTAAGTTTCAATTTCAATTTTTGTACTTCGTATTTAAATCAATGTTAAATATTTCTGATTTATTAGTATATCTCAAATCTGTATTCTTATCAATTTACAAGTATATCATTGGATCCCTCAGAGGTAAATTTCAAGGGTAATTCTGAATAGATACCTTAACCTGGTCTGCACTTGAGGAAACACAACACGTATTTGTAAATTTGAGTCTTAATTGATATCTTTATTTTAAAGTATTTTCAATTACAGTCGTTCTTATACATTCATAATTTCATTTCTTGTTTACTACAATTGTTCTTTGTAAATTATTATTATGTTCTTGCCATCTACCCCAACAATGGTATCAGAGCCTTGTGATTATGTTTGTGTGGAAAGCATTAGATAAGCCTGTTCTTAGTCAAATACTAGGTGAAGCCTTACTGTATTTAATGTCAAGAGGTGTTTTGTTAATTCCATAAAGGAGTTCAGAAGTTCTTTTAATATATTTGGTAGGAACTAGTCCTTCTTGGATACAGTTTAATTCAGCTCATGAATCTATTAGGGCATGTTGGACTTCTAAGACATAATTATCTTTTATTCTTATTTGAAGACTGCAGTACCATTTTCGAAATGTTACTCTTTGAGTGAGATTTATAAACAGATGGTCTGAGATTGGTTCAATTTGATTTTCGTTTTGCTCAGAATCTGAGCTAAAGGAAGATGGGGATGTGGTCTTAAGATTTGATTTTTCTTGGAGGACTTTTATTGTTAATTTTAGTTCTTTTATCTCATTTTTAATTTGTTTTACTTCTTGTTGGAGGTCATTAATAGTTGTCTTTTTAGGTTTGAACCCAGAGAGGACATCTTTGTCAAAGTCGATTGGTTTAAAAGGCTTTTTAATTTTGCTAATACTGGAGCTAGCTTCATTGTCTAAGTTTGTAACCATTTCTTTAAGGCTAGCTAATTGTTTTGCCTTTTGTTCTGGATTGCTAAGTTGATCTATTAATTCTATCCAATTAATTAAATCTTTCTTTTCTAGGACACAGATTGTTTTCACAGAACTATCTTTCTCTTTACAATTACAAGCTTGTTTGTTAATACTGGTTGATTCGCTATCACTATAGTCTACTGAAGAATCAGAGAGGGTCCAAATATCGTTATCAGTTTGGATATCTTCTGATTCAGTAGAACCAGAATCAAGAATATTCATGATTTGTTGTTTAACAGAGTTTTCTATCTCTAAGTCTTGGATTTTCTTTTTCAGTTCTGGACATTTGTTAGCATAGTGGCCTGTTTTTCCACATTTGTAACATTTATTAGATTGTTTTTTTAATGGTCTAAAGGATCGATTTTTCTTATTTTTATTGTAATAGTTATTGTCTTGATTTCTGGGGTATTTTTTGTGTCTTTTATAAGGTGGGTAAGTTTTGTGATTACCTTTCTTTTTTCTGTAGGATTTTTTAATTTTGTCGAATCCAAATTGATCACACCAAGATCCTAATTCCTTATGGTCCTTTTCCTATCCTTTTTTATTTGATCTTGGATCCTTAGGTCGTTACATAATTGTAATCCCGTTACTTCTATTGCCTGTATTATTTCTCCATAGGTCATGTTTTCTATATCGACTTCTAACCAATTGTCTTCAGATTGTAAGGTTACTATTTTGTCTCGAACTTTGTTAGCGAATAATGTTGGTAATTCTGAAATAAATTTTTCTTTCCAATATGCTGCATTACTATCTGTTCTTTGCATTACTCTTGTCAGAAATACATCTTTATACCATTTGAATTCTTCTAAGGTTTTACACCTAAGATTATGGAGTTTGGATAATTGTCTTTCTTCTAAGAAATTTGGATTTCCTATGAAATGCAATCCTATGGTCGCGATTAGTGTATTTAAAGCATCTGGTTCTCTGGGATTCCTATCGGGTAAGTTTAGTCTTGTCGCATTTAAGATTTCATTTCTTTGTATTTCACTAAGATGGTTATTCCACCATCCTGACAATTGTCCCTCAAAACCTAGAGTAATCATTTGGGCAGCATCTTTTTGTGATAAATTTTGTTTTTCTATGTAAATTCTTCCTACAGTGTACATTTATTTTAACACAGTCATTGTCTGGTAATGAGCTAAACCATCTATATTCCATTGGTAACAGGCATTTCCTGTATAGGCTCTATAGGGAACAGGTTCTTCATATTGTAAATCAGGGGGTGATGGCTTAGGGTAATATGGTTTCTCTTGTTTAGTGGAATTGTATATTTTTTGGACAAATAATTCTGCTTCAGATATTTTTATGTCATCCTGGTCTGTGGAATGGTCTGAATCTATACCTTGACTAATTGTTTCATCTAAGGTCAGGATATTAGGATTATTGCTACTACTAGGTTCGTTTTTTAGTTCTGCGAGTTTGTCATCAATGGTTTTAAGAATATCTTGAGTGTCAAAACACTTGCCTATTCCTGTTGGTTCAGGGAATAATGGTTGGGAACTTATTCTAGCCGGTTTTGAATGTTTTAGCCTAGGGGTGCGATTGACTATTTCTAATTGTTCTATTTGTTGTTTGAGTTGTCTGGTGTCAGTTTGAGATTGAAGCTCTAAGCGATCTAGTTGTTCACCTATTGTAGTCAAATATTCATTAGCGAAATTATTTTGTTTTATGATTATGCCGGATTGGTGTTGAGTACCAGGATCTGTTTTGGACAGATCTTCTGGGATAGTGGCAAAGGGGGTGCATGCCACAGGAATTTGAGATTCTGTTAAGGTTTCAAATTTTTCTTTTGGAGGATGGTTTGACTTATGAATTCCTTTGCTAGTCTTATAATGTTTTGGAGGTTTATCAGTTAGTGTATTACATTGTCGTTCATATGTATATCGATGTTTGAACCAGATAAAAAAAGGTAGGGTTTCTTGGAGATGTTTGACAGTTTCTAACCATCTTACTCTAAACTGGGCTCTCTTCTTCTTGGAATATTTGTTTTCATAATGGTCTCTTTCTTCTTTGTTTATGGAGAAATAATAATCTTGTAACAGGAAATCAAAGTCAACTTTGCTGGTGGAGATGACATTGATCTCTGCACAACATTCAGTTTGGATTTGTGATTGGGTAGGAGAGAAATGTTCCTCTTCTTCTATTTGTCTATTATTATGTATGGGTCTAGCTATTTGTTCATCTGTTCTATAGATCCTATTGGTCAAATTATTATAATCTCTAGATAACGTGGGCATAGATTGTTTACTAGAATGACTTCGTAAAAGAGATCTAGCCGTTTGAAAGGCTGTAGAGGTCGGACTGTTAGGTCTAGAGGTATTGTAATGTGAGACAGAATGTCTATGTCCAAATGATATTCCCAAAGATCCATCAGCATAGTTTCTGTGAGATGTTAATGGTCTTTCAGGAGGGAGTTGAGTATTGGGGGCTTGATTCTTTTTGATCCATTCGTCAGGAAACTTAATTTGATGCCATCCTAATGGTCTAGGTACCAAGGGTTGGATTTGTTTAGAGGCTACAAAGGACATGATCTGGTTTTTTGGTATATTTGGGCGGATAAAATTGGAGACAATTCCAGTATTCATAACCCTATAATTGACATTGTAAATGAGTTTGTAAGGACAGGATCCTTTTATAAAATTATAATTGTGGACTTGTATATCAACCTTTAGACATAATTCTTTATGGTCATCTGCTTTGAGGGCAATGCTAAAGTCTGGAAAGTAGACAAAGTATACTGGTCCGTATGTGAGAGTTGTTTCTAGGGCTCCATGGATGGATTCCATGTAATCTTCTATTCTAGCATCTCTTAACACAATTAACATTGAATTATTTAGTCCTAATTTTGACATTGGTTTCACAGCTAATTGTACTCCTCCTATGTGGAGATCAGTGTATCCTAATTTAGCATAATAATTTAGACTATTTTTATTAAGTAGGTTGGTCGAGAATGTATCGGTGATGAACTTGACATTTATTTCTTTTAATTTGTTACCAAGAAGGCTTTTAAAACTAAAAAAAAATGATGGTTTGTAAATTGTCTTTAATTCTAATTTTGGTAATTTCCAATTACTAAGTTCCTGATCATTCCAATTTGTTTCATAGTTTACTACAGATTGAGCTTCTTCACTATTCTCATGGTCTGGATCTACTCCCCTAAAGATCGGAGTTTCTGACATGGTTGTGGGATTAGAAAGAGATAGAATTGGTCTTAATCAAACCTATGGCTCCCAGTTCAAGGATTTACACAACCAACACCTCCTCTTGGGCTTACCGGTCTGCCTTCCTAAGGCTTCACCTAGTATTTGACTAAGAACAGGCTTATCTAATGCTTTCCACACAAACATAATCACAAGGCTCTGATACCATTGTTGGGGTAGATGGCAAGAACATAATAATAATTTACAAAGAACAATTGTAGTAAACAAGAAATGAAATTATGAATGTATAAGAACGGCTGTAATTGAAAATACTTTAAAATAAAGATATCAATTAAGACTCAAATTTACAAATACGTGTTGTGTTTCCTCAAGTGCAGACCAGGTTAAGGTATCTATTCAAAATTACCCCTGGAATTTACCTCTGAGGGATCCAACGATATACTTGTAAATTGATAAGAAAACAGATTTGAGATATACTGATAAATCAGAAATATTTAACATTGATTTAAATACGAAGTACAAAAATTGAAATTGAAACTTACAAAATATTGTTCGCAAATGGAGATAGTAGAAATTTTCAGAGAGGGGAATGGTGCTAACTCAGATCGTTTGTTCAACACATGAACTCGGTCTAAGACTTAGGTAAAAAGAAAAAAAAAAAAAAAAAACCTCTGCCTCCCTCAGAAGGAGAGTTACATATTTATATTGGTTCGAAAAATTCTAAACCCTAGTTAGCTCTCTCAAGTAACTCAGGTTTAGATCACATGACCATATGATTCTAGCTTTTCCAAAAATGTCGGTAGTGACTGAAGGAATCAATGCACATGTTTTTTGTTGGGAGAATCATGTTGTCAGGCATCTTGGTTTGAAAGTTTGTTTGTCGAAACATTGCACATGGTGTTGGTCAGGAATAATTCATTGAAATGTCTTTGTCATTTTGCAACGTGCTTGTCAAGCTGTCATGATCCGTGAATTCAGAAAAGTTATAATTTCTGATATGAGACCAGGTCACAACCAAAGAGTTCTGGATTGAAATCTTCGAGTCCTTCTTGGTCATCATCGTCTTCACTTTGTGGGGAATCTGACTTGGTTGAGGAGGAAACTGTTGGCAAGAATTCTGCCATTATTGCAGCAACCTCTTCCTTGGATTTAGCTGCTCCTAGTCGTACTTGGAGCTGAGATTTAGAGAGAAGAAATTGTTCGTGCTCGGGTTTGATGGTGGGAGCTCGGCAGAGCTCAGGGTTGTCTGCAAGGTATTGCTTAACTGCATTTTCGTCAATCTTGGAGAGGTTCATACCACTCCACCATTTGATCATATATTGTCTTCCAAAGTATGGGACCGTAAAATTGTCAATTTGCCTATCTTGAATTTGATAGTCAAGCATCAGGATCCAAGTGAGACTGAGATGTTTGTAAAAAATCAAAAGGATTGGAAGGAATTCTTGATCTTTTGGGACCACCACGTGGGTTGTCTAGTAATCAAATCCTCTTTTGATTGGAGGAGGAAGAAAATCAATTGTCGGTCCACATTTGTCCCACCATTCGTAAAACTAGTGGGGTAAATCAACTAGTTGAAAATTCTTGTCAAAATAAAAAAACCATGATTTTGAGTTTGAAAAGTTTTGTTTGTAAAATGTGCGATACCACGCATCCATATATTCCCAATAGGTATAACTTTGGGGTATAAAGACTTGTGATAAAGTTTTGGCAGTATTTGGGTTTCCCCATTGCCCTAGGGAAATTATTTTTCTAATTTTTACTTTTGAAAATGCTATTTTGGCTGGATTGATTTTGTTTGCAATAGGTTGAAGACCTATTGAGTCTGAATCCACCAGAATGAATTCATAAAATTGTTGAGTTTTGTGGGAATTTTCATATAAACGAAAATGTTGATTTGAAAGATAATGGTCAGCCAATCTTTTGGGCTGGTTTAGATTTTGTTCTGTTAACATTAAGGGTTCTAGAGGGAAAATCCTCTCAAAGTATGGTTTGTTAACATAGGTGAATTTTGGTTGGTTGACTTGTGGGAAAAGTAATGCTTGGTTGGCAGGTTGTTGGGTCAAGGAAGTGGAGGCTGCATTTTTATATGTATTTGTCAATGAAGTAATTGGGCTGAAACGATTTGTCAAGTCTAAGGGGGTAAGGAGTTTTTGTGGGAATGTTCTTAGAGGAACCAATTGACTCTGTGGAGATTGGCCTTGGGTTGATTGAGAAGTTTGGGCCATGGAATAATTTGATTTTTGGGTGTAGGCCGGTTTGTCTTCAATTTTTGGGCTAGTGATTTGTTGTGTGGAGATCAAAGTCTGTTTTGAGGCCGAAACCTTTAATTGTACCCTTTTTGCTTTACCCGAAGATGCCGGGCTATTTTTGTCTTTTCCTTTGGAAGCAGTAGGGCGAAGGTTGGCACTCATTTTCTTCCCTGCAAGAATTCTCTTGTCAGAAAATCAGGCAAAGAATTCTGATTTCCATTGATATGTTGGATTTCAAAATCAAATATTGATAAAAGGGCTTGCCATCTGGCAAAGATTTGTTTGGAAGCAAGATTTTTAACATCTTTTTGTAAAATGAACTTGGCAGATTGACAATCAATTTTTAAAAGGAATTTTTGATTGATCAAATCATCTTGAAATTTTTGAATAGTTAAAACAATTGCCAAAATTTCTTTTTTGACTGTAGAATATTTGCTTTGGGTTTCATTCCATGTTTCTGAGAAATATCTAACTAAATGGTCTTGGCCTTGAATGGTTTGCGTCAGTATCTCGCCATACCCTATATCAGAGGCATCTGTTTCAACTATTTTGGGTGCTAATAGGTGACAAATTGTAAAACAGAGAATCTTTTTAACCTATCTTTTGATGGACCTGACTATGTCGGTATGGTGTTCAGACCATACTGGAGGGTTTGATTTTAATCTATCAAACAATGGTTTACATATTGGTCGGATATTTTTACAGAAATCTGCAATATAGTTAAGACATCCTAGAAATCTTTGTAATTGGGTTTTATCTTTGATGACATCAGGAAATTTGTCAATGAAATCAAGACTTCTTTGAATTGGAATGATAGTTCCATTGTCGATATTATGGCCTAAGAATCTAATATTTGTCTGTAGAAGAACTATCTTTGGGGTTGAGACCACTAATCTGTTGTTCTTGACTATATGAAGGAAGGTATTCAAATGTTTCCAATATTGGTCAATATTGTTTGAGAAAACTAAGACATCATCTATGTAAACTATTATGAATGATGAGTAGGGGTTAAAAATATCATTCATAATGGACTGGAATTCTGATGGGGCATTTTTAAGGCCAAAGGGCATGACATTCCACTCATATTGGCCGAATGGTACAGTAAAGGCTGTTTTATATCTATCTTTGTCAGCTATTTGTATTTGCCAGAATCCTGATTTCATATCAAATTTGGACATAATAATAGCACTATGAAGTCTTTTAAGAAGGTCGGATTTGTTAGGGATAGGGTACCTAATCCATTCTAAAGCTGCATTGAGTGGTTTGTAATTTATGACTAACTTGGTGCTCCTCTCTCGATTTCAGAGGCCTTTTGGACATAGAAAGCTGCACAACTCCAGAGGGATTTGGACTTTCTTATTAATCCCTTTTCCAATAATTCTTGTATTTCTTTTTGACAGAATTGTAAGAGAGCATCATTCATTTGTACTGGTCGTGCTTTGGTGGGGATTTGGCGCTCATTGAAGTCCTTTCGATAGGGAAGTTCTACAATGTGTTTTTTTCTGTTCCAGAAAGCATTAGGAAAGGAGGAGCAGACTTAGGATTCTAATATTTTACGAAACTTGAGAATTTGGTGTTGTATTAACGGATTTTCTAATTGTTGTTTTTGTCGTTGATATTGAATATCATGTTGTAGATAAGTTAATTGTTGTTGTTTTCTGTCTAAGGATTGAATGGCTGTGTCTATGGAAATTGAATTGATCTTTAAGAGATCTAAATCTTTAGTTTGCTTAGGCATTGAAAATTCGAACAGTAGCTCTTTATTCATGTAATTTGTAATTATTCCTTTGTCTGTTACTTGGAAATGAGTAATTAATTCTAGAAAATGTGTTCCTAGGATGACTGTTTGTGTCAATGTTTTAACCAATATAAATGGCATCTTATAACAGACACCTTGATTACAGACCTTGGCTGATGGTAACTTGTATTTAATGTCAAGAGGTGTTTTGTTAACTCCATAAAGGAGTTCAGAAGTTCTTTTAAAATATTTGGTAGGAACTAGTCCTTCTTGGATACAGTTTAAGTCAGCTCCTGAATCTATTAGGGCATGTTGGACTTCTAAGACATAATTATCTTTTATTCTTATTTGAAGACTGCAGTACCATTTTCGAAATGTTACTCTTTGAGTGAGATTTATAAACAGATGATCTGAGATTGGTTCAATTTGATTTTCGTTTTGCTCAGAATCTGAGCTAAAGGAAGATGGTGATGTGGTCTTAAGATTTGATTTTTCTTGGAGGACTTTTATTGTTAATTTTAGTTCTTTTATCTCGTTTTTAATTTGTTTTACTTCTTGTTGGAGGTCATTAATAGTTGTCTTTTTAGGTTTGAACCTAGAGAGGACATCTTTGTCAAAGTCGATTGGTTTAAAAGGCTTTTTAATTTTGCTAATACTGGAGCTAGCTTCATTGTCTAAGTTTGTAACCATTTCTTTAAGGCTAGCTAATTGTTTTGCCTTTTGTTCTGGATTGCCAAGTTGATCTATTACTTCTATCCAATTAATTAAATCTTTCTTTTCTAGGGCATAGATTGTTTACTAGAATGACTTCATAAAAGAGATCTAGCCGTTTGAAAGGCTGTAGGGGTCGGACTGTTAGGTCTAGAGGTATTGTAATGTGAGACAGAATGTCTATGTCCGAAGGATATTCCCAAAGATCCATCAGCATAGTTTCTGTGAGATGTTAATGGTCTTTCAGGAGGGAGTTGAGTATTGGGGGCTTGATTCTTTTTGATCCATTCGTCAGGAAACTTAATTTGATGCCATCCTAATGGTCTAGGTACCAAGGGTTGGATTTGTTTAGAAGCTACAAAGGACATGATCTGGTTTTTTGGTATATTTGGGCGGATAAAATTGGAGACAATTCCAGTATTCATAACCCTATAATTGACATTGTAAATGAGTTTGTAAGGACAGGATCCTTTTATAAAATTATAATTGTGGACTTGTATATCAACCTTTAGACATAATTCTTTATGGTCATCTGCTTTGAGGGCAATGCTAAAGTCTGGAAAGCAGACAAAGTATACTGGTCCGTATGTGAGAGTTGTTTCTAGGGCTCCATGGATGGATTCCATGTAATCTTCTATTCTAGCATCTCTTAACACAATTAACATTGAATTATTTAGTCCTAATTTTGGCATTGGTTTCACAGCTAATTGTAATTATGAAAAGCAAATATTACAATAGAGAAAATAGTATGTATTTTTAAAATTTTTTACCAAAGTGGATCCATATTATTTCACAAAGTGATTCTCAGGGTTGGTAATTTAATGAGATACCAATTTATACGAACATCTTAACTTTTGTTAGAGCTGGTGATTTTCGGCCAAGTATATGTCAGTCTTCTATCTCGCTTAGGCTTCCAGTACTCTAGTAAGACAAAGCAGCTGCACTTCAACTCATGGTAGTAATGTTCAATACTTGCTTATCTAGTCTATATAATGGACCTATAGCTCTAGATATAAGCCGCGTTATAACTGTGATCAATTAGCTAATGGCATGATAAGATAGATAAAGTGATGTCGGCTGACTGGCGAGTACTCGGTTCGACCGTTAGTCAACGATCAACCGGCTAATCGGCAGTCAAACTTGTAAAGAAGAATAAAAAAAATTTTATATATAGAGCCAAAATACAATTATATGATCATAAAACATTAATATGAGAACATAATTATCCCCTCTATAAACATTAACAATTGTGAGACCACAAGGGAGGAAATTATTATTTTTGAAATCTGAGAACATAAACTGATGTTTCTTTAAATGTCAAAGATATGACCAAATTATCCTTTCTATATAAACCGCACCCCACTTAATATATGACTATGTTAAGTGTCATGGAAAGTAGAAGAAAGGACAAATGGAGTGTTTTCTATGAACATTACATTCACGATTTAATTTCATAATAATATTTTCTGGCTTCAAGGCTCAAATTTAGAAGGTAATTCTAGATTATGAAAATTTATTTTGGTTGATTTGGCTGCAATAAAATCAAATGATATTTATTAAAATTCACTATATATGTAGTTTTTACATAGGTGTGCTACGATAATTATCAGTACTGTATCTCGCTCTTGGACCATGACATTTTAGTAAAATTGATGATATAATATTTAATAAAGGAAGAATTACCTCCAACCTACTTATAAGTTTGATATTTACAAACGCGTACAACGTTTATGTAACACCCCGAATTTTATTAAGCCTAAATATAATCCGAAAATCAAGATTAGGCATGCAAAAATAAATTAAGTGTGAATATATTGATATGGTGGGATTTAAATGTTAGTATATTATTTTATAGGATTAAATATTTTTAGAAATATATTGTCCAAGTAAGAGATTATTTTAGAAATGAATTGGAAAAGTTTGATTGGTGGAACAAAGGATGCAAGGTGATTGCACCACATGGAATCAAAGCACGAGCCAATGAGAAAAAGCCAACCAAAAAGACATAGCCAATCACAATTTGACATTTAAAAATGCATTGTGATGTCATTTAATTAGTTTTGAACCATTATTGGACTAGTTTGGTTAGAGTAATGGATAGTTAGTGTTTTAGTCAATCAAATGCCAACTATTCTAACTAGGGACATGATGGGAATTATGAAATAGTTGAGGGGCAAATTGGTCAAGCAAAAGTGAGACCATATAAAGTTGAATGCATGAAATTAACCATTTTACAAGCTGCTGGCAGCCCACTCTTCATGCAATTCTCTCTATTTTTCTTTCAATTTCTCACCCAAAAATCATCCCAAAACTTAGTTTATCAACCCACCTAAGCATCCAAAGCATCAAATCCAACAAATCCATCAAGATTCAAGACTAGTTTCAAGAGGAAAAATTGGAATTTTGAGGTGAGTATGGGTTAGAGGTTGATGTGAGCATGGATAGAGTTTAGTTGGGTGTAAAATGCATCCTAAATCATTTAGAATTGATAGATCATCCATTTAGATTGATGGGATAATTTTAATTGATTATTATGCATTCTTGAAAAATTTAGGTGTTGAATTAGGGTAAGGAAAGCCGGAGAAGGGAAAGGAGAAGCAATAAGCTTCCATAAGAGGAGAGAATAACACAAGAAAAATGGCCAAAAAGGTTGGTGTACACTAGATTTAAATTTATGTTTTAATTCTAGGGCATAGATTTTAAATGAATAATATTTTGTTGTTTGGGTGAATTAACTTGTGAATTATATTTGAATGTAAATTTTGAGTGGTTTAAATGTGTTAAATGTTGAAAATGAAAGGATTTGGACACGGGTGCAAGGCTGGCCTAGTGTGATTTTGTGTGAAAAATGTGATTGTTGTAGTGATTTAATTGATTTTTGCAAGTTATTTGATTAACTATGAATGTAGGAAAAACTAAAATGTTGATTGGACACAAATATGATTTTTAAGATGTTGGTCTAATGAGGTCATAAATGAGAGATGTTGTTCTGTAAACCGTAAATAAATTGATGTGGGTCATGTGTTAATTAGTCAGAAAATCGTTACGTGGCTTATATTGGAAAAATTTGAACACAAATTTTAGTTTGGTGTTATGTTTATGGAAATGGTGTTTTAAAATGAAAATGTGTTTATTAAAATAAAATGAATGTATTAATAAGGGCCTTAGTAAACCTAGATTATGATAAGAGGGGGACTGAAGGTTGGCATGCCAATAGGGTCACTATAGTAGTACTGTGCTGATATGTTTGCATAGAATATCGAGATCATTGACTTAGAGGCTTTGAGAGGTACCGAGTGTCCGGTCTCGGTTGATTGAGATAGATATATATATGATATGCTTTGGCGGGGAGGCACCGAGTGTCCGATGCCGGAGAGCCCGTTTTCCAGTCTGTGGTATCATATTAGGGATTACAAAAAGGCTCTGAAAAAGGATTTTTAAAAAATTGTATAACGTGTGGAAAAATGACTTTTAAAAGATATGAATAATGTTTGTTGAATTATATTGTAATTGGAATTTTATTTTCCTTGTTATGTAATATTTTAGATTTCGAAAATGGTAAATTTGAATTCAGTGTGCACCCACTAAACAATTATGCTTAGCGCGTTAGAATTTCCGCACACAGGTAGTAGAGTCATCAGAGTAGATAGAGATTGAAGATGAGACTTTTCTGCAACTTTCGAGCGAGTCACATCCATTTCTATCAATCTTGGTAGTTGTTGCATTGGATTTTGTATATAAATATTTTGACTTGTAAACATGTGCATGTGTATATATATATATATATAATTGCACTACAATTGTGAATGTTTGTAAACAAAAACCAATTTGTATAAAGTTTGGATTATATGGTGTAAAAATAAATTAGTTTGTTAAACTATTAATGTCTTTTTTTCTTTGATGGTGACAAATGTAAATTTGTGGAGCCAAACGGAGTTTGGCATTGATTGTGGAAAAATTTTTGTTGTGGAATTTGTTGTGGAAATGAATTTGTGCATTTGTAACAGGTTTTGGATAGTCCAAATTATAGGAGAAACTCTTACAGTTTTTCTGTGTAAAAAGGGGAATGTTTTAAATTGATTTTAGCCAAAAAAAAAAAAAAGAAAAAGAAAAATGAGTTTCCCTATTTTAATATCAATATCGAATTAATGTGTTTCTAAATAAAGATTATGTACACGAGAATGATTAAAGCGTTTATAAAGCAAGGTAGCATTCCCTAAATTCGCTCCGATGAAAGGGCAGGTAGGGTGTGTTACAGTTTACCTTTTATTACAACGTCCTCCCTTATATTAACGGTTTGACCGTGTTGACCGTTTGAGATAACTTGAGACTGACAAAATAGAGCAAAAAGACGATATTAACCTTGACTAACTACTTTTTGGCTAAAATGACATAATTATCCCTATTTTTGTGAGAAAAAATTTTAAAAACTTACAAAATCTCAACTGTCCATATCGAAAATGAACAGTTAAAATTTATTTAATTTTAAATATAAAAAATAATATTTTCAAGTAGATCCAAACCGATCATCTAAAAAATGAACAGTCAAGATTGATTTGAAAAAAATAAAAAAATTTTAACTATAAAAAATAATTTTAACTATATTTTTATTTTTCAAATGGATCTAAGCTATTGATTTTGAGATGGACAGTCAAGATCAATATAAAAAAAAATAGAAAAATTTAATTTAATTTCTCTTTCATCACCAGACCAACATTCAGTTCATCTTTATCAGGCCATTCATCATCATCGAACCAACATTCAGTTCATCACCCAACATCTCACACAAAATCAAAGTCAAAATCAATAAAATCAACACAAATCAAAATCAACCCCATTATCTTCAACCTCAACCAAAACCAACTTCAATCAAAATCAAAACCCACAAAATCAACACAAATATTCCACAAAATCTACTCAAATCAATATTAATCCAAACCCACAAAATCAACCACTTATACTGAGTTCGACGATTTGGGTTTGGAACCTAGATCGTCTTCTGGTATGAACCCACCTGGGTTCATCATCGAACTAACTCAAGTGGGTTCATCGTCATCGTCGAATGAACCTAGCAGAAAGGTTCGTTCGACGATCTATTTCTAACCTTATTTTCAAAGGGAGTACAAACGAAGAGGAAGCATGAGGTAGGCGAAGAGAGGTCTTTGAGGGATTGATCGGTTTTGGGTAGGGTAAGAGACCATCGAAGATGGGTTTTAAAGGGATTGATCGGTTCTAGAGAGGGATGGATTGATCGGTTCTCCATTTTGGGTGATGTTGTTGAAACTGAGAATGAGAGAGAGAGAGAGAGAGAGAGAGAATGTCGATTTGTTTTTGAAAACTGGTTCAGTGGCTTAAATGGGTGAAGATTGGATCTCCATCCATTTGCTTTTCTTTATTATTATTTTTTATTTTTTAAAATATAAAAGATTTTTCTTTTTAAATTTTGATTTTTTAAAGTCAATCTCCACGGTCCACTAAAATGATGGGCAATGCAGATCTGAGGTTAAATTTTTGTAGAATTTTTTTTTAAAATTTTAATTAATTTAATTTTTATAAATTTCAAAATTATTTAATTTTTAATTTTTATATAATTTTTAAAATTTTAAATTATTTAAATGGATCTCCACCATCCAAATCTACACAACCTAATAATTAGTATAATTTTTATAGAAAATTAAAAACAAGAGAAAATGACCCAAATACCCTTATTACAGTTATTTCAAACGGTCAACCATAATCAAACTATTAATTAGGAGAGGATATTGTAGAAAAACTAAAACGTTATACATGTTTGTGAATATCAAACTTTCAGATAGGATAGGGGTAATTCTCCCATTTAATAAATATAAAGATTACGTATGTGAGGGAAGTTGAGTGAAAGTTCTGTACAGGATTTATGATTTTTATATGATTTTTGTTTCATAATTATAAAGCTATAATATTATGCATGTTTCATTACATTACTGCCCCACAATATCTACTTTCTGATATAAATCCAGCAGTTTAAACGAGTCAAAAAAATTGGAGTACTCTCGAAACATGTACAGAGATATGTAGCCATACAAAACTCATGTTCAAATGATAAATTAACCTGTTGGTGGAGAAATTATTTGTCTGGCTCAAAGTCAAAGTCCCTAAGTTCTCTCTCATTCGTCTGCTCTCTCTACCCACTTCCCTCTCCTTCTCCTCTCTCAAGTGTTACTTACCACTTTCAGTTTCAATTTCGTCCAACATCAAACACAAACGCAGCCTTGTCTGATGGTGCTCTGGCCCATCATCGAAGCCGATCGAAGCCCATCATCAGTTTCAGTTTCAGTTTCCGTTTAAGTCAACATCGAAGCCGATCGGAGCCGAGCGGTTGTTGAGGACGACCACAACCGGCGACAGGTAAGCGATGACTGTAAGCTGCTGATACAGCCAAATTCTCTCTCTCTCTCTCTCTCTGTCTCTCCCTAATCGTTGGAAAAGGGAATCAAACTTCTTGAGAGACCAGCCACCACCAGCTTTTCTTTTTCTGCTTTCCTTAACCTTTGACCCATTCCTCACCTTCTCAATCTCTGAAATTTCTGCATATAACTCGGTTTTTCTATGCAGCTACTACTGGGTATTTAAAATAATTTTTTCATATGGTTTTCTAAGTTGGATCGACTATGATTTACTGTATAGAAAACAGAATGAAAAAAAAAAAAAAAAAAAAAAATCTGAGTTATTCTACTAGCATTAAAAATATGATACCAAGAATTGATATAGGCTAATAAATTTTTTTTTCTTAGAGTTTCATGATTTCTTTTAAATGATAAGATTTTAATGGGATTCATAAATTTTGTAGATGTAATATAAAGTTTGTTAGAATTTTTTATGAAATTAACGGGTAGGGTAATAATTGTTATAGACTTTGCTAATAATCAATTTCACTCTAGTACTAGTAGAATCTATAAAATGTTGTACTTTTAAAATTCAATATAAATACACTTGAATTTTAATGAAATATATATAAATTTAAATTAAATACACTTATATTATAAGGAATACCAATAAATCTATATTGAATAAATGTAGACTTTTATGGGCTTTTTGAAAACCTATATTAAATAGACTCTGTATATTTTACTAAAAACATTTTAATAATGAAAGTTTCTTAATAAGGCGCTAGCTAGTAATAATTATGTTATTCGTTCACGGTTTCTGCAGCTCAATTGATACAGGCTTTCTGCTGTCGCAAGTGAAGCAGGAAAGAAGATGGACAGAGGCAATCAGTTGTCCTATGATGTACACTACTTGGAAACTCGTTTGACAGAGCAATTACAGAGATTGCAATCCTTATCCAGAGATTGTTGCGTCTATAGAGTTCCTTCTGGAATACGAAATTCAGGTGAAAGGCTCTTTACTCCAAAAATAGTCTCCATTGGCCCAATTCATTATGACAAGCATAGTGCACTACAAGCTATGGAAGTTCACAAAAGGAGATATCTAAAAGATTTTCTTGGACGAACCCAGATAAGCATGAGTGATTTAGTAGTGTTTGTAGGAGAAAAGGAACGTCAATTGCGTGATTGTTATTCAGAAACCATAGAACTTGGAAGCGATGATTTTGTAGAAATGATTTTGGTGGATGCTGCCTTCATCATTGAGCTCTTACTTAGAAATGCCGAATTGGAAGTCCATGGGAAAGCAAATATGGTCGATCGTATACTAGAAAAACCTTGGATGATCTGTGACATCCGGCCTGATTTGTTTCTGCTCGAAAATCAGCTTCCCATGTTTATTCTTAGGGACCTGTTTGAGCTAGCCAAAACAGCAGCTCTAGACACTGACTGTATCCACAAACTTTCCATGCCTAAGCTAATACATAAACTGTGGTCGTGGAGATTTCTCATGATAGAGGAAAAATCGATGAGAAATCACTTTCCTGAAGCAGAACATTTTGTTGATTTGATAAGACGTTGTCTTAAGCCACCAAAGCTACCAGTCACACCACTCAAGACCTTAAACACACCAAGTGTGACAGAACTTCATCAGGCTGGAGTAAAGTTTGCGTTGGGTTCAAACCAACACTTACTTGACATAAGATTCAAGAATGGGATTCTGGAAATTCCAAGGCTAAAAATGGTCGACAGAACAGAAGGTATACTCAGAAATCTCCAAGTCTTTGAGAAATTGCACTGTAAAACCAACTATGTGAATGATTACATCACAGTGATGAATTATCTCGCCAACACACCAAAAGATGTGGATTTACTTGTAAATAATGGAGTTCTAGAAAATTGGTTATGGAACAGTGAAGCTGTGTCGAGTATTTTTCAAAATCATGCGAAAGGCGGTAGAGTGATACCTTTGGAATTTTATTATTCAGGTCTTGTTATAGATCTAAACACCTACAGCAAATCTCCGTGGAATAAGTGGAAGGCAAACTTGAAGCAAAAGTATTTCAACACTCCATGGGCATCCATTTCTGTCATTGCAGCTACTATTCTTCTCATATTAACTTTCTTACAAACTATTTATTCTATAAAACGGTAGGTTCTATTACTGTATATTCATTGTATGTCTTGCATGGATTTCACTTGAATTGCTAGACATGAAGTGTGTGCTTGTCAAATTAGGAATGACTAATAAGGAGTGCTGATTGTTATCTTATGTATGAAATATCATTAATGCTTTTGTTTCTTTCATACGTGTATAATTTATTATCTAATTATTTTATTATAGTTTCAGGTTAACCAACCGGTTTATACAGTAGAGTTTTTTTTGGGAGAACTTCATTTAGTCCCTATATTTTTTGAAAACTTCTCGTTTTTAAATACAAATCCATTTGTAGCTTTCATGGTCCTTTACATCTAAAAAACTCATCAAATTAGTCTCTAACGTCAATCAACAGGTGGTCAAACGTTAGTGACATGAGGGTAGTTTGGTCTTTTAACATTAGTGAGTGACATTAAGACAGGTGTCACTTAGAAAAAAAAATAAAAAAATTAAATAAAAACAATAATTAAAAGTGTAGCCTAAAGTGACTAAATTATTCTCCCAACATTTTCTGGAGATGACTGGAGCTTAAGATATTATCAGACTAAATAAATATATTATTAAAACTTATTAATCAAGGATTTTTCTTCTAATACAGTATCTAAACATGAAATTTGAAACTGTAAATAAAATTTTTCTTTTGAGAAACTTAAAATTTATGACAAACACTTTGTGATTTACCCCACTTCCACGAGTATTGTACTTCATTTTTTTTGCCCATGCTTGGACCCAAATGGACTAAAATACCCTAAGAACTCAAACCAGTTACTTAATTCGAGTCAAGTACTCCACGGGACCTAAACTGAATGCCTAAGAGTCTAAGGCATGCATAACATATATTTTGCCCAAAATTGTTGAATTGAAATAAGATTTGGATTGAAGTTTGACATGGATGGAAATTTTTTTATTGGAAATTATGAAAAAATATATTCCGTATGAAATGTGATCAGATACTCCAACAATCGGAGCAAATCATTCTGCTATTCCAACATATTAAGCAAAACATTCCAATATGCACCAAAAGGTCCAACACACTAGACTAGATGGTTCAATATACCTAACTAATTGATCACGATATTGTAATACATTTTTAAGATTGTGTGATTGTTTAAACAAAACTCAAAACCTCATACATGTACATCATTAAAAAAGAAAAGAGGCAAAAAATTTCAAGAGAAACAGTCAAAATGTTGGATTAGTGAAAAAAAAAAAGTGTTTTTGGTCCATTTGGATCAATATGGACAAAAGGCTTATATAATAAACTAAGAAAAAAATCATTTTAATCCCTAAGTTTTGGGAAATGGTCAAATTTTTAACTATATTTTGAAAAATAACTAAATGAACCCTAACGTTTCAACAAAGTATCAAATTAGTCCATCCCGCTAGCCAATTAATGGTCAAACCTAACGTAAAACGTACAAAGTAATGGAAAAGTTAACTTTGAAGGGTAAATTGGTCATATTACAAATGGAAAAATCTTTAATGAATAAAAATAAATCATATCCAATCCAAAACTACTACGTTGGACTAAATTAATATATATATATATTTTTTAGAAAATTGTTTTTTTTTTAATTATCTGGAAGAGTCCAGAAAACAAACTCAAAACCCAGTGAAACCCGTTCTCTTCCCCTTCTCCTCCGTCACCCTCATCTTTTTCTCCTCCATCTTCTCCTCTGTCTCTTCTCCCTACTGTCTCCTCTATCGGCCTCCATCACCTTCTCCTTCATCTTCTTTACCATCTTTTCTCCCCACTGTGATGGAAATGAGAATGGGTCCCTTTTTGATGAAGATGTGAATTGGATTAAAGATTTGAGGTTTTGTTTGGTGGATTGATTTTTGGACTGATTTTTTTTTCCTCTTAACAAATATAAAGAAAAATAAAAGAAAAGAAACTGGAATTGAAAAGGAAATGATGTTCTAATCTGTTTGTCTAGAGCATATTGAATCAATATAAAAAAGGAAAAACTTCATTTTAGTCCTTGAGGTTTCGAAAAATATCAATTTTTTAAACATCTTTTGGAGACAGCTCTTTTAGTCCCTAAGTTTTCCAAAACTCTTCAAAATAGTCCAAACTGTTAATCAATTAATGGTCAACAGTGATAGACTGTTTGGATGGAAAGGGCAAAATGGTCTTTTTATAGAGATGTAAATTAATTTAAATAATTATTATATATATATAATTAATTTTATAAAATAAATGAAAAAATAAATAAATAAAAAGTGGAGATCCACCAGATTGGATCTCCACCGTCCATGATGGAATGGACGGTGGAGATCCAATCTGGTGGATCTCCACCATCTTCAACAGACAAAGATCATCAACCCCTACCAGCATCATCAACAACTTCATCATCATCAACATCATTTGCAACCCCACATACTACAACATCATCAACAACATCACAGCATCATCAAGAACATCTCTCACAACAACAACATCAATAACAACATTAAGAAAAAAAAAATCAAAACTGTTTATAAAAAAAAAAAAAAAATTGGAAACAGAGGGTTGATTTCGAGTTCATCTGGGTTCGTCGAACCCAGATAAACAAGTTGGGTTCGTCGAACCCAGATGAAGCTCCTCATTTGGGTTCGATCGAACCTAGTTGAGGAATTTCATTTGGGTTTGACGAAGCCAGACGAACACTCTTCGTCTGGGTGCGAATCCAACCCAGACGAAGACGTCTGGGTCCGAATCGAACCCAAAAGGAGCGCCTTTTCGTCTGGGTTCAAATCGAACCCAAAAGCATATCTTAGTCTGGGTCCGAATCAAACCCAAACACAGCGGCTCCGTCTGGGTTCCATGGAGAGGCATGACGAATGGATCTAAGCAGAAGAAGAAGGGGAAGGGACGAAGACGGCGAAGAGGCGGAGGCGCGGAGGAAATGGAGAACTTTTTTTTTCCTAAAATCTGTTTATGTTACATTTTGGTTTAATTTAAACAAAAAATAATAATAAGATTTTTTTGAAAAAATAATAAGATTTTTTTTTTTTGAAATAATAAGATTTTCTTAAAAAAATATATAATTATAGTATATATGTTCAATGTTTCATTGGTCAAACATTATGTAATATTCTAATTATATTAAGGATAAAATGGTCATTTTAAGTTATGAGGGGTAATTGAGTCTTTTTAGTTTTTTGGTTTAGTTTGACTGTCAGTTGACCAACGATTTGGACTATTTTAAAGAGTTTTGGAAAAGTTAGGGACTAAAGAGCTGTTTTCAAAAGATGTTTAAAAAGTTAATATTTTTTGAAACCTCAGGGACTAAAATGAAGTTTTCCCTATAAAAAATTTGGATTCTAGACTTTTCTATTGAATTCAATATAAATTGGGTTGTCCAAAGCGTGTTAAATTGCTATAAAACAACTCATAAATTTTGATCCAATGGTAAAACGGTAATTTCACTATGATTAATTATACAAAATTCTTGATGTCAAAAAAAAAGAATTATATAAAATTTAGTCCAAGGGTGAAACGATAATTTCACAAAAATTACATCTAAAACCATCAAGGGTGTTTCATAATTAAATATTATTGTAATATTAACTAAGACATGGGGTATAACAGTCTTTTTGGTTGTTTTAACTAAGTCTAAGGGTAAATGAGTCTTTTCATATCTTTTGTTAGGTTAGACTGTCAGTTGATTGAAATGAGAGACTAATTTGATATTTTTTCAAAAAGTTAGGGTTCATTTAGACTTTTTTCGAAACATCGTTAAAAATTTGATCATTTTCCAAAATTTAGGGACTAAAATAATTTTTGCCTAATAAACTAATAGTTAAGGTATTTTAAGAGATAATCCCAAAAAATCGTGTATAGTTTGCAAATATCTCCCTTTTGCCACCCATAATTTCATTTTTGTCCAGTATACCACCTGACACTAATAAAAACACTCAATTTTGCATAACATCTCATACAACTTAACATAATCAATCTTTTAAAACAAATAAATTCCCATTGAAATTTTATTTAATAAATTTTAATGACAAATCATAATCAATGTACATAATTTGTTAGGAATATAAATAATTATCGTCATATCTTAACTTTAACTTAGCAAATATAAATTTCTAATTGAATATGATCCAACTTATACACCATAAGCAAATCATTAAAAAAAAAAAAAAAAAAAAAAACTATTTTGAAATATAGTAATAAAATAGATTTGGTGACTAATTGAAAGCATTTTGGTGAAATTATTAATAAATATGAATTATTGTTACAATATTTAAACTTTTAGTGGGAAAATAATAACTTCATAACTATAAATTTTCTTACCACAACCATAAGTAAAAAAATATGAAAAATGGTGGAACATATATAGTAATAAAAAATATAGTCATTGTAGTGATCAAAAATCATGCGTTTATATATGGACCCAGAAGCCCATTAACGAAGTTCATAGATGACCCAATCAGCTCTATCGATCAATTATGACTTGGGCTTGCGTGACAATTGGCTGGCCTAAAGACTCATAGGTTGATCAACCGTATAACCTGAATGGCCTAATTCACACTCTCGATCCATCACGTCAGATCTAGTCTATTCTCTCAGGTCAGCCCATGGTTCGAACAACAGCCCAAGAGTCAAGCCCAAAAGCTCTCACTCCTATTTCGTCTATGATCTAACTGGCTTTATTCTCAAGAAATGATCTTTCCTAAATAGAAACATGGAAATATTAAGAACAGGAAACCTACCATTAAGGACCAAAGATTCAAGGATCAGCCTAAGATCTCCTAAATCCTCTGAGATCCGATCTCTCCAGTATCACCAGACATGGAAAGTGTCCAAGAGAGAGAGACCTTCTCTACTTATAAAAGGGACCATCGATTCACAAACAAAGAGAAGATAGAGAAAAGAGAGTTGTTTTCTTCAGACATTCCTTTAGAGTTTCTCTAAAGGTCATTTTTAGGGTTAACAACGCCCTAATACACGATCTGCCTTCCGTGTCAGACTGTTGTCATAAGTCCTTTCCGATATTAGCTCTTTCTTCTATATTTACATTTTATTTCCTTATTTATTGAATAATTTGCTGACTTGAACATTGAAATGCCTACAGCTGGCACCACATCTGTATCATAGTCACTTTTGCTCCTTTGTTTAATCTATATAGGGTATGAATTGTCAAGTTGTAAGGAAGTTAACAATCAAGTTTTTCTCCACTTCAGCATATTGTAGATTGACCCCACTATAGTCATCAAATAGAATTTACAAACAATTTTAAATAACTTTGGGACAATTAGTAAGGAACATGAATGATCATCACTATATCCATACTTGTAGTGAAAATATGTAAATTTGTGATTGACTAATTTTTTCAAATTACAAGCAAAAATTATGTTGAATATTTTTCCAAACCATAAGCTGATATCACAAATATTGGTGATAATTAGTGATAAAAATCCAATCACGAAATAGACGTTGGTGGCTAATTGAAATCACTTTGAAATTTTGGTGCGGGAAATAAACATTTGTCACTAAAAAGCTTGTAGTGAGAAAATTTAAGTTCACAACTGACCATTTTCATTATATAGGTAATATTCATAGAAAGTGAAGGAAAATTTATCAATGAAGACAATATAGTAATGAAATAGACTTTGGTGACTAATTAGAAACACTTTAATGAAATTAATAATTTATATAAATACTTGTGGCAAATATAAATTCGTAAAAAAACAAATGTTACTAAATCCATAAATATATATATATATATGTGTGTGTGTATATATATATATAAAGTATGGAGAGAATCATGTTAGTATGAAAAATATAATCATGAAATTGACTTTAGTAGCTAATTACAATCATTATGGTGCTATTAGTGAGAGACATGAATGGTCATCACTATATACATGCTTTTCGTGATGAAATATAAATTCGTGACTACATATTTTCTCATTAAAGTAATATGAAAATTAAAATAGATTGGTGGGAACCATATTAGTTGCGAAAATACAGTAACAGAATAGCTTTTTGTGACAAATTGGAATTAGTTTAGAAGAATTGGTGAGAGATAGGAATGATATTACTATATTTATATTGTTATTAATGAAATTTAAATTTGTCATTAATTAAATAGATATTTTTTGATTGATAGGGAGGGAAAATAATTAGTGACAAAAATATAATTATAAAATTGACTTTATAACGGATTGTATATGTTTCTTGGAATTAGTGAAGAGTGTAAATGGTTGTCACCATAACTATACTTTTAGTGACAAATTGTAAATCCATAACATTTTTTTTTCAATAAAATCATAATTTCTTGGACTTCAAAAAAAAATAATAATAATTTCTTGTAGTGCATGCTTTCAATTATGTAATTACATTGTTAAAAATCAAAATTGTTTATAAGTTATTTTATTGTCTAGTCAATAGAGAACTTTGGATCATTCAAACTTAGCTCCTTTTATAGTTTAGTTTGGTGAGATGTTTTCAGTGTAATAGTTGCACATCATCTCTTAGTAGGAATGATTGAGCAATTTCTTAATCCTAAGACGTCAAGGGTTCAAATCTCACTCTTGTTGAAGGTGTGGGTAGCTTTCTATAAATTTAATCATCATTTATCTACCATAAAAAATAAAAAAAATAAATAAATAAAAATAAAAAATTCAATGTAATAGTTGTTATAATTAAATTGCATTCAAGATTTGTTAAATACATTAGTCCTTTTTTTTTTTTATGTTTTGTTACTTATCTAAAATTTTGTATTCTAATTTGTCCCATCCTGAGGCATGAAACTTATATTATTATTTAATTTATTTCATTCTTACATGAATATTTATTTTATAAAATGAAAAAGTTAGGACATGTTGTGTAGTAGTAAGGAGTTAGACAAACAAATTGAATCTCTAAACATGATCAAGTGTAATTTTTTAAATGAAGGAATTGCACAAAACTCCCCTTAGGTTTGCCTAAAAATAGAGGGAAACATATTTATTACTTTATTACACTAAACCCTCACAACTAACGTTGACTTTTGTCAATGTTAACTGAGTGAAGGGCATTTCGGTCCATTTCTCCTTCTTCTTATTCACCCCTGTGGGTCTCTCTCATTCATCATCATCTTCTTCTTCACCCTTCTCTCCGCCGCCGCTTTCTTCTCCTTCATCCTCTGTCCGAAGAGGAAGCTGTCGCCAATCCAACCGTGAAGCTCGCCTAACCAGCTACAGATCAGATCGTCGCCGAGTAGAGGTCACGCGGAACCGAAGACACCAAGCCGAGTAGAACCAGACGACGATGCCGACCATCAGCTCAGCCGGCCGACTGAGGAGCTCGCGCCGACCCGGGCATGAACCGAAGCTAACCAAGACAGATCGAAGCTGAACCAAACTAGCTCGACGTTGCGCGTAAGCTAGACCAGACCGGAGCCCGCTCTTCTTAGTGAGTTTGCGGCTGGATAAGCTGGTCAGCGACGGGTTCAGATGACCAGAGCAGCTCTTCTTCTTCTTCTTCTTCTTCTTCTTCTTCTTCTTCTTCTTCTTCTCTCTCACCCTCTCCTGTCGATCTGGTTTTGTGGTTGATTTTATTGGTGAGATGATCAGTGTTTGATGATGAAGATGATCTGATGGTGTGATGATGTTCGAAGATGATGATGAGGATGATCTGATGGTGATGTTGATGATCGGTGTTTGATGGTGATGATGATGATGATGATGATGATGTTCGAAGATGATGATGAAGATGATCTGATGGTGATGATCGAAGATGATGATGAAGATGATCTAATGGTGATGATAATGTTCGAAGATGATGATGAGATGATCTGATGGTAATGATGATGATGAGGATGATCTGATGGTGATGATGTTCGAAGATGATGATGAGGATGATCTGATGGTGATGATGATGATCAAAATGGGTAAAATAGTCATTTGATTAAAAATCTTGGTCAACTGTTAAAGTTAACGGAAATTGACTAATGGTGTGGGGGTTTGGTGTAATAAACTGATAAATATATTTTTGTCTGTTTTTTGGCAAACCTTAGGGCGGTTTTGTGCAATTCCTTCTTTTTTAAATGTAGGTTATATTTCTCGGATAGTCATAAAACAGAAAAGATCCTGTCAAATTTTTTGTAAAATTGTTATACGAAGTGTATTCGTTTGTTTGAAATTGTTTTGTCAACCTTTTTATTTATCTTTTTTTTCAGGAGTCTCAAACAAACACCGTCAAGATCCTATGAAATCTCCAAAAATAAGTGGTCGGTGTCATGAAGTTATTGACATCACAAGACGAGCTGTTGAGGAGACAAGACAAGAGACTGAGTAGGCTGCAGAGGGGACAGGCAAGGCTAGAAGCTCATCTAAGAATCGAGTGGTCTTCTAATGGTGGGGATGATCCGAAGAACGATGATGATGATGATGTTGAAAGGACCAATAAAAAAGAGGATGTCCGTCGCTCACCACCACGTCCTCAAGGTGATGATGATGTAGAAGTTGTTAACTCTAGCTTTATTCCTCTCTCGAACTTTGGTCAAATTGTAAATGCAGTTTCCTCTCATCCTCAGGTATGAATCTTATTTTATTATTCAATTTAGAATATGATATAGAAGTTGTTAACTCTAGCTTTATTCCTATCTCCAACATTGGTCAAATTGTAAATGAATTTCCCTTGTCCTAATATAAGAAAATTTTCTTTTGATACTATATTGGTTAAGAAAATTGATGATGGTTTAGCGAAGTTGACTTTGTCTTGTATCTCTGATTCCATTTGGATTGATGATCTTCTTTCTTGTGTCTTTAACGTATTCCTTTCTCTTGAAAAAAACATGTCCTCTTTAATAATTTTAATTAAGAGTTTTTTTTTTTTTTTAATGGTGGGAGAGGGTGATTAAATTCATAAAAAATTACCCACACCTTCGATAAGGGTGGAATTTGAACATTGATCTCTTAAAATCAAGGGAGGTGTTTAACCATTCTTACTAAGAGATGGTGTACAAAGATATTTGATTAGTAGGAAAAAGGATTGACTGATCATATTGAAACATTATAAGTAGAATTAAGGTTATAATTGCTGTTAACCAAAAAGTTTAAAATGAAGTGTAAAATATAATTGTTAGACTATTAATAGCATCACTCTGTATTTAAAACTACATTTAACAAGTTTGAACTTGACTGAAATTAAAATTCCGATATAAAATAAACAAAATATTATCTATTTGGGCACTTTCAACTAAATAAATGTATTTTAGGCTCATAGAAAAATGCTAATTATGCTATTATCATAAGTTTGCAAAATGGGCATAAAACAGACATTAATTTTTGAAAATATAAAAAACTACAACCTAGGTAAAATACCGTCACTTCACAGAGTAGTAATACTGCAGTTGATCATCTTATATTATGTACAACTATTGGAAATATGTCATGTGACATGAAAAAATAAATAAACTCTTAGAATGTAAAGTAAATTACATCAAACGAAAAGACTAGCGCAAGAAATTCTGTTTCCAAATTTCTTCTTGACTTTGATTGACTCCCTACTTTATTTACTTGGGTTTTGTATAAGAGATGTGAACCAAATATGAGTTTACCACATTTGCTCATAGAAGAAAATATAATTGAGGAATGCAAACCAACCTCAGCAGTAAAAGGAAAATTTTCTTCCCTTGACATTGCATCATTGGCTTGTCCAGGCCTCCATCATTTTTATTTTTCAATTTTAAAGTAACCAGTGTAATGTTCATCTCTGAAGCTCAGTAATGGTGACAGAACAAAGTTCCTGTTCACTCCTTTTGCCACAAAGCTGATAGGATCATATTTGCTGATTCCTTTTCGCATTTCAAAGCTGGCTCTCCGGTTAAATTTAGTGTCTGATGACTCCCTAATGCCGCTGAGTTTCAAGCTTGCACCTGAAGTCAAGTATTCATCACCATATATAAAGCAACCCCTTTTGTGAACTGACTCCAAGGATATCGATTCATGTCTTCCATCCAATCCAGTAACCACGCGAAAATAAGAAAATCTCTTATCACTAGTAGAATTTGTGATTTTAATTCTATCATTTGTTCCTTGGTGCACCACAAGCATTCCTGGATGATCAAATGGTTCTAGCATGACTGATTTGCCAACAACATCTTTGGCTGATGAGAATTTTGAGGAAGATGAATCATCAAAGATGAGTCTGAACGTGGCGTGAACTGCACCATCAGTGCCAGACTGAGGTAACTTTTCCATTGTAATCGACTTGTCGGAGTTGGTTAAGACAAAAGATGACTTTCCTGACACCTGGGAAAAAGTAACCAGATGATCATTATATGAGGCAGGAATTGGAGTTAACCAGTCTGCAAGAGATCTGTCTGCTTCAGTCTTGATGTTCCAATCTCCATTGCTATAACCGGCAAGCAGATAAGGACCATAAAGTATAGCCTTAATAGACGCATACTTAGGCCGGTCATCTAGGAAGAAAATACACAAGAAAAAATATTCAATCAAACATCATCTAAGCGAAAATGTTTATGCATAGCATACAAATATATATCTAGATCTTTTCAGGCAAATCATTCATGAAATTACCTTGAATAGCTTCTGCCCTCAGGGTAATGGGCAGCTGAAGGGTTAATTTGTCACCATTGATCCACTGTTTAGTAACAGAGAGAAAATTACCTGCATTAGAAATGTTGTGCCATTGGTCATTTATCATTTTTGAAAAACATAAAATAAGATAGGAGTTAAGAGGATCACAAAAATAATACAATACAACAATGTTATGATGAAAAAGTAGGCAAAACAGTATTTCTGTCTCTATTCTGCACCTGGAGATGGAAGAGGCAAGTTCTGATTGTTTAATGTTGCCTTGGCACCATTTAATTTCGTCCAAAACGGTATCCTTAGATTCAGGGTAGATGACTGGCCTGACCCCTGCATAAATCACATCAAACGTGAAGAATAGTTTCTTTTTCTTTCGACTTCTCTTAATAATCCAGAATGAAGAATAGTTAGACCATAACTGACACCAGCACAATTGACATGAAGAATATGACAAAAATAAATTAGCCGAATGGGTTCCACATTAAAATATATCTAGTCATATCTCAACGTGCCAATTCCAAAGATTTACTCCAAGCCGTAGAACACTTGAGATAGTAATTCTTCTAATACAAGAGAACTAAAGCTTAGGTTCAAATTGATCTTATTAAGTTATTATGCTACCCCTGCTTCTGCAGATCATTGTTTTCATTTGTTATATAGTGAAGAGAAGCTGGATATATATAAAGGGAGATATCATGATCAATGTCAAAAAACTCATTTAAGATCATTTTTCTTGACCCAAAAAAATTGAAGATTATTATTAGTTTGTGTACCTCCAAAGAAATTGTCAGTGTCAAGCGCAGGAAAGGATCTGAAGAAACAACAGGATCAACTTTCTGATCCAGCGTCATACGTCCAGATTTCCAACTAAGCACACTTGATATGTACTGAATGATGTAAAGACCAGGGACTTTTCCTTCCTCTTCAAAATATATGGAATCACCTAGCTTTGAGAATGATTCAACTCCTAGATAGGCCGTAATGTCAATTGACATGGTTAAATAGCACAGTCAAAACACAATATATGCTGAAGCAAATCATAAGAATAAAAATGAAGAATATAATTGTGGCGAGTGAAACGTGAAAAGGTATGTTAGTTCAGTCTGTCCTGAAAAGTAGACTTCTAATATGAGCAAGGAATCCCATACCTGAACCATAGCAGCACCAAAAAGACTCAAACTTTGTTCCCCATCCATGGATGCTTTTGGCCTTGGAATCTCCAGGACCTAGCGGAAGCATGTAGAGCATCACTCCTGGCTCTGTCCCCCGTTGAATGCTAAGCACACCATTCGTCAGGGCACGCTCATAATAATCAGCATATGCCATTTCTTTTGTCCATTTAAACAGATGGCGAGAGACCTATAAAGCCAAACAAATGTGCTATAGGATTTCGACAATATAGAACATTATTATGCTGACATGGTATGAAAAAATGACAAGCATTGGGCATACCTTCAGCATGTTATAAGTTGAGCATGATTCTTCGTTCTCCTTCCCTAGGGTGCTTGCCAATCTCTTCGGGTCTGACCTACTCAGTGATAGAGGCAACGCCAGCAAGAAAGTTACGGATCAGAAAAGCTTAAAAGGAAATGAACTATGATCAGATAAAGGATACATGTAAAGAACATTGAAATTTAGATAGAGGCAGCAGCTTATTGATGGATATGAAATAGATTAAACCGACAAGTTGCTTGATATAGTAACATTAGTACCAGTGCTCCTTGACTGTGGTTCCTCCTGTTGCATAACAATGAGATGAGTTAACAATATCCATGAAGAACGTACCCATCGCCTGCCACACCAAAGTTAGAAGTTACACAACTAACTATAAGATTCTCACACCATGAAGCAAATGATTGAAGTCTCTCAAAAGTAATATCCTAAAATTAAAACCAAAGTCTACAGAGTACAGACCAACAAAGGAAAACTTGCTAGGCATGAGCAGAGGCAACTGAAATGGAAGGCAGACTTTGATCAGTGTGGTCACATTAAGCAGTTTACCTTGTAAAGTGGATCACCAGTGATTTCGTAGCGCTTTTGAGATCCAACAACGATAGGGATATGTGCATTGGCGTGGAAACCAGATAAATCATCAGCCTACAATAAAAAAGAACAAACCTTTTGAGTATATGCATAGTATAAAGAATAAATTCATTTCCTCTTCATCTACTGCTTTCATCCTCAGCCTACTATTTCATATGAACTAGACACTCAATTTTCCTCTCCCAAGAGCCAGTAAAGTGCAAAGCAGAGTTGTAATACAACTCCTCTATACATTTTACTTTCTCAATGATACTACTTCATCAACCTAAATATTTACCTGTACTGCCAGCAATCCCAAAAAGCATGGTTTGTCGAATAGTTGAGCTAAAACTAAATGCTTTTGATCTCTCTAAACACAGCAAAAAGAAAATTAAATGTCAGAAAGCAAACAGTGTTTCAAAACTGTGCACCTATAAACCTAAACATTCAAAACAAAAATGCCACAAAAACCACAAAACCAATCATGATAAAAAAATATTGTACATTCTTAAGACCAAGTGCATGAAAAAATTCAATCATGTTGTTGAAGTGTAGAATCAGAAGAGATGATAGTGAACTACATGGACAAGATTGCCTACCGTTATGGAGTACAATCGGTACAGGACATCATTCATGCCACCAGTTTCGTCATTAAGCGACAGCCAATGTCTTTCCACGGTGTACTTCAAAATTACATTTTGAACACGATTGTAGAAATAATTAACCATCCATGTTGTCATGTTCAAAGCTTGAGCATTATTAGCGAACGTATACTGATCCAACAAGCCGGCCAATATCTACAAAGCAGACAAATTTTAAAGCAAAGTATGCAACTTTTTCAGTAAGGAGAAATAGACTAATTGCATCATGTGAAACAAAGCAAAAATAAACATCACCTTGTGAATAGTGTAGTATGGAGCCCAAACAGGTTTTAAAGCTTCAAAACGATCAAATTCCCTAGATGGGAAAGCAGAAAGATACCCGGTGCCCATTTTCTTCTGACAGTGAGAAAGAGCAGACACCACTGCAGACATTCTCTCTTTGAGAGTATCATTGTGAGTACTTGCCCACATTAGTGCTGTAGCACTCATGTAATGCCCTTCAAGATTGCCAAAATTATGTTACTCATTGAAATCACCACACTAAAGATCAAATGCAAAAATTATGAAAATTCAGTGAATCATCACCAGAAACATTACAAATCAAAAAATCTCTCAAACATGTTGCATAAAGAATGACAATGGCAACATAATCTAAATTCTAAAACGAGTGAGTCATATTAAATTGTGTTCTAAGGCACATATTAAAGAATTTTCTAATCTGTTAAGACACATGTTAACATAATCCATATAAATTTAATTATGTACACTAAAGATCAAATAAAAAAATTATGAAAATTCAGTGAATCATTACCACAAACATTACAAATAAAGAAATCTCACAAACATGCTGCATAGAGAGTGACAATCACAACATAATCTAAAACGAGCGAGTTATCTTAAATTATGTTTTAAAACACATAATAAAAAATTTTATAACTTATTAAGACACATGTTAACACAATCCATATAAATTTAATAAGGTAAAATTTATACCTACAAAATGGCCGCGGAGCTGGCAAGTGGAAGCCTCCCACCCTCCGTAGGCCTTCCCCGGCGCATGCAAACCAGCAGTTTTACGAAAACTCCAAACCAACCTGTCCACATCCAACATTAGCAAGTACTCCAAATTGGTCTGTTGAGCTCTCCAATGCAAAGAATTCTCCCCCAGGCTCACATCATGCAACGAAACCTCTTTGAGAAACCCTCCAGGCGGCTGGAACTCATTCGGGTTCTTCATCTTCCTGTACAACATAGCCCAACTCAACTCATCTTCCTCTCTCAAAACCTTCCTTGGAAGCAAGCTAGACCAGGCAGAGTCATCAGTTGGTGTCAAATGGTAATGGGAATACACCTCTTGTCTCCACGTCTCGTTTTTGGAGTTCAAGAGCTTGTACCTGAAAGTATGTGAAGTAGGTGGAAAAGTGTTTGAGCAGTGCTTGGCTGAAGCAAAACCACCACCCCAGAAGAGAAACAACGCCAACAGTTGAAACAACACAAAACCCTCCATTTTTGTTATGTCAAATTTCAACGTTACATGCATGGATATTTATAGAGAGGACGTGTAGGAGTGGCAGCGGAGAATCATGGATAGCGAGTGCAGTTTCATGGAGGGTTGTTTCTGACTAAGATGGCGGGAATCATTATCCACCTAATTCTCCTTGAAAATAGCTCTCTCCAACTGCTTTTGGAGAGTTTTCATTTTTCTTAATTGAAAAACACAAAAATAAAAAGTCAAGTAGTTATTATATTTTGTTTTCTAGTTTTTCAATCTTTTTCCTCATAGCGTGCATTTGTGATTGATTTTGGGATATAGTTAACATTATCACATATATAGACAACTATACATATTTGGAGCCTAATAGGAGGCTAAACATCATATGACATTTGTTTTAAAATATAACTTAAATACAAATTACTTATCTGAGGTATAGTCTAAAATAAATAGAGCTAGCTTTCTAATTTTATTTTTGAGATTTAAATAAATGGTAGGATTGATAAACTAAATCTTGTAAAATGACCAAAAAAAAAATTATCAATATCCAAATATATGTAAGAATGATGTGG
Source organism: Nephelium lappaceum (assembly GCA_021234005.1). NCBI lineage: Eukaryota > Viridiplantae > Streptophyta > Magnoliopsida > Sapindales > Sapindaceae > Nephelium > Nephelium lappaceum. Next base: position 10,389,773 of record CM038009.1, read on the forward strand.
GGAGTTAGTAAATATTTTTATGGTCCTATCCAAAATCTATTGATTGTTAATAAATAATAATGTTAATTGGATAATAATAATTATTATGATAATTATAATATTAATTATAATGTTAATTTTGGGATAATTATAATTAATATTATAATTATCATTACAAAGATAATAATAATTATAATTATCATTATAATTTTAGAACACACTTCAGATAGGTAATTTGTATTAAAGTTTATATAATATGAGTTATTCAACCTTATATATTTGAATTTGAGTGTAATTAAACTTTTCTTTATATTCTGATTATGGTTAAGAGGAATAGATAGGCCATCTTATATATATAGAATCGGAAGAAAATTTTAACTAGACATGCTTATGAGTTTTCAGTCCACCCAAGAGTTTTGCCAGATCTACTTTGCAAAATAAGTCAAACTGAACGTTTATTTTTCTTCAGAATTTTTGCCGGATTCTACGTTCTAAATCTAAATTAAATAAACTTTCAAAAAAAAAATCTAAATTAAATAAGGTCAAACAGCTTTTTTTTTTTTTTTTTAATTTACTAGACTAAAATTGTAACAAAAAAATAAATAACTAAAATGTAAATTGGAGAAACCTTTTTGAGATTGAAAAGGCTGCTTTGACTGGTTAATAAGTTGTATTGAGCGGGCATGATAACCCTTGCCGTCTAACCTCATGTTTAATGAAGAAACCGAATTGTATATCGGGTTTACCATTTCTCTCTCTCTCTCTCTCTCTCTCTCTCTCTCTCTCTCTATATATATATATATATATATATACATATCTATTGAAAATTATATTTTTTATTTATTATTTATTAACCAATTTACAATTTTTGAGTCAGTGTCCCTAAAATTTTTTAAATAGAGATTGAGAAGGGAAAGATGACTCGAACTTTTAATCTCTATATTATAAATGTGAGAAGTTACCATTAAACCAATGTCATCTTATCTTAAATTACATTGTTAGCAATCTCTTTGTCATTCATCATAAATTAAAATTAGAAAAAAAAATTTTCATTTTAGCCCCTAACTTCTGAGAAATGATTAAATTTTTAACTATATTTTGGAAAGTGACGAAATTGATCCTAATATTTCTATAAAGTGTCAAATTAGTCCATCTAATCAGTCAACTGACGGTCAAACTTAACGAATGATATGGTGTGTAGCGGTAATTTTATCATTTCAAATCATAACTCAAAATCTTAATATATGTACGAATCTAATAATTTAAAAAAATTAAAAATAGAAAGGAAAATTGAAAATAAATAGTTAAGAAAAATTTCAAAAATAATAATAAATGAAAGAATAGATATTTAATAAAATTAAAAAATAATTTAAATAAATTTAAAAATAATAAAAATGATATTTACCATTAAAAGAATTGAAAATTTTTAATATTAATAAAAAAATTTAAATGATTTTTATTAAAAAAACAAAAAATCATCCCCGTATCACTTCAATTCCATCAAACCTAAAAATTCCATCCGTGTCCCTTCTCACCATCAATTACAATGTCGTCTCTCACACCATAACAGATGGAACCGTATCTCTCTCTGCTCCTTTTTCTTTTTTACTGCAACATAGTTATTTTTTTTTAATTTAATGATTTTATTTTATTATTTTATTTTACAATAACATTTAATATTTAATGATTTTTTAAAATCTATACTAAAAAAAATTGAGTCCAAGGCCAAAACCATAATTTCACAAAATTTATATATCAAACTAGCAAAGGATAATTTCGTAATTAAATATTATTGTAATATTTAACTATGGATAGAGATATGATAGTCTTTCTATCTATTTTAACTAAGTCTAAGGGTAAATGAGTCTTTTTATGTTTTTTATTAGGTTTGAGCATCAGTTGATTGACGAGAGGAACTAATTTGACATATTTTTGAAACGTTAGGGTTCATTTTATTCTTTTTGCAAACATAGTTAAAAATTTGATTATTTGTCAAAAATTAGGGAATAAAATGATTTTTCCCTTAAAATTAAAAAAAAAAATACCGTGTATAATATCAAAAATAAAATATAGTCTTATAAATATAATTTTAAATATATAAAAATACTAAAAGAATTAAATAAAAAATTAGAGATATCATAGAGGCTACAAACTCCACAAGTATCATACGTGTTTCGAGAGTTGATAGACTTAGTATATAGTATTTCGAGATAAAAATAAATAAATTTTATATAAAATTGAAATTATTACATATAATTTTTTACATATATCATTTTAAGAATAATAATTTGTCTCTTAAAGAAAAATAATCATTTGTGGGTGTTATCACCAACCTCTTAGCCATGGTTTCAAAAATGGCTACTCGGTAATCGACCGGTGAGATAACAGTTAGCGATTTATCGGTTATTTTGCAAGTAATCGACAATCAATCCGCAAATACTATTTTGGGGGAAAATTATTATTTTTTGAAATCTAACGGTGTAAACTAATATTTTTTTAAATATTAAAGGTCAAAACTCAGATACTAGTATGATTTTATCAAAGCTCAAGGCGGTTGTGTAATTTATCATAATTTTTATATATAAACTCATGCAAACCCTACTATTCCTGCCGCCTCCATCTCTCTATCTCTCTCTCACTCTAAAACGTCGACTTTTTAATCTTTTTCCCTTCTTCTTCTTCCTTTCTTCTTTTTCTTGTTATTTTCGAAGAAAGGCGAAGACAACAATGAACGGCAAAAATGACAACGTTGAAAGGTAGAGATAATGACCTCGACCCTAACCTCATCCACCCACGCGGAGACGCCGCATCAACCCTTTCGCACTTTCCTCCGCCGCTGTCTCATGTATGTTTCTTTGCATTTATGGTGGTTATTGGATTTTTTGGTAGTGTTTGGGTGTTTTTCAATAGGTTTTGTGATCGGTTTTTATCAAGTTAACCGAGTTGGATTGATTATTCAACCAACTTGATCAATTACTTACCTCTGACGAGCATGAGCCTTGATATAAGGGTTATTAGACCGGTAGGGTACTAGTCAACGATTCATCGACAAAAAATCACCGTTAATCGATGATTTTTGTAACAATACCCTTAACTCAACCATGGCCTTTTCACAAAAGAAAATGGCAAATGAAAAAGCAAGGTGGTGCCTTCTCCCTCAATCTTCAAGGTAAGAGGCAAGACAAAAGGTCACCACCTTCTCCTTATAATAAGCCACAATCAAGTGATATGGGTCTAAGTGATATGGCTCATCAATATGTTTTCAAGCCAGTGGTCTAATTTTATATATATATATATATATATATATATTATAATAATAATAATTATTATTATTATTAACTATATAGTTTGAAACTATTTGCAAATGGAACAAACTTTTAGATTTTACTATAACTAATCCCTGACCGATCACTTATAGCCGTTAGAGTTAACAGTCAACAGTATAATCTCGATTAAAAGATCAAAATGCTTTTGATTGACTCGGTTGATCGTTTGACCAAATAACAATTATAGAAAAAGATTATAATACCCTTGAATTTAAAGAAAAATAGACTTAAAAATTTAATTTAAATTTAAAAAAAAAAAAAAAAAAAGACCCTCGGTGGAGATTAATTTATAAATAAAAATGTATACTTTTTTATTTAAAAAAATTCGCTTTTAAAAATTGGTAACCATATTTCTATAAGAATTAAAATTAAAAAAGAAGTTGACATCTTTGTGGTTCTCTGAAACCGTGGATCTTCCTCAGATCTTCAAGTTCTCTGGCTTTGAAACCAGATCCAACGCCATAACCCACCAAAACCGCAAACCCTTCAACCCCTCAAGTTCTCTGGTTTGCAACCCCTTCATCATGTTCGACCAGCACCTAAACCACCGAAACCGCAACCCCTTCATCTAGTTCGATCAATCATTAATCATCATCATCAAACAAAACCCAATCTCCAAAAGAGACAAGTGGAAGAAGAAGAAGAGCACAACAGAAGAAGAAGAAGAATACAAAAGCGAGAAGTGGAAGAAGAAGAGCGAACGGAAGAAGAAGATCCAATATGGAAAAAATTAATCCAGAAACAAAAACAAAAACAAAAAAAACAAAAACAAAAACAGAGATATAAAACAGAGACCATAAAAACCACAATGGAAAAAGGCGAAGAGAGCGAAGAAGAAGGCTCGAGTGAAGGAGGAGAAGAAGAGAGAGGCGAAGAGGAAGCGGAGGAGTGGGAGGAGAAGGTGGTGGGCTCGACAGAGGAGGAGAGCGGCATGTTGGGATTTGCTTAAAAGTAGTTAGTCTATTTTTTCGGAAGTTTAGTTAATAAATTCCTTTTCTTTAGGAACACTTAGCTGGTTGATTTATTCAAAGTAGTTGGAGTAATGGACTCCATTTTTTTCTCTTTTTTGTTATGCTGTACGGCTTTATAAAGCCATTTTCTACAATTAATAAGATTAAGTAATTAGTCCCAGTTTCTTTTGTCATTCTATCAAAGCTCTTTTATTTTTAACATTTGGTATCAGAGCCCCTCACAGGGTCTGATTAAATTAGAAAGCAGCAGCTCTCTACGTGATTAAGGATGGCAACAGAAAGCTCATTTGTGCAACCAGCTGTACCGAAATTTGATGGACACTATGATCACTGGGCAATGCTCATGGAAAATTTTCTGAGATCCAAAGAATATTGGACGGTCGTGGAGAAAGCAGTACCTGCAGTAGCAGAAGATCAAGCCTTGTCAGAGGCAGAGAAGAAACATATTGAGGATCAAAAGCTGAAAGACTTGAAGGCTAAGAATTATCTGTTTCAAGCTTTAGATCGCTCAATTCTGGAGACGATTCTTAATAAGGATACAGCTAAGAGCATATGGGATTCAATGAAGCAGAAATTTCAAGGTGCAACAAGGGTGAAAAACGCACATCTGCAAGCTCTAAGAAAAGAGTTTGAGATTCTCGAAATGAAGAATGGTGAATCTGTCAATGAATTCTTTGCTCGCACTCTTACAATAGTTAACAAGATGAATGCAAATGGAGAGAAGAAGTCAGATGCTGAAGTGGTCTCAAAAATTTTGAGATCAATGACCTCAAAGTTCAATTATGTTGTATGTTCTATTGAGGAATCTAAAGACACAAGCATTTTAACTATTGATGAACTGCAAAGTAGTTTATTGGTGCATGAGCAGCGAATGAACATGAATTCATTGGTTGAGGAAGCACAAGCCTTGAAGATTTCTTTCGGCGAACAATCTGGTGCAAGAGGTCGAGGCCGCGGCAGTTATCGAGGAAGAGGAAGGAGCAGAGGGAGACAGAGTTTTGACAAAGCCACTGTAGAATGCTACAAATGTCACAAGCTCGGACATTTCCAATGGGAATGTTCAAGCAAAGAAGCAAACTATGTCGAAACTCAAGAGGAAATGTTGCTGATGGCATTTCTGGATGCAAAAGATGGCAATAAAGAGGATACGTGGTTCCTTGATTCAGGTTGCAGCAATCACATGTGTGGACAGAAGAAGTACTTTATTGATTTTGATAAAAGTTTTGCTGATACGGTGAAGCTAGGTAACAATACAAGCCTGGCAGTGACTGGAAAGGGCAATGTAAGATTGCAAGTGAATGGTATGGTGCAAACTATCACTGGAGTGTTTTATGTACCAGAATTAAAGAACAATCTGTTGAGCATTGGTCAGTTGCAGGAGAAGGGGCTGGCCATTTTGTTTCAACATGATAGATGCAAGATTTATCACTCAGAGAAAGGTTTGATCATGGATACGAAGATGGCTGCGAATCGAATGTTCAAGCTACATGTGGTAACTGCACCACCTGCCTGTTTCAGCACAATCACAGAAGCAAAAGCTCAGCTTTGGCATTGCAGATATGGGCACTTGAGTTATAATGGTCTAAAGACACTTCAGCAAAAGAACATGGTGAATGGCTTGCCAGAACTCGGTTCCTCATCAGAGATTTGCAAGGACTGTATGGTGGGAAAGCAGCAACGGATGTCATTTCCAAAGAAAAGTTCTTGGAGAGCAACACAAATTCTTCAACTGATTCATGCTGACATTTGTGGACCAATTACACCAGCTTCAAACAGTGGAAAAAGGTACTTGATTACTTTCATTGATGACTTTAGCAGAAAAGTCTGGGTGTATTTTCTTTTAGAAAAAGCAGAAGCCTTTGTTATATTTAAAAGTTTTAAAGCTCGTGTTGAGAAAGAATCAGATTTGGCTATCAAGTGTTTGCGAACTGATCGAGGAGGCGAGTTCACATCACATGAATTTACAAAATTCTGTGATGATAATGGCATTCAAAGACAATTGACAGCAGCTTATACACCGCAACAGAACAGAGTAGCTGAGCGGAAGAACAGGACCATTATGAATATGGTACGCAGCATGCTCTCTACAAAGAAAATTCCAAAAATCTTCTGGCCTGAAGCAGTCAATTGGACAGTACATGTCCTAAACCGAAGTCCGACACTTGCAGTTAAAGATCGAACTCCAGAAGAAGCTTGGAGTGGAACCAAGCCCTCAGTTGAGTATTTTCGTATTTTTGGGTGCATTTCTTATGTTCATGTATCTGATTCTAAAAGAACTAAACTAGACGATAAGAGCATAAGATGTGTATTGTTAGGGGTTAGTGAAGAGTCAAAAGCTTATAGGCTCTATGATCCTAATTCAAAGAAAATTATAATAAGTAGGGATGTTGTGTTTGAAGAAGATAAGGCTTGGGATTGGGATCAAAAGTGTGAAAATGCTAATGTGTGTGATTTGGAATGGGGAGATCAAGAAAATGATGCCGCTGAATCTGATGAAAGGGAAGAAGTAGGCGAATCTGAAGTTGTTGCAGATGTAGAAAATTCTGCCTCTGATGTCTCAACTGGTGATGATCTTCCATGCACAAATGTAGGGAGAAATAGGGTACAACCAGCCTGGATGCGAGACTATGAAACTGGAGAAGGGCTGTCCGAAGATGAAAATGAAGCTTATTTTGTGTTGTCTGCAGCTGATGATCCTGTGATGTTTGATGAAGCTATTAAAAGTGAAAAGTGGAGGAGAGCAATGGATGCGGAAATGGAGGCAATACAGAAAAATAATACATGGGAATTAACAGAATTACCAAAAGGAGCAAAAAAGATAGGAGTAAAGTGGGTTTATAAGACCAAGTTTAATGAGATTGGAGAGGTGGATAAATACAAGGCTAGACTTGTGGTGAAGGGGTACTCACAGCAGTATGGAGTCGACTACACTGAGGTATTTGCACCAGTTGCGCGTATGGAAACAATTAGAATGGTTGTGGCATTTGCAGCTCAGAGAGGATGGACTATTTACCAATTGGACGTGAAATCTGCTTTTTTGCATGGTGAATTATCTGAGAATGTCTTTGTGGAGCAGCCAAGTGGTTATGTTCAGCAGGGAAATGAAGAAAAAGTGTATAAACTGAAAAAAGCACTTTATGGGCTCAAACAAGCTCCACGTGCTTGGTACAGCCGCATAGATGCTTATTTCAGCAAGGAAGGTTTTGAAAAATGCAATTATGAACACACTTTGTTCATAAAAAGGCAGGAAGATAAAGTGGTGATTGTCAGTTTATATGTTGATGATCTCATTGTTTGTGGTAATGATGAGCTGTTGTTAATCGCATTTAGGAATTCCATGAAAAATGAATTCGACATGACAGATCTTGGGAGGATGAGGTATTTTCTTGGTCTTGAAGTTTTGCAAAGGTCTGATGGCATTTTTATCAATCAAAATAAATATGCATCAGAGGTGTTGAAACGTTTTGGAATGGATAATTGTAATTCTGTCCATAATCCAATTGTTCCTGGATTTAAACCAACGAGGGATGAAGGAGGAATTGCTGTGGATAAGACATATTACAAGCAAGTTATTGGCAGTCTCATGTATCTTACTGCAACACGACCAGATATGATGTTTGTAGTAGGTCTTGCAAGTAGATATATGGAGAATCCAACTCAGCTACACTTGCAGGTGGTGAAACGAGTTCTGAGATACTTAAAGGGCACTACTGAGTTTGGAATTTTCTACAAGAAGGGAGGAGGTGATGAACTTGTTGCTTATACTGACAGTGATTATGCAGCAGATACAGAAGATAGAAAGAGTATTTCAGGTTATGTATTCTTATTAGGCTCAGGTGCAATTTCATGGTCTTCCAAAAAGCAACCAGTAGTGAGTCTGTCCACTACAGAAGCTGAATTTATTGCTGCCTCATCATGCGCATGTCAAGCAGTTTGGTTAAGAAGGGTATTGTCGAGTTTGGACCAGAGTCATGACAAATTAACCACTATTTTTTGTGATAGCAGCTCAGCAATCAAGCTTTCCAAGAATCCAGTAATGCACGGTCGAAGCAAGCACATTGATGTACGTTTTCATTTCCTTCGAGAGTTAACAAAAGATGGCAACGTTGAACTGGTGCATTGTGATTCACAAGATCAAGTAGCAGATGTGATGACCAAACCTCTTAAAGTTGATCAGTTTTGCAAATTGAGAAAGCTCATGGGTGTCTGCACTGAAGCTGATATAAACTGAATGCTAGAGCATTTAGTTTAAGGGAGGAATTGTTGGGATTTGCTTAAAAGTAGTTAGTCTATTTTTTCGGAAGTTTAGTTAATAAATTCCTTTTCTTTAGGAACACTTAGCTGGTTGATTTATTCAAAGTAGTTGGAGTAATGGACTCCATTTTTTTCTCTTTTTTGTTATGCTGTACGGCTTTATAAAGCCATTTTCTACAATTAATAAGATTAAGTAATTAGTCCCAGTTTCTTTTGTCATTCTATCAAAGCTCTTTTATTTTTAACACGGCAGGCCACGGCTAGGGATTTGTGATGTGTGAACTGGTGTGAAGTGGAAGAGGTGGGAGAAGAAGTTGGCGGGCGCGATGGAGGAGGCGAGGGGCGGGCGACGGCAGGGGGTTTGTGATGTGTGAACTGGTGGGGTTTGGGCAGAACTAGGGTTTGTGGTGTGTGGTGTAAGCTGGTCTAGTGGAGCTGTGATGAGAGGTTTATAAATTTTTTTTTAATCCTTCTACAATTCAACCGTTTAAGATCTGGGTGAAGCCAGACCTTCAACGGTTGAAGGTCTGGGTTCGAACCCGGACTTCTTCCAGACCTTCAACAGATGAAGAAGGTCTGGATTGGAACCAGACCTTCAATTTGTTGAGGGTCTGGGCTCAATGGTTGATGATTTTAATTTTTTTAAATTATTTTTAAAATTTATTTTAAAAGAAAATAAAAAATAAGTTAAATAAGATGAAAAGACAATTTTGTCTGTGAATCGATTCATATTAACGGAGACTCTCCAACGGCAAAGGATTAATAGTAATAAAATCGAAAACTTTGCTCCATCTATAAATAGTTTCAAATTGGGTAACTCAATTATAATTTATTATTATTATTTTTAATTACTAGCACCAGACCATTTGATTTTTTTTTTTTTTTTTATTACCGGCATCAGAGCAAAACAGTATCGGGGATCAATTGAGATACGGTTCAAATTTCTACTATTAGATGCAGGACAGAGCTATCCATTTGGATTTCTACTCTTAAATGTAGAAGAGAGCTATCCATATAAAATGGAAAAAACTACGAATGCGAATTAAACTTATGACTTAATGTTTGGGTGGGAGTGACTATACCGTTTTATCAACCCCACTCACCGCGTCTAATTATATATAATTAATATTTCAACAAAATTGAAGTGTTATATTCTTTCGCACTAATATAAATAAATGAATTTAACTACATCATTGATTAGATAAGATTACTTATTAATAACAATCTTGGATTAGTTGTGATAATAGTTATTAAAGAATCTCTGTTTTTTATTAGTAACTTTATTCAACCAATAAATTAGTAAAACTCTTAAATAAAATTATACATTTTTTTTTTAACTCACAAATAAAATTATAAGTTGGAATGATATTTTTATCCACTTTTGAAATTTATGATTACAAAATTATGTATTAATTTTTTATTATGAAAGCAAACTCTCGTATATGTAATTTTAATTGAGTGCTCTATATCCTTTTAAAAAATAATAATAATAATTGTGAAGTATTATGTTTGTTAACTAGCATATTTGTATTGATTTTTTTTTTTTTTTTAATATTGTGAAAGTGAAAAAAAAGATTATACCAATTTAACAATATATGTCTTAAAATAGACTTTGAAATTCTTCTTGTCATTACTACTCAATAAAATTTTCGTCTTAAAATAACTAAATTTTAGTTATTTTGTTTGACCCTGGAATCGAAAAATCAACCCATTTTTGGTTTTTGTTTGGTTTTGGGTCTCTAACCTGTGAACCAAATTAAACTCATCTCTTTATATACATATATAAAGGGCAGAATCAGAAGATATAAATTTTGATATAAATTTAGACATAATTTGTTAACTATTGGATTAGGAAGATTTTAATAACTTAGATCTACTCACACCTTTGTATATAATTTAAATTTACACTCTCTTTCTCTCCTCTCTTTTTATAATTACATCATCACTCCTCTCTCCAAATAATATTAAAAATCCACCAATTAAAAGCAATTAAAGCTGATATTTTTATTCATTATTTTCTATCATGTACGTAATCAATTACATAAAAAGGTGATTTATTGTTGTTATTATTTTTTCTCTCATATACTTAATTGTTTCATTTCAACCATATGTTAAACTTATATAAAATTTAGGCCAAAATTGGATCCATACTATCTGTTAACAACTTTGGAACCTTTGATCATCTAAATTTTATTTAAACTTTCGAGAATTACAACAACATTAATAACAGTGGGTTTTTAAAACCAGTCATAACAATAATAAAAATAATAATGTAAGGCTTTGATTAAAATATCCAAAATAAAATATAAAACTGTTATCCATATATTTTATTCCGAACACCCACATAATTTTTTGTTTCCCCCACAAATTTTTGCTTACACTTACAAGATAAGGCAGGCCAAAACAGCCCAAAACAATTAAAATAACTGGGCCCACAATAACAGATCCAAAAACAGCTGAAAAAAAATTGGGCGCAAAAATAGGCCCAAAATTGAATAACCGAACCGAACCAAGGGTATTTGGTTGTGTTCGGTTCTTCCCCATTAATGGACCATGTTCGGATCCAAATATGGAAAACCGAACATGGTAGTGCCCATCCCTACTAATTTATATGTTGATTCTCAGAGCTCTTCCATGTAAATTTTTGTGATTATTTGGAAATGTGTCTATGTTTTCAATCTAATTATGTCCATTGATTGATGTTGAAAATAGTAATAGCATTAATACAAGAACTCTATTTGTTAAACCACTGGGAATGACAATAGTCATAAACATTATGCTTATGCTCCAGTGCATCGCAACAAAAGAACAATGAAAAAATTCAATGGATATGTTTAGTCATAAAAAACATTTGGGAGGATGAAAGTAGAGAAGGGAGTTGAAAGATTAGTGGATCCCATGTGAGCAATAGATAGACTTGATCAATTACCACATCATCTAGCTCTTCGTAATTTTAGTGAAGAGAAAGAGTATATATTAATCAGTCCTCAATCTAAGGGCTTGTGATGAAGCTGGTTTTCAATTTTTCAAATCTTGAAATGAGAAAATCATGCAAAGTTGGATTGATTGTGATTCTGAACAGATTATGAAACTTAATTTACCGTTAAGATTGAAGGTTTTGATCTTATTCCAAGGTTTAAATATGACACTTTACATCAAGTTGAAGAAAATGTTGGAAGATTTAATAAGAAAATGAATCCACAGTTATTCCACCAAGAGAATTATTATACTATTATTTTATCATCATGAAACAGACATCATTGACTGCAGTTAAATTGTCTTCCACATAACTGCAGTGAAATTTTCCTATGACATGGATAAACCTGACCAGAACCCAGCTAATGTCAAGAATACGAGTAAAATCACAGCAACAAGACTAGCACTTAGTTTCTTTTTCCAGATTTCTTCCTGGTAGGACTTATCTGACCCTCACATGATTGAACAGTCATATCCCCATCTGCGTTTTGCAAAGTTATTATGAATGAAACCAACCAGACAAAGAAAGGATGTCTTTTGCCTCATCAATGTATGATTGGTGTTTCTGGTCATCTATTTAAACTATTTTAAACTTGAATGTTGAAATAGGTGGTATAAAACTCATCTGTAAAGCTCAGTAACGGCTGCAGAAGAAAATTCCTCTTTGCTCCTTTTGCCACAAAGCTGATAGGATGATACTGACTAACTCCTTGACCAATTACAAAGCTTGCTGCATTCTTATCCCCAGCCTCTGATGACCCTTCACTGCAGCTGAGCTTCAAGCCACCACCCGAAGAGACAAAGCAACCCTTTTGGCTTTGTGATTCCAAGGATATAGTTTCAGTACCTCCATCCAATCCTGCAATCAATTGGAAAACAGAAGAGCTGCCATCACTAGGAGAACTTGTGACAACAAGCTTATTATCTGTTCCTCCCGTGGCTACAAGCATTCCTGGGAAATCAAATGGTTCAAGCATGACTGCTCTGCCAATATAATCATTGACTAAAGAAGATTTTGGGGAAGATATATCAGTCAAGATGAGTCTGAAAGTGGCATGAAGAGCAGCATCAGTGCCAGATTCAGGGAATGTTTCCATTGTAAGGGTTTGGTTTGAGTTTGTTATGACAAAAGTTGAGTCTCCAGACTTTTGTGAGAAGGTAACCAGATATTTATTGTATGAGGTGGGGACTGAAGTTATCCAGTCTGAAGGTGATTTCACTGACCCAGTCTTGATGTCCCAGTCCCCAGTGCTATGACCCGCAAGCAGATAAGGACCATAGAGTATTGACTGAAGTGAAGCATACTGAGGCCGGTCATCTGAACAAAGAAACCATGTCAATTAAACATCGTGTACAAGGAAAAAAAATCTACCAAAGACTAATCAACAATATCTGAGAAAGAGTAATACTAAGGACTAACATATATGGATTTGTGTGGGTAAATCATTCAACAAAGATACCTTTTATAGCCTCTGTCCTCAGAGTAAGGGGCAGCTGAAGGTTTAATTTGTCACCGGAGCTCCATTTTTTAGTGACTGAGAGGAAACTGCCTGCAGCACAAAAGTAGTATCATGTCATGTCATTTTCAAACAAAAAATACAAGAGACAAGTGAAAACAAAATGGAAAAATAGAGGCAAGACATCATGAAAAATTTTTTTCGTCAAAGCAAGACACTGAGAAATAAAAACATCATTGGTTTTTTCCCACACCTGGAACTGGTAGAGCCAAATTCTGACCATTTAAAGTTGCCTTGGCACCATTTGCATATGTCCAACTAGGTATCCGCAAATTCAAGGCAGATGACAGTCCTGCTCCCTGCATACATCAGATCCAGCATTTAGACTATTTCCTTGTTCTTTATCTCTCTTCTGTCCCTTTTATCGAGTTAAGAATTCAGAAATGAAGATTATTTTACACCCTTATTGACACCAAAATGTAGCAACGAACACTAGCATGAAGAAGATAACAATACCATTAATAGACGTTAAAGTTGCTTTCAATTACTTCTAAGAAAGAGTAGATAAAATAAAACACAATGTATCTCACAGGCACCTAAAGATTTGAGTTGTAAAACTTAAATATTCTCTCTCCTCCTCCAGTCACCAAAGCATCTAGAAAGACATATGGTTTTCTTTTTTTTATAAGAAACAAATGTTTTTAAGATAAGAAAGACAAATGTTACACTCTCTAGCTTCTACAGTTTGAACTATTCTCTCATATGATGTCGATTACCTTAAAAACATCTATCTGTAGCCTTTTACTCGTAATCCAGCAAAAGTGCACCTGATAGAAAACTTGTGTTGATTTTTTTACTTTTATTTGGTTAATTTTTCCAATATTTATGTTTCGTTTCCTTTAGATCCTAAACTCTTCCTCGAGGCCATCGGTTAGTTCAGCAGTCTTTTCTAATACAAGATAACAGGAGATCAATCAAGAGTGACCTTATCATGCTACCTACTTTAAGCAGACAAATTTTCTCATATGGAATTACTAAAAATAAAGGATAACATGAAGCTGAAAAACATAAAGGGAGGTGCTTTTATCATGTTCATTCTTTTTTGTAACTATTGTTTCATTTTCTTTCTCGGGTAGAAAAACAAAAGAGATAAATTAATAGTTGCATCTCATTACAATAATTTAAATTTTTCTGTTCCTTACAAAAAAAAAAATAATAATAATAACTAATATCAGCATTAACTTCAGAGTGGTTCAGAAATTAAATCTAACTAGTACCTCTTTTGAAGAGATTGTCAGCGTCACTCGAAGGAAAGGATTCCAAGAAACAACAGGATCAACTACCTGATTGACCACAATCTGTCCAGATTTCCAATCAACCGAGCTTGATATATACTGGATGATGTAAAGACCAGGAAGTTTTCCTTCCTCTTCAAAATAAATTGAATCTCCTAATTTCGAGAATGATTCAATTCCTATGTGGGAAGCAAGGAGAAAATATATTATATGGGCAGAACAATATAAGAGATATAACATCAATGGCTTCAAGAGACGAGAAAATAAATCACATGATTCAAAGAATATAAAAGTAAGATTGTGATCAAGTGGGGAAAAGAGGCAGTTCAATATATCATGAAAGCAAAAGTTGGATGTGGGAGATATCCCAGACCTGTGCCATAACAGCACCAAAATGAGTCGAACTTTGTTCCCCAACCATGATAGCTTTTGGCCTTGGAAACTCCAGGACCTAGTGGAAGCATGTAAATCATCACTCCAGGCTCCATCCCACGTTGGATGACAAGGACACCATTTGTCAGTGCACGCTCATAGTAATCTGCATACGCCACTTCTTTGGTCCATCTAAACAGATTGCGGGAGACCTAGAAAATCAAGCAACTCAGCTACTAATTGCAACAGCACTGGTAATTTCATGCTGACACTAACCATAACCAAAAAAGATGGCAAACCATGCATTATGCAACAAAATGTGAAAACAGTTTTTCTGAAGCCAAATATGCAGTGAAATTGAGAAAAAGATAATTAATATGTTTCAGCCATTCATATTAACCTATCACTAGTTCAACATATTTACCCAGATACAGCAATAATACATTTCAGAAAATAAATAAACAGCTCAAAATGTGAAAGGATATAACAAAATGATTCTTTTAACTATGTTATGGATCGGTAATCAAATTTCCACAGATTTCATATAATAAAAAGTTCATCTTCACCTTATAAGGAATGAGTATATACCTTCAGCATGTTATAAGTGGTGCATGATTCTTCATTTTCGTTCCCTAGAGTGCTTGCCAATCGCTTTGGATCTTTCCTACTCATTGATAGAGGCAAGGAAATCAAGAAAATACAGGATCAGAATATTGAGACAGAATTACCCACCAATAATCAGATAAAGCATACTCATAAAGCTTAGTAACTGTTTTCTTTTCTATTGAAGTTATAAAGTAAAGTTTATTAATAAAAAAAAAAAAAATAGATGAAATTCAACCGGGGACAGAAGCATATTGAGGAATGTACAGATAAACCCGAAGTGAATAATATCAATACCAGAATTCGTGGTCTGATGTTCCTCCTGTTGTATAACTGTGAGAAGAGTTCACGATGTCCATGAAGAACGTCCCTATCACCTAGCAAATCGTAAGTAGATGAGCTAAAATTAATATTCACTTAGAACTTTTATGAAAATCCTTTATTTCACTTAAAATTATCACCAAAGGAAAAGGTATAGTCCATTTGGTCAATAAGTATAAAGATCTAAATAAATAGGATAGTAGGAGCCAAAAATTAAGGTCAAGCTCCATAAAATGACAATGGGGAAAAGGAAGGCTACTTAGGCAGTGGTGAAGCAAGCAAATGATAATTTAGCATGAGAATAAGCTATTACAATGATATCAGGCTTTGTTGAGCATGGTATTTTAGATTAAAAGATACTCATGTATGGCATTTTCGAAGATGCAATATCCATATTAAGCAATTCACCTTGTAAAGTGGATCACCAGTGACTTCATATCGCATTTGTGAACCAATAACAACAGGGATATGTGTATTGGCATGGAAACCAGAGATGTCATCAGCCTATGAGCAAAAGAAAAGAAATTTTATGAATTAAGAATAAGAATAAAGAAGAAAATTAAAGATTAGCATTATTTTCTTCCTCTTAAACTTCAAAAAATGTTGGCCATTATAACTTCACAACTGACTATCCTTGACAAGGAACTCAATCCTGCCTCACCAATGTTGTAAAATAGGGGAAAATCCCTTACAGTCAAACTTTATGTGACCTAACAAATAATCGCTTGCAAACAAGAGAAATAAGAATAATGAAAAATACACAAGACACATCCAATTTACAAGACTTACTTCATTGAGCATAAATATAAGATCAATGGAGAAAAATATGAGAACCCCCTATTCTCTAATCACTCTGCTACTCATTAAAATTGCCGTTGACTCTTACTTACATTCTAAGAAACAATTATACTCTCATAATCTAGGAGTTTCACTTTAGATCTGTCTCACACCAGATAAGTTTCTGGGGTCTTGACTCATATGTTTAGTTACATAGACAATTACGAATACATCTCGGTGTGAGTTTTTCACTCATTGTTACTTGTAAAACAGAACAAAAAGCTAAAAAAGAAAAACATAAAAATGGTTATGGTATGCATGCTAGACGCAATTCTAGTGCATAAAACAGTATTAAATAGTGCATTTTCAGTTTTGTGCGATCAACACCACTGACACATTCTTGGGTGCATTGCCCTGTCTGCTCCAAATACACGTCTGGCACAGAAACCAGTGTTTTGTTAATTCAGATTTTTTTTCCCCAGATAAGCCCAAACACTACATCCTATACCCCAGGATCTAATCAAGTTTTTCTAGATGTCCAAAAATTGAAGTTCTTGCAAGTTATTAAGTTTTATGAAAGTACAACACTAGTCATAATGGTAGCTACCACAAATCCACTACTTAATTAGTAAGGAAATGATGTCAGTTACGGTAACTTGGTCTTGAGCTTCCCCACCAAAATATGCTTAAGTACATACCAAGTTGAAAAAAAATTATCTTGATAAGAGAATGAATCAGCTGGAATGATAGTTCTCTCATCCGGAACAGTATATTGTCAAATAGAAAAATGATGATAGTTACCTGTACTGCAAGCAATCCCAAAAAGCATGGTTTGTCAAAGAGGTGAGCCAACAGCAAATGTTTTGGATCTTGCTGGCACCATAACAAAAAAGCTCATGTCAAAATTTATGCAATAATTATACGTACCAGGATTACAAAACCAAAAGTAATTGAAAACGGCCACAAAAAAGCTCATGTCACAAGAGAAGTTTTGTGATGCTATCATTCCATACATATGCCAAGCAAATTTTCAATTACAATTGACCAAATTTGACATATTATTTAGATATGATTTCCCACCATCAAAACAAAGAAGATGTGCACACAGGCAATCAAACAGAATGCATAATTTAATAATACAAACAATAAAACAAAACTTCTAGGAGAGTATGCTTAATAAAAAGTGTCAAACGAATTATATAATGTTGTCATTCCTGCTGATACATTTATTTATCCAGTTCCCAACAAAATTTCAAACATGTTAATGAAATAAAGATTCAAACAAGCGAATAGTGAATTTACATATACAAGATTACCTACCGTTACAACAAACAGTCGGTAGAGGACATCATTCATTCCACCAGTTTCTTCATTAAGCGAGTACCAGTGTCTTTCCACGCTGTACTTAATTATAACATTTTGAACACGGTTGTAAAAATAGTCAGCCATCCATTTTGTCATCCCCAAGGCTTGATCATTATCAGCAAATGTGTACTGATCCAATAAGCCTGCCATGATCTATCAAAGAGCACCAGTTTAAGGCAAATTATATAACTTTCATAAAGACTCCATAAATTAATTGCATCTTCCGAAACATGAAAGGAAAAGCAGGATTACTTTGTGAAGGGTGTAGTATGGAGCCCAAACAGGTTTTATCTCTTCAAAACGGTCGAATTGCTCAGCCGGAAAAGCAGAAAGATATCCTGAGCCTATTTTCTTCTGACATTCAGATAAAGCAGAAATCACTGCAGACATTTTTGCTTTGAGACTCTCATTGTGAGTGCTGGCCCACATTTGCGCCGAAGCACTCAAGTAATGCCCTTTAAGATGCAAAGATAGTAAACACAGTTAAATAAGTGACAACATAATAAGGATACTAAATGTTAATACTTAACAACCAATCCCAAACTAATTTTATTATACCTACAAAATGACCGCGCAGCTCGATATTTGGAGCCTCCCACCCTCCATATGGTTTCCCTGGTGTTGGCAAACCAGCTGTATTCCTAAAGCTCCAAACCAGACTATCAACATCCAACAACAATAAATATTCCAAATTTGTTTGTTGTGCTCGCCAATGCAATGAATCCGAACCCAGCCTAACGTCATGCAACGAAACTTCCTTAAGGAAATCTCCAGATGACACAGAATCATCACCTTGATTTTTCATTTTCCTATACATCATTGTCCAGCTAAACTCATCTTCCTCTCTCAATATCTTTCTTGGTAGCAAATTAGACCAAGCTGAGTCATCAGTTGGTGTCAAATGGTAATGAGAGAACATCTCTTCTCTCCATGACTCATTTTTTGAGGTCAAAAGCTCATATCTAAGAGTATGTGATGCCAGTGGAGGAGTGTTTGTACACTCCTTGCCCAAAGCGACACTACCACAAAAGATAAACACAAACAAGACCTTAAACAAGAAACAACACTTCATTTTCATCCAAAAACTCAATCAAAGACCTCCAAATTTCCACTAACACTTCTAGGTTCACCAAGAAAACAAGACAACAACATTCACAATCACAACAACAGCCAGACTCATACACTTTCCAAATTATAACAATTGACCAACACAACTCTAACCAAACATATAGAGTTCAAAATTCAACAAAAGACAATCAAAACAAGCAAAACAACCAATTACAAACAATACCCAGAAAACAAAATCTCAAAAACCAATGAAGTTGACAAATACAAGGTCCAATAAACCCAAAACAGAACACACACTTCAAGCACAAAGCAGCCACTGACACAGTGCAAAGAACAAGAACATGTGAGCTGCAGTAGCCTAACAACCCTCTCCCCTCCCTCTATCTATGTATACACAACACAGAGAGAAGAAGCAAGCTACAATCCAAATAATGAAGCTAACATATTAAACAATCTCGTGAACGCTAAGAATTCAGCTTTCGTTGTATAATAATTGTTATTATTCTACAAGTATATCCAAACAAAAGAAAACAAATAAAGAGTAGACAATAGGGAGATACTTGGACAGAAGAGAGAACTTTTACAGAGAGAGAGAGAGAGTGAGGAATTACGGATACGGTGTCAGTTTATATAGAGGTAGTTTCTTATCATATGGGATTCGCAAGTTTGGTTGACCTGCATCTACGGATACCGTGTCCGTTTATATAGAGGTAATTTCTTATCATGATTCGCTGGTTTGGTTGGCCTGCATCGTTTATTTACACCTAATTATTACATCATCCGATATATTATTTTAAAATTAATATAATAATTATAAATCATTTTATCACTTCTTTTAAAATAGTTTTTGAGTAAAATTTGGAAAAATGTGATATTATTTTTAAAGAATAATGATAAATTTTTCCAAAATTTATTCAAAAATTTTATCCAAATAATATAACAAATTGAATTATAGCTACCATATTAATTTTAAGATTGTATTGATGATGTGGTAATTATATATAAACTTATCATATCATTTAGATAATAAATTTATATATTTTTTTGGATAGTATAGCATTACTCTTTTATTGACTATCACATCAAGTATTGATTTATGTGATTTATCAAATCCAATCTTATTAAAATAATTCTAAATTAGGCCTCAAGTTATGTTTGACAAATAGGATTGAATTAAAATTGGACTATTTCTAATATAATCTCATGTTTGGCAAGAAGCATGAATTTGAAATTATGCTACTATAATGGGTTAAAAAGAAAGTGACTATTTCTAATCATATTAATTTTAAAATAATACATCATCAATATATTATCTTAAAATTAATATGATAACTACAAATAAATTTGTTACTTCTTTTGAAAAAGTTTGAGTAAATTTTACGAAAATGTGATATTATTTTTAAAAAATAATGTTAAACTTCTTAAAAATTTATTCAAAAATTGTATCCAAATAATATAACAAGTTGAGTTTTAGCTATTACATTAATTTTGAAATAATGTATTGATGATATGGTAATTACATATAAAATTGTCATATCATTTAGACAATGAATTTGGATGATTTTTTAGATAGAATAGTATTACTCTTTTATTGGTTATCACACCACAGTATTGATTTATGTGATTTATTCAATCTAATCTTATTAAAATAATTCTAAATTAGGCCTCAGGTTATGTTTGGCAAGTAGAATTGGATTAAAATTAGACTATTTTCTAATATGCTACCATGTTTGGCATGAAGCATGAATTTGAAATTATGCTACTATAATGGGTTAAAAAGAAAGTGACTATTTCTAATCAAACTCACCACAACAACTGGAATAAAATGAAAGTGATTATTGTCCCTTATAGAGGTGGATTTTTGTCGAATTGAGTTGGGCTAAGTTAAAAATCTTTCAACTCAACCAAATAATAGTCGAGTTGAGTCGCTCATGTTGGAAATTAGTTTAAATATCGAAAAGTTCCTAATAAATACAAATAACATTTATAATATTATATTATCACGTATAAATTCAAAATTTATAAATAACAATTAGAAATAAATGTTTAATTTATAAAACAAGTACAAAAAAAATAATTCATAAAATTATTATAAATAAAAGTTCAACCTATTAAATATTACAAATAAAAGGTCAATTCATGAACCACAAAAGCACCAAAAAAAAAACACAAACAAACAAAAACAAATTTTTTTTTTTAAAAAAAAAAAAAAAAAAACACTCTAAGAACTAATAAAGTTGTCCTTGATCCTCATCCTTAGAAAATGTTACTCTCAATGGATGGAAAAAATCTTAGATTTAGAAGTCCCTTGCTTTCTTGTTCATTTTTTAACGTTTTTATTTTTCCTTTTCTTAAGATAATATTAAATTTAATTATTTATTTTAAAAATTAAGTTAATATATTTATTAAATATTTCTAAAATGTAATATTCTTTTAAATTAATTATAAAATAAATATTATTTATCTAAAATTGATTTTATTTAGTTATATTTATTTATTGAATATTATTTTTAAAAATTAATTTAAATATTTTAAGTATAAAACATATTTATTTTATTTAAAATTAATTTAATATGTTTATAAAAAAATATTTTTTAATATTAGTTAAAAATTTCTATTTTAGAATAAAATTAATTAAAAATATATTTGTTTATTTTTAAATATAATTTAATTATTTAAAATTGATTTAACTAAATTCTCAGCCTAATTTAATTTAATTTAAAATATTTAAAATAATTTTATTTTATTAAATTTAATTTATAATCATTCTATCTTATATAAAAAATTAGTGTATTTAAAATTATATTAATAGATCTCACTCTATTTTTAACATAACACTATTTAATTTAAAATAACATATTGCACCAAATATATAACAACACTAATTTATCTAATCCAATTCAATTCAATCCCATAAAAATAATTATATCCAACCCTATGTATTAAACGAGACCTTATATATTTGTCGCAAGAGATTGGATTGGAATTCAATCCTTGTTTGTTGGTTGCATGAGATTGGATTTCTCCAAGCCTATGCAACCATTTTATCACATTTTGATGGGTTAAATATAACCCATCGGAATTTCACCCACCAATTTGATGGTTAAATTTATCCCATCAATATAAGACACTTTTTTTTTTTTAATTTTTTCCTTTTTTTTCCTTCTTACATTAATTATATAAAACATCAAAATTTTTAATATTATTTTTATATACTTTATTAAATATTAAAAAATAATATATATCCATAATATTTATAAAATAACTATGATTTCAAAAATTAATTTTAAAGAATTAGATCTTATTTTCAAAATAATATTAAAACATTTTTAGTTTTGTTTTACTAAAATAATGTAATATATAATTTTTTTTTGGTCTAATTTCATAATACACCAAACAATGCATAGTATTATTTTTAATCCAATCGCATAATACTAATTTTAATCTAATTCTATCTAATTCAATCTAACTTTATCAAAATAATCAAACCCACCATAGCAGCTGGAATAAAAAATGAGGGTTGCCTTTTGATTCTTCTTTTTACGTTTTTCCTTTCGTTTTTTAAGACAATATTAACTTTAATTATTTATTTTAACAATTAAGTAATATATTTACTAAATATCTCTAAAATGTAATATTCATTTAAATTAGTTATAAAATAAATATTATTTGATCTAAAATTGATTATATATGGTTATATTTATTCATAGACTATAATTTAATGTTTTATATTATTTTAAAAATTAATTTAAAAATTTTAAGTATATACTATATTTTTTATTTAAAATTAATTTAATATGTTTATAAAATATCTTCACAACATTAATCAAAAAAATTATTTTAGAATAAAATTAACTGAAAATAGATTTTTATTTTTAAATATAATTTAATATTTAAAATTGATTTAAACAAAATTTCAACCTAATTTAATTTTATTTAAAATATTCAAAATAATTTTATTTTATTAAATTTAATTTATAACCATTCTATCTTATTCACAAATTAATGTATCTAATATCATATTAATAAATGTCACACCTTTTTTTACATAACATATATATTATTTTATTCAATCCCAACATAATCCAAACAAGAAACAGTACTCATTTTATTCAATTTTATTCTACACCAAACATATCATAATACTAATTTATCAAATTCAATTAAAATCAATTAAAATAATATAATCCAATCTCACTATCCAAAGGTGGCTCTAAGAGAGAGAGGGGGAAGCTTTTGAACATTATTTTTATACATTAAATTAATAAAATACAAAATACCCAGTACATGTTAAAATGTGTCTTCACTGTTTAGATTGAGACTATTAAACGCGTGTCAAACGGGACCAACCACTGGAAGTGGACTTTTCCATCTCTGTCTATACTTTACCTGTTTTGTTCTGCTTTTTCTTCTCTGTTTTTACCTTTCCTTGCATTTTCATTTTTTCATTTAATTTATTACAAATAATCTTTTATCAACATAGCAGAGGTATGTTGGCATTAAATAATTCAATTATGGTTGAAATTTCTAATATTATAATATTAAATACAGCTACTCTCACAATAAAAAAAGATAAATAAATTCACATAATGAGTTTAGAATTGCTATTACAAACATGATGAGATAACATGGTATTTTAATTTTTATTTGGTGTTTCTAGGGCTTTTATAACTATTTTCTATAGTTAATCAAATGTGTTAATTTCTTAATTTTTCATTGGTTTTTTTTTTAAAAAATATTGTGTATACAATGGATGTAATTTAAAATTATTATAATATATAAACTTATATAGTTCAAATGATCAGTATATAATGTACAATACTATCCATTCCTATTTAAAATAGTATATTAATAAAAATAATATTGTGATTATATATTTATCTTTTTTATTATTTTGAAGTTGATTAGATATTTATCTCAAAATGCTAAATTTGGGATTGAATTTGAAATGAATTTATGTAATATACTTTCTTAAGTATTAAGTAGCTAGAGGGCTAGTTGAGATAAAAAAAAAAAAAAATGTAGAGGGCTAGTTTTATTATTATTTTTTACTACACTATTAATATTATTTATATATGTGTATGCAAGTATGTGTGCGCATGCATATGTTGTACATGTGTGTATATGTGTATGTATATACGTGTATATGTGTCAATGTATAAGAGTAATATATGTGTGCACGCACGCTTGTGTGTGAGTATGTGAGAAATTAATATTATTAAAAATAATTTAATATATATTAATTTAGTCAATTTATTATTTATATAATTTATTAAAAGTAATACAAATATAAGCATGTACGTGAGAGTTTAGTATTACTGAAAATAATTTAACATATATTAATTTTAACTATGCACTATATTCGTAAAATTTATCAAAAATGATAAATATATATATATATAAGCACTCCATCCTCGTTAAATAGTAATAAGAATTTATGTTAAAGTATATATGTCATCCAATTTATCATAATCATAAAAATAATAATATCATTTACATTTTCATTTGATTATTGATTATTGTAAAGAATAACTACTACGTTGACAAAGACCGCATTCTAAAATAATGATGCACCAAATAATATTGACAAAGACAATTACAGATCCTTGAAGAAGAAAAATCAAGTAATAGTAGGTGTTGAATTTGGACACTTCTATCTTTCAGAATCTTTTTAACTCAATTATTCTTTTCTATCTGTTACTGTTATATCACAAGCTTATAATTTAATCAAACACAATTCACTCAACCAAAACGAACCCGTGAGAGAATTTTTTTATTGCAGCTGAACCTTTATCAATAAAACTTTTGACAGAAAATAAAGAGGGAAATTCAAAACTGTTCTCTATTATTTGACCAAGATTGAAAGCAGTCAGTGTTAAAAAAATATATATAATAAAGTAGAAAGAAAGCAATCATGTACTTTCTTGCTTACATAAAAATATTCCTGCAGTTAATAAAAGAAAAATAATGAGGTCCTGTTTTACATGGCACTAAAATATGGATGAATTTGTAAAATAACATTAAAAATCAAAATGAGTTTTAATAACACAATTCATTTTTGTAAAACTTTTTTAAGATAAAATTATCATTCTTTTAAAATAGGTTATTAAACTTTCTTTACCAGTTTTCGAAATTTAATTTTCAAGACACCCAAGAACAACTTTCATGAACTGGTTTGCGAAGAGGGAAATTGATTGTGAAGTGTAGAAATCAATGGCAGCATGTGGACAGCAACGAAACAGCGACGGCCATGAAAAAGAATAACTGTTTGTTTAGGTCAGTAATTCGTGCAAACAGTTCACATAAATAGTCATATAATTAGTACACATATGGTTCGCACAATTAATCTGCATAAGTAGTTCACATAAAAGTGGCAACTATGAAAAAGAAGCAATATTTGCTTCAAGTAAGTAGTTCACGTAAATAGTTCAGGAAAACAGTTTCCGTAAATAGTCTGCGTAATTAGTTCAATGGTTCGCAAGAGTTCATGAACCGCGAACTAATCAAAGATTCAATTTCACAAAACGATATCATTGCAAAACAATAATTGCTAATTCAAATACAAAACTGCTGCGTTGTTTATATTTTAAAACTTAAATGTCTTAACATAAAATTAAAGTCATAAAACTACAACACATAGATTATTGGTGGAAAACTAACCTTCAAATCTTCTACTATTTCGTGAAACTAATTTCTGAAGAAAATTTAGAAAGTGGAGAATACTGGAGAGTCAAATTCTTTTAATAAAGGGCAATCTTGATAATTCACTTTAGGAGGTGCCATAAAAACTCAAAATTGATTTTTTAGTGCTAATTTACAAACTCAATAATATTTTATTGCTATTAGGTGGGATTCACAGAAAAGAACCCCTTTTGTCATATATGATCATGGAATTATTTTCCCATTACTTCTAAGCATTAATAGCTTTTGAAATCCTCTTAAAAATTGAGATATAAATATAATTTATAAGTATTTATTTTTTCACCATCGTTTAATGTGATTTATCGGTGAAGAGCAATTTTTCAACCTATAAAATAGTGGGTACAAGTTCTTGCACCAGAGCTTATGTTCTTCCTTCCTAAAAGTTGTTCTTGTTTTCATTTTTTATATCAAGAATGAAAAAAAAAAAAAAAAAGGTGTTTACCTAGAGTTGCTTTACTTGGTGCACTAAAAAGTTTGATCTCTTACATAAGTTGCCAAAGTTGTGTATTTTTCTTTCATTTATTTTATTTCTTTTCTTCGTAGAGCAAAGATGATTAAGGAAAAGACAAAATCAAGTATTCAAATTATCAAAGTTAATTGGTAAAGTTTTTCTGCTTTTGGATTATACCCAACCCAAGGAATATTTGGAAAGTAGATACAACTTTATATATATATATATATATATAAAGTAATTTTACTATTAGTACTTTTTAATTTGAAAATGTTAAGATGAACTAATCAAATTCATGATTCATCTATTATATTCTTTTTCATAAAACAAATTCTCTATCATATTCAATTTAAATGCAATGGATGAATTTAATTGATTCATCCTAATTTTTTCAAAGATATGAGACGCTGATGGTAGAATTACTCTCTCTCTCTCTATATGTATATATCCTATTATTATAAACAAAAATCATGGTTGGAAACTTTTGCCACGTATCGCATTTATAGATTATCTAGAATCGGGTTATTTTGACATTTGACAAAACTTTCCTTTCTTAAGCAATGATAACAAGTTAAATAATAAAATAGCCTTCATCTTTTCATTTTCTCATCAGGTCCATCATGATTTTTTTATTATATTATTTATGATCTTTATTCTTATTACATTTATGTTTTTTGATTCTTGCCTTTTATTTTTGCGATATTTCAAATTGTTATTTTGTGATTTAATTGATGAATTAATATTATAGCTTTTGAAGTTTTATAATTCTTGATAATAGTCTTCATCTTTTGATCTTCTCATTAGCCCCATCATGATATAGTTTATTAAATTATTTATAATCATCTTAAACAACAATATATTAATTAAAATTATTATCGCTTTTAAAGTTTTAATTTAAATTATTTGTAAATTCATTAAAGTAAATTCTATGTTTTTTCATCTTTCTATTCTATTATATATATATATATATATATATATTTCTCTAAAATCAAAACCATGCATATCAAATTTTCTCTTTAATTTCCTTTCTGTTTATCTTTTACATGATTAACCACCTGTCTATGTCTTCGATTTTCTCCTATCTTTCCATGATAAACATGAAGATGAAGAGCACCAAACCCACCAACCACAAAGTTGGTGCTTCCATGTATTGTTTTTTTTTTTAATATTTATGAAAGATATGGAGTAGATTTTGTTGATTGGGTATTGATTTTGTAGATAGTGTTAAGGACTTGGTATTATTGATGGTGTTCTCTATTGAAGATGATGATGTGGTCTAGATCCACTGGTTTTTTTTTTTTTTTTAATACATTTTTAACTTGATTTTCATCATCAGTCAACATTGATGAATGCTAGAGATCTACATATTATTTTTTGAAATTTATATTAATTTTTTCCTAAAAAAATTATTTGTTTAACTTAATCTCTATCATCTAGGTGAACAATGGAAATCGATCTTAATTTAATTGATTTTTAAATTATTTTTAAAATAAAGATAAACAAAAATTTTTAAAAGATAGAAATAGTTTTAATGTCAGGTACATTTAAGCAACCGGATTTTCTTTGATTAATTAAATGAGTGGTTGTCTGAAATTAAAAAAAAAAAAAAAAAAAAAAAATTAATACAATTGCAGAAGATTAAACCAAAGGGGTCTGGTGTAATTAGTTCAAAATATAATTTTCTTTTTGCCTTTATATCTAATTGTTGAAATTACAAAGTTCAGACCTAAGATTGGCTATAGTTTTTTTTTTGTTGAACTATCACAACTATTTGTCATTTTTAATTTGACTAATTATGATACTAGAATTTATCTTATGTTTTTGTGAAATTGTATTATTATAACTCCATTGAATACTTTTTTAAAGACTATAAAATTATTTTGAATCATTTGGAATAGGGCGATCATTAGTTTGATTTCTATCTAATTTAATATTTATCAATTTTTTAGCAGTATTTGTATTTTTAACTTGTGTTATCAGTAAATTGTCACATATTTATTAATGTCATCCTTTTATTAATCAAAACTTGATCAAAGTTTGTAAGTTTAGGGATATTTTTATCAACACCAAATCATACGTAATGACAAAAAAAAAAAAAAAAAAACACCAAACTATACGCACATCGGAAAACATAAAATAAAAATTCAATTACGTATATAAAAAAATGAAAATATAAATTAAAGAAAAATTAAAAAAAAGAAAAAACTAAAAGAACATAATTAATGGAGATTATTAACTATAACACTCAAAATATAAATTTTATATCATTGGTTTTAAAACTTTTATTACTAATATTTGTAACCGATGTTAATGACATGTTTTATATTATTGTAACAACTATAACTTTCCTCTTTTAGTAATGATAAAATAAAATTAAATAACAATAATTTTAATGAAGTATTTTTAATATTATTTTAACAAATATGTTAATATATTTAAAAACTTGTAAAATAGGCAGATTAGATGTTTTCACAAATTTATAAATCTTAATATTATAGCTTTTAAAGATTTATAACACCAAAAACATGAATTTTATATCATTGGTTTTAAAACTTTTCTTCATATTCATCGTCTTGCAAAGCATGGGAACCGACTAGTAATTTGAAAGTGATGTATGCTGCAGGATAACAAGATCACACTTACATGCCCTTTTATTTTTCAATTATTTATAACAGATAATTAGAACACTCAAAATTAATTAAAAGGGCAGTGGTGGTAGGAATAATGTAATAATAACCACATAATTAACACTTTGACTGAAAATTTACAAGTCATAATCAAATTATCATGGCCATAACTGGTTATCGGTCTATAATCCATTCAAAATCACAAAAACTTTAATCACAATCTTATTTTCACTTATATTACACAATGAAGTTGTCAGTTAAAATTCATTTAAGCAATTTCATTATTCATGATGGAAGCATTCTAACCTACACTGCACCACTCTTCTTCAAGGTTCTTTTAGCAAGATTTTGCAGCAGTTCATAAATTTATTAAAGCAACCAAACAATCATTTATTAATTATTTTTTAAAAAGGTTGCTCCTAGGGAACCAACAATTACCATACAAGTGGAGGAGAGAAGATGAACGAGGCACCAATTATTTGTTACTAAAATTCAAGTACAAAACAATTAATACCGAGTGAGATGTCATGTGATGTGTCTGGATAATGGGTCCAGCTCCAGCATATATATTAAGATATACAAATTGCATACTTTCTGAGGGAATGTGGGCACGAGAATTTGCTGTCATCACAGCAATTCATGGGTTGTGTTTTTCTTTTACTACATACAATTAGCTTTCATTTCTATCTCAATTGTCCATTCCTTTTGATTGATCCTCATGATCACAGCAACATTTATCTCAAAGGATTCCCAAACTTTTTATTTTATTTTTTGAAAGAAAGGATTCCCAAATATTTTGCTGTCACAATTATAGCAAGAATATTCACTTGTCACTTTTGTTAGCAAACTAGCTTTTATTGATATCTTTTTTCCACCTCATGCGTTGACTATTTTTCAACTATGTTCATATGATTTAACTTAACATAAATAAAAACCTCCTTTACAAATTAGCAGGCACCTTATTGATATTTTTGTAGGAAAACATCCATATTTAATTGACCAAAAATGACCGACAACAACCATTAACAAATTTAAAGATGAAATGAATGTAAATAGCTAATTGCCACCCAAAATATTTCTCCCCACAGCCACAATCTATTTAAATCTTTACTTCCTATAATAATCTAAACAAAATTACTTAACAGCTCCTCTCTTCTTCTTCATCTTCCAACATCATATTCTTGGCTGCATTTTTTTTCTAAAAACGGCTGCATTTTTAGTCTCTTTAACATCACTATAAAATATTAATATCCTAAGATTCGCCTTTATACATATAATATGAATTAAAGATTGGTTTATTGGTTATTTAAGCATTTAAAATTTTATAGATGTTTCATAACTGAAATGAAAATACATAAAATCACTTGTGATGTTTTTATATAATTCTATAAGTAAATAATTTGTCAGATCTATTTTTTTTTCTTTTTATAATAACCATCTTATATATTCTTAGATGATTTTGATTAAGAAAAAACTAGAAATCATTTAGAGAGTATAATTTAGAAATAATTTATAATAATGAGCTGGATTTGATGCATCAATGCATTTTCTTGTTTGGTTGATTCAATATAATTTATGGGTTATGCTTCTTTTTAGTTGTCGGATTTGTTGTTCTACTTTTGCGGTTAGTTAATAACTTCCACTACTCATGTCCAGTGAACTTTATTTCGACTTTAAGTGTTTCGTGATAGAATGTTAGGATAGCCTTTTTCCTCTGTTTCAGACATTTGTTTAAAAATGAATCTGGGTTTTTAGTAACACTTCCAAAGATTTTAGAGGATTTTAACGACTTATAATACATAGTTTCAAATAAGGTCATTTTAGGGATTTTAATAGATGTATAAAGTAAAATTTTACTTTTAAATTATAATGTTAGATGTTACGAGTAAATGAGTGACTGTTGAATTTTTTTTGGGTGGCAATAGTCTTACCCATAGCTATGTACGTATGTATCACTTCTTGATAATTAATGCTGCACATATTTGCATACGTATCATATATCATTCACTAGTAATTATTTTATCTGACATCAATCTCCAATTATTTAATTTGACACCAATTTCTAATGTAGTCTAGTGATAAAGAGTGCTCGTTCAATTTAATAATAACCGAAATTCGAGTTGCTATCACTATTTATATCTTTAAAAAAATTATTTAATTTGACTATTTAATGTATCAGGAATTAAGTTGCTGTCTTTGAAAAACTCATAATTATTAATATAAGACTTAGAAACTTATGATTAACAATAAGTTCTAGTCCCTCTTACTATTCATATTTCAGGAAAAAAATATATTTAATTTAACTATTTGATGTGTGAGGAATTGAGTTGCTGTGTTTGAAAAACTCATTATAAATATAAGACTTTGGAAATTACTTATCATTACTAATATAAGTGACTATAATATTTTATTTTGTTTCCGTTTATTTTGACATATTGATAAAAACAAAAACATATATATCTGAAATCATGAGAGATATGATGTTCTTATCAGTGTTGGAATCCTACCATGCATCAACCATGATGCAGGACTGTTAATAATTGAAGTTGGACCATTTGGGTTTCTTGTGCAGATATATAGACTTGCCAATATAATAATAGAGATATTATTGTTGTAGGCTAGTCTAGAGGGGGTTGTTGACAACATCCCATAATAATATGTTATCAAATTATTATCAAAATGAATTATACCCTCATTTGAAAGGTGCCTTTTGCGACTAGGAATGCCGATTCATTTGAAATTCCAGTTCAAAAAGTACCAAAATGGACACCATAAAATCAAGACAAAATGTTACAGAAAATAGTCTCAAAAATTCGAATCCTGCAACTTAGGAGAAACAAATTAAAATAATAAAGATAATAATATAATTCATAGAAGAAAAATATATAATTGCTTAATCAAAAGTTCATAAGACTGGCAAAACAAGAATTCAGATTTAAGTACAACTTTTGAAAGTTTTCTGAGAAGTGGCGTGTATTGTAACATAGATAGCAATAGATATAATCGATTTAATGGATTCTAGTAGCTCTATATGTGTATCATTCTAACAAAATTAATCCATAAATGGTCCACATCCTAATATATCAGTAAGTCGGTTTCAATTGTTTAATTTAATGTAAATTAATAAGCAAAATGGGCCTCAATGCAAGTGGTTGTTGATTGCTCAATGTGGGGAATTGATTCTCTTAGCAAGCATGCACCCTTTCCATTACCAAAATTAAAAGACACTTGGATAGATTTGCCATAGTGTGTCTGTCTACTCATATAATGTGTCATAATGTGTCAAATTCAATTATATTTGATATCGTTTTCATGTAATAATGTTTGCCATATGGGGTGTAGATGTGTTTGCCCCACTCAAAGTTTTTTCCACCACCATCACTCTAAGAGGAGTAAAGGATAAAATTCTCTCTTCCAAGAAAGGTATAGAGAACACTTGAAACAAATTAACCCTCTATATACTCTTTCTCTCAAAGCTACATGCAAGTTGCATTCGCTGATAGGATAGAATTTTCCACAATGGAAACAAATGAGCAACACATTAAATGAGAATGATGCATGAAAATCACAAAAAAAGTAGGTAGAGATCAACATCAAAAAGAAAATGATGGATGGTTGGAAAGTTGGGGAACGGTGTATATTAAGTCAAGCAAACAAGTATAGAGTATTTGATGAGTGTAAAGGTGCAGAAGTGTGTTTGGTTGGTTACTTCACATGTCATTGTGCTGGCTAAGAAATTGATCATCATCATCTTCTCACTTGTATTAGTTTATTACCTGTTTACCACAACAAAAAAAAATGGTGGTGGAAATTTAACCATCTAGAAAGTTAACATGACTAGATCATGTTGGTGAGCCTCTCGCCTTGATAAAGACATCTGATTTGGTCTCTCAAAAAAAAAAAAAAAAGAGACATCTGATTTGGAGAGATTTGATATGGAATCTAAATATAATTTTTCTTTTTGAAAATAATCGATAAAGTGAATAGTGAGCATGCTTTTATGTTCTAAATTTCCAAATAATAACAATAATAATAATATGGTGACAGTGGCATGATTTGTCACTTACACCCCACTTTTTGTGTCCATTTTCAATGGCATCTAAATAGAAAAATAATGGAAATTACTCTTACTTCATTTAAACACATCCACCACTCATTTATTTCTGATTATTCTCTTTCTTTTTTTCTCTCACTTTCTCTCTTTTTTGTCTCTTCTATGGCAATTTTTCACAGTCTACTCTCCTCAGCAAATGTCATTTTTCATTGAAAGAAAACTTTATTTGTGTGATTATATCTAATATTTAATTTGAACTTTTTTTCTTTTCAGGTAAAGAAATTCTATGGATTTGGTTTGAGTATTTTCGATTTTTGGTTTTGAATATTAATACATTTTAAGTTTTATAAGTCGAAAATGCAAAAACCAAAACAGTAAGAAGAAAATTTAATTTTAGAATAAAACTTAAAACCAAAAAAAAAAAAAAAGTGATTAGAAAGAATTTCCAATACTGTTTCGGCTTTGGTCAAGCTGTTTCGATTTAATTTTATGTTTAGAAATTCTATGTTATATAACTTTTGACCAAGCTGTTTCGGCTTTGGTCGAAACTCAAGAGTTAATTAACTCTCCACCAAAACCGAAATGGCTTGGTCGAGAGTCATTGTAACTCTCAGACCAAAGCCATTGGCTTTGGTCTGAGAGTTACAATAACTCTTGGCTTTGGTCAAGATAACAATTATAATACGTCTCGACCAAGCCATTTACCAAAGCAGAAACAATTTGGCTGAGAGTTATATAAATTAGTAGTTAAATAAAAAAAAAGAAAAGAAAACTTTTCCTTCCCCTTTTCTAGGTTTTGAGATTAAAAAAAAAAAAATCTTTGTAGACCTTACATATGTCAAGTGATTTTTTAGATTTTCTTAATTTAAAATACTGTTTTTAAATTTTATTTTTTGTTCATTTAAACAGTACAAATTGTTCTAAACATAAAATAAAGTGTTATACTGGTGAAAAATTCGGTACTTTCAATATTTAACTATGATTGTTTTTTTCCTCTTCTTAATAAAGTATAAAATTAGGGTTAGTATTAAGAATTTATGTTTAAGAGAGAAATGAAAAAAGAATAAAGCTAAAAAAAAATTGTTTCAAAAAAATATAATTAATATTGTTTAAATAACATTAATATCGGTATCTTTTAGGTACTTAAATTAATATGCATACTTTTAAATTTAATTAATATGTGTATTAATTATATGGATGTCGAAATATAATTTTTTGGGTATCTGCATCCATTAGACAATAGGAATATATAATTTTAGTACTATTACAATTATCATTAAACTTTGAAATAGACATAACTTATTAACACCCATTTAATATGAAAATGTTTTCCAAGTTCGAGTTGTTGGCAATGTCTCTCAAGTTCAAGTAGTTGATAATATCCTAAGTTTCATTGCTTCAACGTATCTTATTCTTAAAAAGAAATTTTAAATAAACAATTACATTAACATAATAAAATGTATAATTAAGGCACAGGATATTCACACATTTTTGCGTAAAATTCCAATTTAAATATATAAATTGCACTCATATCAATTTATACTCATATAAATCCAAAAAACATGGGAGATCTTATGCCTCATTATACTTTGACAAGATAACAAATTTTACAAAGCCAAATGCGCCTTTCTTTGTATGCGTATGGAATATGTGTCCCTTAGACAAAAATATGTCATGAAAACTGAATTGCAATGATGTGGTACTCTTTTTGCATAGACAACTATAAAGATTTTTTGCACACCAATTTCGTGTGGTCTACAAGTAAACATTAAGATAATCCAACTAAGAAACATCAAAATCATGACTTCATCAAATTGTATTACACGTTTTGCATTGGTTCTCTTCACTATATATATATATATATATATATATATATATATTAATTTGACACTGGACCAGATAATAGAGGTCTAGATGTATCTCAAATAATATATATGTAAATTCGAAAGAAATATCTCGATATGTGCTAATGATTGGTAAAACTTTAAATTCCACCATAAATGCAGATTGGGAGGTGGCACACCACCTAACCTCTACATATTTCTGTGTTATCATTTTCGTTATTTGTTGGAAAACTAAGATAAGACTGCAGATATTTTTCCTTGTTATCGTATCTGAAATAATCTCACAATTCCTTTATTAAACAATGTAATAAATTGATTTGAAATAATAATTATCATCTCATAATCAACATAGTTTTTTTTTTTTTTATAATTCTTTTTTTAATACTACAATCAACATAGTTACTAAATCAGTTTGATATAACTATTTAGTTAAATCTATAAAAAAGTTTAAATCATGCAGTTGTGTATCCAATGACGGATCCAGATAATTTGTTTAGGGGAGGCACATGAACAAAATAATAAAAATATCGACTTTAATACAAAATATATAATGTTTTTATGTAAAACAAAGTTCGATAACGTAATATAGTTTAAATAAAATGAAATGTATATGTAATATTTAAGCAAAGCAAGTAGTTTTATACTTAAAAATCCCAACAAAGTCATTAAAATAAATAAAAATAAAAAAACATAGACTACATAAATTTATTATTTACTCAAAAAAAATTAATTTAAATAAAATACAAACTATATGTATTTATTAGAAAATAATTTTAATCTAATTTTACAACAAAAAATATATATATAATGAACAATAATAAATTTATACAACGAATTATAAACTATGTTTTAAATTTTTTTGAACTTTTAATTTTTATTAATTTTAAATAAAAGAAAATTAGAAAAGTAAGAAAAAATATATTAAAAAAAATTAAATCATGACAATACATGGATAATTTTAATACAATAACTTAAAATTCAGGATTTTAGAATTTATTGATGAATGTATACATATTACGAATTTAGGATTTTTTTCATGGTTCATGATCAAATATAAAAGTTTATGAAATCAAAACATATTGAGTTTGAAGGTTTGCTCGGTTGGTAAGTAAACCGTGGTAAAAAATGTAAAAAAGTAAATGTATAAAGGAGGGTTTGAACACCTAATGTGTATAAAGTATAAAAAAGTAAATGTACAAAACCGAGGTTGAAAAGCAAATGTGTATAAAAAAGAGCAAATGAGGGGTTGAACAACAAATGTAAAAAGGCATAAACATATATGTTAATTGCTAAAGGGACTCGAACCCTGGAGCTGGTGGAAGAGTACACCACGTCCAGACTATCATTACATTTCCGCGGTTAGTGAGCACTCTAACATCAAAAATATACAAAACTTTTGTAAATTTCCAATAGGAGCACGTTCCCCTGTTGGCTCGATGTTGGGTCTGCCCCTGGTTGTATCTCGGAAGATGACACTAGATTTTAAATTCTAAACTAAAAATTATTTAAAAAATGATGAAAACTTTTGATAGGAGACACAATAGTCCTTTGAGTTGAAAGCTGCGGCCCATTTACTTAAAAACAATGCAATTATTATTATTATTATTATTGTTATTATTATTTTGAAATAAAAGACCATGCAATTATTATTATTATTAAGTTCAAGTTCCTCCTCTCTCTATCATTATTATTATTATTATTATTATTTTATGTTATATATATATATTTATAACTATCAGACTCTCAAAATACTACCTCTTAGAAATAGTCTCAACCACAATAGTTATTAGGTAACTCTCTGGATGAGCAAGGAGTAGGGAACCCCACATCGAATGGGGAAACTTGGCCATCCAACTAGAGGGGTTTATTGGTAATTAATCCCCTCACAGCAAGACTTAGTGCAATTTGTCTACAAAAGGCGGACGTGATGCTTGAACCCACGACGCGCTTTGTGATATAGGCTTATGCGAGTTTGTTAAGCCAACGCACCACAACAACTTTAAGTGGTTCAAGTTTCACCTTGTCGATGAATAGACACAACAACTCAAATAAGCATAAATTAGGTTCGGAAGTACATTTTGGATTGCAAGAGCAATAAATATAGTATCTTTGCATATTAATTCTCAATAAGAGTGGCTATATTTGCACTACTAATATGATTGAAACTGCTCAATATGTTTAATGACACAATTTTCATTTAATTTGATAATATCTTAGATTTAAGTCACTACCACTCTCTTTGTAAAAATTGCTGAGTTAATATAAGGGATAATCTAATTTCCCTCTATAATTTGATATAATAGCAAAAAAATCTCCTGACTTAAAAACATCGCTAAGGATCCCCCTATAGTTTATAAAAATAGACAAAAAAAAACCCCCCAATGTTCATGAACATAGCCAAAGAAAAAACCTCTTGCTATCAACTTGGATGTTAAAAGTCAATGTTTGACTGTTAACCAGGAAGGGCCAAACCATCAATTCATTGTAAAATAAGTTGAAAAAAAATTGAACAAATATATGAGTGACATATGTAAGTTATATTTTTAAAATAATTAATAATTAAAATAATAAAAAAATATTTCAAAAAAATAATTAAACAAGTAGTTTTTAAAAAAAATTATATCCACCGTCCATCAACATGATGGATGATGGACATAATTAAAAAAAAAAAAAAAGTCTTACAAAAACACTTCTCTCTCTTTCCTTCTCTCTTCTCTCTCTTTCTCTCTCTCTCTCATTTTCTCTGGTTTGTTCTTCAGCTTTTTCAACTTCTCTTCGCCAATCTCTTCTTCTCTTTTCTTTCTCTTTCTCTCCACCATCAAAATCCTCCCACCCACCACCACTTCCTCTACCTCTTCCGCCACCCTCGTTGCCACCCCTAGTCCCATCTCTACTACTTGTCGTAAGATTATTGCCACCGTTAATCTATCAGACGAGACCACCTTTACCGTCAATTAGACCTTTAACTAGTACCTCCATCTTAGTGATGGCGTCTTCCTCATGCATGTTTCTGCCACCTCCATCATTTTTAGTGTCGATTAGGGCTTGTCGACAATCTTCATGCTATTCGGGTCTCCAATGGTGTTAGCGCTTATGATACGAGGAAGAGAAAGTGGGGACTAGGGTCCAGCTAACGATGAAAGTGAGGAAGGTTGGAGTGTAAAAGAAGAAACAGGGGGTAGCAAAGGAGGGATGAGGTTGTGTTAACAGTGTTGAGGAATTGGAAGAAAAATAGTTTGTTTGTTTGTTTTTTCTTTTATTTTTTCCTAAGTTTGATTTTTGTATTGTTGAGTTTTGATTTGGTGATGGTTTCTTGGTTTGATTTTTGTATGTATGAGATTTTGGTGATGATTTCTGAGTTTTGATTTGTTTTGGTGATGGTTCCTTGGTTTGTTTTTTGTTTGTATGGATGAGATTTTGATGATGATTTTTGAGTTTTGATATATTTTGGTGATGGTATTAGATCTCCAAAATTTGAAGATTTGGGTTCAACCTAGATCTTTATTTATTTTTTATTTTTTAAAATTTATTTGAAGTCAATCTCCACTGCCCATCATGGAGATAGGCGGTGGAGATTAAAAGAAATTGTTAATAATTTATTTATTTTATCATATTTTAACAATTTTTAATATTACAGGGATAATTTTATAACTGAAGGGAAGTTAGTCTTTTCACGCATTGTCACTGTTAGAATCCACTTTCCCGCAATAGAATTAACAGAAGAAGGAAAATGAGATTATACCAAATTATAGGGGGGGTCCTTAGTGATTCAATCAAACAACAGGGATCCCTAGTATTATCTCTTAATAAAAAGAACTGTTGAGAGCCCAGTGGGTGGCTTAAACAAAGTCCAAGGGAACAGCCCACGAGAGGAATATAACAGGAAGAGAGGAGGCTCGAACCAACAGGCCCATTGAGTGTAGAGGTGATTTCGATCCTGCCCATGTTGTCTTTAAGGTTGGTTCGGTCCATACTGTCTTCGAAGCACGGTTTGGGCCATGCTCTTTCCTTCCAGTACAACCTAGGAATGTGGGAAGTAGGGTTCTGGGTCTATAAGAGGCATATTTTTTTCTTACGGAGGGCAGGAAACTGATACACAAGCACTGACACTGCCAAAACCAAATCAAACTTCGTTTTCTTCATATCCTGCTGCCTTTGCTCATTTATACCTCATTCCCATTAATCACCTAACTTTTTGCATGTTGCTAGTGCTCTTAAAACCTAATTCAAATTTCTAAACGGGATAAGGAATTGTAATTTTGACCCATTACACCCACCACCACATGCAGTTTATGCCTCAAAATCACAAAAATAATCAATTGTATGAGCACTTTTTTTTGGTAGGTAAAATGTTCAGTAAACTTATTTATAATTACCACATCATCAATTATCATCCTATAATTAAAGTGAAATAAATCTTCTTATCACATTATTTGGGCAAAATGAAATTGGATAAAATTTTTTTAAAGTCTAGCATTATTCATTATGAAAAATGCCATTTTTTTTCTTTTAAACTTTTGTTAAATTTCATTAATCAATTAATTTAATAATAAAATAATATTATTTCTTGGACATCTTGGTTTCAAACATCATCAATAGCAAGGAAGCCGGCCTGCTCAACTATTATTTCTTGTTCTTGTTTGAGAGTGAGATACCCATTGACAATTACATGGTGCTTGTGGATTTGTGGATTTTGTTGTTTTTTCTGGTTCTGGTTTTGGTCCTATCTTTTTTGGTTTGGGTCATGACTGTACTAGGGTCTGCCTTGACCTGGAGTTATTGGGTCTTTACTTATGAAATTATAATATAATAAAATTGAGAGGAGAGGGTATTCTTAGTAAACTGGAAAAATTTTAAATTTGTTAGGGTAAAAGGGGTGTGCAAACAATTGTTATCAACAAACTGACCCAAACAAGAGAGCACTGGGCTAACTCAGCCCAACCAAGAAATGCACCAAACTTGGAAAGTTTTTCTCCTTTTTTAAATAAATTATTTGTTTGCATTCAATCTTTCAACCTTCATTTTATCTTTTAAAGAGACTCTCAAAACGTTTCAACTTAAAAAAAAAAAAAAAAAAAGAAGTAAGAGTTGTGTTTTCTTATTTAAATGGAATCCTCAAATTTTCAAAACAAGTTCATAAAAAAATATAAATTTATATATATAAATATATTTACAAAATTGTATCCAAATTATATTTTAAATCTCAAAATTTTATGTTTAGTTAGTTGGAGTCACTCAACAAGATATATATCTCTTATAAAATGGAGTACTGGAGCAATAAAAAATAGAATTAATTTCCTTCATTTATCAACTCGCAGCTTATAATTTTTGGATTGGTTTTATATTGTTTGTTTATTAAATAGCAAGTGTATAAATGATGCTTTGTTTCCCCAACAAATGGCAAGGACCAAAGGAGCCTTAATTGGGTTCTTTTCATGCTTATCTCTTCAACTGTCTGTTTTCATAAAGTAATCATATAACCATATATAGTTCTATATATATAAAATTTTAAATAATGTGACCAAATTTGTTTGTTTCATATATATGTGTAGACCGAAGACCTTCACATTTTGATCATCTGATAAGTTAAAATAGTTTTAATTGTATTTTCTAGAAAGATGCATGCGATCAATTTATGTATATATATACATATATATAGAATTATTTTTGTATAATGTTGCAACAAATACTATATCTTGTCCCTACTAGTTATGGGGATCGAGTATGTCCCCTCCATAATTCTAAAAACAATGTCTTGAAGCTTCATTAGACATCCAGTTTTTTATACATACAAAGAGATATGCTTGATAAGTTTGAATCGTATACCATACAAATAATATCACAGATTTCATGGAAGAATATATATTGCTTCTGTTCAACTCCCAAGGCACCACAATTAATTAATCTCTTTTAGGCTTCCTATGGGGACTGATCAACTGGGGGAAAATAATTTAATTTAATTAATTTATTGTATACGCGTGTTTTAGGATACAAGGAAGAGCAAAAGACTTAATTTATACAATCAAAATTGGTCAAAATAAAAAGCCAACTTCCTACATTTTCTATTAAATAAGGTTTATTTGCAAGAGTTTTACTTATGGGTTATTTACAATTAATATGCAAAGAATTGTATTAACATATACTTTCAATTCAAACTAACTATTAGTGCAATTGGTTGTGTAGTAAGTACTTGTCATTCTTATATGAGATTGGAGGTTCAATTACTCCTACCGAATGTTAATATTAATGTGAATATTATAAATTAATAAAAAAAAATAGAAACTCATAATTTTCTATGTTGAAACTCCTAAATTTACGTACTTAGGGAGTAGAATTTTGTCTTTTATGTTAACTTTAGGTATTTAAAATTGATGATAATTTGTGATTTTAGGTCGACACAAGTTAATATAGACCTCCATATATAAGTTAACTTTATATGATCCCCTTAGGCATATATGTTTGGCTCTTTTTGATGTTTAGTTGGAATCTTTAGCAAATTAATGACGTCTAGCTATGCAACCCAGCTAATCCCTCCCCACAAATGACAGCAAATCACCTGCCCACACTCTCACTATCTGAATTCACAGTTTCATTTACTTTACTGTTCTTGACGGCTCTCCACTGTTGTTGATTCGATGAATGAGGCACAAAAACCTGGTCCTTTGTTTTGATTCTCTCACGTGTTCTCGCACACATAGGAGGTTCACGGGCATAATCTAATGGTTAATTTAAGTTGATAATGAAACCTATGTGGCTATGTGCCCACTTCACATATCTTATTATAATTTTCATATTCAACTTTTACAAATCAACTTTTTCTACCTTCTCTTTTGTCGGTTGGAAGACCGCCATTATCTCTTTAATTCC
Organism: Nephelium lappaceum; assembly: GCA_021234005.1. Taxonomy (NCBI): domain Eukaryota; kingdom Viridiplantae; phylum Streptophyta; class Magnoliopsida; order Sapindales; family Sapindaceae; genus Nephelium; species Nephelium lappaceum. The sequence goes on from CM038009.1 coordinate 10,431,082, forward strand.
CTCTTCCACTTTATTGTCAATTCTTGCCTTAATAGTAGTGCTTTCTGATCATGTGACACTGTTAGCTTCACCTTGTAAAAAATTTACCTACAAATGGTGGGTCATATCTGCTTTTTATATATTTTGAGTTGTTAATAACATATATAGACACAGCCCTTTTGAGTTTCAAAGAGTGAGTGCTTAATTGAATTATGCCGGTCTTTGTAAAATTTTGGCAATATAGAAAGTTTTGCTTTAGAACTACTATGACCCTTAAAAAGGATTGTTACCTTTGAAAAAGATACCTGACTTTCTCGGTAAGAATTAGATTGTAGCTATCCAATCCACCAAGTAGTTGTAGTCCACTCAGACTATAAGATTGTTATTACTCTCTAAGATGTACTTGGAATCATAAATTTTGAACAAAAAAACTCATGAACTCAAAATCAGTCTATTTAGCTAATAAAACCCAAAACTTATATATAATTCAACGATATTATGGATTGCTAGCACGTATAATCTGACAATTTATGTACACAACGACTTTTATTAAATTTCTTTTTAAAAAGTTTTTACTAATAGATGAAAATATTTAATTCATTAGAAGTATGTACGTTTGAGTTTGAGAAAGAGTTGTTAAACTGAATGTATGCTGGCCAAAGCAAAATTTTGGCAAAATAAAAAGTTTTGCTTTAGAACTTGACCCCAAAAGGAGTTCTACCTTTGAAAAAGATACCTAATTTCTCACTAAGAAATAAGTATATTTGTGGCTTTTGGAAGTTATGTCCCTGAAAGTTTTACTAATTGAAACCAACTTCATTCATTAATTAAAATCTAGATGTCTTTGAGTTTCCTTGACCAAATGATTGTTTTCTACAATTGAATCCCTACTAATTAGTGGTATTCACACTTCCAAATTTTCAGACTTAAATCATGTGATTAGTTGTTCAAATTGTGAAAATGATTGTTAATTTAGAATTTAGAGTATAATCTACGTTACAAAACCAATTATCCAATTAGCAAAAACCACCTTGTAATTCAAGTTATGCACTAGGAAACAACTTCAGAAACACGGTGCAAAAAGAGTTCATCGAGTAAGAGAGATTCCATCTTGAAAGAGCCATTTGTAGATCTTCTAAAGAGAGTATACATTGGCGCCATATTTTTAATAGTTTTAGAACCGACCTATACAAAAAAGATGGGCTCTGAAACTTTAGAAAAAGAAAGCTATAGCTAGTCAATTTGACTTGGTAAAAAATTATGAAAGTGGATAACGCAAGGTAAATTCGTCTTGCAAAAAGAAGCATATATATGTGATGTTCTAGGATGAAACAGTAGAGTATGACTGACCCATATTCAATATTTCATCGTTAAAGAATAGATACCATATACATGTTGAACATTTAAGTGATTCAAACTGCATACGACTATGAGGAAAGGGAGTTCAAAACTGTAGGTGATCATGGTCAAAATTAAAGGGGGACATCTCAGATTGAGAGTTTCTTTTATTAATTTTTCACTTTGTATGATTATCATGTATAACCGAATATATGATTATCATGCATGACCGAATTTCAATTTCATTGAAGTCCAAGAACATGTGAGTTAATTAGTTTGTTCAGGTGGTCAGGTCTTCTTCTTTTAAAAAAAAAAAAAAAATTAGTGACTTATAATTTTGAATTTCAACGAATATATCAACTGTTACTCTATACAATCACATGTGAGTGGTTAGCGAATTATCCTCAAATAATTGAGATCTTATTATGATTTGAGTTTATTATCTACTTTATAGTTATATTGCAATTAATTAATATAGATCAAAATCTACTGAATTATTATTATTATTAACTTTTTTTTTTTGACAAAATTAACTATTATTATTATTATTATTATTGACTAAACATACTGATTCGCAGTCTTGTTTTTTATGCCAAAGAAACCTTGTGTTTGTTTGTACACGTCTATATTTGGACAGTATCAACAGGTAATGCTCAGAAATTGTAAGCATATGGAGCTAAACTAGCAAGCAAACATAAAGCCAAGTTCCATGCAAATCATAGACTAGATAGGCATTGGCACATGCAATTTTCTTCAACTAGGCATCCAAAATTGGACGAAAATTGGCCCACTTGGAGACCATTTTGTTCCTTCTTCTGCTACATCCACTAGGAAAAATTTGAGACAGAAGGTGGTTAAAAAGATGATATATGTATATATATATATATATATATATCAAACTTCTTGCACAAGAAGTGATAAAATCATAGGATCTTGGCGTAGCAACAACAAATCATGGGACCTTTTGGTTGTCAAGAAGGGAAAATATAAGGGCCACTTATGAACTCTATACACACACGCACAAACACACTCTATCTCTATCCATAGAAGCAGACCAAGTTATTGGAAATTTGGAGGGTGGAGGGCCACTACTGTGTGAATTTAATGGCAAAGAGCCGAGACAATTGAGATAGAAGACAAAAAGTCCATTTGATTTCTAGTATTTTTCGTGGACCTGTGTGAGCCACAATCAGTTTGAGAGAACGTGTAACTTTAAGTTAGCCGACAAATGAAACAATTTTTATATACATGGAAAGATATTTCTAATTTGATATAGACATAGCATCTGCTGCTAATTCTATTATTAGCTCAGAGTTTCAGCAATGGTAAATAATGCATAACACATCATGATCATCATCTCCAACTTTTTTTGTTTATATAGCTTGTCATTGTTCACATTGTCTTTACACGAATTTAATTCATTTATTTTATATAGAATTGACACGAGAGAGGAATAATCCATTGCCAACTTGGTAAACTCTCTTTGAACTAAAATGGTCCAGTTTTATAAAGTTAACGTTTATTATTAGAAAGGAAATAAAAACTTAATTTATTGCTTAGATTTATTGGAAAAGAAAACTTCAAACTGGTTTTATTTCCCTTCAACTTTCTATAATCAGTTTTTTCCTTTTTTTTTTTTTTTTTGTTTGAGAAACTTTTTATAATCAGTTATCTATTTTTCTCTAAACAACATTGATTATTTAAATATATAAACCAAACCTCTCATCCTTACGTGAGTATAGGATCTGTTGTCGAACAAAAGGACACCATCTTTATTTGATAAATTTGGACCTTTAATTTTCAACCATTATACATACAACAACAAAAAAAAAATAATTAAAAAAATGATTGTTCTGTTATACATGACATATTGTTCTATGCAAACAAACACATAAAGAACAGTAAATTTCTTATGTCAAATACATCTAAATAAGAGTTAAAAGTCTTAATATAAATAATAAGAGCAATAACCTAATAGGTTACTGTATATAATAGTTGTATGTATGGGGAAAGTGCATCGTGAAAGTAATAAGCTCGTTATATTCCATGGTGTTATTTCATTTACCTTTATTTATTTTATTCTCTCAATTCATAAGTTTTCCTCATATCATTGAAAAAAAAAAAAAAAAACAGACGATATATATTGAGATGAATAAGAAAAATCACTATTTAATCTTTTGTTTTACTATACGGGCCCTCTTAGATATATCTGAGGTATCGATACACTGAAAAAAAAAAATGAGTGATTGCATTTTAAAATTATTTATTGTAATTTATTATATCTTTATAATATATAATTACAACTAAATGAGTTAAATTATATTTATAACAATCGATAAACAGAATCATATTTATTGATTTTAATAATACATATTTAATTGTAAACAGATATAGTAAAGATATAATAAATTACAATCATCAATTTTAAAATGCAATTATTATTTTTTTATCAAATATATCGATACTTCAAGCGTATTGTAAAATGTTTTCTCTCTCTATAGAGAGAGACACTTGAGAGGGATTGAGGGATCGAGGGAGCGAGGGACATAAATTTTAACATAATTTTATACCCTTTAGATCAAATATATTTTAATAGTTCAGATTCACCCATATCTCAATTTTAATTTTTAAATTTTTAATATTCTCTTTCCATTTTAATTTAATATTTCCTTAACATGCATATTGTGACAATTAGAACCAAGAACTCTAAACATTATCATAATGGTGATCCACCTAAGCAAGAGCAGTTGGTCAAAACAATTTTGTGACAGTTAGAACCAAACATAAACTCTAAAATGGTCTCCAAGAAAAATGATCATGATTCAAAGATTTGTTTTTTATTTCTCAGCTAAGCAAAAACAATAAACATGTTTATGTGATGCAGAGGATCTCTTTTCTTTTTTTCAGTTCGGCAAAAATTACCGTAAAAATAGAATGTTAACTAGTGCAAAAAGTGCAGACGGTTCTCATTTATTTTATGAATATATTTAAACAGATTTCACAAGGACACATTGCAAGTAACCAAGTGCCCTAGCATGGATCGTACTTTCTGAAGTTTGATGGTAGACAACCGGATGTTACGTTGCACTGAAGTTTGAAATTTGATAATAAATATTCAACTAAAATATATGTTAAGGAAATATTAAATTAAAATGAAAAAAAAAATTGAAAATCTAAAAATTAAAATTGAGATAATAGGTAGTTCTAAGCCATTAAAATGCATTTAATTTGAAAGTTATAAATCTGTGCTAAAACTTGTACCCTCAATCTATATATATATGTATATATTTTTTCAAGCATAAAAATGTAAGATATTTCTTTTTTATGACACTAGATTAGACTACTATAAGAACCGATAGAAATAAGATTATATAACATAATTCAGATCCCTATTCTTAAAAAAGTGAGAGAGGCCTACACATATAAAAGAAATAAGATTCTATAACACAACTCGAATCTCTATTCCTAAAAGATGAAAGAGATCTATTCATACAAAGATGAAAAAAAAAAAAATTACCCACATCATAATAAGGAAAGTGAGTCGAACTCATCACTTAAAAGTGTATGACAGATGGACATAACCTTATCACTAAACCGTATCATTTTTTCTCAAAATGCAAGATAGTTAATTTTATATCTACAAAAGAAAACAAATTACATAAAATAAAAGAAATTATTGAGCAACTTCGAAAAGAAGGAAATAAAAAAAAAAAATTGAGCGCGGGCACGTGGGGTAGGGTGACCGTAAAAAGTAAACTTTTTGAGGCGCTTTCCCTTGAAAGGAAGATTTAAAAGTCTCCAACCAAAATTCATTCAACTTTTTATTTTCATTTTGTACATGCCTTTTTTACACACCGATGGCCCTTACATTATGGCAAAATTATATCTAATTTGGGCTTATATATCTATTTCATCAATATCCCTACTACGCACATTATATTATCTGCAATCATCACATTTTTTGCTACAATATCAAGTTAGTGAATCAGATGAGAATCATGAAATTATGAAAATGGAGTGAACTGTAAATTAAGTTATCATAAATTTGATATGTGTTACATGTATCGTTGTATGAAGACAATCATTTAGTACGGCATGTAATTTACAATTAACTCCTTAAATCAATATGTTATGACTATAACAAAATGATTTTTAAGTTGCTCTCAACTTTTCTATGAAAGTTTGTGAATGGTAATTTGTTGAATATGTGATTAGCTAATTTGTTGGGAGCATGTCAAATGTAAATTAATCGACTTATATCCACAAAGTATGATTGCTATGTCAAGTTACTCAAGTGTACATTGAAAGATTAGGTACTACCCCAATAATGTATTAAAAAAATAATGGCAGTTTTTCCGTTATCCTTTATATGTCGATGATAGTGATTTTATTGAAAAATAATCATTAATTGGGATAACTCAAAAATTCTATAATTCTAGTCAAGAGAGAAAATTTTGATTGTATGTACACAAAATATATATATATATATATACCATAAAAAAATATTATCGGAACATAATTTTACAAGTTACAAGATCCTTTTTATATGATTTAGGATAAAGCTTTGTTGATAATTGTCTTTACATCTACAAGTAAGATCAAAGAAAACACCAAAGAGATTGAGATCTAAGCTGTAGAGTCCCCATTAGAGTGATGAACGGACTCACTAGCTCTTCTTGGCGAAGGAAGCAAGCTTTTGGGCAACCTGTATCTCTCTTCTACCTACAAACAAAGAAAAGAAGATTAATGGTCGTCGGCGGTTTATTGGTTAAAAACTCTCCAACGCTTAAGTCAGTGAGTGATTCAAAAAAGAACCTTAATGTTAAAGGTTGAAAACAAGAGACGAGAGATAGAAAACAAGAAGAAGAGGTATCTAAAGGGTTAGGGTGCCTTTTAGATCTTAAAACAACTCATAATATTTTTGAATGATTCTCCTGAGGAGCCCTAGTGCATATCAGGATGTTCTTAGGTTAGAAAGAATCACCTAACCTTTTAATGTATAATGTATATATATATATATATATATATATATATATATGAGTCCTTCGTTTGACCTTGGTCCCTTCCCGCTCCCTAGCCATTGGTCTCCTTGGTTGTTAGTTTCCTTAGTGTCTCGTCGCTTTCCTTTCTTTACCTTTTCTTTCCTGTTCTTTTTCCTTGCCTGTTTATTCTGACATCAATTGAGGTGATTGATTCGAATCCCTATCTTTTTTCTCTACAACCCCGGTATCTAGTACTCCTAGGTTTTAGGTCTATCCCCCTAGTTGTCTTGTTTGACAGCCTACTACTTGGGTGACGTATAGACTCGTTAGCTATATTCAAACTTTGAAATGGTGTTGATTCTCTTGAGCTTTATGTGTCCTCTTCGTTTTGGGCTTTTGCCTCTAACTTTACTTGGTTAATTGGTCCCTTTTGCTGAGCATCCCCTTGGTTTATCATGGCACTTCCTTAGGGATCTTTTTCCTTGGGGCATTTTTCCTCTACGACAAGCTTGCTCATCAATGGACTACATCTAAAGAGTCCCTAAAATTGTAGAGCTAATTTTTTCTCTGAAATAAATTTAAGGTAAAAATAATTCTAGTCCCTAAATTTTGAAAAATGATAAAATGAATCCTAATTTTTCGAAAAAAATGTCAAATTAGTCATTCCTGTCAATCAACTAACGGCTAAATCTAACGGAAAACATGAAAAAACTCATTTAACCTAACCATATATGCATATGAAATTTACAACTAAAACCTAATAATATATGCATAAGTAATTTACAACTAAAACCTATTATTTATGCACTAAATCCAAGGGTAAATGAACTTTTTCACATTTTTCATTAGGTTTGACCGTTAGTTGATTAACATAAATGATTAATTTGATATTTTTTTCGAAAAGTTAAAGTTTTTTTTTCTTTTTTTTTCGAAACATAATTAAAATGTGATGTTTTCCCAAAACTTAGAACTAAAATGATTTTTACTTTGAACTTAACTTTGGAGCTCTAATGGATCAAACTCATTATATTAATTATCAAAATCTAAACATAATTAAATAAAGAAAAAAGTGATAAAAGAGAACGAATATCAACCATGGAATACAAATCTAAAATTTATCAAAACTCAAAAGTGATATGTTCATTCTTGCAATAAAACAAAAATGAATTAAGTTGATGGTTCAGAGGAATAATATATGATGATTAGTGGCACTGATTATCATGATAATCATATGGCTAATGTGATCACTTGCCCAGGTGATTTGTTCTCCGACACGTCGCCGTTTTAGTTTAACATTGGTAAGATAGAGAAAGTTGTGATTATTATTATAGAGGGACCTTATTGAACACCAAAAGATGATCAAATCTCATATGCATTGTTTTATAAAAGTTTTAAAAAAAAAAAAAAAAACTTGGGCATCAAGACCCCGTAATTTTAGACCACATTGTCTCGTAATCATATGAGATCTCTTCTTTTTGCATTGGTCTTTGTAATTTAATTGAACCATCAACCCTAATTTCTAATTAATAGCATTTCCCATAACTCAATTTTTTTTTTTTTTTCTCTCTTTTTCTTTTCAACTTTTCTATAAGCTAGTTCTAACTTATTTATATACATATAGTGCCTTCTTAGGTCCATAATCATTCTATTTGGAATCGTGATTCTCTAATATTAGATAATCATTTTCTAACATTCAAAACCTCATAAGTAACATTAGAGAGATGATTCTCTTATGTTACAAAATTATAATCTTAAAATAACTATCTTAAGATCCCACACCAAACGAAAATTATAGTTTATTCAAAATCTCGATTCTCTAATATTAAAATACTTCAAAAATTCCTCAACCTAACATAGAGATCTGAAGTAATTTCTTTAGCTAGCATAATCATTCGAATTGTTTAAACATCATAAATAAGTGATTTAAAAAAAAAAAAACAATAAACTATGTATTAAGGTATTAAAAAAAAAAATGAATGTGAATATACAAATGTTGGCACTTGGCACTGAATAGACACAAAATTGGCTTCTATAAACCTATTTTTGGACAAGTTAGAGTGATTATAACTAAGAACATGACCATGTGTTAAGAAAAGCTAAATTTGTGTATTTTTTTTTCTTTAATAACACAATCAATGAATTACCACTCTTCACGGGGCAAGAATTATTATTGTTATTATAATCTTTATTCTAAGATAAAAGACGTGGATTTAAATTTCTTGAGCCCACCATTTCCTTTTTCTTCAATGAAGATGTTTTTACTATTTTAATCATTACACTAACATCCCCTCTAATATCACTTACTTTTATCACTTACTTTATGCACAAGAGCTTAAACATATTATTATTGTAGACTTTTAAATTTAATTTTCAAATCACTTGCCTTCCAAATTTGCTCTAAAGAAATTTATTAATTCAATTCATTTTTGTTTATACAATTTTTAATAAATAGAAGAAAATTAAAATTCAAAGTTAGTTTAGTCTAAGATTTTAGTTTAGTCTAAGATTATTGATGTGACTCAAACATGTTTCTCTCAACAAAGAACAAAAACAAACAATCCAATCCATCATATGAAAAATGCTTTTCTAATTGATTGATTTGAACCCAAAGCTTAGAATGTCACAAAAAATTCTTGTGTTTTCTGCTGTAATGCACAAGTACCGTATAATAATAACAAAATCCTTTAATTAAACTAATAAATCAGAATTCGAATAAATCCTAATCAAAATTAGATGATAAAATGATAAAATTTAATTCCCTAAATAAGGAAAAATTAACAAAACAGAATAAACAAACATAGAAGGACCAAAACAAACAAGTTTGGTCACATTCTCTGCAATTAACCGCAAGAAATGCAAGAATTTATGAATTTCTTCATGTCAAAGACAAAACCAAAAAAAACCCTAAAACTTGTCCCCAAACACTCAGATCCCCTCACAATTCTTGCAACCTTAAATGGCAGAGCGTCAACTCACGCGCCGCCTTGGCGCGTATGTTAAAATAACCGTATACACAACTGTATAATACAAGTCTAAAACTATATATTTATAGGGTTTTTTTTTTTTTTTTTAGAATAAACTAATATATTCACTAAAACGCGCGCGCGTCTTTCACGTTCTACCCATTATTTAATTTTTCGTTTTATATATACACAAAAATAAGAATTTTATAACTAATCTAACTCTTACACGTGCCATTATCCCTCTCCCGCACGTGCCTCCGTCAGTTAGTACTCCGTGAACGAACCATTTCTTCTACACGTCTCCACTGACGGTGACAGTAATGGCGACGGCGGCAATGACGACGGCGTTGGTGCCATTAGATTTTGAAAATACTCCCTTATGTCAATCCCACCACCACCAGTGGCCGTTACTTTCTCCGTTACCTCAGCCTCCTCTCGTGAAGGAATAAACGGCGGCCGTAAGACCTCCGTTAGTAGGTCCCACCTGACCCCTTGGAAGAACACGTGCTCCTTGATCTCGCACGCGCCTCTCATATACCCCAACCTCCTCGTTGGATCCTTTTCTAGCAGCCGTTGGATCAAGTCCGTGAGGTCCGTACGTTTCCCAACGAACTCCGGCGGTTTGATCAAAATGTTTCGAAACGTTTCCTTCCTGTTCTTCCCCTTAAACGGCGTCGTACCGTACAGCATCTCGTACGTGAGGATCCCCAGGGCCCACCAGTCGACAGCGAACTCGTGTCCGTCTCCACGGACCACTTCGGGCGACACGTACTCCTCGGTCCCCACGAACGAGTTGGACCGCTCTCCGTTGTCGAAACTCGGTTTCCGTCGGCTCACCGGGCTGACTCGTGCTGACTTGGCCTTCTTTAATCCGTTTTTGGCGTCCGGTAGGACCTGGATCCACCGGGTCAGGATTCGTCTATGTTTTTTCGAGATTCTGTCTGGTGGAAGTTGTTGAACATTTACAACAACGTTGTTGCTCTGGCTCTGTAGTTGTGTTTTCTTGGTTAAGTTGCGAGAGAGATCGAAGTCCGTGAGAGTCACGTGACCGGACTGTTGTACCAGAATGTTCTCCGGTTTCAAATCACGATAGACAATCCCCATGCTATGGAGGTGGTCGAGCGCGCAGACGATCTCAGCCAGATAAAAGCGAATGACGGCAGGGGAGAAAACGCGGTCGTTTTGGCGGTAACGGAGGACGTTAAGGTCGCCACCCGGACAATAAGGGACAGCCCAAGCCAGGAAATCCGGGTTCTCTAAGGATCCGATAAGGCGTGGCAGAAACGGGTGGTGGAGTCGGGCCAGCACCCGGATTTCCCACCGGGCTCGACGCTCAGCCTCGTATTTTGTTTGGAGGGAAGATTTCTCCACCACCTTCAAAGCGAAAGGGCAGCGGGCAGACGGGTCAGCTGCCCGGTCATGGACCAAGAACACGGTTCCCATCGCGCCTTTGCCAAGAACTTTAATGGCTCTCAGGTTCTCCAGGTCTGGTAAAGGTGGCGGCGGCGGCGTCGTCTCCATTTCTAGAGATAGAGAGAGAGAGGTGGGTTCTTGTTTGTGGAAGAAACAGTGACACGGAGGAAGAGAGAGAGTGAGTGAGAGAGAGATTGAGGGTGGGTTTGAGAGATGGGTTTTGGCTTTTATAGTTTGTTTTTGTTGGTGTTTCGATTTTATCTTATATTTTATGTTTTTGGTATTTTGTTGTGTAAAATTTGATTTTTATTTTGTTTTTTAGTAGCGATGGTGGTCGTGGTGGTGACGGGTGGGTTTTTTTTTTTCTTTTTCTTTTTCTTTTTGTGTTTGTGAAAAATGAATGAAGCTTCTAATAAAAAAAAAAAAAAAAGAAAGAGAATTATTTGTTTATTGCTCCACTAGCTTTGTTGTAATTATAATTATAATTTACTGTTTGTGATAATTATCTTTGGTTGTTTGTTGAGATTGATATGTAATTTATCTTAATCGTAAGGCTTACACATAAATTTTGCTAAAACAAGACTTGATCCGTAGTCTATCTTCTTGGAGGCGTAAAGGCTCTTTTTAAGTGAGTGAAAATTACGTTATTGTCGAATTATACTCGTTCCAACATATTACGTGATATATATATATATATATATATGAAAATAATATGTATGACCAATTATACCATGTTGTATATAATTGACTAGATGTAATGCGCTATATTTGTTCCTTTTTATATTTTATATTGAAGAATGGGAATATAGATTGAGTGATCTAATCCTTTTCATTTATCAAATAGTTGTCAAATTAGATTTATTTAGATTAAATTAATTTAAGTCAATTGTAAATTGTGAAGAAATAATTTAATAATACTATCATTTCAAGGATTAAACTGATCTATTCATCAACATTAGGAATAAATCCAGTTAACTATTAATTTTCCTCAATTAATTGTGCTAATTGAAATTTAAAAGATTGTTTGATCTCTAAATGTAAGTTCAAAGGATAAAAGATATTGTACCCTCGGCAATTTTGAATTTGAACTCGACGGAATCCTGTAATGGTCATGAGGCATTCTTCTTTTATACTCTTTTTCTTTTTCCATTAATTTGTGTCAAAATTTTTGTTTTGAATTTTTAAAATAGGTTTTGAAAGTCTATACTCAGAATGATATTTAATTTTCCAAGCAAGAATTTTTACCCGCAGTAATAATTCTAGCAAAGTTGCTTAACAATAATTCATATTGAATTATTTTAGGGGTGAATAACTCTCCATCTACTAAAACAAGCACATCTGTAGCAACCACATGGTATGGTTGTAATAGTTCATTCATGTTATGTGATACGGGCATCTAATGAATGGATAAAAATACAAATGATGTACTATGTACATTTATGACGTTATTTTTTTTTAAGATAACAACGTATTTTTCTTTACTTAATTTAGACAAATATACAAAATAATAAATAAAATTGTTTCATGTAATCAAATCTTTAACAAGGAAATGAGGTCACAACATTGCCCTCTTCACTAAAATATAAAATGACATCCATTAGCATGGAGTATCCCAAATTGGCCAATTAGACAATAACAAATAGCCACCCAAATTGTGCTGTACAAGATATGTCCTTGGTGCTTGTACCATTATTATTTGTCACCCTATTATTATTAAATCAAACCTCTACTAATTTAATTGGTGCTACTCATATGAAAGACGAAAGGACTTCTTAAGTGTGTAGTTGAGTTGGTTAAAGTGAAACCCTTTTCTTTTTTTTTTGCTAGAAGCAAAATTATCAAGGCTTGTATCACACGTGTATGGAATAAAAGAGAAAAACATTGCATAGAGCCAAACCCAAGACCAAAAAAAGGATTAGGTTTGTACGGGTCTCACATGGGGGGGCTCCCCTTCATCTAGGATTTTACAAAGGAGGGAATATGTATGTTTTTGACGTGCATCGTAGGATTTATTTGTTGTTTAGAAGCTTGTCACTCTCTCATTCCCAATAATTAATATAGGTTGTATATATAATTTTATGAGGAAATCGATAAATTATTTTATTAAATCCATAACGTTAAATACTAATTATAGATTAAGTGAAATATATAAAAAAAGAGTCAGCTAATTTTTGTTCAATTGGAACGCAACCCGTTAAACTGATCATGTCATGAGTAAAAACCCAAACACGATTCATTAAGTTAACGATTACTCGTTCTAATCCCTATTTAACCTATTAATTTATAGGTTAAGTGAAATATATAAAAAATCACAATTCAATTAAACCATTTATGCAACTATAATTAAGTAAAAACTTATATTAAAATTTGAATTCATTGTATAAATAAATAAAATAAATAGATAACAAAATAAATTATTAAGGGCACGTTTGACATTACTTTTGAAAAGTAAAAATCTGTTATTTAATAATTTTAGTATAAAAAATATGTTTGGTAAACTTTCTCAATGTGATTAGTTAATAATCTTAGTATATTTGACAGTAGTTTTAAGAAATAGGTAAGAGGTTACTTTCGTAAAGTAATTATAAAATA